>CM064534.1:18166001-18317152 GCA_032716605.1 Paralithodes platypus
ACAAGGAACCGTGTTATCGCCCGCGCTCTTCAATCTGTACATGCACGATATAACTACACCCAATACGTCCCCAAATAAACTTAGCCTCCTATGCAGATGACATAACACTCACATGCACACACCATGACCCAAAAAGAGCAACAGATCTCCTTCAACCCTATCTCAACACACTACATGGCTGGTGCACTACAAACAGACTTAATCTAGCCCCAGCCAAATCCACCGCAACCCTGCTCACAAGTTGGACAGGAGAACACGAATACATCCCTCAACTCACCATAAACAACACACCCCTAACACATACACACACCCAAAATCCTAGGAGTAACATATGATACTCATATGACATTCAAACAGCACACCACAAACATTAAAAAGAAACTGACACCCAGACTTAACGCCCTCAGGTCACTTGCTCACACAAAATTTGGACACAACAAAGAAACTACCACCACAGTATATAAACAATACATAAGATCAGTGATGGAATACGCAAGCCCAGCCTGGGCTTCTAACCTAGCTGAAACACATCATAAGACCTTACAGACTATTCAAAACAAAGCCCTGAAGATCATTACAGGCTGCACAGCTACTGCACCCACAGATCACCTACATCAAGAAACCAAAATCCTCAAAGTCAAAGACCATCTGGACATGAGAGGCACTCAATTCCTGGCAGCAGCCTCCACGAACCAAGACCACCCACTAAACTACATGGCAACACACCCACAGACACCAAGAAATATCAAAACAACCCCAGCACACGGTATCACACACAATTATTGTCCTCTCTCCCTCCCTGCCCACCCCGAACCAACTTCCATAAGCACATCCATACTCATATCTCTCACCGATCCATCCACTCACTCACAGACAACACGCAGCTGCATGCACGACCTCCCGAAATCCATCCTTCCGAATCCTCCCTTCCTCGCGATGACAGAGTCCTCCTTGCCAGGCAGAGATGCGCGACACCATCCAGCTCTCCCGAGCTATCCGAAAAAGACTGGATGGCTCCGTTGTCGACACACCTGCCCAGATGTACCCCACAGCACCCCATACCAGTAAACACAATCATAGCAGACTGCAATTTCACACAACCACTTAACCCAACAACACAATCTACACTCTGTTACGACTGAGGTGAAATATATCAGGGCCTTCTTATTCATTGAGACTAGTTATGGCATAAAAGGTACACAACGGAAAGCGTACTGCTATATTCAATAAGAGGTTATCGACACTCTCAATAAATGTGCTTCTACTCTAGGCTAGATGTTATGTGAAAACAGCCTATTACTACCTATCCCGAATGTGCTTCGTCTATGGGTCTGCAAAGTAAGGTGGGTAAGAGAAGTTACAGCTTACGTTACTTTAATCAATGAAATGTCGCGGCACTCCTTCATTAAAGAAAGTGCACTAAGGGCCTTCAACACCCGCAACAAGGAGTCTTCTTTAAATGTTAGAATGCTATCAATATGCTCGACTACTGAAATGGGACCCCGAAATGCTGGCATGCGGAACAATGCTCTAGCAGGCTATGCTCACAAAAAGGCAGGATATATAATGCAGTCGGGACCACTAATATCGAAGCCGCTACAACACTAATAATAATCGCGCACGACAATGCAGTATTCCTATCAACAAAAAGCGCCTAGGTCGTTTGTGTCTCAATACATCAAACTAGGCTGCGAAATGCCTTGTTTAGTCATAAACTTATCTCATAGCTAGAGTAATTGGGTGAATAATACTTAATGTCTACGATGACTGATAAAGTCTCGTCTAGAGTCAATGTATACGAGATACTGGTGCTGCATGGCATGCCGCATACCCTAGTGCTCTAGTGGCTCCAGTCTGTGCGTCAAGTATTCGGTTGAAGTGAAGGGTAGCTCTCTTTGCCCCTTAATACTAAGTATTAAGCGTTTTCTCCTGGCGTACCTCAAAGACCCACAACGAGCTTAGAACCTGTCGAGAATTGTTATGGCCGAAGATCCCTCATTCGTGCCTGCTCTATTCTCAATGGCACGACAGACTCGAATTTAACCAATCACCTCCAGTTCTCAGGTATATCGTGCAGCTTTTTTAACTAAAGCCAGCACCCAATCGGCAACAATACCTTATAGTATCAGACTCCTAGTCTAGCATTAATCTAATCCATCAGAACACTAATCATTACAGGAAGCCGGTACTGAAAGATATGAATGCCAACCAATTCTTTTGTGCTCACCTTTATCTTCACAACTCCATAGCCGGGTTATATCTACCTTACCGCCCAATACAACTGGCCAGCATGATCCCGATTTTGCAGAGTTAACCAGAGGGGGTATAATATTAATCAAAGGTGGTAAAATATATTTGAAAATGTAGAGATATGCAGAGGAAAAGTTTCCTCAGGTGCAGTACTGAGAACAGGTATCACAGGGATAAGAGGGATGACTTCTCGAAACCAGATACTGAGGGAGAAGAATAGCGAGGGAGCTGTATATATACTAGCACGAGCTCAGACCGCGTAGAAAACTGCGTTTAACAAGTTCCTCTAGCCAATGCTAAAGATAGCGTAGCCAAACATGACGTCATCAAGCATGGGAAAAAACTCCTCTAACCAATCCCGGAGGCGCAGCCATCTATTACGTCATCGAGTATAGCAAAACACTGCGCGCCTCCCCCCCACTCTGTTCTCCTCTCGTCTCTCTCTCTCTCTCTCTGAATTCCTATCATTACTACTTAATGATAAAACATATACATTTGCAATTACATATAGAACGTCTTGACATGGGTGAAAACAAACGCCTTTCTGGAACGCCCATGACAACTAAGCTTTCATATGGAAAATAAAGCCCACAACAAATACCGTCAACTGTAGCCACATCCACTGACCCTGTCGATCCTAGCGTTGCACTGTAGGACAAGCCATGCGGTTCTAACGGAGTGGTTATCGTCACAACTCAATGAGAGCTCTGCTGTGGGAAAGCCCGATTGTGGCCATGGCCTTTCTCAGGGACTCGTGGCTGTTTGGCCATGCAGCTTCGGGAACAACCAACAACCACACCAACTACCACGGATCCTTCCTACGCCAGATAAAGTCGTGTAAAATTAGCTAGAATATAACATAACACACATCGGCTGGTACTCAAAGGGTTAATGTTCACTAAAGACCCCTATATAGTATAGTATAGTATAGTATAGTATATAATCTGTATAGCATAAATATATAGTATAGTATAGTGTTGTCGGCTAGCACCAGCGAACTGAACACTAATCTTGACCCCTTAACTTATTACTCAAAATGCATGAAAAGCCAATCGGGCTGACATTTCTATCATTTGGGACGAGTCGAACCAGTAAATAGGTGTGATTATTTACAGCCGTTTGCTCTTAAGGCCCGTGTTTGTCGTTAACAGTGATGTCAGTGATCAAGATTATTGTCAATTGGTTGGCGCTACCATATATTTTACTATAGGGTCCTCCAATGCTCACTATATTTTCTTCCCTGTCCATGCACAAATGATTTTATCAAGTAATATTTGTCAACCACTGTTTTACATTTATTTTTTCCTTCTAATGTCATATTCAGGAGATATAAGGTCATGCAGCCTGTAACAAGTGTCCTCCGTCTATAGTTGAAAGAGTGATATACGCTACCTTAAATGCCATATTTGTGGATTAAACAAAAATTGCGTTGTGTGTGTTAGTGCTGTAAAATGAATAGGAGGAGGAGGTGTTTTGTGAGAGCTAGCTGAATTTAACCTTCATATGTATTAGAGTCAAATACAAATCGATGGTGGAAGCCAGGCCAAATGAACATGGATTCCAGCAACTCCTAATCATATGCCTATGGTGGCATCCCTTGCCCCGTACTGCCCCTGCTCGATTGGTGCCTCACAACTTCCCCTATTCCCTCCCCCTCGGCTGGGTGCTACCCATGTACTCTGCATCAAGTACGGTAACACCTAAATATTTGAAACCCTCTTCATCTTGTCGCGAGCTGTGGCATAGGTCAGGTAGAGCGTCGGCTGCTGATCAAAAGGTTGGCAGGTGCGAGCCCAGACTGTCAAAATTTGTAATTGCTAGAATGTCAGAGGCCCGGGTAACGTTTACCCTAGCGATTTCGATTCTGTGACAAACCACCTAATGTTCATGGCTACCCCTTCATCGGGAATTACGGTTTCTGGCAAAAACAAATATATAAATAGAATACATTAATATATTAATATAAGCAAATATATAAATAATACCAAAACACAAATCATCACCCTCCCACAATATGCTGGTTTAACGTTTGCCAATACTTATTTTTCCCCTATTATCGTAGATTATTGTATCTCAAACACTAGCTATATTTTCCAGTCTGTTAGTGTATCTTTAGGTCACCATTGTATTCTTCCCCCCCACAGATTTTTTCATCCATTCATGTTCACCGTTCAATGTGTATTTGTGGTGTTTTTCTTTCTGCTTAGCTTTTGTGTAGCACATTTTCCACAATCCAAGCATTTTATTATTCTGTGTCACTATGCTTTTTGTGGTTGTATGTTTTAAGTTGTTGGCAGGAACCTCGGGATCCACATGATTAATGTTGCCAAAGTGATTGGTTCCTCACAGGTAAGAAGTTGGAAAGTGTGCGTTATCTTGGTGAATACTCCTGGTCGTGTAAATCAATAATAATGATAGAAGTAATAATAATATAATAATTATTATTATTATAAAAAGAATAAAGATAATATAAACTAAACTAATAGTTATGACAAAAGCATAATAATTGGATAATAAAAATTATAATCTATCGATCTATCTATTGCCTGACGCCATGAATCCCCGAAGGGTTTGCCAACGAACGAACCGCCCCCCCATGCAACCCTCTGTCCCCAGTCGAGTCCAACGCCCCTCCTCCCAACCAGCACCGCCTTCATTCATATAAACTCCTCACATCCTTCGTTCTAAAACCTTCTCCCTCTCTGTCCTTCCACCTCGCTCTCGTACACTCCTCTTGAGTCATTCTCGCTCCTCGCTTCTCATATCGTTCCATATGGCCGAACCATCTCACATTGTTCCTTTTCACACTTTCCAATACAATCCTACCTCTCACACTAATATCTCCTTCTTTACTTCCTCATTCGTCTGTCCCTATCCTTCCATGTCACTCCACACGCACTTCTCAAGTACCTCATTTCCCCGCGCTCTCACGTCTTGGTCTGCGTCTCTTCCCGACGCCCATGTGCGTCGCTTCTGTTAAGTTAGTGGTCGGGAATTACCACACTGTCATGCCGGACCCTCTTTCTTCCACTTCCATACTGACCACTACTATTTCTTAGATTACTGCTTTCAGCATTCCTACAACCCTCTTCCCCCCTGTTGCAAACCCTCTCCCGCACTTCTTCAATCCATAGGTCCTATCTTTACTCAACACACTGCCTGCCCAGATACTTAAAAGAGCTGACGATCTCCATATCTGGCTGACCGTTCAACTTCACCTCACAACTCTGTGACTTCACCCCCTTTCGAAGACCATAACCTTGCTCTTCCCTGCATTTTACCTTCAAATTCCGTTGTTTTCGCACAACTGGTTCCCCAAACGTCATTTTTACCAGAACCCTGCAACTCCCATTCATTATCGCTTCTTCAGAACTGTAATTCATTCGCAAGACAGCAGGGTTTTTTTTTTTTTTATTTTCTCTATATTCTAACTACGTTCCTTCCTCACGTCATAGGCCATGGTAGCCTTATACACTACACCGCTTGCACAACGGTGAAGACCGTGAGTCTTGTTCCAGTCTAGGGATTGAGACATGCGAAGCACCCATATCGGCTACAGAAGCAACTCCGCCTCTGAAGCCGCGCTTCTGCCCCTCTGAGCTTCACACGGTCTTCACCCTCCACACTCGGACCCTCACTCTCAGAACGCCAACCTATTGAGCATTATTCAACTCACTAGGCATTAGCCACCCCTGGAACATATTTTTTTGAATAATGGGTAATATTCATAAAATGCTATTTAATCAGGGAACAATGAGGGTATTTTTTTTGGCATTTCGTTTGTGGCTGTAGTAATGACCACTGAAACTAGGTACAAGCCAAGCAAGGCACAAATTCTATCCCAATAATATCTTCCCATTGACATATTGGAATTCGAACGCCGGGTCCCTTGGATTACCAGTTCCCAGATGGCAAGAACTAATCTGCCACACATTCCCCTAAATAGACATAGGCAGCCTTCCAGCTCATTTTTCCTTCCCTCCCTTTTCAGCGATACCCCAACATCCATCCAACTTGCTGCTCTTCTCCTAGTTATAGGGGTCTTTCATGACTATCCATCCCTATATACAGTAAACAACCACGGGGACATCACACAACCCCTGTGTTCAAACCCCAACACTCAGGTAAAAAAACTCGCTCTGCTCATTCTCCACACTGCCGTACCTTTGCACCCTCATACATGCTCTTCACTGCTTTCAGCAACTTGCCATCTACTCCGTATATTCTAAGTACTTTCCACATGCATTCTCTATCCACTCTGTCATAGGCCTTCTCCAAGTCCATAAAGGCAACATACACCTTTTGTTGCTTCTCCAGATATTTCTCCACAACACAATTCAGGGTAAAAATCTGATCTACACATCCTCTTCCCGTCCTAAAACCTCCCTGCTCGTCGCCTATCCATTTCTCCGTTCTCACTCTCACTCTCTCAATCACTACCCTACTGTACACCTTCCCTACTACGCTTAAAAGACATATTCCTCGGTGGTTGCCACACACTCCTCTTTCCCCTTTGTCCTTATATAGGGGGACTATTATGCAGAGTCTTCCAGTCATCGGGAGAATCCCCCTTCTCCCATGCTAGTTTGCACATTTTCCATACACATACGCTCACTATCTCACCACCATACCTCAACATTTTCCCCACACACTCCATCTGTTCTTGGTGCTAACTCTTTTCATAGCTTCCCACACTTCTGACCGCCTGATCCCCTCCTCCTCCTCCTCTTCTCCCTCCATACCATATACAACTATGTTTGCTGGCTCTTCATTCCTTACATTTAGCAACACATTGAAGTACTCCCTCCATCTTTAGACTCTCTCTTGCTTCGGGGCTAGCATTCTCCTATTCTTATCATTCACACCCTTACTGTTTCCCTTGCTACCTTCCCTAACTTTCTTGACTTCTTTCCAGAAAAGTTTCTTACACTCCCTCCATTTTACACTCAGATTCCTTCCAAATTCCTCATCTACTCTTCTTACTTTCCTTCACTACTCTCTTTAGCTCTCACGTACCTCGCTCGTTTCTGCCTCTCCAAATCTTCATTCCCTCTGCTAACCAACCACTCTCTATACCAGGGGTGTCAAACTCATTTGCTCTGGCCGGCCAAATTTTACACGGTACAATATTGTAGGGCCGCATTAACCCCTTCTGTACCGGCGACGTCTTTTATATTTTATTGTAGCTATGTTTAAAGGATTTTGTACAATTTAAGGATCTATGGTAGTGAAGAGGAATAAATGAGATTGTTCGAAGCATATCAATTGCTGGAGGCCCTTTAATTTGAAACTGAATAAAATCGTCAAATAGTAGCAAAATTAGTTAAAAAGACGTTTCCGGTACAGAAGGGGTTAATGTAGCAGGCCAAATGTAATATACCGGTAATGCCGCCACCCGTCCTAATATAAATTAAAATAAATGCTTCATATTATCCAGATTTAACAATTTCAGAAAATATCAAAAACACATACACACATTTTATTCAAATATGAATTACCGGCAACTGTGCCCCCTGTCGCACTAATTTGCAAAGAGCCCTCACTGACCATAGATTGACAACACTGGTTTGCCATTTTCCCAGGCGTAATTTGTTAGTACAGGAGATAGACCAGTGACCTCTCTCTCTCTCTCTCTTTCCTCATTTTATTTCCATTTAAATCTCATTATCAACTATTATAATACAGTGACGACCGCCAGGTGATTTTGTTCAAATTAGGAAGGACCCTCAGAGAGATAGAGAGAGAGAGAGAGAGAGAGACTGACAGACCAGACGGACAGAGAGGGAGAACGAGACAGAGACAGACAGACAGACACATTGTGTGTGTGTGAGAGAGAGAGAGCAAGAGAGCGATTATCTAATTCAGGAGTATGAGTAAACTATTATATTACTTATTGTTTTGGATGGGTTTTCCCACATTCTATAAAGTCCATGTTTGAATTAAGATTCACTTAGACTTGTATTATTGTTTTTGTCTCCTCTTTTTTTCCTACCCTTCGCTCTCTCTCTCTCTCTGAGGTCCTTCATAATTTGAATACTATCACCTGGCTGTCGTCACTGTATTAAAATAATTGATAATGAGCAGTAAATGGAATAAAGGAAGAGGAGAGAGAGAGAGAGAGAGAGAGAGAGAGAGAGAGAGAGAGAGAGAGAGAGAGACAGAGAGAGAGAGAGAGAGACATGAGACAGAGAGTTATTTAGTTAGTTAGTTATAGTAGTTGTGTATTATCTCCGTAGCCTTGGGCCTCATACTGACCATGATTGCAATAACCGTCTCACTGGCCCCGAATTGAGCATATCATAAACCCGTTGACGATTATATTCAGCTTAAGAAGAATGTCTAAGGCTCAAAGAGTATTTAATCTCCTTTAAGCTTCTTACTCTCACAAATACTTCCTAGAATTAGACCTTAAGTTAATATAGTACCAACATATAATATATTTAAAAAATAATAATCATGTCTAGTATAAAAAGGCCATCTTTTACACTACTAGGCCAACCTGGTTTGCGGGCCGCATGCTAGAGGGAAGGGGGCCGCATGAGGGCCGCGGGCCGCATGTTTGACACTCCTGCTCTATACGCTTTTTTCTTGTCTTCCACAGCTATTTTTACCTTTTCTGTCCACCATGCTGTACTTTTCACTCCCCTCCCTCTTCTCCTCACTCCACACACCTCCTCACATGCTCACATATCTCTTCCTTAAACACCTTGCTTATCTCCTCCACTTCCTCCATATCTTCCAGGTCGAACCCACCTAGTCGTCTTTCCACTGCTCTCTTGTACTCTTCCCTGTCTTCCTCCTCCTGCAACCTCTCCACCCTCCTCACTAATAATACTAATAATAATACTATAATAATACTAGTAGCAATATTAATAATAATAATTATAGTAATAATAAAATAACAAACACAAATATTACACAAATTGTTGGTTATTGCACATGTAAGACACTAACCATTTGTGTGTATCTTTGTATGATGAGGTAGGGTGATTATTCCTTAACACACACACACGCACACAGACAGTCATACACACTACGCACACATGCACATACACAGTCTCAATCACACACACACACAGTCATACACACTCACGCACACATGCACATACACAGTCTCACTCACACACACACACAGTCATACACACTCACGCACACATGCACATACCCAGTCTCACTCACACATACACACACAGTCATACACACTCACGCACATACACCACACTCTCTCTCTCTCTCACACACACACATACACACTCACACACATACACATACACACACACTCAGAACACACTCACATACACACAAACTCATACACACACACACCCACTCATACACACACACACGCACAAACACACACACACACACTTATACACACACACACACACGCACACTTGCAGATACACACACACACACACTCTCTCTCTCACACACGCGCACACACACATACACACACACACACACTGCCAATATCATTTGTTTTCCTGTATGTAAGAAAGGGAAAAAGGGCAAATTGAAAAAGTGACAGAGAGCGATACTAATGATACGTTAGACTAACACTGTCCGGCACACGGAACTTTAAGCAATTAAAGTAGTAGAATGAGGGAAAGATAGATAAAGGTAGACAGTTCCAGAGTTTACTTATTGAATGGAAGATAGGCTGGGGTAATCGGTTCGCTCTTGGGTGAAAGAGTTGGACAGAATAGTAGTGTGAATGTGCTCACCCGTTCTGTAATCTTTCCACAAAATATTGAGGCTTTTACTGAAAGGACGAATGAAGACTTGAGGCGGTGTCACACGAGTGAATATTACGGTCAATTTCTACGGGCAATTGAAGTCTGGCAGCTTCAAAAGCTAAGTTACATAAAAAGCAAACTACCTAATATATTCTCTTTTCCATCTAGTTTCTGATTCCAATATGAATTGTATTAATAACAATATATAGCAGACAACTGATATGGTTTAATCTTTAACAGGCAGATTATGATATTTAAGGGGAGGGTTTTAGTGTGTTCCCTAAACCTATATCAAGCTTAAAATTACACCCCCTTGACCCCCTTTCGGTTTTTAGTTTATTCCCTAATCCTCCATCTAGCTTAACATTACACTCCCTTGACGCCCTCCCGGTCGTCATCATGCGACTGTGTCGAGAGCATTGCAACGTCCCAAAGCTGCTCGTCGGTGCAGCTTTTTCTTTAGCAATATAAGGGGACTTCACTCTAACATCAATTCTGTACACCAATTTCTTCAAGCAGAATCCCCTACTCTCCTTTTATTGACAGAGACTCAAGTAACATCCACATCTGACACGTCTAGATTTAATTTTCCAGGTTATCAACTGCTCCAAAATTTCAGACCTAAAGAGGTGTATGTTGCTTCGCAAAATCTGAAATTGCCCTGGAGGAGGTTACTAGTTTTCAATTGTCCCTATTTTGATTATTCTATATACAAATTAATTTCTGCTGGTAAATTTAAATACATATGTTGCATCTACCGTTCCCCAAATACTCCTCCAGAGCAAAGTCTTTTTGATTCTCTGTCCTCACAACTCAGTGTCCTCAACTTAAATGCTTCTTCTGAAATCACTGTGTTGGGTGATTTTAATGTCCATAATGTTGAATGGCTCACTCATTCAGCCAGGACTGATGATGCTGGTCTTGAATGTGAGCTATTTGCAGACTCATTTAATCTCACTCAACTAGTCAACCAACCCACCCGTGTACCAGATAATCCTAATCATAATTCCCACCTACTGGACTTATTTTTAACAACCAATTAAGAAAATTATGATGTTACAGTGAGGTCCCCGCTTGGATCTTCTGATCACTGTCTGATACAGGCCACCTGTCTATCACCTACCACACCTTCCCACTCTGAACCTGTTTTGGTGACTAAATGGCATTACGATAGGGCAGACTGGGAGGGTCTTCAGGGTTTCTTTATTGATATTCCCTGGACCTCTTTCTTTTCTAATGATGCACACTCCACCTTGAGCCACATACAAGATTTTGTAAAAATTGGAATGGAAACTTTTATTCCTCATCAAAAGTACAGTAAAAGATCTAATTCACCTAAATGGTTTGACCATAATTGTGCTAGAGTAATTGAACAAAAAGCAATAGCCTACAATGCATACACAAGATCAAAAACTCATGAAGCCTTTGATTACTTTAGAAACATCAGAAATCATGCCAAAACTGTATTAAACCTAACTAAATCAAACTTTCTCCACAAGCAGGCAAATAAATGTCTAAATAATCCAAATGATAACAAAATATTTTGGTCTACTCTTAACTCATTTAAATCCAACTTCACTACTGCTTCATCCATTCCACCATTAAAATCTCCGACTGGCAATCTTGTAAGTGACCCACGAGGTAAAGCTAACCTTCTTGCGGATATTTTTCTCCACCAACTCAACCTTAGATGAAATAAATCAAGATGTCCCTGTACTTAATTTTAATTCGCCTGAAATTCCCTCACTGAAGATCCACACCAGACATGTCAAAAACTAATTTTGCAGAATCTCTCAGTAGATAAGGCTCCTGGTCCAGATGAAATTCCTCCAATAGTACTTAAGAATTGCTCCTTGGTGCTCGCTCCTGTATTGGCAAAAAATTTCCGTCTGTGTACTCATACCTCATGCTTCCCAGTACCCTGGAAAGAAGCAAACATCCATCCAGTTCCTAAAAAAGGTGCCTCTTCAGATCCATCAAACTACAGACCAATAGCTATAACTTCCACTCTTGGTAAAGTCTTTGAAATTATATTAAATAATCACATAATTAAGCATCTTGAGAATAATAAATTAATCAGTGATAGGCAATATGGTTTTAGACGATGTCGATCAACTGCAGACATGCTTTGCCTTCTTACGCATCAAATCAACCAAGCTACAGACCAACATGGTGAAACACATACAATAACACTGGATATATCAAAGGTATTTGATAGAGTCTGGCATCAATCCTTATTGTCGAAGATGTCACACTACGGCCTTGCATCATTAGTTCCACTAATTTCTTCTTATCTTCATAACAGAAAAATATGTGTAATGGTAGATGGCCTTTATTCTCAATTTCACTCAAAAAATGCTGGGGTTCCCCAGGGATCAGTTTTGGCCCCAATTCTGTTCCTCATTCATATCAATGATCTCATATCTACCACTCATAATCCAATACATTCCTACGCAGATGACTCAACACTCCACAGTTCCTTCACATTTACCAATTCTTTCACCCAACCCGATCTTATAAATTCAAAAATAAACACTGCAATTTCTCTGAACCAGGACCTTTCTAGAATTAATGGATGGGGACAAAACAATCTAGTTTCCTTTAATGCACAGAAACCAAATACATTCAATTTTCTAACCGACAGAATCTCACTGACTCCCATATATTTTGTAATGATGTAAATATTCCCACTTCCCCTAGTATTGACATTCTCGGTGTAACATTAACTACTAACTTGAGCTGGACACATTATGTTAGAAGCATTGCTAAGAATGCCTCTAAAAAACTGGGACTCCCGTACAGAGTTCGAGAATTCTTCACTGACGAGCAGTTGGCCGTGATATATAAAAGTCATGTGCGTTCTCAGATGGATTACTGTTCACCTCTGTGGGGTGGAAGTGGAGTGGATGCATTGAGGCAGTTGGACAAAATTCAAAATAAAGCTATTAGATTAATCAATAATCCTGCAATCACACAGGACCTTCCTACGTTATCCATACGAAGAAACGTTGCATCCCTTGCATTATTCTACAGATATTTTCACAGCAATTGTTCCGAGGAACTTGCTTCAATTGTGCCGCCTCTCCACATCTTTCCCCGTAGAACTAGGGCAGCTGAGAGCGCCCATGAATTTACACTTTCTCCTCCACAATGCAGAACTTCTGCTTATCAGAATTCATTTATCCCCAGAGCTACTACTCTTTGGAATTCACTTCCCTCGAATTGCTTTCCACAAACTTACAATCTGCAAATGTTTAAATCCAGTTGTTACAAACATTTTATGAATGGAGGATGCCTTTAGGCACATGGACCTTTTTGTTTTATCTGTGTTTTTCCTTCCTCTGTTCATTGTCTCTTTAAAAAAAAAAAAAAAAAAAAAAAAAAACATTACACTCCCTTGACCCCCTTTCAATATAAATTTGTAAATTTTTCGGTAGAAACATTTCTGGTTCCTCCTATAATTACAGGCTCGCTATCGCTCGCCAGGGGAAAATCGACACCTAAATGGCACGAAAGATATTAAAATTACCCGAAAGGGGAGAAACGTCATAAAATCTGAAAACTAATGGGGCTAAAGATGTGGGAGAAGGCGGGGCAGATAAAATGCCCATCTCCCCTTAACAATATCACAGAACGCCTGATATGGTTTAATTAGGAACAGGCAGATTATAATGTTTAATTCATTCCCAGCAGTACTGTAAAAGGCACTTGCCGTGAACGTAATTTTATTATACTAGATGCTCTCAACAGTCTCTCATGTGTACTGATCAAACACATAAACTACACTGGAAATGCACACAGCCTTCTCTGGCTTTTTAATTTACTTAAAAGAGGATGGGCATATAATTATATTTGCTTATTTATATCATATTTTTATAATATATTTAGTTTCCTCTCTAGACCTCCACTAAACTTAAAAACACATCCGCAAGATCCCCCTTCTAGATATAATTGTAAATTTGTCGGTAGAAAAATGTCACGGCCTTTTAAAGACTCCCTATCACTCGTCAGGAAAACAATTGACACCTAAATGGCACGAAGTCGTAATACTGATAAAAAATTGGGGCGAAAGGTCTTACAATCGCTAAACTAATGGGCTGAATGTCTTAAAATAAAACAAATATACTAATGGGGTTAAATATGAGGAAGAAGGGGAGGTCAGAAGAACCAACTCTCCTCCGTTAACGAGTTATTACTCGACTTTGTAGTGATTCATAAAATGCAATCAGCAAGCACACAAGCACACACGCATTCAGAAGCACCATTTCACTCATCAGCCCCCAAAATCGTATTACTATCCGCATGTTATTTTGTCTTCTTGCAACTGCATTGCAAAAGTAAAAACAATTAAATGAGGTTCTGCGATGATGCAAGTACGCTAAACGCCGCTGTATTATGCAGACATACATTCATACATTAATAGACCTAGCGTTCCACACAGAGTGTGGTTCCGGTCTCATGTCCCTATGTATTGAATTCACATATATTGCCATTATTTATGAAGTTGTCATATTATGCAAATAATTATATAAACACATGTTTATCCTATGTGTAGTTCTTTTTACGAGTGCACATTTAATGCAGCTGTATATGGGAATACATAATTATTCAATTACGATATTAAGAGAGCTTGTAACCAAAGTAAAACAAAATATAATAATAATAATAATAAAAATAATAATAATAATAATAATAATAATAATAATAATAGTAATAAAACTGGAGAGAGACAGTGTTATAACAGGGTTTTTACCAGGTTTCAAGACTGGATTTGGTAGATTCTAATTAACTGGAGAAGTCAAAGATCACACAACACATGCATAGACAATGAATAGAGGATACATATAACACTGAGTAAGTGTATGAACAGTTGTTTTATATTAATGTAACTCTTACTTAAACAGACATGAATAGGTATATAAGGAGTAATAGTATATATATATATATATATATATATATATATATATATATATATATATATATATATATATATATATATAACATAAACTGTCCTAGCACGTTCGAGGATCTGTATGGAGAGCCAGTATACAATAGGTTTTTAGTTCGCCTCTTATTTCACTCACTAAATTATTGATTAAGATTTATCAATCGTACCACAGATATTGCTAGGTATCTGTACTCGAAGTAGTACTCTAAACACTTGTGCAACTGAATTGGGTTTCACTATGGAGTCGATGATGACGGACTCTATTTTTGCTAAGACACTGGCACTTAGTGAATATAATACAGAGTAATTTGTTGTAGACTCTATAGATATTTCCACACCTTCGAACACTAGTGGGAATAGGCAAAGTCATATATTTATAGACTCTGATTTCACGATGTCGACTGAGGATATAATAGAGTCAATAGATGTGGACTCTTAACTTATCTCCTCACTTGCGCACTAGTGGGAATTTAAGTAGAGTCAATACTGAGGAACTCTATTAGGTAGTACACTGTATAAGAATTAGGTAGAGTCACTCTTGGTGGACTCTAACTTTATAAATGTATACCTCGTCACTGGTATCGACTTCTTTCTGTGTTTCAATATGTACTCCTATGCTAACACTTGGAGCTGGAGTAGTGATGAGTTGAGGGAACAGCTTGGGGTCTTCTGCGTTTCCGTTGGGCCGTCCAGATTGGACTGTCGTGTGGATCAGCTGGGTGAGCTACAGTTGGATTAATGGGTATGAGGTCTTAAAATGAAGCTTCCTTATGTGTCATGACACTGGGCACTTCATCGGACTAACGCGAGTAGGTTTAGCATATAACTAGAGTTACTTGACTGTCCTGACCGTTATATTAATCGGTGATGAAGTTCTGTTAAAGTACTCTTGGTGTGGAATCTTTAATATACTGTCTCAAATGCCATGGCACAGGGACAATATATCGGGTTAACGCGAGTAAATTATAAGGTCATGATCATTACTATATTCCTCGACTACCAGCTGACCGTTGTAAGAGGTTCAAAGAACTCGGGGCGGTGTTTCACACCTAACGAGCGGCCTAGGCGGTAATTTATATGTACCGCCCAGCGGGTTGTTTTTACCCTAAATAGGGTTGTTTACGTGATCATTTTCATGCCTAAATAAGACCCAGAGCATAAAACAAGTATCTATCCCTGAAAGGGCATAAACAGAGCTTTCCAATGACACCCCAAGCATCCTTGTACGACCACTGGTTTTCTTGCAACGATCGCGCAACACGAGTGCAAAAACCATGTAATTAGGTACTTTCCCTACATAATTCCCTGTGTAGCGAGTGTGAGGGGGGATGGAAGGGTGGTTTTCACTTCAGTTGGCCCACCGCGGTGGTGCGCGACGGTCATAGCCTTACTACACTCCTCACACCGCTCATCTCTCTCTCTCTGCAACATTACGTGCTGAAAATGGCACACGACATAAGTTGTGAACTGCCAATTAGTCCAAATTTCTTTCACACGACATAAGTTGCGCGCCGCCAATAAAGGGTTAAACCTTTTAATTACAAATGTCCAACACATGCCATTGAACAAATGTACTAAGGACTTCTATATGCAGAGTGCCGGTTAAGGTATCTCGCAGAGCCCTGGACTATGCAAACGATCTTGACATGCCAAGTATCCTTAGATAGTTTGTGGAGGTGCGGTTTTAATAATAAAAGTAAGTTTCGGACATGTCCGGAAAGTATACTTATACTATTAAAGGTGCAGCCTATTGTGAACCTTAATGTTAGTACAGTACCATGGTATGTATAACAACAATTCCTCAATAGGGAAAATACTTTGACAGACCTTTCAGAATATTAGGCATGCCTTTTATCCTTACTTGAAAGGGAGGTAATTTTAGGACTATTCACCACTAATATGTCAGTGTTATGAAAGCCCTAGAATTGCTTGCGTTGTTCAGGTTTCGTTGGGATAGTAACGAGTTTTGCTGAGATGTCCCGGGGTAGGTGTGCGGAGCTCACAAGGTCATATGTCCAGGCGGGGCGGATCTAAGGGGATTAGGAGGGCCCCTTAGAAATTCGCGGGCAGGTGACTTGCCTGGTGTCGTTGGAAGTTATGGTGTAATTGTGGCAATTCTGGCGTCTCGTCTGTTGTTCGTAGAGTGCGTGGAAGTAACATTAGTAGGTCTATTGGTGTGGGTATTATTCGGGGAATTCTGGTGGTGATCTCGTACACGTGGTTTGGCCATGCGTGTGCCTTTTGTTGCTGTTGATGCTCGGATGCTCTTATCTTCGGTCCTGGTTTGTATATTCTGGTTCTCATTCTTCTTATTGGCGATGTGGGGTAATTTTGTGATACGGGGCATCGTGTATAGTTTATACCTTATTTTTTCCGTCTATGGTGTTGTTGATTTTACTTCAGTTTCTCCTTTGTCTTCTTCTGGGACACGTTTTCTCTGATGATCGGGGTGGCCATTTTGTCTCTTTTGTTGATTGTTATTTTCCCCTGGTTGTATTATTACTATGTCTTCTGCTGCTACTTTTATCTTCTTCGTTGGTGATTTGGCTCTGTTCTTCTTTTTCTCGTTACTCTCGGTGATGATGTGGGAAGCTGGAACGTGGGACATCTTGGTTACTTCTTTTCTTGTGCTTCTTGTTTCCGTTGTTGTTGTTTTTAGTTTAGTTTCGCCTTCCTCGTTGTTCTTGGGGCGCTTTCCTTCTTGTTTCATTCCGTGTACCTTGGGAGTTTTCCTTTTCTTGGTTCTGGGGGTCTTCGTTATTTGTGTTATTTTAGACAGAGTGATCAGCACGTTGCTCTCCTCTTGCCCGGGCCAAGAGACTAAAGGTCGTTGCACACTGACACGAAAGCACCTCCAGACGAGTTCACGGCTCAAAATGTCAGCCGGCGAATGATACGGCGAATCGGCAGAATAATCGTGGATATCGTAAATTAGCCGTGGGTAACTCTCACGGTCCAAGCGACGTATCGTGGGTCGATACGAGATTTTGAGCTATGCGATACAACTCAGAAGAATGGTATACAAACATCGTAACAAAGCCGTGAGACGTGCAACCGATGGGCTATCAAGGTACAAAAGGGGCGTGCCTGAGCACCAATCACACAGTCTGCAACTATTTATTTTAGTATAGATATATTTAATTACAGATTATACCTATCTATATTGTTCAATTATAATTATATTATACTCTCATTCCTTTTGTTTTAGTATATGTTTTAATATATATGTTTTCATAACTTATTTATTTATTTAATTCATTATAATTGGTCAGTTTAAATACAGTAGTATACCTTCATTCGTGTTAATATTATTTTGTCTTTAATTGTTTTATATATTATTTATCAACTCTGCGAAGCAGAGTGGTATCGCGCACACAGATCCCGCCCGTATACTGTGCACCACCAGTCAGCTTGTCTGTCATCGTCCGTCGTCATCCGTCGTCGTCCGTCTGTCTGTCCGGAAACTCCTCCTAGACCGTTCGATGGATTCTCACCAATTTTCACAGGTATATCCATCTGGTCAATGCGAAGGTCAGTCGAAAGGACATTTTCCATTTAACCTAAAAACGAAGGTCAAAGGTCAAGGTTAAATATAAGGCCAATATTTCATATTTGTTTAGTTTTAACTCACATGTCTTCATTTTCACTATGCAAGTTACTGGTAACGTTAATATCCTATTGACCAAATTTTTGGTGAATATTCTAAAGGGTAAGGTCAAAGGTCGTAATAAGTTTTTCACTAGTATTTATTATACTAACTGTTAGATTCTCACTAGGCTTACCATGTATATTCGGAATACCTCGGCCAAGGTCATACAAGAACCTATACAATTCCATATGAAAGGTCAAGCTCACAGGTCAAGGTCAAATAAAAGGTCAATATGCTATTTTCTTTACTTTTCATGCAAGCTTCACAAAATTTGGTGAGATAGTTGCACTTTAACCCTGCTCAGGTAAGGTTCCAGAAGTGTGGCGTAATTAGCAATGTGGCCCCATATGGTTACCGGCACTTTAAACGGCTCTCACCTGAAAACTAATTGATGGATTTTAAATTGCTTGTTACCAATAGAAACTACAATTAATACTTAATATTATATTAAGAGCAAATTACACTACTGTAAATATTAAGTCTTTGAAAACAAAAATAAAAATAGTGAAAAAAAGGGTCAAAACAAGTGAGGCATATCTCATACATTACATAAGCTGGATTAATTTGGTTGCAGGGTCGTGGAGGGGATGGCTGAGGGTCTTGGGTGACAACAAGGCAGAGCTCTGGGGCTAAAAAAAAGTTCGATACGAAGGGGAAATTTGTAGTACACATTTGGGATTATGGACCCCATATGGTGACCAGACAGGTTGGTACAGGAAAGGGGAGGAGAGAGAGCTGCGGCTCACACCCTCTCCCAGTCGTAGGATGATGCAGACTGACTGCTCGTCGTCGTAACTTTTTGCCATCGGCCTCCGGCTGTGAAATATTCGCAAAAAACGTGTTTTACGCATGCGCGCAGACCCCATATGGAACAAATATACCTGAGCAGGGTTAAATGAAAAGGAAAATAATATATTTGGACACACATAACATCAAGGTCAATATAAAGTTCAAAGGTCAAGATCAACTATTCTATTAATATATATGAAAGTATCTGATGGATTTAAATGAAATTAGGCATGCTTATTTGATTTTCCAGGGCAATGTCAATGACAAAAATAAAATACTCTTACATAAAGGTCCAGGTCACAGGTCAAGGTCAAAGGTCAAGTTATATTATTAATTTTACTTTTTATTCAAATGTCTTAATTTTAACTACACAAGTTACTGGTAACCTTGATATCGTATTGCTCAATTTTTAGAAAAATATTTTAAAGGGTAAGGTCAAAGGTCAAGGTCAATAGTAAAAATAGTATTTTTACTAGTATTTCTTATACTAACTGTTAGATTCTCACTATGCTTACCATGTATATTCGGAATACCTAGGCCAAGGTCATACAAGAAACTATACAATTCCGAATGGAAGGTCAAGGTCACAGGTCAAGGTCAAATAAAAGATCAACATGCTATTTTATTTACTTTTCATGCAAACTTCACAAACTTTGGTAAGATAGTTGCAGTTTAAGTGAAAAGGAACATAATAAATGTCAAGACATATAAAGGTCAAGCTAAAGGTCAAAGGTCAAGGTCAACTATTCTATTGATATATATGAAACTAACTAATGGGTTTTAATGAAATTACGCATGCTTATTTGATTTTCATGGGCAATGTCAATGCAAACAAAAATGTACTCTTACATAAAGGTCAAGGTCACAGGTCAAGGTCCAAGGTCAAAGGTCAAGTTTTATAATTAATTAAAAAAGATTACTAAAATTTTGGAAAACTGGCTGTGTTATGGCTTATTACTTAAATAGTATATAGATCAAATTTCAAATAAATATTGTAATAGTTAAGATCAGAGGTTAAGGTCAAAACAAGAGTATTTGTAATTTGCCCTATACTCCTCCTAGACTGTTTAATGTATTGTCACTAAAATATACAGGCCAATTCAGTTGGTCAATGCGACGACCGTCCAAGTATATGTATTTTATTTTAGGTCAAAGGTCAAAGGTCAAGGTCACAGTATATGATCACTATTTGTAATAAATAAGTGTTTATATGAATTACACCATAGTCATAATGCTAGTTAATACAAACATTGCTGCAAAGCTAACTAAATCCTCTAATACAAATTATAAGGTCGAAGGTCAAAGGTCGAAATATGATTTTTACTAGTATTTCCTATTTAATGTAATATTCTCATTAGGCATATCATGCACATTCGGAATGCCTAGACCAAGGTCATATAAGAATAAACATAATTTCATTTGATAGGTCACAGGTCAATGCCAAATATAAGGTCAATATGCTAATTTCTTTACTATTCATGTAAATTTCACAAAATTTGTTGAGACAGTTGTGCTTTAAGGGAAAATTAAATGTTTTAATTTTCAGACATCACAAAGGTCAAGATGACGGTCAAAGGTCAAGGTCAACTATTCTTTTAATACCTCTGAAACTAACTGATGCTCTTTAATGAAATTTGACACATTTATTTGATGTTCTAGGGTTACATCAAAGGAAACAAAAATATAATCCTACATAAAGGTCAAGGTCACAGGCCAAGGTCATAAGTTAACCTTCATCATCAAAAAAATACTAAATTTTTGATAAGCTGACGACTTTTAGTTGCATTTTACATAGAAAACATATATTTCAATCTTATATACAGTATATAATTATATACTGTATATATATATATATATATATATATATTATAATAATACTTAAGGTTAAAGGTCAAGGTCAAAGAACAAGAGAAGAGTGTTAATAATGATCTTTAAACTCTTCCTAGACTGTTTAACCCTTTGTGTACCGGTGATTTCTTTTTTATTGTATTCTAGCTATAATAAGACGATTTTGTGGAGCTTATGAAGGATCTGTGGTAGTAAAAAGGGTTAATTAAGATAGTTGAAAGCCTTCTAATTTTGTGGAGGCCCTTCATAAACTAAATAAAATCATCTTAATATCCATTATTTTTTTTTTTTTTTTTTTTTAAGAGACAATGAACGGAGGAAGGAAAAACACAGATAAAACAAAAAGGTCCATGTGCCTAAAGGCATCCTCCATTCATAAAATGTTTGTAACAACTGGATTTAAACATTTGTTGATTGTAAGTTTGTGGAAAGCAATTCGAGGGAAGTGAATTCCAAAGAGTAGTAGCTCTGGGGATAAATGAATTCTGATAAGCAGAAGTTCTGCATTGTGGAGGAGAAAGTGTAAATTCATGGGCGCTCTCAGCTGCCCTAGTTCTACGGGGAAAGATGTGGAGAGGCGGCACAATTGAAGCAAGTTCCTCGGAACAATTGCTGTGAAAATATCTGTAGAATAATGCAAGGGATGCAACGTTTCTTCGTATGGCTAATGTAGGAAGGTCCTGTGTGATTGCAGGATTATTGATTAATCTAATAGCTTTATTTTGAATTTTGTCCAACTGCCTCAATGCAACCACTCCACTTCCACCCCACAGAGGTGAACAGTAATCCATCTGAGAGCGCACATGACTTTTATATATTACGGCCAACTGCTCGTCAGTGAAGAATTCTCGAACTCTGTACAGGAGTCCCAGTTTTTTAGAGGCATTCTTAGCAATGCTTCTAACATAATGTGTCCAGCTCAAGTTAGTAGTTAATGTTACACCGAGAATGTCAATACTAGGGGAAGTGGGAATATTTACATCATTAAAAAATATATGGGAGTCAGTGAGATTCTGTCGGTTAGAAAATTGAATGTACTTGGTTTTCTGTGCATTAAAGGAAACTAGATTCTCTTGTCCCCATTCATTAATTCTAGAAAGGTCCTGGTTCAGAGAAATTGCAGTGTTTATTTTTGAATTTATAAGATCGGGTTGGGTGAAAGAATTGGTAAATGTGAAGGAACTGTGGAGTGTTGAGTCATCTGCGTAGGAATGTATTGGATTATGAGTGGTAGATATGAGATCATTGATATGAATGAGGAACAGAGTTGGGGCCAAAACTGATCCCTGGGGAACACCAGCATTTATTGAGTGAAATTGAGAATAAAGGCCATCTACCATTACACGTATTTTTCTGTTATGAAGATAAGAAGAAATTAGTGGAACTAATGATGCAAGGCCGTAGTGTGACATCTTTGACAATAAGGATTGATGCCAGACTCTATCAAATGCCTTTGATATATCCAGTGCTATTGTATGTGTTTCACCATGTTGGTCTGTAGCTTGGTTGATTTGATGCGTAAGAAGGCAAAGAATGTCTGCAGTTGATCGACATCGTCTAAAACCATATTGCCTATCACTGATTAATTTATTATTCTCCAGATGCTTAATTATGTGATTATTTAATATAATTTCAAAAACTTTGCCAAGAGTGGAAGTTATAGCTATTGGTCTGTAGTTTGATGGATCTGAAGAGGCACCTTTTTTAGGAACTGGATGGATGTTTGCTTCTTTCCAGGGTACTGGGAAGCATGAGGTATGAGTACACAGACGGAAAAATTTTGCCAATACAGGAGCGAGCACCAAGGAGCAATTCTTAAGTACTATTGGAGGAATTTCATCTGGACCAGGAGCCTTATCTACTGAGAGATTCTGCAAAATAGTTTTGACATGTCTGGTGTGGATCTTAAGTGAGGAATTTCAGGTGAATTAAAATTAAGTACAGGGACATCTTGATTTATTTCATCTAAGGTTGAGTTGGTGGAGAAAATATCTGCAAGAAGGTTAGCTTTACCTCGTGGGTCACTTACAAGATTGCCAGTCGGAGATTTTAATGGTGGAATGGATGAAGCAGTAGTGAAGTTGGATTTGAATGAGTTAAGAGTAGACCAAATATTTTGTTATCATTTGGATTATTTAGAAGTTTATTTGCCTGCTTATGGAGAAAGTTTGATTTAGTTAGGTTTAATACAGTTTTGGCATGATTTCTGATGTTTCTAAAGTAATTAAAGGCTTCATGTTTTTGATCTTGTGTATGCATTGTAGGCTATTGCTTTTTGTTCAGTTACTCTAGCACAATTATGGTCAAACCATTTAGGTGAATTAGATCTTTTACTGTACTTTTGATGAGGAATAAAAGTTTCCATTCCAATTTTTACAAAATCTTGTATGTGGCTCAAGGTGGAGTGTGCATCATTAGAAAAGAAAGAGGTCCAGGGAATATCAATAAAGAAACCTTGAAGACCCTCCCAGTCTGCCCTATCGTAATGCCATTTAGTCACCAAAACAGGTTCAGAGTGGGAAGGTGTGGTAGGTGATAGACAGGTGGCCTGTATCAGACAGTGATCAGAAGATCCAAGTGGGGACCTCACTGTAACATCATAATTTTCTGAATTGGTTGTTAAAAATAAGTCCAGTAGGTGGGAATTATGATTAGGATTATCTGGTACACGGGTGGGTTGGTTGACTAGTTGAATGAGATTAAATGAGTCTGCAAATAGCTCACATTCAAGACCAGCATCATCAGTCCTGGCTGAATGAGTGAGCCATTCAACATTATGGACATTAAAATCACCCAACACAGTGATTTCAGAAGAAGCATTTAAGTTGAGGACACTGAGTTGTGAGGACAGAGAATCAAAAAGACTTTGCTCTGGAGGAGTATTTGGGGAACGGTAGATGCAACATATGTATTTAAATTTACCAGCAGAAATTAATTTGTATATAGAATAATCAAAATAGGGACAATTGAAACTAGTAACCTCCTCCAGGGCAATTTCAGATTTTGCGAAGCAACATACACCACCTTTAGGTCTGAAATTTTGGAGCAGTTGATAACCTGGAAAATTAAATCTAGATGTGTCAGATGTGGATGTTACTTGAGTCTCTGTCAAAAAAAGGAGAGTAGGGGATTCTGCTTGAAGAAATTGGTGTACAGAATTGATGTTAGAGTGAAGTCCCCTTATATTACTAAAGAAATAGCTGTACTGACAAGCAGCTTTGGGACGTTGCAATGCTCTTGACACAGTCGCATGATGACGACCGGGAGGGCCCTGTGTCAATAACCCAACCCTGCCGGGGGTGGATATCCGAGGGACCACCAGGTTTGCTCTTAACAATTGTACTGCCATATTTATAAGGTAAGTGTATGGTGTTACATGTATGATATGTAGTGGGAAGAGTAGTATTTTATGGATAGAGGATAGCGATGTAGGGCAATGTCGTGAAGTTGGATGTGTATGTTATATAAAGAGGGTTTTCCTGATACCCCTGATGTGTGAGGCAGAAAGATATGTATCCAGCTACCAAGGCCTGGGAGAGAAAATGGAATTCAGGCTATTCCCTGAGTCTCCCGAAACCTTGGCGGTAGTACTTCCCTGGGCGGGGCTGCCTACCCCTACTACCTGATGATTATGACCTACTATTACCTACTATTACCTACTATTATGAAATGAAACCGTCAGAACTGTACTGAACGGGTTACGTATCGTCACCAAATTTTGCTGGCAAATTGGGTTGGTCAAAGCAACGCTTGTCCAAATTTTGTGTTTTGTTATTCAAAGGTCAAGGTGAATGGTGAAGGTCACAGATTATGGTCGCTATTTCTTTCTTATATATATTTTAAATTTGAATTACACCATACTCAAAATGCTACAAAATAGTGTTATGCTGACCTTATTATAGATAAATATTCCAATGGTTAAGATTCAATGTCATCATAAATGTAATTTATATATATATATATATATATAATATATATATATATATATAAACATATATATATATATATTATATATATCTATATAATATATATATATATATATATCTATATATATATATATATATATACATATATATATATATATACAATTATACAGTATATATACTGTATATATATATAAACTCCCAGGCGGACATGAACCACCAACAGTCAGGACGAGTGTCTATGCTTTAATCCACTACACACAAGCATCCTCTATCACGATGTGGTATAGTGAATTAAAGTATGGGCATTTGTTCTGACTGTCGATGGTTCAAGTCCGGCTGTGAGTATAAAAGCATTTAATATATATACAGTATATATACTGTATATAAGCCGATTTTACCTAAGAGCTTCAATACTACTTGCAGAATTCTAGGTCGCAGAGTTGCGTATGTTTTTTTTTTTTTTTTTTTTTTTTTTTTTTTTTTTTTTGGGGGGGTAATGCGAAAACTGCACACCTACTTTATTTACTTAAGTATTTTATTGTAGTTCATACCTATGTACTGTATATTGTTCACTCAAATATTTGACCTTCAATCACGTTTTCCACCATGTCTGACTCTCATTTGTATTCTATTTCCATTCACCTACTCATAGCCTCCAATAGTGCACTTGGGATAAATGTACAGGCTAAGATTGGTATGCAGGATTCGAAACTGCATAATAAATTGTAGGCTTGTGCAGCATTCTGTAACTGTCTTCGTGGCGCAATGCATAAGTGTGTTGATTTTCGGTGTGAGCATAGTGGGTTCGAATCCCCGGACTTCCACATGTGTTTGTTAATTTCATTAATCGAGTTTAGGAGTAAAGTTGGTTAGTGGATAGAACATAATAATTATATACTGTATATTTCATTCTACATAAATATAAAACGTTATGTAATTGTTTATGGGAATAATGGAACACATTATGGCTCTTTTTACATTTTGATTTATTTATTAGTGTACAGTGTACATCAATTCTTACTAGATTTCCTCGTCTTCGTGGTGCGGTGTTTCTATTGCTGAGGTTTGGTGGGCTGGGGTGGATGTCACGTGTGTGGCTGGTGTTGAGGCCTCACCCAGAAATGACAGGCCCAGATTCCCCAGGTCGACCCGTGAGTCCCAGGAGGAGGGTCCTGGTGTTGATGTGGCTAGCGGGTGCTGCAGGGTGGCTGGCGGGTGCTGTGGGGTGGCTAGCGGGTGCTGTGGGGCAGCTGGCAAGTGGTGCGGGGTGGCTGGCGGGTGCTGTGGCGGGTGCTGTCACGTCCATGACTGATACCTCGGGGAGTACTGTGGCGGGGGGTGGTGGGGGGTGGGGGGGGGGGGGGGCGGTGCCTGTTGGGGTGGTGGCACCAAGTGGGTGGCAACTTTACAAACCAGACGACTTTGATACTGACCATACGACTTTGATATGGACTATATGTCTTTGATACGGACCACACGATTTTGAAACGGCGAGTTCACGATGAAGACCAGACTCATACGATTTTTGACAGTTGCCGGGGGATTCTTGCAAACTTTTGAACAGCCCAAAATCTCGTATCGACTCACGATACGTCGCTTGGACCGTGAGAGTCAACCACGGCTAATTTACGATATCCACGATTATGTTGTCGATTCGCCGTATCAGGCTGAAATTTTGAGTCGTGAACTCGTCTGGAGGGGCTTTCATGTCAGAGTGCAATGACCTTAAAGGTCTGTGCACACTGACATGACAGCCCCTTCAAGACTGGCACGAACACCCACGACACATACAAATCCTGTGCCGAATTTGCTATAGATCGCTGCGAAAATGGCTGGCACCGTTAGAGTCGTATCTCTACAGTATCTCTTCCGCACAACATGATAAGACTCTAGCGATGCCGATACGGTGGAGAAACGAATGCTACGAAGTAGATAGGAAAAGTCGTGCGAAGGGTACACGACTAGTCCACGGAAAAGATGCGACCCAAAAGACTGCGATACAACTCAGAAGAATCGTATCGACGCTGTATCGATGCCGTGAGACGTGCAACCGGATCGACCGTTGCCAATTTTCCGCACGGAAGAGATACGGTCCGCACGGCAGGCTTACGCACCAGACGACGTTGATACGGGCCATACGGCTTTGATACGGACCATACGTCTTTGATACAGACCACACGATTATGATACGGCGAGTTCTTGATGGAGACTAGACTCAGACGATTTTCTACAGCTGCCGGGGGATTCCCATGAACTTTTGAATAGCTGAACATCTCGTATCGACCCCGATACGTCGTTTGGACTGTGAGAGTCACCCACGGCTAATTTCCACGATTATGTTGCCGATTTGCTGTATCAGGCTGAAATTTTGAGTCGGGAACTCGCCTGGAGGGGCTTTCGTGTCAGTGTTCAACGACCTTAAGGGGAGGTATTTAGTTTATTCCCTAGACCTCCATCAAGCTTAAAATTACACCCCCTTGAGTCCCTTTCAAGATAAATTTGTAAATTTTTCGGTAGAAAAATGTCCCGGTCGAAGGCCGGTTCCTCTTAAATTACAGGCTCGCTATCGCTCGCCAGGATAAAATCGACACCTGAATTGCACGAAAGGTCTTAATATGGGGTGAAAGTTCTTAAAATCGCTAAACTAATGGGGCAAACGTTTTATAATATCAAAAGCAAAGGGGCTAAACATGAGGGAGAAAGGGGTCAAGAAAAAAATCCCTCAAGTGGAGATCTCCCCTTAAGCCAAGGTGGTAACGGGTGGGAACAGGTGAAGAGGGGGTTGATCAAAGTAATTAGTGAAATGAGGGGGGTGGGGGGGGGGGGGGGGCATATAAATTTGCTTGTTTATATATATTTTTCTCTTTTTCTCTAGTGTATAACATGATCAATAATTATTTTGCATATAAAAGTGGTATTATTAAATTTGGAGTATATTTTCCTTTGCAAATGTTTGCAAATCGTTGAGTGCATTACGTTTCACCCTGTTGAGGATATTACGCGTATTAACAGTTTATTGTGGCCATCATAGGACTATACAGCTTAGGAAGGATCTGTGTGAATCAACCCTCTGAGTTCCATTTACCTTTCCCAATCTGAATAACATCGTCTAATAATAGCCAGAAAACAGA
This sequence comes from Paralithodes platypus, assembly GCA_032716605.1. Taxonomy (NCBI): domain Eukaryota; kingdom Metazoa; phylum Arthropoda; class Malacostraca; order Decapoda; family Lithodidae; genus Paralithodes; species Paralithodes platypus. Next base: position 18,194,276 of record CM064534.1, read on the forward strand.
AAGGAAGTGCGTCATCGATCCTCAGAGGGTTAACGATTATTTATAAACTGTTCCCAGCAATATGCAATAATTGTATAATGAAAATGATAGGGTGGTAAAGAACTTATTCGGACGACTGTACATAGAAGATGGAAAGCCAATAATGAATAATTGCAGCAGTTGTTCAATGTTTCTTTCCCTCTCTGAAGTCCAAACATTCTCTCTCTCTCTCTCTCTCTCTGATGATTTACGATACACCTTGGCTAAACCCTGTTCCACGTAGTTAGGTAAAAAATCGCAAACCCTAGCTTCTGTTTCTCAAAAAAGACAAAATTAAATGGGCTATACATGTTCACACATATTTCCTGGCTCACCCTTCACAAATGGAAGAAATATTAGCTCGATTACTCTAGTCATTTGTGAATTATAGAGGTTAATATTAAAGAGTTTCGGCCTACATATTTAGAACAGGGTATAGATGGTCGCTTACTATTAACACAGCCATCTATATGAACAGTAGTAGTAACCTTGGCCATGTTGTATACCTTGTGTTGTATGCTATGGTGCAATATACAATAAATAAGACATTTTGTTTTCGTTTCAATTTTTGTTTTCATGATGCGTTTACACCTTTATTGACTGGAATATTATCCTCTTTTGTACCGACTACCTCCTTTTCGTTATATTCTGGCAATTGTTAGGCGATTTTATTCAGCATACGAAGGATATCTACTCATTAAAGGGCAACAAACTATCTCAATTAATTCTTCTTCCTACAATACATCCTTCATAAGCTAGAATAAAAATATAAAGACGTCGCCAGTACAGAACGGGTAAAGGAAAATAACGACATGGATATATATTCTACCGTACAAATGATGTCATATAATTAAACATGCATATCATAGCTTACTTTAGTTTCTATGGTTATAGCATATTGAGAAAAGTATAGGATTCACCTCACCCGTTTTGATTTATAAGAGTTTATTGGGCATTATTTCTGGCCTAAATATAGTGAAAGGGCTATAGAGTAGCTTACAATAAACATATATACTGATACGGCCACTTTTCAAGGTACACTAGAATGCCATATTATCTTGCCCACTCTTAAAATATTCGTAAAATTCACCTATTTATAATTATGGAATTATATAACTGGAAATTAATTCATGAATATGATTGTCTATACACCAAGTACACAACTATAATTATTTACTGATTATAGAAGAGCAAGATATACCCAATAATCAATCTCGATGATTATAATTGCATAACAAAAATAAACAAAGGAAAATAGAATAAAAAACATAGGGGTCCACGAATTTTTACGAGGGGGCTAGAGACTATGGCATCCGAGTGTACCACCTTCATATGTCTGTGGAAAGAAGCATGAAGAGTGTTTGGTTCGGATTGGGTCTGTACAAATAGCTCTAATATGTCACAGGTTAAAAGTAAGCCACGGTCAGAAGGAGACGGGAGTTGTGAAAGGTCGATTTATCAACCTCTGAAACCAATTGGAGCTGCATATGGTTCTTAAGTGTCCCTATTGCTGAGGGAGAATGGGGGAATAATAATAAATTATTAGGAATAGTTCAAGAACAATTACATAGAGGAAAAAGTCAGAGAGTGGGTAAAAGATATTGAAAACTGGCCAATATTGCAAAGACGGAACCACAGGCTGCGTATTTGGCATTCACATATGGGGTCAAACATCGCTGGACCTACTTGATGCGAACCGTTCCAAATGTGAGCGCATTACTTCAACCGCTGGAAGATGCCATCAGAGACATACTCATCCCAGCGTGGGTAAAGTCGCACACCCCGAGTGATACAGAGAGGGAGTTGCTCGCACTGCCTTCTAGGTTAGGAGGGCTGGGAATCATCAACCCAGTGAAGAGGGCGACAACAGAATACCTGAACTCGGTAAAGATAACAGGATCTCTCACTGACCGTATCGTAGCACAGGATTCTGACGGTGAAGTGGACCAGGCGGTCATCTATAACATCAGAAAGACCATCACGCCAGAGAGGCAAAACTCACAGAAAAATGACCTGGCACAATTGATGGGACAACTTTCCTGGAGACAAACAAAAAAACTACAAATACCACAAGAAACGGGTGCTTCAAATTGGCTGACAACACTACCAATCAAGGCAAAAGGTTTCAATCTCAACAAACAAGAATTTAATGATGCTATTGCACTGAGGTATGATTGGCCGATTGAAGGACTGCCCGATCGATGCGTTTGTGGAACCAACAAAGATGCAGCCCACTCCATTTTTTTTTTTTTTTTTTAAGAGACAATGAACGGAGGAAGGAAAAACACAGATAAAACAAAAAGGTCCATGTGCCTAAAGGCATCCTCCATTCATAAAATGTTTGTAACAACTGGATTTAAACATTTGTTGATTGTAAGTTTGTGGAAAGCAATTCGAGGGAAGTGAATTCCAAAGAGTAGTAGCTCTGGGGATAAATGAATTCTGATAAGCAGAAGTTCTGCATTGTGGAGGAGAAAGTGTAAATTCATGGGCGCTCTCAGCTGCCCTAGTTCTACGGGGAAAGATGTGGAGAGGCGGCACAATTGAAGCAAGTTCCTCGGAACAATTGCTGTGAAAATATCTGTAGAATAATGCAAGGGATGCAACGTTTCTTCGTATGGCTAATGTAGGAAGGTCCTGTGTGATTGCAGGGTTATTGATTAATCTAATAGCTTTATTTTGAATTTTGTCCAACTGCCTCAATGCAACCACTCCACTTCCACCCCACAGAGGTGAACAGTAATCCATCTGAGAGCGCACATGACTTTTATATATTACGGCCAACTGCTCGTCAGTGAAGAATTATCGAACTCTGTACAGGAGTCCCAGTTTTTTAGAGGCATTCTTAGCAATGCTTCTAACATAATGTGTCCAGCTCAAGTTAGTAGTTAATGATACACCGAGAATGTCAATACTAGGGGAAGTGGGAATATTTACATCATTAACAAATATATGGGAGTCAGTGAGATTCTGTCGGTTAGAACATTGAATGTACTTGGTTTTCTGTGCATTAAAGGAAACTAGATTCTCTTGTCCCCATTCATTAATTCTAGAAAGGTCCTGGTTCAGAGAAATTGCAGTGTTTATTTTTGAATTTATAAGATCGGGTTGGGTGAAAGAATTGGTAAATGTGAAGGAACTGTGGAGTGTTGAGTCATCTGCGTAGGAATGTATTGGATTATGAGTGGTAGATATGAGATCATTGATATGAATGAGGAACAGAGTTGGGGCCAAAACTGATCCCTGGGGAACACCAGCATTTATTGAGTGAAATTGAGAATAAAGGCCATCTACCATTACACGTATTTTTCTGTTATGAAGATAAGAAGAAATTAGTGGAACTAATGATGCAAGGCCGTAGTGTGACATCTTCGACAATAAGGATTGATGCCAGACTCTATCAAATGCCTTTGATATATCCAGTGCTATTGTATGTGTTTCACCATGTTGGTCTGTAGCTTGGTTGATTTGATGCGTAAGAAGGCAAAGAATGTCTGCAGTTGATCGACATCGTCTAAAACCATATTGCCTATCACTGATTAATTTATTATTCTCCAGATGCTTAATTATGTGATTATTTAATATAATTTCAAAAACTTTGCCAAGAGTGGAAGTTATAGCTATTGGTCTGTAGTTTGATGGATCTGAAGAGGCACCTTTTTAGGAACTGGATGGATGTTTGCTTCTTTCCAGGGTACTGGGAAGCATGAGGTATGAGTACACAGACGGAAAAATTTTTGCCAATACAGGAGCGAGCACCAAGGAGCAATTCTTAAGTACTATTGGAGGAATTTCATCTGGACCAGGAGCCTTATCTACTGAGAGATTCTGCAAAATAGTTTTGACATGTCTGGTGTGGATCTTAAGTGAGGGAATTTCAGGTGAATTAAAATTAAGTACAGGGACATCTTGATTTATTTCATCTAAGGTTGAGTTGGTGGAGAAAATATCTGCAAGAAGGTTAGCTTTACCTCGTGGGTCAGTTACAAGATTGCCAGTCGGAGATTTTAATGGTGGAATGGATGAAGCAGTAGTGAAGTTGGATTTGAATGAGTTAAGAGTAGACCAAAATATTTTGTTATCATTTGGATTATTTAGAAGTTTATTTGCCTGCTTATGGAGAAAGTTTGATTTAGTTAGGTTTAATACAGTTTTGGCATGATTTCTGATGTTTCTAAAGTAATTAAAGGCTTCATATGTTTTTGATCTTGTGTATGCATTGTAGGCTATTGCTTTTTGTTCAGTTACTCTAGCACAATTATGGTCAAACCATTTAGGTGAATTAGACCTTTTACTGTACTTTTGATGAGGAATAAAAGTTTCCATTCCAATTTTTACAAAATCTTGTATGTGGCTCAAGGTGGAGTGTGCATCATTAGAAAAGAAAGAGGTCCAGGGAATATCAATAAAGAAACCTTGAAGACCCTCCCAGTCTGCCCTATCGTAATGCCATTTAGTCACCAAAACAGGTTCAGAGTGGGAAGGTGTGGTAGGTGATAGACAGGTGGCCTGTATCAGACAGTGATCAGAAAATCCAAGTGGGGACCTCACTGTAACATCATAATTTTCTGAATTGGTTGTTAAAAATAAGTCCAGTAGGTGGGAATTATGATTAGGATTATCTGGTACACGGGTGGGTTGGTTGACTAGTTGAATGAGATTAAATGAGTCTGCAAATAGCTCACATTCAAGACCAGCATCATCAGTCCTGGCTGAATGAGTGAGCCATTCAACATTATGGACATTAAAATCACCCAACACAGTGATTTCAGAAGAAGCATTTAAGTTGAGGACACTGAGTTGTGAGGACAGAGAATCAAAAAGACTTTGCTCTGGAGGAGTATTTGGGGAACGGTTGATGCAACATATGTATTTAAATTTACCAGCAGAAATTAATTTGTATATAGAATAATCAAAATAGGGACAATTGAAACTAGTAACCTCCTCCAGGGCAATTTCAGATTTTGCGAAGCAACATACACCACCTTTAGGTCTGAAATTTTGGAGCAGTTGATAACCTGGAAAATTAAATCTAGATGTGTCAGATGTGGATGTTACTTGAGTCTCTGTCAAAAAAAGGAGAGTAGGGGATTCTGCTTGAAGAAATTGGTGTACAGAATTGATGTTAGAGTGAAGTCCCCTTATATTACTAAAGAAATAGCTGTACTGACAAGCAGCTTTGGGACGTTGCAATGCTCTTGACACAGTCGCATGATGACGACCGGGAGGGCCCTGTGTCAATAACCCAACCCTGCCGGGGGTGGATATCCGAGGGACCACCAGGTTTGCTCTTAACAATTGTACTGCCATATTTATAAGGTAAGTGTATGGTGTTACATGTATGATATGTAGTGGGAAGAGTAGTATTTTATGGATAGAGGATAGCGATGTAGGGCAATGTCGTGAAGTTGGATGTGTATGTTATATAAAGAGGGTTTTCCTGATACCCCTATGTATGTAAGAAACCCATGATATGTAAGAAAGGAGGATTCATCAGCATCAGGCACGATGAAGTAAGAGATATAACGGCGAACATGCTCAGGGAGGTGTGTAGATATGTGGTGCGCGAACCATCACTCATTCCCTTGGATGAATAGATCTTGCAGCACAGGATGGCCAACACATCCAATGAAGTACGATTGGACATTAGTGCAAGAGGTTTTTGGACAAATGCACAGCGAGCGTTCTTTGAAATAAGAGTATTTGACCCAATGGCCCATAGCTACAGTGAGATGTCTCTGGATGCTGCGCACAAGAGGAACGAACAAGAGAAGGTCAGGGCATATGGGGAAAGGATCTTAAATATCGAACAAGGCAGCTTTACCCCACTAGTCTTCACCACATCTGGAGGGATGGGACCCAGGGCCCAGTGCTTCTATTCAAGGCTTGCAGAGATCATCGCAGAGAAGAAGCAACAGCCCAGGAGCCACGTCGTAGCCTGGATGAGGTGCCGTCTATCTTTCTCATTGCTCAGTTCAACACTACTTTGCCTGCGGGGAACAAGACGGTCTGCACCACAACCAGTGACGGTGGCAGAAGTGGACTACGAGGCAGCAGTGGCAGAGGGTCGCACAGGGAGGAGCCTGGATTGAAGTTGCATGGTGTAGAATAGTAATATCTGATCCTTGTAAAATTAAAATGTATGAACAATATTAAATAACAATCAATGTAGTAGTAAAAAAAAAAAAAAAAAAAAAAAAATGGTAGTAGTAGTAGTAGTAGTAGTAGTAGTAGTGGTAGAAGTCAATCAATCAATTCAGCTTTATTTCATATTATACAATACATATATTGTTAAATACAGAGTAAGAGAATATTTGTAAATTAAAAAACAAATTGCCATCGTAAGTGGTTAAAATAATGTTAATAACAACTCAAAAGTATAAAAGTACACCTATTAAAATTATAGTGCAACTTAAATATATAATTACAAGAGAAAAGCTTAACATTTTCTCTTTTAATTAAGAGCCACACCTATAATTGGTTCGTGGTTCTGTACCCAGATAATTCTAGATTTTATTATGTCTAAATCATATTCTTGTAGATCGATTTCATAAATAGTTCTAAAGTAATCAGTAACTTTTATATAATGTAAGCTTTCTTTTAAATATTGTAGACAAAGACTAAGTACAACATTTGTCTTCTGAAATATGTGTTTAAAGTACCTGGCTTGTATAAATGATACCAGATGCTTAAGTAAAAGTTGACCGTGTTTCTTCATGACACTGTGACTACTTGTATATCTTGGAACTTCTAACTTTTTTTGTATTTGCATTAGACAATGCTATACTGAATGTCTTAAAGATTTGACAATTACAAATATCCTCCATGTTCCATAATTGCAATCCATAGTCAGGTAAACAGAATTAATTGGTAATCGAATGGACCCGGGTTCGAATCCCAATATGTCAATGGGATGATATTATTGGGATGGAATTTGTGCTGTACCTAGTTTCAGTGCATTACCACAGCACACCGAAACGCCAAAACAAAATACCCTCATTGTTCCCTGATTAAATAGCACTGTATGAATATTCCCATATTCAAAATATGCTACAGGGGGGCAATGCCTAGTGAGTAAATTGCTCAATAGGTGGCGTTCTGAGAGTGAGGGTCCGAGCCTGGTGAGTGAGACTGTGAGGCACGGGGGCGAAGCAGCTTCGGAGATGGAGTTGGGTTCGAGCCGTGAATGGGTGCTTCGCATGTCTCACTCCCTAGACTGGAACAAGACCTCACGGGCCTCACCGTGTTCAGCGGTAGAGTGTAAAGCCTATGCCCGAGAGGGAGTAGTTGGGATATAGAAAAATAAAAATAAAAAACAAAATAAACAGGAATAATAACGTGTTACAGTTAACAAAGCAAAATTACCTAATAAAAAAGCATTTGACTTAGCATAAAAACTTTACAATCTCATTTCTACATCAGAATGATCTCTAAGATTACTCTGTAGCATAATATGCCCTAGATACTTGTAGGTACTAACTATTTCATATCATAAAATATTTAAATTAAACTGATTCTTAGGAATGTTAGGCTTTCTTTTCAAATATAACACATTTAGATTTATTCCTATTAATCTTTAGTTGTAGACTAGTCATATCTTCTTCAAATTTCTGACATAATATTTTTAAATTAAATTTTGAATCCGCTAATAGGACAATACCATCTGTGTAAGCCACAATATTCAGTCCTAGAAAACCAAGGCGGCAACCTACTTGAATATTTGAAGAAAAAAAACAATAATAATAATATCAATATACAACTTAAACAGCAGTGGAGAGAGAACTCCCCCCCTGTCTAACTCTCTGTTCAATAGAAAAATATTCACCTGTTTTACCTTGGCAAGTAGTTCTAGCCCACTGATGTCTTAGATAAGTCATTACTAAGAGTACCAAGTTAGGGGGGATCTCCTTCTCCAGTAACATATGACCTAGCTTAAAGTGATTCACATTATCAACCACTTTATTCAGATCCATAAAAGCCACATATGCTTTGCTGCCTTTTGTGCAGTATGTTCTAACCGTGTCTTTTAAAATGAAAGTAACATTAGCTGTAGAAGTTCCTCTACAAAATCCAAACTGCTTGGAGTCACACCATATTTGTTCATTTAATATATCTAATAGATGTAATTCAAACAATGTTATGATGCATGAAGACAGCATTACAGGTCTATAATTGTTAGAATCACTTATATTACCTTTTAGGTCTTTGATTATTGGGTTAATTTCTCCTTTTAACAAGGCTACAGGAAGATAGCAGTGATTATAACAAGCATTCATAAACTGAGAGATATATCCTAAAAACAAAGCAGATCCATGTTTGAGCAATACGTCGAATTTATCATTGCCCTGATACACCTACACTGGACATCCCGGAGAAGGCCCTGAAAACACTACTGGAGCTATGTACCAAGGAGGCCCCCTTCCTTTGCCCACGGGGCAACATGTACAAGCAGATAGACGGTGTGGCGATGGGCAGCCCCCCTAGGAGTTCTTTTTGCGAACTTTTTCATGGGTACCATCGAGGAAGAGCTCCTAGCTGCCCAACGACCCGCCGTCTACTGTAGATACGTGGATGACATCTTCGTGCAGATCAAGGACCTCCACGAACTACAGGAATTCCAGCGTCGCTTCATGACCTCCTCCGGACTTAACTTCACCTTTGAAAAATCTAACAATGGACAACTCCCCTTCCTCGACATCCTCGTAGCTCTGAACGAGCATGGGTTCAAAACCACCGTCTACATTAAACCAACTAACACAGGACAATGCGTCAACGGCGATAGTGAATGCCCAAGCTGTTATCTTCTATCCTCCATCTCCGCCTATGTTAGGAGAGCCCTCACGCACTGCTCTACCTGGGCCGACACCCACCAGGAACTAGAAAGACTATCCCAAGTTTTAGTAAATAACGGATACTCCAACTCCGACATCTCCAGCACCATCAACCACCATCTTGAAAAATGGTACACCCAAAGCCCTCCCAACATTGACCCCCCCAATGAAATTAAGATCTTCTACCGCAATTACATGTCCTCTGAACACAAAAATGACGAGGCCGTCTTAAAAGAAATAATCTCCAAGCATGTCCACCCAACCAACCCGGAAAACAAAATCAAATTAATAATTTATTACAAATCCCCCAAGACCTCCAACCTCGTTCTCGGCAACAAACCAGCCTCCACCAAGATAAAGAGCCCGATGACCGACGATCACGTCATTTACCAACATACCTGTAATTATGAGGACTGTGGACCTCATTCCTATATTGGTATGACGCAGACTCGTCTTTCACGTCGGTTAACTCTTCACCTTCAGGCTGGAGCCATCAAAGACCACTATCTCACCCCTAACCACCCTCACCTCACACGCAACGAGTTAGAGAAACACACCACCATACTCGATAAAGAAAGTGACCCAAGGAGATTACCTATACTCGAAGCTTTATATATCCAAGCCTTACATCCTAACATCAACAACCAAACTCTGGACCTTCAGATCCTTCCTTCTGCCAAAAGGCACTACCCTACAGGACCTAACACCCCTCCTCGCCCCCCGGTGCCCTTGACGCAGCCCCCCGCGCTACCTCCTTCAGCTTCGTCTTCCGCTGGCGCCACACAACTTAGGCCACGCCCCTCGACACGCAGCCAATCAGCTTCGACCCCACCTACCGACCACCATCCCGCATCCAGTGCGTATGCGTGAAGCGGTTCCCCCCTTTCTCTCTCCTAGATTACCCCTCCACCAATAGCAGACTTTTGCCCCCTGTTTTTCGCCTCCTCTGATCCTCCACCCTCTATATATACCCTTCCTGTTTACCTTTTATATAATTCCTTCCTTACTTGATAATGCTGGTTGTCCAGTGAAATACGTCGTATAACCTGTATCTTCATGTACTTTAATGTAACTCTGTACCACCATGAATTTTGCTCATCTCCTTCATCTACTTCCTGCCACCCAGCGAAAACTCATCAGAGACCTGGAAACTTTGAATAATAAAATTTCCAACGCAGAAATTGCCATTTCTTTCAACCTCGTATGTATTAACCCTTAATTAGCGGCGAGCAACATAAGTCGAGTTAAATAAAGCTGGACTATGTGGCGGCGCTCGACATAGGTCGAGTGGCAATTTCAGCACGTAATGTGGCTGAGAGAGAGAGACAAGTGGTGGCAGGAGACTAGCGAGCGTATGACTGCTCCAGACCACCGCGGCGAACCTACTGACACAAATCTCAGCTCCCTCTCCCTCCTCTCTCACTCGCTACATACTCAATTATGTACCGAAAGTACCGAATTACCTGCTTTTTGCACTCGCGTTGCACGGTTATTGCAAGAAAACTATCCATCATACAAGGATCGTTATGGTGTCATTCGAAAGCTCTGTTTATGCCCTTTCAGGGATAGGTACTTGTTTTACGTTCTGGGTCTTATTTAGGCACGAAAATGATCACGTAAACAGCCCTATTTTGGCTAAAAACACCCCGCTGTGCTGTACATATAAATAAACCGCATAGGCCGCTCGTAAGGTGTTAAAGAAAATATATATATATATATATATATATATATATATATATATATATCTATATATATATATATATATATATATATATATATATATAAATATATATATATACAGTATATACTATATATACTGCATATATATATATATATGTGTGTTTGTGTGTTTACTTTTATTGCAGTCCTCTCTCTCTTTAACCTAAAATATATGCAGTATATAATATGTCTTCAACATTTCAGTAGCACCCAAATAATTTATGGCGACAGTATTAACGCTATGACCCACCAACATAATTACCGACCAAAACAGTTATTATCTTTCTTCTAGCCTACCTATACCCTGTTCCAAATAAGTAGTCCAAAACTCTTGAACATTAACCCATTATCTACCGGTGCCATTATGTTAACTATATTTTGGCTACCATTAGATAATGTTATTCAGTTTAAGTAAGGCCCTCGAGCAATTAACAGGCGTCGAACTACACTTAACCCTTTTTACTACAACAGACCATTTTCATCTGTACAAAATTGGTTAAATATAGTTCAAATATTCTTTAAATAACGTCTCTGGTACAGAAGGGGCTATATAACCTCTATTACTCACACACGACTAGAGTAATCGAGCTAATATTTCTACCATTTGGGAAGGGTCAGCCAGGGAATATGTGTGGATATGCACAGCCCCTTTGACCTAACCCTTTTTTAGTTACCGAGGTTAGGGTTCACGCACTCTGGCCTACCTATTTGGAACAGGGTGTAGCACACAGTAGCTTACCTTATGCCGTTCTTCAATATGTAAGGTACAGTTGCCCACATAAGATTTTGTTTTCCTCGTCGTGATCCTATGTATAAGAGTATGAATGAATTACGAGTGTGGTTTGATTTTTGGTGTGAGTATCCTAGGTTCGAATCCTTGGAGTATCACATATATTCATTAGTTTCATTGATTTCATGAATTAGGTTTATTTGTAAGTTAATTGGTGGATTGGTGATATGATTATTTTTTATCAGTTGACTAGTCATAAGAAAATACATTCGTATTTAAGTCATGCCCATTATATTTCCATATTTATATAATCTCGAAGAGGAACACAACATATGTGGCCAACTGTACGTATTATAGATGTAAGACTCCTGAAAGCATATGCACTCGAAGTCAGAAGAATACTTAAACGTTAAAGATTGTATTCCTTTTGTGATACAGCTTCATACTTTATAAACTATTTGTTAACCCTTTCAAGACCCTATTACGCATATTCTTCTCTTTTCTGGCTATTATTTGGCGATATTATTCAAGCTAGCAAGGGTGTATGAAAGCCAGAGGGTTAATTAAGATAGTGTTAATTTACTCGTATAATTCCCACACATCCTTCCTAAGCTGTATAAAATCGTCTAATGATAGCCACAACAAACTGTCAAAATGCGATTTAATCTTCAAGTCCTTACTTACCATTCAGGTGTCGATTTCTATGAATGTACTACGTCCGTATTTTAGATGTCAATTCTGCTAAATATCTTTGTCAAAAACTCCAACTTCCTTATAGCCTGAAACTCGCAAATGGTCAATTGCGTGCAATTAAATTGCGTAGGTGATGGACAATTGAGCACAACAAGAGAGGTAGCGACAGAAGAGTTTTGCAAGCATTAATACCCAGTCATATAATAAATCGTACAATACACCCAGAAATGTATATTTATTACTCAAGAATGTCCCGGTAGAAGGGGTGAAATTAGGATATGGGAGCAGATAGAGTATGAGGTAGCTAAAAACATATTATCGGTTTATTGATTATTTGGTAGAGGTACTTAGCGAGGGTAAAGGAAAGTGAAAGGTTGGGAGGGATGGTAATTAGGTTACAGGCAGATAGGGTAGGGTAGGAGAGACTCAGATGGTAGTGTCATGGTGTTTGGATGAAACCCCAGTGGACTGAAACACAACCTCTCAAAATTGGACAAAACACCAGTCTCAAATATATATATATATATATATATATATATATATATATATATAACTATTTGTCATATACGTGTATATTCGTGTAGGTGATAGCAAATGTATAAAAGGACCCCTATACACACACACACACGCTCTCTCTCTCTCTCTCTCTCTCTCTCTCTCTCTTATTATTCCACTTTATTACCTTTCCCCAAACCTCTCACATTTTCTTGGCGTCAAATAGAATACGTCTAAATTTAGCCCCTCATCTTTTGCTGCCTGTCCGCCCCACTTGTCAATACCTACTACTGACCTGTCCGCCCCACTTGTCAATACCTACTACTGACCTGTCCGCCCCACTTGTCAATACCTACTACTGACCTGTCCGCCCCACTTGTCAATACCTACTACTGACCTGTTCCCTTCACACAAGACACATTTGACATAATAAACCAATAAATATAACAAGTAAACATAAACATTAATAAATATACAAATAAATAAATATTATAATTAATTGATGGAAAACATCAAACTAATCCAATTAAGTAATAGAAAAAACAAATACATAGGGTTTAGTTGAAAGAACAAACATGGGGGAGCATACAGAGGGAATATAAAAAGATTTTTTTTTTTTTTTATTCACAGCACGCCAGAACAAACTCACTCTCACGCTCACACTCTCTCTATCACACACACACACACACACACCACACACACACACACATACACGAAAGTATGTACTTATAGCACGATAGCACAAACTCACTCTCATGCTCACACTTGCACACACACACTGATTCCACTCACTCTAGATTTACGTCTGCCCAACAACGTCCATACTTCACTTCTGTACGCCAGTGTTGGGATTGCCTATCAGGGATCACATTGTCAACTCTTCAACCCAAGAGTGAAGCAATATTCCCAGTTTGTCTTCTATTCAACAGTTGAACTCACAGGATATCTCCCTGAATCCATCTTTCCCTCATTCTATGACTTGTATGGCTTCAAACACGGTTTTTCCAGGCATTTTGGTTGGAACGTTCTTAGATTCTGGCCTTGTCACCCTCTCAACTCTGGGACAGGCACTCGTCACAGGCAGTTTTGCCTTTTGTCTCCCCCATCCACATAGAAACAATTAATAATACAATAAAATACAAATAAATGCAGTGATTTCACTTACATGCTCCCCTCTCTCTTTAACCGTCCTGGTGGTGTAATGGTTAAGGTGGCAAAAATATGTGTGTGATAACCCGGGTTCGAATCCCGGTGGATCATATATACTTTAATTAATTTCATTGGGGGTGAGATTAATAAAAATAATATTAAGTCTCTGGTGTCAACGTGCCTACAACACTCCTAGCCTGATTTACATACCATCTCCCTAACTCCCAGTATTACTCATAGCACTTCCCAAGTATACTTAACATATTCAGTACCTGTAACGTCTTTTTAACTTTATTCTGGCTACTATATTAAACGATTATATTCAGTTAATATCCGGCCTCCAACAATGAACCGGCTTCGTACTGCCCCACTTACCACTTTTTACTACCACATAAATGTGCATTATTATTTGATTATCATCATTTGGCCTATTATTATTATTATTATTATTATCATTATTATTATAATTATTATTATTATTATTATTATTTGTAGTAGTAGTAGTAGTAGTACAGTGTTGCTTGTAATGTTCTGAAATACCTTGCCTGAATCCATGGTTCATCAAATTACCCTCTTAACTTGTGTTGTTCTTTTCCTGCCCGTCTCGACTTAACTTGTGATACTTTTTACAGGAATTGGAGTCTCTTGTTCCAACCTTTGTGAACCTCTTGTTTTCTCCACCGGTTAATTGCCTTCAGTTTCATCTTTGTTTTTCTCACTAATATACAGTATTTATATTATATTGGCTCTCTTTTCATTGGGATAGGAGGAAATTGGAGTTTGTCTAATATAGTGGGTCTCATTCATTGGGATAAGATAAAAAGCAATCTAATATATTGGCTCTGTTCAATGGTATTGGATTAAATTGGAGTTTGTTTCTATTATATTGATCATTTTTGCAATTGGGTAAAGGGAAATTGGTTTTGTTTTTTTAATATATTGGCTCTTTTTTTCATTGGCATTTCCCAATGTCGTATGAATTCCACTGCAACATGTTCATATTTCGTGCACATAATGGTTGCATGTCAATTGTTTGTCTCAACCTGTATGCTTCATGTTTAACCCTATCAGTACCGGTGCCGTATGTTTAGCTATACTCTTGCTACTAATTAAGCTATTTTTGTTTCAGTTAAAAAGAAGCTTCAGCAATTAACAGGCTTCGAAATATCTCACTTAACCATTTTTGCTACCACATATCCTTCTTAAACTCCACAACATCGTCAAAATAAAGCATAGAATAAACTTTCAAAACGTCGTCAGGACAGAAAGGGTTAAACCTTTAATATTACACATATTGAATGTATTGCGTTTCCATAGTGAGTTCTGTTTTTTTTTCATTCAAATTTCCTTTTTACTTTTTTGGCACAGCACATTTATATTTTGCAAAATAAATACAAATGTTTATGTTTTCAAAGACAAGTTTCACACATGATATTGTTTTTTAAATGTATAAATCATGCCAAAAAAGTAAAATAATAAAAGTAATCATGAACAATATTAAGCTATTCGCATAAATACTAAATCAAATATAGGTAAAATAATGTTTTAAAATGTGTAATTCACAAACTTCTATACCAGTGATGCACAAGCACAAGTATTGCAGAAGACTCTCCAAAGAAAATCCGGCTTATCTAGGTTGACAGCTGCCTTGACTAGTGCGGATTTGGAACAAATATACTCCAATATCAGATATGGTTTATATAAAGTGATTGTATCTCTCTCTCTCTCTCTCTCTCTCTCTCTCTCTATATATATATATATATATATATATATATATATATATATTATTACCACACGGCCTATGTCGATCTTCAAGAATTTATCAAAACAAGGCTAATTCTTCATTTGTGACAGTTATATACCAGGTACGAATGTGAGGTAAATTTTTGTTACAAGGCATTACTCATACTGTCTAACAAACATATTAGTTGTTAAAATAACTAGTTATTTCACTGTCTTATCGCGAGTGTAAAAAGACAAAATAAATATATAATATAATTATGCTTCACCCTGGTCCCGGCTGACCACGAGAGAAAGGGACTCTCACCCCATCCTGCAAGGCAAGGAGTAGTATGAATGAACGACACAGACTTATATAGGACCAGTATCATTAGGTTTGCTATGATTCTTTTTGCAATAGGGTGTGATATAGTGAGTGCAAATTATATATTAAAAAAAGCTGCCTGGTCAAACATTCCCTCTAGAACTCACCGCAAGGAAATAGATAATCATCGCAAATTAACCCCTGTCCAGCCGTCTTGTCAGCATCGTCCTATATTTTGCTGACAATCCATCTCCAACCTATTATGTATATCATCAATGTGACAAACCTAATGATTATGTGTATTAGTAAAGTATATTATTGTCACATCATATCACCTCGAGCACCTGCAGTATAATGTAGTAACAATGACACCACCGAAGCAGCCTTCAGTGGAATCCCTTCAACATGTTAACTTTCTCCCTCAAAGCTTCTTCCTATGACTTAGATTGCTTTAACCCGGCAAGAACGTGCAGGGTGTAGTGAACACCACACTTCTGGGCGGCAATATTAAGCTCCGTTCCCACCTATAATCGTCATTTTACGATAAATATCGTTATTACTTATTAATATGTGCCTATTTTACGTTTAATATGAATAATATTAGGTCTTCCATTGTCCGTTTTCATCCATCCCTGCTGTTTGGTGTTATACAGCAACTTTCCTTCCTTTTCCTGCAATCTCCTGTTTTTTTCCCCATGGTGGTTAGCAGGCCAATGAGGAAGACTTTTGAGTCTGGTGGATTTTCAGGAGATTTGGCATTATTTTTCTGTTTCTCGTCTTTTCTAAACAAATGAAATCCACCGCTACTGCTCCCCTCTGGATATGGTGTCTTTGGGGCTTGTTTTATACCTTACCCAGATGTGATGGCTCCGTCTGGGTCGACCTGTTTATATCCATCTTTATGTATTTGTATATGGATTGCTTTCAACTTTTTCTGTTTTTGTTTCTACTTTTGTCCGGTGATATAGAAGTTAATCCCGGTCCTCACAGACAACCTGTTACGAGTTGTCGTGTATTTTATTCCAATATTCGTGGTCTCTATAAGAACATCAAGGATCTTACATTGGCATCTGTTGATTATGATATTGTCTTTTGTTCTGAAACCCTTGTCTCTGGTTATAGAGATTATTCTGAACTTCTTATACCTAACTTCGGTAAACCAGTTCTTATTCGGCGTGATTCTATTCCTCGTGCTCGTGGAATGAGCTTGTATATTAGATCTGGGTATAATGCTCAGCACTTAACTAAGCATATTTGTAAATGCCATGTGATGCAGTTAGTTAAAGTTTCCAGCAAGTATCATAATCATTACATTTTTAGCCTGTACAGAAATTCTGATGTTAACAATGACATTATATGACTGCCCCTTAACAGCCATGGCTTCAATACAGTCTGTAGATGTCAAATCATCCTTTATTTTTGTTGGTGATGTCAATGCGCATCATCAAGAGTGGTTGAACTCGGTCTCTCCAACTAATAGAAATGGTCTTGCTGAATTGGATTTTGTAAACTTATCTGGTTGTGAACAGCTAATCCGAGGACCTACTCATATGTCTGGAAATTGTCTTGATCTAGATATTCCTGGCGTTGTAGAAACCTCCGTTCTTGTACCTGTTGGCACTTCCGACCACAATGCCATCATGTGTAAAATTAATCTTGATTTTTCTGTTCCTGATATTACTCTCTCACGTAAAGTCTACCTTAAATCCCGGGTTAACTGGGACAACGTTTGTAATGATGTTTGTAATATTGAGTGGAATCACATACTAAGATCTCATGACCCGGTTTCAGCTCTCAACAATTCCCTTCTTAGTATCCTTCGCAAAAGAGTTCCATCAAAAACAATTAAGTCTCGTATCAGGGATAAAGCATGGTTTAATGATGACTGCAAGCGTGCATTTGATGACAAACAGGCTGCATATCGTCTGTGGAGGCGTAATCAAACCCCCTTGCATTGGGAAAATTATGTTTTTAAAAGGGCAGCTGCGCAGAGAGTTTATGATGGTGCTGAGAGGGATTATAACTCCCATCTTCAGGATGTTCTGGCAGGAGCTACACAGCCTCATAAATGGTGGTCCGATTTGAAATCCTCTTTATTTGGAATAGATTCCTCCATGCCTTCTCTTTGTGATTCTGATGGCTCCATCTCTTTTGATTCATTATCGAAGGCCAATATTCTATCTAATATTTTTATTAATAAGCAGAGTAATCAGGAATTGTCTTTGCCATTGACATGTTTCCCTATACCAAACCTCAATTCAATGGCATTCAAATCAGCTGAACTGAAAAGATACCTGTTGGATCTTGATACCTATGGTGGCACAGACCCGGATGGGTTTTTCCCTCTCTTTTTTAAAAAGGTTGCAGTGGTCTTGGCACCTAAATTGGTTGTGGTGTTTAGGTTGCTTTTGAAATCAGGTAGTTTTCCTCTTTGCTGGCGTAAGGCTATTATCAATCCTATTCCAAAGGGAAATACTGCCTCATCATCTCCTAATGACTATCGCCCTATCTCCATTACACCTATCCTATCCAAGCTCTATGAGAGGCTTTTGTCCAGACGCCTTTCCTCTTATTGTAATAGTCATAATTTGATACCAAACTCACAGTTTGATTTTCGTAAGGGACTGGGTACATGTGATGCGCTTCTGACACTCATCCATGACTTGCAATCTTCATTGGACCAGGGACATGAGTCTCGTGTCGTGGCTATTGACTTTAGTTCTGCTTTTGATTTAGTCAACCATAAAGCACTTCTGTGTAAGTTACAGCTCATCGGTGTTGGTGGCAATTTATTAAGGATCTTTGAAGATTTTTTGACGAAAAGATCTCAGTCTGTGGTCATTGATGGGTGTCATTCCCCTTCTGTTACTGTTGTTTCTGGTGTTCCACAAGGCAGTGTCCTTGGGCCATTGTTTTTTATTATTTTAACTGCTGACCTGTGTTCCGAGCTTGAAAATAAACTAATCTCCTATGCTGATGATACAACTTTATATGCGTCAATTCCATCACCAATAGTTCGACACGTAATTGCTACTGCTCTGAATAGGGATTTAGCCAAAATTACATCATGGTGTGAACTTTGGGGCATGAAACTTAATGCAGGTAAAACACACTCTATTATCATCAGCAGATCTCGTACCTTGGATCCTCCCCATCCTTATCTTCAAGTTTCTGGCGAGCAAATTGAGAATGTGGATACTCTGCGTATGTTAGGAGTTACTCTTGATCCCAAACTTACTTTTGAAAAGCATATTCATTCTTTCTCCTCTTCCATTTCCCAAAAAATTGGTCTGCTTCGCAAGGTATATAAAGCATTTGCTTGTGATGTGTGACGCTCCTGCATAGTAGCCACGTGCGGGCATGCGCGAGTGTCGGCTGCCCAGCCATTTAGAAACCGGCTGGCGGCAGCCGGCTGGCCGGTTTTTCCTTAGTATATATCCTATGACAATGTAACTAATGTCTGGGATATTCTTATGTTGTTTCACAGCTTGAAGCTGCCCTTATTCTTAACCAACACATCTTAGTATATTTTATTCTTGATAGTTGATTGTTTCATTATAATATATAAGATGTAAGTCTAGTGAGAGTGGGAGGAGACGAGCGGGAGAGAGAGACCGGTTGGGGATCGTTGCTTTGCGCGTGCGTGGAGAGACTAGCTTGGGACGAGCCTGATGTTGCCAATCTGATCGCAATGTTAGGCTTAGTTTCGACTCACGCAAGGGGTAGAGGATTTTGACCCGGCAACGGTGTTGAGTGTTGCCAAGCATGGAATGTATTTCGCATGTCTAGGGTGGGGTCCAGACAGATTCAAGACTCAGAGCTCACCTCACTGTCGTACCCTTCGGACACCCTTGATATCTATCCCTCTCAACCCCACTTAGAAACTTTCTCTCTTACTTTGTATACCTTCTTTCCACTACTTCACCAATCTATTTAATTATCCCATCCCCTTGATAGACCTTATATCTATTATTGTATTAACGACGAGCTCTCAGATAACTAGATAGGATTTTGGGCCTTATGCAGAGATGTAATTGTTAATGAGACCTAGGAAGCTTTTTTGTTGTCTCATATTTGGTGGTTTCATGCTTGCTAGTGTGTTCTTGTGGCAGGTGAGCAGGGGCTAGACCGGAGGGGAGTTTTTTTTGCGATCCTTTAAGTAAAGTCTGCAGGTGCGAGTCCTGTGGACCTGCACAACTTTACTAGGATACCCGTGGGAGTCTGGGGGCATTTTCTTGTCTGTGTGCCTGTGTGTCTAGTGTTGTGTTGTGTGAGGGCCCTTGCCTAGTCCACTCAGCACTACGCTAGCACGTCTTGCGTTTGTTTTAGGGTCGCCAGGAGAGAGTCAGATACTTGGGATCTGAGTCTCTCAAGAGAGCACCCTTTCAATTAGAGTAATTTGGCGCACAGACTTGGGAACGTCCCTAGGCTAGAGCAGGTGGCTCAGCCCGGGTATCCGAAGACTATATCCTTCCGGCTAGACCTCTGCCGCCTGGCAGATTAACAGCTAGCGGTTTATTATATCTGTATGCTTGTTATTGTGCCACAGTTTACCGTTGTTGTGCGCATTGTGAGTCAGGGTGTGGCTTAGAGACTCTGTCCGAGCAGGCTTGCCTGACTAAGAGTGAGAAGCACACCTGTATGTGGTTATGTTGCGAGTTGCTGCCTTTATTTAATTATACCTATGCCATCATACACTGTAGGTCCTATCACTAGTATTTATTCCTGCTTATTAGTTAAGAGTTCTCTAAATCCGTAACTTACTTTCTTTGCTAAGCATCAGATCCTACAGTAGCCGCATGCAGTTTAGAAACCTGCATATTGTCTACCTGTACGATGTTTTGAGGACTGTTTGCTTTCACCTTCTTTCACGCAGGGGTGATTAGTTGTATTAATTAACGTAACGTTAAATGTACTTTCTTCTAGTTTGTTATTAAATTGTTTCTGCAATTTAATTCCGTTATATATCTTTTCCTTGAAGCTTTAAGTCAACTTAATTGTGTGATCTTTTATATAGCCTGCTTGACTATCAGCAGTCTATAGTGCGTGCACCCTGTAACCGAGTCATAGGATACTTTGTTGTCCAGGCAGGACTCTTGACGGTTTAGGGTGGTTTGTGGCCTGGGTTTATAGATAAGGGTTGGATCTAGCGTTTTCCGTTGTTGCTTGTTGCCGCAATAGAAAGAGCCCAGTGTTTATATATCCCAGGACGTAACAAATGGCGACCTTGCATAGGATTTACTGAACAGAGGAATATAGTGGTCATTTGTTTTGAGATTCCTTATGATTAGAGGAATACAGTGGACATAGTTTTTTTTTTGAGCAACCAATATCACACATTAAAGACTTTAAATAACATTAGTATATACATACTTGCATAGGAGATAAGGCACATTCTATAACCATGATAATTACTGCAGTACACAAACATGTCTAATATATCAGAACACAGTGATGGGTCAGGTCACGATACAGGCTCGGAGGGAGAAAGACCTGTGGAGTGGCTAGTCGATAGCGAGGAGGGTGCTAGAAGATTTTTAGAGGTACCCCTTACCGCTGCCAGGGTGATGAAGCTGAATAAGTATGGCTTAAAGTGTGTGGCAGGTCTTCAGGGTCACCAGGGTTTAAGTGGCATGAGGAAAGATCAGCTGAGGACTTTGATAATTGGGTTTAGAAGGGAGAGACCGGGGTGGAGAGGCAACTGGGGGCCCCGGTCCCCAGCCCCCCCTCCACTCTACCCCCATATCAAACGTCAGGGTGCCTGAATTTAGTACATACCCCCAAGTTGATGGTCAATGGCAGCGTGGAATTCAATCACAGGGACCCTCCCCATTAAATGCATCTTCCCCTCCTCAAGGGTTGACTCCAGATTTGTTGTTTCGGCTTGAGATGGCCAAGGTTGAGGCTGCTAGAGCTCAGGTTGAGGCTGCCGAGAGACAGGCTAGTGTGCAGGCTGAGGTTGCTGGAGCTCAGGTTGAGGTCGCCGAAAGACAGGTTAGTGTGCAGGCTGAGGTTGCTAGAGTTCAGGCTGAGGTTGCTAGAGCTCAGGTTGAGGCTACCGAAAGACAGGCTGAACTGCAGGCAGAGTCTACTAGGTATCGGGCTGACAGGGAGCTGGAGAGATCTCGAGTGGAGGTAACAGGGCGAAATATTGGGGGAGGTAACAGACATCGGGACCAATCATTGTCGCACCTGCTTAAACTAGTTCCTGTGTTCGATGAGTTATGTGTGACTGAGTTTTTTATGCGATTTGAGAAGAAGTGTCAGGAACACCAGTGGCCTCAGGAAAAGTTGGTAGCATTAGTTTCATCAAGACTCCTAGGAAAGGGGCTAAAAGCGTATGATGCACTACCTTTAGAGTCCTGTGTAGTTTATGATGAGCTAAAGAAGGCTGTGTTACGGGCCTATGAGTTACAACCAGAAACTTACCGCTTGAAGTTTTGGGGTGTTACTAAGGGCAAAGATAGTACCTTCCTAGAACACGCCCGGGACTTGTCTGATGCACTACGACATTGGCTGCGTTCCGAGAGGGCAGCTACTTTTGAGGAGTTGATTGAGCTGGTTCTCTTGGAGCAGTTCTTTAAGTGCACAGGCGGGGACTTAACATTAAATATAAAGGAAACAAATCCTAGAACTCTCCAGGAGGCAGCAGAAATGGCTGACCTCCGACTGTCATTAATTCGAGGGTGTGGAGCAGCAGCTAGAAGTGAGTCGGGTGCATAGGATCGTACCCCTCCCCCTCCCAAGAATTTTGATACACATAAATACACAAAACCATCTAGCACTGACAATAAAACTGAACATAAACCAAATACCGTCCCGTATAAGAAGTCTAATGGTACCTCCCACTCTCAAGGGAAACCAAAGAGTAAAGAGTGCTTTGCATGTCACAAGGAGGGTCACTTTGCAAATGCTTGTCCGAACAAGCCACCAAACAAGGTTGTGTCATTGGTCCGCAGCATAGGGGTGTCGCCTATATCTTCTGAGTTTGCCAAGGGTAGTTCGTCAGAGGTTGGGACACAGCCTGTGTTCAAGAGTCCGGAAGGCTCGAACCCTGTCCGCGACGTCTTTGGGGGTCATAGAGGGCATGGTTTTGTGAGGTGGGCTGGCGAAAGGCGAGGAGTTAAGCTATTGCGTGATACTGGGCCTTCTCAGACCTTGTTAAAGAACTTTACTGGTAGACCGATTAACGCTGCTCGGGTGGTGGTAGTTCAGGGGATCAATGCTACGAAGTCCTACCCGCTGGTGCGGATGGAGCTGGAGGTGGGTGGTGTGGCGAAGGAGCTGGATGTCGGAATCATAGAGAACTTGCCTGTTGGGGGCGTCGACCTCCTCCTCGGCAACGACTTTGCGGTGCCTGTTTCTAAGGTTTCACCCTTGGTCGTTGCCGAGAAGGCGGCCGACGTTAGTAGGGAGGAACAGGAGTGGGTTGAGAAGTGTAGCGTACAAACTATGGCGTGTGTTGTGACGCGTTCTCAGACATCCGGAGCCTTGCAGCCACCACCTCAGTCTATCAAACCGTGGAGGAAAGGTCACAAGAAAATGGGAAGTGTTGGTCAATTGGAGAGTTTTGAGCCGGCAGTGTTTCTTGGTGACTTATTATTGGCACCTATGTTAGAGTCTGGAGAGGCCCCAGGGCCTGTCACCGCTAGTGCAGGTGCAGGGCAGGAAGAGGCTCTGCGACAGCATCGTTATGCGCAGCGTGAGGAAAGGATGTCTCAGCGGGACATTGGAGGTGGAAATAAATTATTTAAGATGAACTTGGATAATCTGGCACCTGCTGATATATGTTCCTTGCAGCTGGAAGATCCTGAAGTCAGGGCGTGTGGTAATGGTGCTATCGAACTGGAGAGCGATGGGGATGGTCAGCCTGGTGATTTTTTCTTGTCCGAGGGGATCTTGTATCGGAGACATCAGGATCCCAAGAAAAAGTGGGATGGCGGGTCAGGATTAGTGGACCAGTTAGCAGTACCGAGGGTGTGCCGTGAGAGCTTATTGAAATTAGCTCATGATGTGCCTTTGGCAGGGCACCTGGGGGCATGTAAGACGGAGGCAGCTCTGAGCAAGCTTTTATGGTGGCCTGGGTTAAAGGCGAGTGTCGTGTCATGCGTGTCACAGTGTCACACTTGTCAAGTTGTTGGGAAACCCAATCAGGTCATCCCGAGAGCCCCGTTACAACCCATCCCTGTCATTGGGCCGCCCTTCAGCAAGGTAGTTATCGATATGGTTGGCAAATTGCCCCCCACTAGTGCCGGCAATACATTTTTACTAACTGTAATGGATGTAGCAACACGGTATCCAGATGCTTACCCCATGCGCAACGGGATGGCTAAGACTGTTGTCAAAAACCTACTTGTCTATTTCTCTCGTTATGGCTACCCTCAGGAGATCCAGTCTGATCAGGGATCCAATATTACTTCTGCTCTGTTTAAGCAGACCATGCAGCAACATGGGATAGTGTCTGTGGTGTCATCTGCCTACCATCCCGAGAGTCAGGGAGTTTTGGAAAGGTGGCACTCGACTCTCAAGAGTATGTTGCGGTGTTATTGCATGGAGAATGGGAAGGACTGGGATCTAGGTCTCCCATACGTTTTATTTGCTGCGAGAGAAGTACCTGGGGAGAGCTTGGGATTTAGCCCGAACGAGTTGGTTTTTGGACACAAGGTCAGGGGGCCCCTCCACATAGTCAAGGAGATCTGGGAGGGAGTCACAAAGCCATGCTCGCTTCTAAAGTATGTAGTTGAAAGCCGTAAGAGAATGCTAAAGAGCTTGGAGGTAGCAGGTCTGAACCTTAAGAGTTCACAAGCTCAGATGAAGGACAGATACGACCAGAAGGTGAAGCTGAGGGAGTTTGAAGTAGATCAGGAGGTACTGATACTACTGCCTCTGGTGGGACACCCCTTGTCTGCCAAGTATTCTGGTCCGTATCGGGTTGTAAGGAAGGTTTCTGATCTCGACTATTTAGTAGCTACTCCTGATCGTAAGAAAAAGAACCAACTTTGCCATGTAAATCTGATGAAAGAGTATGTGAGGCGCCCCTCCGAGCCTCTCACTGTCCCGGTGTTGATCTGCAGCGATCGTGGTGGAGTACAAAGGAGTACAAAGGAGTACAAAGGAGTACAAAGGAAATCAAGCAACAACATATCTAATGACCCTTCTAGGTTGCTTGTCCTCCAAAACACTGAGGATCAAGTGTCCAAACAGTGGTTTTGAGTGGGTAAGGGAACATTGGAAAGGGAATTACTGCCCTGGAACTAATGTCCGTGGCAGGATTAGGAAGTTAGTAGGGGACAGATGGGTTAGTAACTGAGGGGGGGATAAAATATAGTTATTCATTTACAAACGCAGTCAGTCGCGGGTTTGAAGCGAGATATTTGTTTAGGCGGAGTTTAAATGAATCAACGGTGATGCAGTCTATAACGTTTCGGGGAAGCCCATTCCACAAGTTGACAACTCGATTGAAGAAGAAATTCTTAGATTCGTGTGAGTTAAAAGATTTACCAATAATTTTGCAACCGTTTTCCCGCGTGTAATTAGATTGGTCGATAGTGAAGTACTTACTACAGTTCATATTGTCGATGCCTTTGATGATTTTGAACACTTGAATTAAGTCACCTCTTAATCTGCGCTGGGTTAAAGGAAATATATTTAATTCTCTAAGACGCTCTTCGTATGGTTTGTTCTTTAGGCTAGGTATCATTTTGGTAACTCTACGTTGAACTCGTTCTAGCTTGTTTATATCTTTTTGGTAATAAGGGCACCAGGATTGAACGCAGTATTCCAGAAGAGGGCGGACTAAGGAATTGTAAAGGGTTAGGATAACTTCTTTTGATTTATGCTCAAATGACCTGTCTATAAAGCCAATTATTTTGTTTGCCTTCTTAACAACTTCTGAACATTGTTGACTCGGTTTTAGGATACTCGATATTGTTACTCCCAGATCGGTTTCTCTTTACATTCTTAAGCTGAGTGCCATTCATCGAATAGTTTGCTTTCTCATTTAGGTATCCGATATGTAGTACTTTACATTTATCCGCATTGAAACTCATTTGCCAAATTTGGGCCCAACATGACAATTTATCTAGATTGTGTTGCATATCGTCAACTTGTTCTTTTGAGAGTACGCTATTTGCAATTTTTGTATCGTCAGCAAATTTTGAGATTGTACAGGTGAGACCCTCATCTATGTCGTTGATGTAAATTAGAAAGAGAATTGGTCCTAGTACCGATCCCTGGGGTACCCCGCTACTTACATTGGTCCATTTAGATGCCTTACCGTTTATGACTACTCTTTGCTTTCTGTCGCTGAGCCAATTTTCTATCCATTTCAACACACCGTCTTGTATTCCATGCGCTTTTAGTTTTAGCAGTAAACGTTTGTGGGGAACTTTGTCAAAGGCCTTTTGAAAATCAAGGTATATAATATCTACAGCTTTACTCTCATCGTAGAGGTTGAGGATATCGTGGAAGAAGTCTAAGAGGTTTGTTAAACAGGAACGTTTTTTACGAAAGCTGTGTTGAGTATCTTTAAGTATGTTATTTTCCTCTAAGTGATTTACGAGTCTGTCTCGTATGACCGTTTCTAGCATTTTACATACAACTGAGGTTAAGCTAATTGGACGATAGTTACAAGGCAGGGATTTGCTGCCTTTTTTGAATATCGGTGTTATGTTGGCTAGCTTCCACTGATCAGGCATAGTTCCAGACTGCAAGGATTTATTGAATAGTAATGTCAGTGGTTTGGAGAGCTCATCCTTAGCTTCCTTCAGAACTCTAGGCGAGAATGTATCAGGTCCAGGCGTTTTATTTACCTTGAGTTTATCTAAACAATTCAATACTTCTCTCTCTGTAACGGTGATATTGCTTAGAACATCTGAATTATCAATCTGAATCGGCGATGGTGTAGGGATATCACTGAGGTCTTCTGTTGTAAAAACTGATGCAAAGAAGGTATTGAGGGCATTACTCATTTGTACTTCGTCTTTGGTGTATTCTCCATTTTCATCGACTAACGGTCCAACAGTTGAAGTAACTACTTTTTTCTTTCTGATATAACTATAGAATTCTTTCGGGTTTGTTTTACTTTGATTCGCAATATGTAACTCTAAGGTCTTTTTACTTTGCTTAATTAACTTTTTGGCTTTGCGTCGTAGCTCTACAAATTTCACCCGTTCTTCGTCATTTTGAGAGGATTTTAATCTATCATTAGCAAATTTTTTAGCAAGCAGGCAGTTTGAAATATCTTTATTCCACCATTTGGGCTTATTATTATGGCCTGGACGCCGTATTTTCGATGGTATGCAGTCTTGCACTGCTTTTAGGTAAGTGGTTTCGAATAACTTCCAAGATGTATTTATGTCATTATTGTTAATTAAAAAGCTCCAGTCAGTTTCTTTAAACATAGCTCTAAGTTTATGGAAGTTTGCTTTCTTGAAATTAGGGACTTTTTCGATGCTACTATTTGGTTCGTTACTAGTAAACTTTAAAGTGAAAGTTATCGTACGATGGTCGCTGTTATTGAATTCATCACCAACATTCAAATTCTCTATTAATTCTTCTTTGTTGCAAGTACAATGTCAAGAACGTTATTACCACGGGTCGGCGTTCGAACAAATTGATAAAGCGAACTCTCTTGCAAGTTCGTATACAAGTCATGTCCGGAGTGTGAAGTAAGAGTATCGCCCAACTTGGTCACAGGTAAATTAAAGTCGCCAAAAATTACGGTATCTTGTGAGTTACTTACATCTGCAATTTGTTCATAAATTTCTCGGTCAGTTTGCACTGATTGAGCTGGAGGTCTGTATATTAATGCAAGTATTATTTTTGTACCTTTTTTATTCTTTATTAGCACAAAAGATGCGTCGACGTTCACAATTTGAGGTTTTGACAAGAGGGTAGGGTTAAGACTTTCTTTAATATAAAGTAAAACGCCACCTCCATTTCGATTTATTCGGCTTTTCTCAAACATTACATAACCGGGAAGTGAATACTCTGCTAAAAAGTCTCTATCTTCTGTATTGAGCCAAGATTCTGTTATGCCAATCACATCATAATTTTCTGTAAACACTAGTTCCTCTAAATCTGAAAATTTATTGCGTATGCTACGAGCGTTTGCATAGAAAACCTTTAAATTTTTTATTTTAGAACTCACGGAACGCTCTTTAATAATATTTTTGGTTCTTGTCGGATCTACATTTATGTTCATGGATGTCCTCGGTCCTCGCTGTCTTCGGTCCTTATCGCTGGTGGACCTCGGTTGCCTCTGTTTTTTTCTTGGCGTTGGATGATTTATGTCACTGCTGCTTCTTCTCTGATGGCGTTTTTTGATCCATGGCTGCGGACTGCTTCGTGTAGGAGACGACCAATGCGTGCTGAACCCACAGGGTTTAGATGAGTGCCATCCTTGCGGAACAGAGTAGGCTGGTTGTAGAAGTTGTCCCAGAGGTTGATGAATTCAACTTCTTCCCTCAGACACAAATATTTTAGTCGGCTATTTGTGCTGAAGGCCTTGTCGTAGAATTTATCAGGTGCGTCGATCTTGGGGAGAATGCCTGAGATGATGATATTCCTTGACTTGTTTTTGTAGTGCTGGATCATCTTGCGATATTTCTCCATCAACTCTTCGGATCTGGTGCGCATGACGTCATTTGAACCAGCATGGATGACAAAAAGGGTATTTTCATTTGCATCCTTTGTGGTATCTTCGAAGGCATCCACAATGTCGTCCAGTCCAGCTCCTGGGATGCAAAATCTTTTTCGTTGATTTGGGACTCTGTCGCAGAACTCTTCGACCTGTCCTCGTAGGATGGAATCCCCAACGAGCCTGGTCTCTTCTGGTTCGTCTTCCATCTCTACCAATATCTCAAATCTGTTTGACATTGTGACTGGTAGATGAGACCTTTTCTGCGTTGGCCGTGCACCGTTCCTCACTGGTGTAAATCCGGAAACCTGTGGTGGCGGGACTCTACGTACAGGTCGGGGAGAGGAGTGGTTAGAACGGGGGCGAGGGGTTGGTACTGTTCGTGCTAGCAGGCTTCTTGCACAAGGAGTGGGGGAGAGACTAAGGTGAACAGGGCGGCTGTCCTGGTTTGATGTCGGCTCAGGTTCGTCAGAAGCATCTGCTGCAGTGTCTACTGCAGGTGTTGGATTGTTGGCAGATGACGTTGGGGCGGTGGTGGATGCTGGAGTTGAAACAATTGGAGTTAGTGATACTCCAACGTTGAGTGTTACAAACTCTTGGAGTGATTCCAGCTTCCTGGTGAGGGCATTGATCTTGTTGTGGGCTTCATCCAATTTTGCTGTCAAATCTTGTCGTTGCTGGCAGAGTCGGCAGACTTGTCGATCGGCAGGAGCAAACATGGAAGCACCAAACCTACCGGCGCAGTTCGTACAGGCACGAGGCATGGTGACGATCACTTTCTTCAGATCACTTCACTCACTTAAAAACACTTAACTCACTTTAAAAACACTAAACTCACTTTAAAAACACTAAACTCACTTTAAAAACACTAAACTCACTTTAAAAACACTTCACTTACTTAAATAGGCCTAACCGAAAACAAAATTTTTGAAATACACACAAATAGGTTATCAGCGGTGATAGCCTAACCGAAAATTAAAACAAAATAAAATTAAATTTGAATACGCAGTGATAGCCGAACCGAAAACAATGTTATGTTTATTTAAACAGAAATAGGCCACCAGGGGTTATAGCCTATCCTAACCGAAAACAATAATTATGAAATACCGGTACGCCGAAATAGGCCACCAGCGGTGATAGCCTAACTGAAAATTTAAAAATTGAAGTACGCAGAAATAGGCCACCAGGGATGATAGCCTAGACTAACCGAAAACAAAAATAACCGAAAACAAAAATTATGAAATACCGGTACGCAGAAATAGGCCACCAGCGGTGATAGCCTAGACTAACCCAAAACAAAAATTATGAAATACCGGTACGCAGAAATAGGCCACCAGCGGTGATAGCCTAACTGAAAATTTAAAAATTGAAGTACGCAGAAATAGGCCACCAGGGACGATAGCCTAGACTAACCGAAAACAAAAATAACCGAAAACAGAAATTATGAAATACCGGTACGCAGAATTAGGCCACCAGCGGTGATAGCCTAACTGAAAATTTAAAAATTGAAGTACGCAGAAATAGGCCACCAGGGATGATAGCCTAGACTAACCGAAAACAAAAATATCCACAAACAAAAAAGTATGAAATATGCAGAAGTAGGCTACCAGGGGTGATAACCTACCTAAAAAAGCTAAACAAATATATATATATATAATAGAATATGTAACTAAATATACAATTCACCAAATAGAGATTATATAAAAATAAAGTGTAACTGCACACAAGGGGTTAATATACTGTATCAACAGATGGCACTGGTGTCACTGTAGGCTAGTCAAGCAGGATTATATTTAGATAAACAAAGTTATCAGTCAAAGGTTACTACAAGATCATGCAAGTAACAACTAAAATTACAGATATATATAGATACAGTAGGATACTGAATATGATAACTACTAGAGTTAATAAGAAAATACAAAGCTAGGTCGATTAGAGGTGCGCGTGCGTTGTCTGCTACAAGCTAGGATAACAAATGTAAACAACAATGTTTATCAGTCAGAAAAGCAATAAAATAACATGCACGGCAACTACAGAACTATGTGGAGGTTAAACAAGCACTTAACTACTGTTCATGCAATGAATAAAGGAAATTGGGATATGAAATACTCAAATTAGGATGGAGTTTTCTCAGTGGCGATGCGGAGCTGTTGGCGATGCTAAAGCCGGCGGGCAAGTGGAGAAGGAGGAAGGGACAGTCAAGCTGCGGGGGAGGATAATTGGGACTGTCATGTTTCCGCGGATCAGTGGGCGGGGAATTCTAGACAAGTGGCTCACGAGTTGATATTGCACCTGCCTGAGCAACAGCGTGTAGCTGTGCAGCACTTGTTTGATTCAAACCCAGCTGTTTTCGCGAAGCATCCTGGCCTCACTACTCAAGCGGTGCACGATGTCGATGTTGGGGACCACCTGCCCTTTAAATCAGTGCCATACTGTGTTCCCCCTATTAAATTATCAGCACTTAGGGAAGAGCTGGATTATATGCTGAAACGTGGGCTGATTTCTGAGGGTGCAGTAAGGTGGACTTCCCCCGTCACACTGCAGCCCAAACCAGATGGCAAGGTGCGGTTTTGTATAGATTTCCGAAGGTTGAATGGTTTAACCCCCACAAATGCCTACCCTCTCCCTCGCGTGGACGACAGTGTGGATAAGATAGGAAAGGCCAAGTTCCTCACTAAGATAGACCTTGTTAAGGGTTATTGGCAAGTGCCCTTGTCTGAGCAAGCGCAAGAGGTGTGTGGGTTTGTGGTGGACGGTGCCACATATCGTTGCCATGTTATGCCATACGGGCTGAAAAATGCCCCTGCAACGTTTCAGAAATTAATGAACGACATTGTAGCCGACATTCCCAAAAGTACGGTGTACCTAGATGATGTCATAATATACGACGATGATTTTAACAGTCACTGTGCTCACATCGGACAGCTTTTTAATAAACTGAATGAAGCAGGTTTGGTGGTAAACCTGGGTAAGTGCGATTTTGTCAAAGCCACAGTTTTGTACCTGGGGTTCGAGGTGGGGATGGGTCAGGTGTGCCCTCCACAGACAAAGATCAAAGCCATCGATCAGTTTCCCCAGCCTACGACTAAGAAACAAATCATGCGGTTTCTAGGTATGATAGGCTATTATCGTCGCTTCATCAAAGGCTATTCGACTGTACTTGCACCTTTAACTGACTTATTATCTAAGGACAAGAAGTTCCGGTGGTCTCCTGAGTGTGCAGAGGCGTTTTCCTTGGTGAAACACCTGTTATGTACCAACCCCATACTCAGGGCCCCGGACTTCAGCAGACCTTTTCAGCTGGCGACTGATGCCAGTGGCATAGGGGCTGGGGCTGTCTTTTTACAGACAGATGATGAAGGTATCGAACATCCAGTGGGTTTTTACAGTAAAAAATTCAATAGTGCACAAAGGAATTACTCTGTAATTGAAAAAGAACTCCTGGCGATAGTGCTGGCGCTCAGGCACTTCGATGTATATGGTCCTGCTTTCGGACCAGTCGTAGTGGTTTATACCGATCATCACCCTCTGAAATTCTTGAATCAGTTTCATAACCGGAATATGAGGCTGACCAGGTGGTCACTCATGCTTCAGGAGTATAATCTGGACATACGCCATATTGCCGGTTCTGATAACGTGATAGCGGATTGTCTATCAAGGGTGGATGATGTTGGTTAGACTGCTACAGGATTGAGGGTTGAGTGTGGAGGAAAATAGGCTGTCACTGTAGTTCAGCCGAAAAACACAGATTAAAAAAGCAAAAAACCTTATAAAAACTCTTTATTTTTATAACGTGTAGAATTTTGTATAAGATGTTGTGGCAGTATCTAAATTGAATGTTTTCGCTTATTGTCGCTAAGTTAGTTGAACTTGCTCGGTGGAGTGCAACAGTCTTTATTTATTTTATATATAGTGCCTTGTGTCGCAACAGTGTGTGGTACTATGAGAAGCTTTCTGTTAGATATGAAGAACTTAGTCAAGTGTCTTATATCTTGGGGGAGGTGTGACGCTCCTGCATAGTAGCCACGTGCGGGCATGCGCGAGTGTCGGCTGCCCAGCCGTTTAGAAACCGGCTGGCGGCAGCCGGCTGGCCGGTTTTTCCTTAGTATATATCCTACGACAATGTAACTAATGTCTGGGATATTCTTATGTTGTTTCACAGCTTGAAGCTGCCCTTATTCTTAACCAACACATCTTAGTATATTTTATTCTCGATAGTTGATTGTTTCATTATAATATATAAGATGTAAGTCTAGTGAGAGTGGGAGGAGACGAGCGGGAGAGAGAGACCGGTTGGGGGACGTTGCTTTGCGCGTGCGCGGAGAGACTAGCTTGGGACGAGCCTGATGTTGCCAATCTGATCGCAATGTTAGAGGTAGAGGATTTTGACCCGGCAACGGTGTTGAGTGTTGCCAAGCATGGGATGTATTTCGCATGCCTAGGGTGGGGTCCAGACAGATTCAAGACTCAGAGCTCACCTCATTGTCGTACCCTTCGGACCCCCTTGATATCTATCCCTCTCAACCCCACTTAGAAACTTTCTCTCTTACTTTGTATACCTTCTTTCCACTACTTCACCAATCTATTTAATTATTCCATCCCCTTGATAGACCTTATATCTATTATTGTATTAACGACGAGCTCTCAGATAACTAGATAGGATTTTGGGCCTTATGCAGAGATGTAATTGTTAATGAGACCTAGGAAGCTTTTTTGTTGTCTCATATTTGGTGGTTTCATGTTTGCTAGTGTGTTCTTGTGGCAGGTGAGCAGGGGCTAGACCGGAGGGGAGGTTTTTTTGCGATCCTTTAAGTAAAGTCTGCAGGTGCGAGTCCTGTGGACCTGCACAACTTTACTAGGATACCCGTGGGAGTCTGGGGGCATTTTCTTGTCTGTGTGCCTGTGTGTCTAGTGTTGTGTTGTGTGAGGGCCCTTGCCTAGTCCACTCAGCACTGCGCTAGCACGTCTTGCGTTTGTTTTAGGGTCGCCAGGAGAGAGTCAGATACTTGGGATCTGAGTCTCTCAAGAGAGCACCCTTTCAATTAGAGTAATTTGGTGCACAGACTTGGGAACGTCCCTAGGCTAGAGCAGGTGGCTCAGCCCGGGTATCCGAAGCCTATATCCTTCCGGCTAGATCTCTGCCGCCTGGCAGATTAACAGCTAGCGGTTTATTATATCTGTATGCTTGTTATTGTGCCACAGTTTACCGTTGTTGTGAGCATTGTGAGTCAGGGTGTGGCTTAGAGACTCTGTCCGAGCAGGCTTGCCTGACTAAGAGTGAGAAGCAGACCTGTATGTGGTTATGTTGCGAGTTGCTGCCTTTATTTAATTATACCTATGCCATCATACACTGTAGGTCCTATCACTAGTATTTATTCCTGCTTATTAGTTAAGAGTTCTCTAAATCTGTAACTTACTTTCTTTGCTAAGCATCAGATCCTACAGTAGCCGCATGCAGTTTAGAAACCTGCATCTTGTCTACCTGTACAATGTTTTGAGGACTGTTTGCTTTCACCTTCTTTCACGCAGGGGTGATTAGTTGTATTAATTAACGTAACGTTAAATGTACTTTCTTCTAGTTTGTTATTAAATTGTTTCTGCAATTTAATTCCGTTATCTATATTTTCCTTGAAGCTTTAAGTCAACTTAATTGTGTGATCTTTTATATAGCCTGCTTGACTATCAGCAGTCTATAGTGCGTGCACCCTGTAACCGAGTCATAGGATACTTTGTTGTCCAGGCAGGACTCTTGACGGTTTAGGGTGGTTTGTTGCCTGGATTTATAGATAAGGGTTGGATCTAGCTTTTTCCGTTGTTGCTTGTTGCCGCATACCTAGTCCAATAGAAAGAGCCCAGTGTATATATATCCCAGGACGTAACAGATGCCACAGTTATCAAGTCTTTTTATGCTTTTATTTTGCCACATTTCGAGTACTGCTCACCTGTCTGGTTGTCAGCAGCTGACTGCCATCTCAAGTTGCTTGACAGGTCGCTAAATTCCATCAGTTTTATTCTACCTCATTTGTCTCTTGATCTGTGTCATCGACGTAAAGTTGGTGCCCTTAGTCTTTTATTTAAAGTTTTTAACAACCCTCAGCATCCCTTACATGGGGTTCTGCATGGGCCCTATGTCCGGGCTCATGCAATTAGATTCACAAGCAATCTTAATGATCTTCCCATGAGCCGTGTTAATTTTTCTATTACACAGTTTTCACGGTGTTTTGTGCCGGCCATGGTTGACTTGTGGAATAAGTTGCCAAATGAGCTAGTCTATTCAGCTAATATCTCCATTTTTAAGTCTAGAGTTAATGCTTTTTTGCAGCATTAATTTTAATTTTTAAACTTATTTTGTTCTATTTTATTGTATTATATTTATACTTGATAGCCTCCACTGCATAATATGTTATATGTGTTTAATATGTGTATATGTACAGTATACAGTATATGTTTTTATTTTTTCCTAAGTTGCCGTAGTCTCTCTCCAGTGCCTCCGGGTGTTTTGTGTGGATTCATCTTGATGGTGTTTCTGCACCCTGGTTGGAGACTTCGGCATCTCATATAATAATAATAATAATAGTAACATGTAACAACAATAAAACAAGTGGGTATAGTGCTTGAATGGTCAAATTATTGCCCAGCGGTTCATTCATGAATTGTGGAGCAGAGCAAGGCAGACCCTCCACTCGCAGGGCCTAGAGCTTGACTGAGTCAGACTGACCGACTCACCCCACCCTCTTCCTTACGAAACACACTGGCTAGTCACATGACCACACCATAGAACCGGCTTGGAGATGTTTACACAAAAATATACCAATGAATAAGGGAATAACGGGGAAAATAGGTGATAATTGAAGGGAGGGGGGGGGGGTGGAAGGAGGGAATTTTGACAGATGTGGAGCAGTGATAGGAGGTATGGAGGGGAATTATCTCACTTAATAACCATATCACATATTTTAAGTGCTACTGGGGTCTTTTAATTTTTTTTTTTTTAGGCCTTACCTCTTAAGAGGCTCAGAAGGTTTTCGGAGCAATGGGAAGTATGTGGAAGACGAGAAATCTCGGAGTGAAAGTAAAAAGTGCACTGTATCAAGGAATTGTTGTGCCAACAGTGATGTATGGGGCTGAGACATGGGCTCTGAAGAAAAAGGAGAAAAGAGGGCTGGATGTGATGGAGATGAGCTGCTTGAGGAGTATGTGTGGAGTTACTCGTAGAGACAGATTGAGAAATGAAGAGATACGTAGGAGAGTGGGGCTGCAGGAACATTTGTCAGCCAGAGTGGACAGAAGGGTGCTGAGCTGGTATGGTCATGTTGAACGAATGGGAGATGAAAGGCTTACAAAGAGAATATGTGAGTCAGGTACAAGGGGAGATAGAAGGGCAGGAAGACCCCCATTGAGATGGAGAGACTGTGTAAGAAAGGCTTTGGATGATAGAGGAATGACTATAGATCAGGCAGGGGAAGTGGTGGTGGACAGGAGTGAATGGAGAATGCTTGTGAATAGTTGAGTGAACACGTGGTCATTTGGAGTAAGGGGTCGGGCGCAAGTTGGACTAGATAATAGTCCATCAGGCGCCTGGCCCGGGGAGACGATTAATATGAAGGGTGTGCCTGGAAGTGTGGTGGGAGGGCTTGTCGCTTTGGCTCCGCTGCATGTCTGCCTGCCGAGATCGGAACCTCTCCTGGTGGTCAGGGGCCGGGGGAGTGCTGGAGCGACCTTGGTAACCCTGGTCTCTGGGTCTTCTCCTGGGTGACCTGGATGTGTGAGAGTTTGTGTTTTTTAGCTGTGTTTATTTTTTGTTTTATGTTGTTTTTGTGTTTTCCCTGTTCTTGCTCTGTCTTGAGTCGGCTACCCCCAAAATGGGGATTGGGCCTGAGCATATAGATAGATAGATAGATAGACCTCTTAAGAGGGTCCTCACCCTTGCCTACCAAAACCTCTTAAGAGTGTTCTCGCTGTTCCCAGGTTAAACTTTGTGTGTCTGGGCATTTTGTCACTCTTTTGGCTTTGGGAGAGACACTCGTTACAGGCAGCCTGCATTTTGTTTCCTTCATACACATAACAAAAAAAGTATCTCCATCATTCGTCACCAACTCAAAGTGCCTGTGTCACCATATTCAACTCAAGACCTTTATTGTTCCTAGCATTGCCGCCTCTCACACCCGGAGAGCTCAAAAGTGTCGTGGCGCCATCTCTAGAAATCTGTGGCACAACTGGAGACCTTGTATGTCTGACCTATTCAATCTTATTATAGTTTGGGAAGAATACAAAAAAACAGTACCCAGGTATATTCTAACATAAAACATGTATCAAATATATTTATCTATATTGGATGCAATTTGTTAATGTAAAATATATTATAAATGAATCAACATTGCATATATAAAAGGAATTTAGTTGTTGTTGTTGTTGTTCCCTAAGCTGCCTGGCCGAACAGCCCCGAGTCCCTGAGAAAGGCCATGGCCACGATCGGGCTTTCCCACAGAGCTCTCATTGAGTGTAGATTGTGTTGTTGGCGTAAGTGGTTGTGTGAAATGCAGTCTTCTATGATGTGTTTAATGGTATGGGGTGCTGTGTTACATCCCGGGCATGCGTCGACAACGGAGTCATCCAGTCTCTTCTGATAGCTCAGGAGAGCTGGATGGTGTCCGCATCTCAGCCTGGCCAGGTGGACTCTGTCCTCGCGAGGAAGGGAGGATTCGGAAGGATGGATTTCGGGATGTAGTGCATGCAGCTGCGTGTTGTCTGTGAGTGAGTGGATGGATCGGTGAGAGATATGAGTATGGATGTGCTTCTGGAAGTTGGTTCGGGGTGGGCAGGGAGGGAGAGAGGACAATAATTGTGTGTGATACCGTGTGCTGGGTGTTGTTTTGATATTTCTTGGTGACTGTGGATGTGTTGCCATGTAGTTTAGTGGGTGGTCTTGGTTCGTGGAGGCTGCTGCCAGGAATTGAGTGCCTCTCATGTCCAGATGGTCTTTGACTTTGAGGATTTTGGTTTCTTGATGTAGGTGATCTGTGGGTGCAGTAGCTGTGCAGCCTGTAATGATCTTCAGGGCTTTGTTTTGAATAGTCTGTAAGGTCTTATGATATGTTTCAGCTAGGTTAGAAGCCCAGGCTGGGCTTGCGTATTCCATCACTGATCTTATGTATTGTTTATATACTGTGGTGGTAGTTTCTTTGTTGTGTCCAAATTTTGTGTGAGCAAGTGACCTGAGGGCGTTAAGTCTGGGTGTCAGTTTCTTTTTAATGTTTATGGTGTGCTGTTTGAATGTCATATGAGTATCATATGTTACTCCTAGGATTTTGGGTGTGTGTGTATGTGTTAGGGGTGTGTTGTTTATGGTGAGTTGAGGGATGTATTCGTGTTCTGCTGTCCAACTTGTGAGCAGGGTTGCGGTGGATTTGGCTGGGGCTAGATTAAGTCTGTTTGTAGTGCACCAGCCATGTAGTGTGTTGAGATAGGGTTGAAGGAGATCTGTTGCTCTTTTTGGGTCATGGTGTGTGCATGTGAGTGTTATGTCATCTGCATAGGAGGCTAAGTTTATTTGGGGCATATTGGGTGTAGTTATATCGTGCATGTACAGATTGAAGAGTGCGGGCGATAGGACGGATCCTTGTGGGACTCCGTTTGGAAAGATTCTGATTTTAGATGACTGACCGGCAAAAGATACGTGTGCACATCAGCCTGCTAGGAAGTTGGCCAGCCACCTTTTTGTGTTGTTGTACATGTTTGTGTTGTAGATTTTGTTTATTAAGATGTGGCGGGGGATGGCATCGAAGGCTTTACTAATGTCGAGTGTGGCTAATAGTGATCTGTGCGGTGGTCTAGCTGAATTGATGCCGTCGAAAGCTCTTTGTCTAAGGTCTGTGAGAAGAGTGTTTGTGGAGTGCAGTGGCCTAAAGCCATGTTGTGTTGGAGCTAGGGGTAGGTCAGGTGTAATTAGTTGTAATACTAGGCGTTCCATGACTTTGGAGGGAGAGCAAAGGAGTGTGATGGGGCGGTGCGAGGAGGGTAGCGTGGCATCTTTGTTGGGTTTGGGGAATGTGATGATGATACCATGCTTCCAAATGTCTGGTATTGTGTTGTGTGAATAGCTGTAGTTTGATATGTTAGTGAGTGCTTGTATGCCTTGTGGTCTGAGGTGTATGTTGCTTATGTTGTCTAGGCCACAGGCGGGTGAGTGCTTGAGATTGTTGATGATATGCTTTGTCTGGTGATTGGTGAAGGGTGTATAGTCAGGGTCTGTGGGGAATTGTCTCTTACGTCGGATGACACGTCAGTCGTCTTTGTGAGGTTTTAGGTGGCTGACATGTGAGAAGTGATTGATGAGAGTGTTTGCTTGTTGTTTACATGAAGGAGTAGAGTCTGTTGTTGTGATTGCAGCATGTGATTGTGTTGTGTTGCTGTTGGAAAGTGTGATGCTGTTTATTGTTTTGTAGAGTTTTTTGGGGTTTTTTTGTGATCAAGTGTTTGTAGGAAGTTATTCCAATTTAGTTTTAGTTGTTCTTGTATTTTGTTGTTTGTTTGGGTGTTGAGTGCTTGAATTTGTTGTGTGATGTCTTGTGTGTGGGGTGCTGGGGAGTGTTTCAGTATGTCGCATTGTCTGATGAGGTTTTGAATTTCTGGTGTGAAGTTGGGGTTGTGTCTTTTTCTGTTACCTCTTGGAATGTGTTTCTTGTCAGCGTTTTGGATAGTTGTATTGAGTATGTGTACAGCATTGTTGATGTTAGTGATGGGTGTACTGTTTAGAGTTGTGAAGTGTTGTTCTGTCTCATTTGTGAATGCTTCCCAGTTAGCTCTTTTATAATTGGTGTATGGGTGTTTGTGGCTAGCTGGGGGGAGTCTGGTTTTGGTGGTGATAATGATCGGGAGGTGGTCAGAGGCTAAGGTTCTGACCACCCTCCAGGATGTTGTGGGGGCGAGTTCTGGGGAGCAAAAGGTGATGTCTGGAGATGATGGGTTATAGAGGGCTTGGTGAGGAATATGGGTATGTTGATGGATGTCGTTAAGGATGATGAGGTTATCGGTTTGGTTTTGTAGTACCAGCCCTCTGTCTGTGTCGGGGTTGTCGACAAACCAGGCCGACGTCTTGGCGTTGAAGTCACCACCCAGGATGATGTGTGGGGTGTGTGGGGTGTTTGTGATGTGTTGTAAGTGTGGTCTGTATTCATTTGGTACTGTAGGGGATGTTTGGGGAGGGATGTATGTGTTTATGATGGTTATGTTGGAGTTGTTGCCAGTGCGTATTTTAATTGACTGTATTTCTGTTGTGTTATCATTTGGGGGGAGGAGGGATTTGGTTTGTACACTGGTTACTAT
The DNA here is from genome assembly GCA_032716605.1 of Paralithodes platypus. Classification (NCBI taxonomy): domain Eukaryota; kingdom Metazoa; phylum Arthropoda; class Malacostraca; order Decapoda; family Lithodidae; genus Paralithodes; species Paralithodes platypus. The sequence goes on from CM064534.1 coordinate 18,233,917, forward strand.
GTATGATATTTCTTTGTGTACCAGAGTGATGAGTCCACCGCCCCCGCCGACAGCCCGGTCTTGTCTGATGGTGGTGAAATTATGAAATGTGGGTGTTTTCTGTGTTGTGCGGAGTTTTGTTTCTTGTAAGATGGCAATGTGTATGTTGTGTTGTTTGATGAAGTATGAGAGTTTGTGTTTCTTTGTGTTGATGCCATCTATGTTCAGTTGAAGAATGTTAATGTTATGTGCACGATGTATGTTGGGTGCTGCTGCACGAGGATGGGGTGGGGGTGGGGTGGGGGTGAGAGGAGGGGTGGGGGTGGGGGGGGGGGGGGGGCTGGGGGTTGGGATGGGTGAGGTGGGGGTGGGGATTGGGGAGCAGGAGATGGGGATTGGAATGGATTAGGATGGGGTGTGGTGTGTTGAGTTGAGGATGTGGATGGTATGGGAAGGTTAGGTGGGTTAGGGAGGAGAGGTGGACGGGTTTTAGGGGGGGGAGTGGATGATATGGGAAGGTTAGGTGGGTTGGGGAGGAGAGGTGGACGGGTTTTAGGTGAGGGATTTGACTGGGAGAGGGAGGGGCATGAGGAACAGGTCCAGGTGTTTGTGTAGTGTTTCTTGAAGGCAAGTGTTGTGCAGGTGAAGTGGGTCCAGTTCCTGCATGAATTGCAGAGAACTGAACCCTTAGTATGGCGACTCGAAGTGATGGGTTTTGAGCAAGTTGGACATATGTATGTGTACGTGGGTCCTGGGTTGCTCTCAATGTCTCCGGCTAGAAGAAGTCTTCGAGAAATGACAGCCGGAGAGTCATTTCTCGGTGTAGGAAAAACTGTGTGATGTGTAGTGTGGTGTGAGAGGTGTGGAAATTCCCGGCGCGACCGAAGCCGCTCCAAGGACCCGTGCCCCCAGGGAGGGGGCAGGGGATGGTTGTGACGGTTTGGCTCCCGAAACTGCTCCCCGCGGCCGGCATCCGGTTTTCCTCCACTGGTCGTTGATTTTGTCTTCGGCCGTGGAGGGTCGGCAGCCATCCGCGGTTGGCAGCCTCGGGAAGTGGCCCCACGGTGTAGACGTCGCCACATCAGGAATTTAGTAAAGGAAACATCCATCATGTAAATATCTGTATTCAGTGCAACACCATCTTTAATTGTCTGACTTCATTAGTGCAATATTTAATACAAGTAAGTATAGGCCTAATAATTACTCTTTTTTTACTCGAACCCTGAATAATCGAAAGAGAAAACTCGTGGAAATTAGTCTTCCTTTGTAATCAATATATTATCATATATGAATATAAATGTATAAAACTTTCGAAGTGTCAAAATATCAACATTATATACATAGTTTTGTTCTCTATATTATGATTATTAAACATCAGTCCATGTTAATACCAAAGGGAACATCATTCTGCCAATGCAAGTTATGTAGTAACAAATCCATTTTGCAGCTAAATTTGGTTGAGATTATGGATTAATCACGTAAGCTTAAACTAACAGATCTACTACAGAAAGCCAATTGTGAATAAACTTAAACGGTTCAGGATTAATGTAAAGTCGTAGACATGAAACAGACGTATATGACATTGCCTTTTGTCAGAGTTGAGTATTCGGAAAGTGCGTCCTTTTGTCTAACTCGGGGTAGTGTATTGGCCACTTGTACCGGCGACACTTCAACCTTTCTAACATCACGACTCCTGTCTGTATTTACTAAAGGACCTCTTGATGCCGGTCTGTTTAACTGGTGCCATGGGTAACTGGTAAAGGAACAACCCAACTGGTCCAAGTCAGAATTCCTAGATCCGAAAATTGAATGATTGGTTGACCGAACGAGTACAGGACTAACTGACTCACTGGCTGAATGAACGAGTACAGGACTAACTGACTCACCGGCTGAATGAATGAGTACAGGACTAACTGACTCACCGGCTGAATGAACGAGTACAGGACTAACTGACTCACCGGCTGAATGAACGAGTACAGGACTAACTGACTCACTGGCTGAATGAACGAGTACAGGACTAATTGACTCACTGACTGAATGAATGAGTACAGGACTAACTGACTCACCGGCTGAATGAACGAGTACAGGACTTATTGACTCTCCGGCTTGGTGACCGAATACTGATGTCCTTGACCCAAAATTACTGCTTGTTTGACCTTTTAATGAATTACACCGTACATGACAAACTGGTTGCCTGGTTGTCTGCTGCGGAGGGGAGGTGGCGGGCCTGGCAGCATCTGGGAGGTTCTTTAACAAGTCCAGAACTTCACCCACCACTGGTAAGAGAGGCTTGATGGTTTCTTCCTCTCCAGACTCCGAGTGCAGACCTTGAAAATATATACAAGTAAAGCTTTATATTATATTTACACAAGTAAATCACACAAGTATTTATAACAGCATTTGCTTAGACGATTCTGCTCTGGCTACATCCAAATTTAGATACTTGTAAGGATTTAGCCACAAATAATTATCTAATTTATTTCACATCAATAGTGATATATTTTAATGTATCTTCGATATAATTGTGCTACGTCATTTGAATATTCTACTTTGATTTACTCACATCAAATAAAAATACTCTGGCACTGTATATAATGAACATTCTCATAATTCTTAAAGCTAAGAATCTACAAATTCCCATACAAATTTACAAGGGGGCTTAATTCAAAGAACCTGGCAAGTGAGGCAGTTCTTAATAGGGTTGCCTGGAACGCCACTATTAGGACGCGAGATCGGAACCGCGCTTTGTGTGGAACACTCGGTCGTTAAATTTGTATATGTATGTACGTATGTATACGAAGATTTACCCACTTACCTGTTCCATTCGATGAAAGTGAAGTGGGTGAAACGTCTCCTTCATAGGCATAAGCTCGCAAATCATCATGAGGCACTAGAAATTGAAGAGTGCTGTTCCCTCTGCTGGTGGCTGTGTTTTGCTTGTGTGCTGTTTCTCTGTTATGCTGTGTTAGAATTGCTGTGCTGGCCGCTGTTGATGTTACTCCTCCTCCAACATCCAATATACACATTATTTGTTTCACTCCGTTTTGCTGTGCTCCTGGATCTTCATAACTGGCGGAGACTGATGCTGTGGAGCTTGAAGGGGGTATAGATTTATTGTTCTTCGTATTCAAGGATATATTTTGCATACAGATGGACTCTGTGTCCAGAAGAAATGGCAGGGAAGTGATATGCACAGGTTGGCTCACTTTACATAAACCTTCAACTTCCTTAATATCAGGACCCATAGCTGAAAGGAAAATTACAATATATATTAAGCATTTGTAAAGGAAAACAAACCAGTTCAAAAGTTAGCTTATAATCGATCATTATTGTACTACGACTCATTTTACCTAAATAACGTTGAGGGTACTATCAACTCGTGATTTTGCTGGCGTGAGGCCATTTTACTCCCCGGGCCTTAGAAGGCAGGGATATGCCCACCCGTAGTCTACGAGTCAGATCAACATGTCCGCAAATTGCTTATCTTTACTTCTGACTACCTTTATTCATTTCTCTCTTCACTCCTACTGCTCTCCCATCCATTTGTATGTCTTTCTCTATTTATTCTTCCCTGCTCTCTATTTATCCTCCCTCCCTTATTCCCTTCTTTCTCTATTGTTTGTCTATCCTCTATCCCTCACACCACCTTATATGTTCTTCTCTCACTATTTATCTATTGTCTATTGTCCTGTCTGTTCTACTTTATTTCTTCATCTGTCCTTACTCTCTATTTATCCTCCTTCACCATATCCTTTATTTATTCCTTCCCATCTCTATTCTCCTTTCTTTTCTCACAATGCTCGCTTCTCTGTTGTTTTCATTTTCCCATATCTATATAATTTATCTCTACATAATTTCCTTTTTCCATCACTATCTCATTTATCTCTACATACTTTCCTTTTTCCATCTCTATCTCATTTATCTCTCTATACTCTCTCTTCTCTATAACTGTTGTTCTCTCCATCTCTGTCCTCAATTATTCCAACTTTCTCTTCTCATTTCCTCTCTACTGCTGTGCATTCTCTCTCCTTCCCAAGTTTAGGTTTTCCCCCTCTTCCTACCTACATTCTTTATTCCCTACCCTCCATAACCATATGTTAATCTCTCTCTCTCTCTCTCAACTGTCCATGAGCTAGCACATGTGTTCTCAATCCCCCAAACACTGAGCCAATGAATAAGAATTAATTTTTCTGTCGCTCTGTATGTGGGTTTGAGAGAGATAATTTGTGTGGTGTTTTCTTTCTCTTCCAAATTCTTTGTCTCCTCAAGTACCCTTATTCCACCTTCTGAAAGAAGGTACTATTATCTTTTATTTTCTTCCTTACCAATCTCCCTCTCCCATGTATTTCTCTTTATCCTTCCTCCCCCTTTCCCATCTCCCTTCCTTTCTTATTTTTTTTTATTCTTTCTCCATATTTTTGTCGTCTCCATCCCTCCTTCCTCCCGACCCCCCATACCCACCCACCATCACCACCACCACACTGCGACTCAGCCCCGCCTGTCTAGATTCCCATGGTCGGGCTTGCAGTGTTGCCACATAGGTTCATAGATTCATTAGTTGGTCTAAATAGACTAACTATAACATCTATTTATGTTACAACACTCATTGCACCATCCCCATGGCCCAGATTTGGTGCCAAACTCAATTAATTTGTGCACAAAGCAAAGTGTGTACATTTTATGCACCTGACCCCCAATGCACAAAATATGAGGTACATATAATGTATGCATCTGGTGCTATTCAGGAACAGGAACCATAATATGAACCATAGAAATTAGAGATGGAATTGACCGAAATAATTGTGCAGACACACACCAAAGAAAAATATTTATTACTATTACTAGTAGCTCATTTACGCATATATTGAATACAAAATTAGTATTAAGAACTATGCAAGATATGTACACTGTAAATGATAAGAGAGTGAGACATAATTATGTTAAAAAGATTAACCTCAAAATTACCAGTATGTATTTGAGGTAAGTCCCCCTCGACGGCTTCTATGGTAAGAGGGGTGTCCACTACGTCAGTGGCGTTACTAACATCAGTGGTGTGTCCTAGATTACTGTCCCGCCCGGCCCACCAACGCTGTACCCTCACTGCCAACATCACACCTATCACAACTGTTGGAACATACATATATAATTATTTTACTTACAAAATGTTCTTACTGCCCGCCAATACTGTCCCCTTACTGCCAACACCACACCTTTCACAACTGTTGGTAGATATATATAATTGGTTTACACTACTTACAAAATAGAGAAAGAATACATAATTTCAATGTCGTGCACCTAACTGTTGGTGGATGTATACAATTATTTTACTTACAAAGCGGAGGAAGTGAAAACATAATCATTGACATACAATTGTCATGACCCTAATTAAACATATTATTCATGCAAAAATGTGCCTCACACTGTGCATCATATTTAAATTATAGTCTCAGGTTCAACAAGTCTTCAAGAAAAACCTGATAATAAACTTAATGTTTTTACCATACCGCAGTTCAAAGGCTAGAAACTAATGCCCATGTACAATACTATGATTATGAAAATACTACTACTCCATTCCCATGAAGAAAAGCTACTATAATGGGTTGTGGCATGTGGAGGAAGCAGTTGATTATGATAGGGGTATTATTTAGCTACACAAATTTGTATTACCGCTATTTTAATTGACTTTATTAAGATGATGATATGAACAACTACTTAGTATCTTATAATATATATCTGGTACTCGCTAGGAAAATGAAACAAGGAGCTGCAACCTTTCGTCGGTATTCCAAGAGAGTACACAAAATTTATTTATCACATGTATTTGAAATTATACCTCTGACAAAATATATGTATAAAACCTACCCAAGAAATTTATTGTGGTGGAGTGGTCTTACCATTGGACTGATAATAATCCAATGGATCCGGGTTTGAATCCCGATATGTAAATGGGTAGATATTATTGGGATGGAATTTGTGCTGTACCTAGTATCAGTGCATTACCACAAAGCCCACCGAAACGCCAAGAAAATACCCTCATTGTTTCCTGATTAAATAGCACTGTATAAATATTCCCATATTCAAAATATGGTACATGGGAGCAATTGCTTAATAGGTGGCATTCTGAGAGTGAGGGTCCGAGTCTAGGGGATGAGACAGTGAAACACGGAGGCAAAGCAGCTTCAGAGATGTGGCTGCTTTGAGTAGGTGCTTCACATCTCTCACTCCCTAGAATGGAACGAGACCTTGTGGGCTTCACCGTGTTGAGCGGTAGAATGTACAGGCTCTCAGCCTATCTGCAAAAAATATATATGTATAAAGCTTACCCAAGAAACTTACTGATCACATGTATTTGTGATTTTTTTCTATAAATAATTAATATGTATAAAGCTAAACACAATATGTATTGATCACATGTACGGTGGCAATAATAAGTCATATTTAACTCGTTCTGGTCTGTATTAACGTTTGCTTGATATTGAATAGGGTGGGTAATTGTAGGAACATGTTGGTATAGCTCACTCAAAATAATTAATAAGAAATCCTGTTTAGATATGGCCGATACAAATTATAGAACAAAATATACCTGATGCCAAGCCATCATTTTATTAGGCCAATTGTACTTGTGATTATGTTTCTAAAAAATAAAAACGTATAAAGCTTACCCACTATTAGTATGGACACCATGAGCGCAGCCATGACCAAGGGGAGACTCAGAGCAAACGAGTCACGCGGCAGATTCACCCACTGACAGTTCTCCCCGGTGTGGGTGTGGGGGCAGGAACATTGGTAGCCGGGCTGGAGGTTGTAACAGGACCCACTGTGAAGGCAGGGACCATAAAGGCACTCGTCTATATCCTCACACACGCCGCCCGACAACTGCCTTCCCGGACCACAACTGTCGGGGGTGGAAAGAAATATTTCAAGAGGGTAGTGTTCAATATTTGATTTACATATTTATATGCATATATGTTTTTATTATTCCTCTCTAGACCTCCATCAAACTTGAAAAATACACCCCCTTCAAGATATATGTGTACAAATATATATATATAATTTGTTTTTCTTCACGTTCCTCACTAGACCTCCATCAAGCTTTAAAAAACACCCCAAGAACCCTTTTCGATATTAATTTGTAAATTTTTCGGTTGAAAACTGTCCCAGCCATAGGCCGGTTCCTCCGTAAATTACAGGCTCGCTATTGCTCGCCCAGATAAAATTGACACCCAAGTGACACGAAAGGTCAAGAGAAATGAGTTGCCGGGTGTGGAAGGAATTATTGGAGGTTATCATTGCAAACATATATTTGTTTTGATAATGTATAATTGCAAAGTGCATGGCCAAGTAAGCAAGTTTTTTATGCATATTATGATAACATATTACAAACACTAATCTACTGTATATAAGAACATCATTAGCTTGAGTTTAGTCTACCACAACTCAAAATGGTAGAGCCGAAGAACAACCAAGTCTATTTTCGTAGATCTGGCTGTTGCACCTCTCCTATCATACAGCGTTTTAGCTTGTTATAATTATTCATTTTTAAATCAACCATGCAATGATTAGAACATCATTGTATAATTATGCACAAAATTGTATTAGGATAAGAAGTTGCTATAGATGAGAAAGGTCAAAATACGGTATACAATCAATGTACAATGACTCCAAAAAGATGTTTTCTATTTTTCGAACAATGTTAAGTGTTGTAAAATTTACCTGCAAGTGGCCTGTCTCCAAGTGTTGTGACAGGTGAGGGGTAATACACAGGTGGTGTTAATACAGGCGGTGGGTGGGGGACAACCAGTCGTTAGGTTCTGGGATGTCACCACCTTTTCTTTCTTACTTCTTGGGTTGCTGGCTGGAAGAAGTGTCACAGGAACTTCTGAGATTCGTAGATCATCAATGCAGACTGGGGAAGGAGATAATATATATGTACAAATTATCAGCTACTTGGATTATTATCAGCCCTTAAGTACGAAAAATATATTGTGATGGAATTGTAGTGCAATGCGTCACAATCTTCAAAGGGATAAAACAGAAGAGTATATTGTTGGTCACTTACTATTGTGAATATCCTGCTGTATGCCCACCAAGCTACTCCTGACATACTGCGGCAATCCTTCCACCACCACCCCCTCCTCCTCCTTGTTCACATCTAGCCTGACAGGTGGGGTTTGTGCCACAGTGCTTGCAGAGTCTCTTTCTGATGACAGGAGGGAAGGGAGGCTCTCGTTCCGTCTCCAAGCATCCCCGTCGTCAGCTGAGATAACCAGGTTGTGCCCGTGTCGACTGAGGTACAAGTTGTGCCACACGCCATCACTTAGCGAGAGGCCTTCCAGACATACTTCTCGCACACCTAAGTCTTCATCAATCACAGAGCCACAGGGGACGCCGCCTTTAACCTAACGGGAGAGTTAAACCGTTGAGGATCTAAGATGCATTTGTCCATTTTTATTTGGCTAACACTAAATGATGTTATGCGATGAAGGCTATCAAATAATTAAGGGGTGAATACTATCCCAATTAACTCTTCAGCCCCCACAAATTTACCTTAAGCTGTATAAAATCGTCTAATGATAGCCATAATAAACTGTCAAAATTCGTCATCGTTCTCAAAGGGTAATATACATAATGCAAACATCACAGCAAAATTGTGTTATGAAGATAATTATACATAGTGATAAAGACCGAGTGGTCCACACAGGATGTAGTGTCAGCCTCATATTACTATAGTTGAAAGGAGATAGACCTCTGTCTGCACCTATATTTCCATAATTAATATTTTTTGACAACAATGTAATCAGTGTAGCATTATACATAAATATAAATATAATCAATACATAGTGTATATATTATATAAACTAAGCACACTGCATAGCACAGCGACAATGAAATCTAAAACACAATATGTGTATAAATAATTATGATTGGACTATTTCACAATAATTATCTGAGTGGAGAGGAAAGTAGGAAGTGGTGATGTTAAAATCTGAGTGTAGAGGAAAGTATGTTAAATATTGGTGATGGGTAAATTATATAAAACATTACACTTACATATAGCCAAAGCGCTGGAGATCTTTTAGTGGAAGACAGCTGGACCAGAAGACCATCTGACTGAGTTCTGGACCTAACACGAAGCTGAACCATCACTTTATATGGACCGGGTGGCTCTTCAATCTTGATCTTGGCGAACGAAGCTTCATGTAGTGAAACGGGGATGGTCGGGGCTTCACAATTCGAACCCCTGAATCCCGGTTGACAGATGCAGTAAGGGACCAAGAGACCAGCTACACAGGTCCCCCTCAGACCACAATAAGACTGTCTGGTCCCTCCACCACCACAGGCTGACTCTTGAGGGATACAACCTCTCTCACTCCCACTGTTGTACGGCACATCACCCAGATCTATTAGCTGGACAAAATAACCCCTTGAGGTTCATGACACATTTTAACCCTTTTTGTACCAGCGACGTTTGTTAAATTTTATTCTAGCTATATTTAGAGGAAGTTATGGAGCTTAAGTGGGATTCGTGGTAGTAAAAAGGGTTATATGAGATCGTTCGAAGCCTATTAATTGCTTGAAGCCTTTTTTAAACTGAATAGCATCGTATAATAGTAGCCAGAATAAAGTTAAAAGAACGACACCGGTACTGAGAGGGCCCCATAATAATACGACGGATATTAACCATTTGAGGTTTCTGACATGTTTTGACACTTGAATCTGTCTATCATTAAACAATTTTATTCAGATTAGGAAGGGTAATGGAAGTCAGAGGGTTGACTTAGACTGTTTACCCTTTTCCTTCCCACATATCCTTCTTAAGATGTATACAATTGTCTAATGATAGCCAGAATATACTGGCAAAATGCGTCATGATCCTCAAGGAGTTAACAGTTTGCAATGGCTATCAATGGACGATTTGATACTACTTAGGAAGGATCTGTGGCAATTAAAACGGTGAATATTAACTGAATCAACCCTCTGACTTCCATATACCCTTCCTAATCTGAATACAATAATAGTATCTTAGCCAGAAAACAGAAAGACAGTGCGTCATCGATCCTCAGAGGGTAAATTATTATGTTATGTTAAGTAACCGTACGTATATTCTTAATTTTCTTCGCAGTAACTAACTTTCTATAACAACTAGTGGAAATTAATATTTAATATATAAGATCGATTGAAGGTAATCATGCAGCACAACTCGAATTATACGCTGACTGTTTATATTACTGTGACCGATATATACTTACTAATGTCCAATGATAAATATACTGTATATAGCTATCAAATATGATTGTTGAAATAGAAACAAACAAATCGAAGACTTTTCATTTTCAGTCAGGGGTATTACGGCTCTGGTAATAGTCCACAAATTCAACAATTCACATAATATCAAATGTTGGGAATTATTTGTTAATTGTTCCAAAACGATGATTACAAATAATTGTTTTGTATTTTGCATTGTGCAGCATACAGAGGTGGTCAAATGTTATTTCCAATTATATCCGGCAGGAATGTACAGTTGGCCACATAATTGTTGTTCCTCTCCGGGATCTTATATATGGAATTATAATGCTCAAGATTGAATTAAGAGTGTAGTTTCTTATGCAGTGGTAATTTCATCTAACAAGGGAACTGATACAAAAAACAAAAACACACACACACACACACACACACACTCGCAATCGATCATTACAAGAAACATATCTGAGCCGAACAGTTACAGCTGGTACAAAGCCAGTTTTGTTTATGCAAAAATATCTACATATGAGTCACAATTAAAACAAAATATGTATAAATATACTTGCATAGCGAAAACTATGAGTGGTCCATAACCATTATTAGCAAATGAACAATACCCTGCAACCACTAAGCTTCAACTATCATAAAACTGCCCTATATTATCCATTGAACTGAACGGGGGTGCGCCACATTTCCTACACTGGGCATCTCCTACAAATTTAGAAGTTTTTAGAGTAGTGACATCTTCCTACAGAATTACAGCATATCTCCTACACACAAATATCTATTCTGTCACATGTCCTACACTTCCTACAGAGATACAGCATATCTTCTACAAACAAAAATCTAGGTTAGGTAAAATTAGGTTAGGTTAGATTAAGTTAGGTCATTTTTTTGTTTTTGTTTTTATGTGAGTGAGGGAGGCAAAAGGCAGAACTGCCTATAGCTAGTGCCTCCCCCATAGTTGAAAGAGTGACAGAGCCAAAATCAAGGGACTTTCGAACAAAATGCCTGGACACACGGAGTTTGAAGCAATTTAAGTCATAGGAAGAGGGAAAGACTGATTCTGGGAGAGAGTTCCAGAGCTCAGCTGTTGAATAGAAAACAGTCTGAGAGGTTAGGTTATGTTAGGTTACGTTTGGTTAGGTTAGGTTTTGTATTCTTTCCTGCATAATGCCACGTGTTTGCATTGATGAGCACTGCCCATGTATCAGAATTGTAGGAGATAATTATGACAGTATAGCTGTAGGAATTACGCCGGATGTCCGTTTGGTGTAGGAAATATGCTGGGTACTCAGTGTTTGTGTAGGAATTGTAACCTAATATGTGTAGGATATGTGGCAGTACTTCAACTTTTGTAGTTTTGTAGATGTGACTACGCCTCAACTGAGCTGAACGTATAATATTACCTTCCTCACTCATTGAATTGAAAACGTAAAATCTATGCACTGTTATATTTGTGTATTTATATATATTTTAATGTATATATATATATATTTTATTATTTTACTTTGGGGGGGCGGGGGTATAAGGGAGGAGGAAGAGCGTGTGTGTGTATTCACTCGCTTGTTCGTCAAGGGGAATCCACGCAATGCGAGCTAAGCTCATTATTATCGCACCTCCTTAACTGGGAATGTATTGCGTGAAATGCATGTTAAGTGTTTATGTATCGTTGGAATGGCTGTGGATGTGTGTGTAGTCTGTATTTTAGCCAATTGGCGACATATGGAAACGAAGGCTTAGGGTTAATCTGTACGATACCATTCTCACTACGGTACCAGTCTCACCCAAAGGCTTAGGTTGACCAGTAACTTAGGTTGACCAGTACGATACCCATCTCACCTGGTAACCGATCACCAACCCCATATGTGATGTCACAACTTCATCCACTTATTCCAGGTTCCTATTTATACTGCTAGGTGAACAGAGACAACCCCGTTAAGAGACTTGCCCAAATGTCTCTTCCCCGCCCGGGTCTCGAACCCGGGACCTTCTGGTGTGTGTGTGTGTGTGTGTTTATGTGTGTGTTTGGGGGGAGGTAAAAGTTCGAGAACATTAAGGCAAATAGAAGAGAAATATTTGGTGGGCAGGCTACCTTGCTGTGCAATTATACCCTGTTTCAAGTAGGTAGGCCAGAGATCTTAATTCTAACCTCTTATAACTCAGGAATGGCTGGAGGAAATGTGCTGTACATGTCCACCCCTATTTCCTGGCTGACTCTTCCAAAATGGTAAAATATTAGCTGGATTACTCTAGTCGTGTGTGACTCATAGAGGTTATGGTTTATGAGTTTTGGCCTACTTATTTGGAACAAGGTATAGCCATCTACCTTCCCAAATGGTAGAAATATTAGCTGGATTACACTAGTCGTTATGGAGTCATAGAGGTCATAATGTTTAAGAGTTTTGGCCTAATTATTGGGTACTGGGTATAGCCATACCTACCTCCCCTTGTGGTGTAGTTAGCTTTTTTTTAGTTTATGTGTGTGATGGAGACAAAAGGCAGGCTGTCTGTAACGAGTGTCTCCCTCAGAGCACCTACCTCCACTTGTTATGTAGTTAGCCTTATATATGTATTTGTGTTTTATGAGTATGAAGGAGACAAAAGGCAGGCTGTCTGTAACGAGTGTTTCCCCCAAAGCACCGACCTCCCCTTGTTATGTAGTTAGCCTTATATATATATTTGTGTTTTATGTGAATGAAGGAGACAAAAGGCAGGCTGTCTGTAGCGAGTATCTCCCCCAAAGCACCGACCTCCCCTTGTTATGTAGTTAGCCTTATATATATATTTGTGTTTTATGTGTATGAAGCAGACAAAAGGCAGGCTGTCTGTAACGAGTGTCTCCCCCAAAGCACCTACCTCCCCATTGAACGTGAGATGAGAGAGACAGCCCTGCAATGGTCTAGCCTGTATGGTCGTGGTCCAACCGTGATGGTCTGTGTGTGGGAGTGAGTGAGCCAGGCCCCCTAGTTGTAAGGGGCCGGACCCTCCCAACCTCTTAGGGGCCCGGGTACCCAACCAAGGGGCCCGGGCCAGGCAGTGAGACCCCCTGGCACCTCCCTCACTGTCCCATCCTCTTTTACATAGATCCAGCATCAGTGACACTCCCTGGGGAATATACAGTTACCAACATTGAGGGATTTGCAATTAAAAGGCCATACTGTTAAACTACAAACTAATATTTTTTGTCCAGCTGAAGGTGAATTGTTATATCTTCATCTTAATTACTTAGCTATTACGAAGAGTTTGTAGCGAAATAAGTTGCTAATTATTAAAATTTGGCAAAAAAGTGACAAAGAGACTTTTAGCATGTTCAACTGTTTGAACCTAGCTTAGGAAGGACGTCTACCTATTAAAAGGCTACAAACTATTTCAGTTAATTATTTTAGTTACCATATATTCATTCTAATTTTCATAAAATCGTCTAAATGAACCTGCAATCAATTATAAAAGACGTCACCGGTAAGAATTTTCTTTAATCTTGAATTGTATGCAGACTGTGCACAAATTGATCATAAGGCTATGCCTGTCTCACCTGGTTATTAAGGTGAAGGTGGAGGGTATGCCAGGTGTGGAGTTCCAAGGTGGAGTTTACCTGGAGTTGTATGGGTCCCCCCGCCCCCTCCGTCAACACCCGTACCTTCCCTTCCACCAACTCCACCATGGATGAAGGTGGTTGCTTAATGTGGCTTGAGGTGGATGAGGATGGCTGACTGAGGTGGTTAGGGACGGCTGACAGCGGACCAGAGTACAGTATCATGCCATCAGGGGATCGAGGGAGGACTCTGAAGGAAATGGTGGTTGGTAGGCAGTGTGGGATAGGCCACACCCACACGAACCCCGACCCGTCAAATGTCCGGGCCAGAATCTTACATCGTGGACCCGTAGAGTTTCCTGGACAAACACACCTATGAGAGAGATAAAACACAATGCTGAGAGTTACATAGAGTTACATATATACACAGACTGCACAGACCTTGCGGTCCCTACTAGGCAGTCAGGACTTAATGCTAAAATATAATTTGCTACAAAGTGAAAGGCAAGGATAACAAAGCAAAAGGTTCTCTCTCCACCCACCACACCCTCCGACCACTGGTCGGCATGAAATTTAGTTGGGGCAACATGTCCCACAGCAGAATGAGAACAATTTCTACTGGGAAATTCATAGTGAAGAACGAAGTTGACAATGTTTGTACTAGCCTACATGCTACTGATGCTTAATTTTTTTTTTTTTTTTTTTTTTTTTTTACCTAGAGAGAGAGAGAGAGAGAGAGAGAAGAAGTGAGGGTGGGAGTAGACAAAGAGTGATGGAGTTGGGGGGGTACTGTACTTAATTTTGACCAGATGATATCAGTTGTTAGCTCTGGTATTCAAGTGGTCTTTATTAACAATCAGTCAGTCAGTCAGTAGCCAACCCTTACTCCCACAAGGGGTAGGGAGGATCAGCAAGATACGTGAGAAAGGAAAAACAGGTGACCGGAGAAGAACACATATAACACTTTGCCCACAAAAAGCAAGCACACAAGCATTCAGATGCACCAGTCACTCCCCAGCCCCCGAAATCAATAGCTTCACCTCAGATGTCTTTCTTAACCTGGGAAAGGCGAAGAGACTCTTAACCCTCTCACGTTCTTGACGCAATTTTGAGCCTATTAGGGATACTTTAAAGTCTTTGTTACCATCAGGGGTATTTAGAAACCTTAATTTAGATACTTTAACCTCTGCAGTTGTCTTTGAGTTAGCTGTGGGCAGAAAACTAATTTTGGAGCGGTAATTATAAGAGTGAGAGAACTCTATTTCTTATTGTCTTACCCTTTAAATTTCCCCAGATCCTTCCTAAGCTGTATAATATCGTCTAACTAACCCCTTGAGGATCATGACGCATTTTGATATATATTCTGGCTTTCATTAGACGATTTCATACAGTTTAGTAAGGATCTGTGGGAGTTAAGAGGGTAAAGACTAGGCCAATCAACCCTCTGACTTCCACAGACCCTTCCTACTCTAATTATAATCGTATAATGATAACCAGAATGCACTGTCAACACGCATCATGATCCTGAAGGGGTTAAATATTATTTAGGTGACAGAATATGGCAGAGAGGATGTTAGTGTAAGCCCCTCGTCACAGCTCCCCTTGTATTGGTTTAATTCACAACACGAACACGACCCCCCCCCCCCCCCCCCACACACGCACATCAACAGTGTTATTGATATTATACTTAGTCCCATCAGATTGGCGTTTTTAAAACCTTTTGTGCCATTTAGGTGTCGATTTTTTTCCTGGCGTGCGATAGCAAGCCTGTAATTTAGGAGGAACCTACCGAAAAATTTACAAATCTATCTCGACGAGGGGTCTTGGGGAAATGTGTTAACACTTGGTGGAGGTTTCGGGAGGAAAGTATAAATAACATATAAGTAAGGACATTAATAAAAAGGTGAGGGGAGGTGTGGCGGAGTGGTCTTGCCACTGGACTGGTAATACAATGGACCCGGGTTCGAATCCCAATATGTCGATGGGAAGATATTATTGGGATGGAATTTGTGCTGTACCTAGTATCAGTGCATTACCACAGCACACCGAAATGCCAAATAAATAACCTCATTGTTCCCTGATTGAATAGCATTGTTTGAATATTCCAATATTCAAAAATATGCTACAGGGGGGCAATGCCTAGTGAGTTAATTGCTTAATAGGTGGCGTTCTGAGAGTGAGGGTCCGAGCCTGGGGGATAAGACTGTGAAGCACAGAGGCGGAGCAGCTTCAGAGATGGAATTGCTTCGAGCCGTGAAGCTTCGCATGTCTCACTCCCTAGACTGGAGCAAGACCTCACGGGCCTCACCGTGTTCAGCGGTAGAGTGTAAAGGCTATCAGCCTATGCCCGAGAGGGAGTAGTTGGAATATAGAAAGAAAAAAAATACATACTGATATATATACAAACCTCCCCTTAGGTTCTCACCGCCTCCCCCTGTCTTAGTTTCCTTCCCATCACGCCTCCACCACACATCACCATTGTTATTGATATTATACCCTGGTGGTGGTGGTGGTGGTAGCCCGCCCAGTAACCTCTCGTTACCGACGCAATAAACACCAATGTGTTTATATAAATGATCGGTGTACCAAGGCTCTCTAAGGGTTGGGGAAAGTGTATAATGCAGAATCCCTGTGATACTATAGTTTATTTTTGTTCCAGCTGATGGTAAATTGAATCCCTTAGCAGCTGATATCTCGATACTTAATGGAACAATATTAAACTACTATGTCTGTGCATCACATAAGTACCATAGTTTCATAATTATTAACAACATATTTCGCTACAGAATCTACGTTAAATTTGAGTAACCAAGTGAGTAACATGGCAATTTACCCTCAGCTGGAAGAAAATAAGCCATAGTGACTATTATTTAGCATGTAATATTATACCGATATAAAAACACTGTAATCAAGGGAAGTGTTTTTGGTTGAGTACTTGTACAGTCGGCCAAATAAGTGATGTATCAGTACAAAGTACATTTTGAACAATATTTGGCATCAGCAATATCTATACTTGATTTATTAATTTCGAGTAATATATTCAAACATGTTCCTACACTTACCCACCCTATTCAACATCTAACAGACATGACTCAAAACTACACAGTTAGCTCCGTCTGCTTGGTTGGTGATGACAGGAGCATACCAGGCTGTCTTTAGTCAGGTGGCTGGGGGGGCGGGGGGATGGTAATAACATAACGGCTGAACATATAATTACCTGCTTGGCTTACGTCCCTCTCACTTCATTGTTAACCCTTTCCTGTCTGTTCAACTTTATTTTAGCTATATATAGACTATTTCATGTAGCATAAGAAGGATCTGTGTTAGTTAAAGGGGTTGATTGATATAGTTCGAAACCTTATAATTGTTAGAAATGCTTCCCAAACTTAATAAAATCAATTAATAATAAAGAAAAAGGAACGTCGACGGTACAGAAGGAGTTAATATGGTAATGCAAGGTGGTGTGGGTCTAATATGTACGATGTATATGTGGCAACATTCAAGAAATTACTGTACACTCGGATACCATAGTCTCTAGCCCACTCATACACATTTGTGAACCTATTTATATGTATGGAAGTATATCTCTGGAAATGAATCTATGAATCTAATGTTCTGTAAATCAACTACAACACTATACATAGTAATTATTGTAAAGCAGGTGAATTCCATCCGAAATTCAATCAAGATAGTTTTAATTGAAGAAAGAAAACGTAGAGTGTCCACAAATGTTTATGAGTGGGTTATTGAATATGGCATCCGAGTGTACATATAGTTTGCAGGAGCAGTAATTTTATTATCTGGTGTTGCTACCTTATTTCTAGAGCTATCAAATAATAGTATCGTTAATTTTTATCGTTTCATAATTGTTTCTGTTTCAATCTGCAATGTTTCCCTGAAGAACAACTTATATACATATTAGTTGGTACTTACTGTATATAATATCTCAATGGAATAATGAAACATAGAGGCTGTAATATGTAAATGAACACTGATAATGAAAAGTGTTACCAAATAATAATTACGGACCTGTTAATTAAGTTGGCATTATATTCTTTCGTAAAGGGTAGAGCAGTGCACATAATTATTTCTCATCCGATATAGTAATAAATGGTCATGGTTATACATTGGAAGTTATATGACGTCAAGTAAGCATTTTAAGGGGAGATTAATCGTTGTTCTGGTCCCCCTTCTTCTTCATGTTTAGCCCCATTATTTTTCAGATTTGATAACGTTTGACCCATATTACTAAGGTCTTGTGATAGTCTTCCCTTTTAGAGCTTTAGACATGCTCAAATATATATTGCTAAGATACAAAGGAGTACAAAGGAGTACAAAGGAAATCAAGCAACAACAGGTCTAGTGACCCTTCTAGGTTGCTTGTCCTCCAAAACACTGAGGATCAAGTGTCCAAACAGTGGTTTAGAGTGGGTAAGGGAACATTGGAAAGGGAACTACTGCCCTTTCACTAACGTGGCAGGACTAGGAAGTTAGTAGGGGACATATGGGTTAGTAACTGAGGGGAGGATAAAGTTATTCATTTACAAACGCAGTCAGTCGCGGGTTTGATGCGAGATATTTGTCTAGGCGGAATTTAAATGAATCAACGGTGCTGCAGTCTATAACGTCTCGGGGAAGCCCATTCCACAAGTTGACAACTCGATTGAAGAAGAAATTCTTAGATTCGTGCGAGTTAAAAGATTTACCAATAATTTTGCAACCGTTTCCCCGCGTGTAATTAGATTGGTCGATAGTGAAGTACTTACTACAGTTCATATTGTCGATGCCTTTGATGATTTTGAACACTTGAATTAAGTCGCCTCTTAATCTGCGCTGGGTTAAAGGAAATAGATTTAATTCTCTAAGACGCTCTTCGTATGGTTTGTTCTTTAGGCTAGGTATCATTTTGGTAACTCTACGTTGAACTCGTTCTAGCTTGTTTATATCTTTTTGGTAATAAGGGCACCAGGATTGAACGCAGTATTCCAGAAGAGGGCGGACTAAGGAATTGTAAAGGGTTAGGATAACTTCTTTGGATTTATGCTCAAATGACCTGCCTATAAAGCCAATTATTTTGTTTGCCTTCTTAACAACTTCTGAACATTGTTGACTCGGTTTTAGGTTACTCGATATTGTTACTCCCAGATCAGTTTCTCTGTTTACATTCTTAAGGTGAGTGCCATTCATCGAATAGTTTGCTTTCTCATTTAGGTATCCGACATGTAGTACTTTACATTTATCCGCATTGAAACTCATTTGCCAAATTTGGGCCCAACATGACAATTTATCTAGATTGTGTTGCATATCGTCAACTTGTTCTTTTGAGAGTACGCTATTTGCAATATTTGTATCGTCAGCAAATTTTGAGATTGTGCAGGTGAGACCCTCATCTATGTCGTTGATGTAAATTAGAAAGAGAATTGGTCCTAGTACCGATCCCTGGGGTACCCCGCTACTTACATTGGTCCATTTAGATGCCTTACCGTTTATGACTACCCTTTGCTTTCTGTTGCTGAGCCAATTTTCTATCCATTTCAACACACCGTCTTGTATTCCATGCGCTTTTAGTTTTAGCAGTAAACGTTTGTGGGGAAAAATGGACAAGGTCTTGTGATAGTCTTCCCTTTTAGAGCTTTGGAGAAGCTGAAATATATGTTTATTGCACCTTTTCTTTGTCCAGGTATCAGCCACTGACCCCGATACAGTGGACCGTGGTGGGTTGGTGTACAGTATTGGTGGTGATGGTGTGGATGAACGGCTGCCTCATCAAATATACTTCTCCATCAACCCTCATACCGGCGATCTCATGCAACTCAGGGTAAGTCAATCAGTCAGTCAGTAGCCAGCCCTTACTCTCACAAGGGATATAGAGGATCAGCAAGAGACACAAGAAAAGAAAAAGAGGTGACAGGAGATGAACACTTATAACAATTTACCCACAACAAGCAAGCACGCAAACATTCAGAAGCAACAATCACTCATCAGCCCCTGAAATCAATGGCTTCACATCAGATATTATTCTTCCAGACAAGGTCTATTCAAATCAATATCTCGGATAAAGACCTTCGTGTACTCTCTCTAACAATATGTCTCCATTCATTCCTGTCATTTGTTAAGTCTTTTGCTTCAGCCATTCCTTTTTCAAGCTTTGACACATATTCTAACACCATATCATACCATATTCTTCTCGGCTTTCCACGTTTTCTTCTTCCTTCCACTTCATTTGACATAGGTCCTTTTAGCTATTCTTTCTTCAGGAATTCTTGTCATGTGACCATACCATCTGAGAACATTTTCTTCAACCTTTTGCTCAGAGTAAGACAGTAATTAATTTTAAAAACTCCACTTTCATCCAATACTTTCCTCAAAGGAACTAGGTGCGTGTTTACATTAAATGTTTGTCATGTTATCTTAATTACTTACCAATAATACACAGACAAATAACCATACATAAATAAACAATTGCAACTTAAGATAGTAACATTCCCAGTCATTCTGTAATTCCTATAATCATCTTACCAGGCATTTTGCAATTGGAATTATTCACGAAGGGTTGCAAGGGGAAGGCAGAAATAATTAAAACAAAAAAAATATATATTAACACAAGGAAATGCCAACAGTTCGACCAATTTAAAGGGCAAGTGGCTGTTTTTTGTTTTGCTTTATTGATTCATTTATTTATGTTTTTTTATTATTTCCTCGCTAGACCTCCATCAAGCTTAGACAAGCATCCCATAGATCTCTCTTCAAGATAAATTTGTACATTTTTCGGTAGAAAAATTTCCTGGTCGAAGGCCGGTTCATCTTAAAATTACAGGCTCACTCTCGCTCGCTAGGATAAAATCGACACTTAACTATAACGAAAGGTATACAAATGGACAACGAAATGGGGCGAAAGGTGTTAAAATCGCCAAACTAATGGACAACGTCTTAACATTTCAAAACTAATGGGGCTAAACACGAGGGAGAAAAGGGACCATAAAAACAGCCCATCTCCCGTTAATTTGTTCACTTATGAGGATGCAAAATATCAGTGTTCTAAAAAGCCATTACTACGAAACTAAGGCAATTTGGCGGTGTGTACAAGATATAAATCATGTTTTTACTTTCTAATAACAATATAATATAATTATATGCCAGAATACGCAATGACAGAAGATGAGAAAGACAAATGAGAAACGTGTGAGGAGTTAAGTAGGATTAAAGATTTGCTTTAACATAATAATTGTGAGCTTAAAATCCCCGGGAATAACAGTTATAAAGGTTAAAGTTAAATATAAATTATTAACCTCTGTACCGGCGACGTCTTTTTGACATTATTCTGTCGATTTTATTTAGTTTCAAATGGGCCTCCATCAATTATCAGACTTCGAACTATCTCACTTAACTCTCTTTTTACTACCACAGATCCTTCTTAAACTGCACAATAACCTGTTACTATACCAAAACTAAATTTAAAAAGACGTCGCCAGTACAGCAGGCGCTAAATACCAGAGAGATAATAATTATATCTCTAGTATATGTATAATATATATATATATATATATATATATATATATATATATACAGTATATATATATATATACAGGTATATATATATATACAGGTATATATATATATACAGGTATATATACCGGTATATATATATATGTGTGAATGTTTCATACTGACAGGTAGATGGATTGGGTGGAGGGGAAAACACAGGGAAGAGCTATGAATCTTTATTCTCTAATGTTTCGGGTTATGTTATGTACCCAGCTTCAAAGAGACTGGGTACATAACATAACCCGAAACGTTAGAGAATAAAGATTCATAGCTCTTCCCTGTGTTTTCCCCTCCACCCAGTCCATATATACTGTATATATATATATATACCGGGTATATATACAGTATATACAGTATTATTATTATTTTTTTTTGTAATGACTGATGGTTATTTATGTTACAATAGTTGCCGCGAACGAACACAACATATTAATGTTCGTGTAATAGTTATTATGCAGTTTAAAAAGGACCTATATTATTCAGAGAGTTTATTGAGATAGTCTGTGCCTAATTTCATCAAGTGGTAACCAAATAAAGACGAGCATTATGTCATCGTGTTAAGTGGTTAAGGGGAGATGGGTAGTTTTTCAGGTCCCCCTTCTTCCTCATGCTTATCCCCATTAGTGTTCATATTTCAAAACGTTCAACTCCTTAGTTTGGTGATTTTAAGACATTTCACCCCACTTCATTGTCAATCTTAGGTGTTTTCGTGTCATTTAGGAGTCGAGAGTCTTTCCAGGCTAGCAATAGCGAGCCTGTAATTGTGAAGCTGGGATATTTTTCTACCGAAAACTGTGCACATTTATCTCGAAGGTGGGTCTAGGACTCTAGGTGATGTATTTTGAAGCTTGATGGAGGTCTGGGCAGGAAACTAATACATAGTAAAACGATACATACATGAGCATATAAATAACCCATCCTCCCTTAAATGAAACCCGCAAACCAGTGCCTTGGTAGGTCTATGGTTGTATAATTATAGTCTGGTTGTGTGGTTGTATCTAGTCTGGTTGTGTGGTAGTAGTGTGGTTGTATCTAGACTGGTTGTGTGGTAGGTGTATGGTTGTATCTAGTCTGGTTGTGTGGTTGTATCTAGTCTGGTTGTGTGGTAGTTGTGTGGTTGTATCTAGTCTGCTTGTATGGTTGTATCTAGTCTGGTTGTGTGGTTGTATGTAGTCTGGTTGTGTGGTGGTTGTGTGGTTGTATCTAGTCTGGTTGTGTGGTAGTTGTGTGGTTCTATGTAGTCTGGTTGTGTGGTGGTTGTGTGGTTGTATCTAGTCTGGTTGTGTGGTTGTATCTAGTCTGGTTGTGTGGTAGTTGTGTGGTTGTATCTAGTCTGGTTGTGTGTTGTATCTAGGCTGGTTGTATGGCAGGTGTGTGGTTGTATCTAGTCTGGTTGTGTGGTAGTTGTGTGGTTGTATCTAGTCTAGTTGTGTGGTTGTATCTAGGCTGGTTGTATGGCAGGTGTGAGGTTGTATCTAGTCTGGTTGTGTGGTAGTTGTGTGGTTGTATCTAATTTGGTTGTGTGGTAGTTGTGTGGTTGTATCTAGTATGGTTGTGTGGTAGTTGTGTGGTTGTATCTAGTCTGGTTGTGTGGTAGTTGTGTGGTTGTATCTAGGCTGGTTGTGTGGTTGTATCTAGTCTGGTTGTGTGGTAGTTGTGTGGATGTATCTAGTCTGGTTGTGTGGTGGTTGTGTGGTTGTATCTACTCTGGTTGTGTGGTAGTTGTGTGGTTGTATCTAGACTGGTTGTGTGGTAGTTGTGTGGTAGTTGTGTGGTTGTATCTAGTCTGGTTGTGTGGTAGTTGTGTGGTTGTATCTAGTCCGGTTGTGTGGTAGTTGTGTGGTTGTATCTAGTCTGGTTGTGTGGTAGTTGTGTGGTAGTTGTGTGGTTGTATCTAGTCTGGTTGTGTGGTGGTTGTGTGGTTGTATCTAGTCTGGTTGTGTGGTAGTTGTGTGGATGTATCTAGTCTGGTTGTGTGATAGTTGTGTGGTTGTATCTAGTCTGGTTGTGTGGTAGTTGTGTTGATGTATCTAGTTTGGTTGTGTGGTAGTTGTGTGGTTGTATCTAGTCTGTTTGTGTGGTGGTTGTGTGGTTGTATCTAGCCTAGTTGTGTGGTTGTATCTAGTTTGGTTATGTGGTGGTTGGGTGGTAGTATCTAGTTTGGTTATGTGGTGGTTGTGTGGTTGTATCTAGTCTGGTTGTGTGGCAGTTGTGTGGATGTATCTAGTTTGGTTGTGTGGTGGTTGTGTGGTTGTATCTAGTCTGGTTGTGTGGTACTTGTGTGGTTGAATCTAGTCTGGTTGTATGGTAGTTGTGTGGTTGTATCTAGTCTGGTTGTGTGGTAGTTGTATGGGTGTATCTAGTCTGGTTGTGTGGTGGTTGTGTGGTGTATCTAGTCTGGTTGTGTGGTGGTTGTGTGGTTGTGTCTAGTGTGGTTGTATGGTAGTTGTGTGGTGTATCTAGTCTGGTTGTGTGGTAGTTGTATGGTTGTATCTAGTCTGGTTGTGTGGTAGTTATGTGCTTCTATCTAGACTGGTTGTGTGGTAGGTGTATGGTTGTATCTAGTCTGGTTGTGTGGTTGTATCTAGTCCGGTTGTGTGGTTGTATCTAGTCCGGTTGTGTGGTAGTTGTGTGGTTGTATCTAGTTTGGTTGTGTGGTTGTATCTAGTTTGGTTGTGTGGTGGTTGTGTGGTTGTATCTAGTATGGTTGTGTGGTAGTCGTGTGGTTGTGTCTAGTCTGGTTGTATGGTAGGTGTGTGGTTGTATCTAGCCTGGTTGTGTAGTAGTTTTGTGGTTGTATCTAGTCTAGTTGTGTGGTTGTATCTAGTCTGGTTGTGTGGTTGTATCTAGGCTGGTTGTATGGCAGGTGTGTGGCTGTATCTAGTCTGGTTGTGTGGTAGTTGTGTGGTTGTATCTAATTTGGTTGTGTGGTAGTTGTGTGGTTGTATCTAGTATGGTTGTGTGGTAGTTGTGTGGTTGTATCTAGTCTGGTTGTGTGGTAGTTGTGTGGTTGTATCTAGTCTGGTTGTGTGGTGGTTGTGTGGTTGTATCTAGTCTGGTTGTGTGGTAGTTGTGTGGATGTATCTAGTTTGGTTGTGTGGTGGTTGTGTGGTTGTATCTAGTCTGGTTGTGTGGTGGTTGTGTGGTTGTATCTAGTTTGGTTATGTGGTGGTTGTGTGGTAGTATCTAGTTTGGTTGTGTGGTGGTTGTGTGGTTGTATCTAGTCTGGTTGTGTGGTTGTATCTAGTCTGGTTGTGTGGTAGTTGTGTGGATGTATCTAGTTTGGTTATGTGGTGGTTGTGTGGTAGAATCTAGTTTGGTTGTGTGGTGGTTGTGTGGTTGTATCTAGTCTGCTTGTGTGGTACTTGTGTGGTTGAATATAGTCTGGTTGTATGGTAGTTGTGTGGTGTATCTAGTCTGGTTGTGTGGTGGTTGTGTGGTGTATCTAGTCTGGTTGTGTGGTGGTTGTGTGGTTGTATCTAGTGTGGTTGTATGGTAGTTGTGTGGTGTATCTAGTCTGGTTGTGTGGTAATTGTATGGTTGTATGTAGTCTGGTTGTGTGGTAGTTGTGTGGTTGTATGTAGTCTGGTTGTGTGGTAGTTGTGTGGTTGTATGTAGTCTGGTTGTGTGGTTGTATCTAGTCTGGTTGTGTGGTAGTTGTGTGGTTGTATGTAGTCTGGTTGTGTGGTTGTATCTATTCTGGTTGTGTGGTGGTTGTGTGGTTGTATGTAGTCTGGTTGTGTGGCTGTATCTATTCTGGTTGTGTGGTGGTTGTGTTTTTTTTTTTTTTTTTTTTTCTATATTCCAACTACTCCTTCTCGGGCATAGGCTGAGAGCCTGTACATTCCACCGCTCAACACGGTGAAGCCCGTGAGGTCTTGTTCCAGTCTGGAGAGTGAGACATGCGAAGCATCCATCATGGCTCGAAGCAGCTCCATCTCTGAAGCGGCTGGTTGCTTCGCTCAAGTGCTTCACTGTCTCACCCTCCAGACTCAGACCCTCACTCTCAGAACGCCACCTATTGAGCAGTGAACTCACTACAATGGTTGAATCTAGAATGGTTGTATGGTTGTATCTAGTCTGGTTGTGTGGTATTTGTGTGGTTGTATCTAGCCTGGTTGTGTGGTAGTTATGCGGTTGTGTATAGTCTGGTTGTGTGGTGGTTGTGTGGTTGTATCTAGTTTGGTTATGTGGTGGTTGTGTGGTAGTATCTAGTTTGGTTGTGTGGTGGTTGTGTGGTTGTATCTAGTCTGGTTGTGTGGTTGTATCTAGGCTGGTTGTATGGCAGGTGTGTGGCTGTATCTAGTCTGGTTGTGTGGTAGTTGTGTGGTTGTATCTAATTTGGTTGTGTGGTAGTTGTGTGGTTGTATCTAGTATGGTTGTGTGGTAGTTGTGTGGTTGTATCTAGTCTGGTTGTGTGGTAGTTGTGTGGTAGTTGTGTGGTTGTATCTAGTCTGGTTGTGTGGTGGTTGTGTGGTTGTATCTAGTCTGGTTGTGTGGTAGTTGTGTGGATGTATCTAGTTTGGTTGTGTGGTGGTTGTCTGGTTGTATCTAGTCTGGTTGTGTGGTGGTTGTGTGGTTGTATCTAGTTTGGTTATGTGGTGGTTGTGTGGTAGTATCTAGTTTGGTTGTGTGGTGGTTGTGTGGTTGTATCTAGTCTGGTTGTGTGGTAGTTGTGTGGATGTATCTAGTTTGGTTATGTGGTGGTTGTGTGGTAGAATCTAGTTTGGTTGTGTGGTGGTTGTGTGGTTGTATCTAGTCTGGTTGTGTGGTACTTGTGTGGTTGAATCTAGTCTGGTTGTATGGTAGTTGTGTGGTGTATCTAGTCTGGTTGTGTGGTGGTTGTGTGGTGAATCTAGTCTGGTTGTGTGGTGGTTGTGTGGTTGTATCTAGTGTGGTTGTATGGTAGTTGTGTGGTGTATCTAGTCTGGTTGTGTGGTAATTGTATGGTTGTATGTAGTCTGGTTGTGTGGTAGTTGTGTGGTTGTATGTAGTCTGGTTGTGTGGTAGTTGTGTGGTTGTATGTAGTCTGGTTGTGTGGTTGTATCTAGTCTGGTTGTGTGGTAGTTGTGTGGTTGTATGTAGTCTGGTTGTGTGGTTGTATCTATTCTGGTTGTGTGGTGGTTGTGTGGTTGTATGTAGTCTGGTTGTGTGGCTGTATCTATTCTGGTTGTGTGGTGGTTGTGTGGTTGAATCTAGAATGGTTGTATGGTTGTATCTAGTCTGGTTGTGTGGTATTTGTGTGGTTGTATCTAGCCTGGTTGTGTGGTAGTTATGCGGTTGTGTATAGTCCGGTTGTGTGGTAGTTGTGTGGTTGTACATCGTCTGGTTGTGTGGTTGTATCTAGTATGTTTGTGTGGTAGTTGTGTGGTTGTATTTTGTCAGGTTGTGTGGTGGTTGTGTGGTTGTATCTAGTCTGGTTGTGTGGTTGTATATAGTCTGGTTGTGTGGTTGTATCTAGTTTGGTTGTGTGGTGGTTGTGTGGTTGTATGTACTCTGGTTGTGTGGTAGTTGTGTGGTTGTATGTAGTCTGGTTGTGTGGTACTTGTGTGGTTGTATGTAGTCTGGTTGTGTGGTAGTTGTATGGTTGTATCTAGTCTGGTTGTGTGGTAGTTGTGTGGTTGTATGTAGTCTGGTTGTGGGGTAGTTGTGTGGTTGTATGTAGTCGGGTTGTGTGGTAGTTGTATGGGTGTATGTAGTCAGGTTG
Organism: Paralithodes platypus; assembly: GCA_032716605.1. Taxonomy (NCBI): domain Eukaryota; kingdom Metazoa; phylum Arthropoda; class Malacostraca; order Decapoda; family Lithodidae; genus Paralithodes; species Paralithodes platypus. The sequence continues at coordinate 18,260,925 of CM064534.1, forward strand.
TGTGGTATTTGTGTGGTTATATGTAGTCGGGTTGTGTGGTAGATGTGTGGTTGTATGTAGTCTGGTTGTGTGGTAGTTGTATGGTTGTATCTAGTCTGGTTGTGTGGTAGTTGTATGGTTGTATTTCGTCTGGTTGTGTGGTTGTTGTATGGTTGTATATAGTCTGGTTGTGTGGTTGTTGTATGGTTGTATTTAGTCTGGTTGTGTGGTTGTTGTGTAGTTGTATTTAGTCTGGTTGTGTGGTTGTTGTATGGTTGTATTTAGTCTGGTTGTGTGGTTGTTGTGTGGTTGTATTTAGTCTGGTTGTGTGGTTGTTGTATGGTTGTACCTAGTCTGGTTGTGTGGTAGTTGTGTGGTTGTTGTGTGGTTGTATTTAGTCTGGTTGTGTGGTTGTTGTATGGTTTTACTTAGTCTGGTTGTGTGGTAGTTGTGTGGTAGTTGTGTGGTTGTATTTAGTCTGGTTGTGTGGTTGTTGTATGGTTGTAAATAGTCTGGTTGTGTGGTGGTTGCTTGGTTGTAAATAGTCTGGTTGTGTGGTGGTTGTATGGTTGTAAATAGTCTGGTTGTGTGGTGGTTGTGTGGTCATGTGGTAGTGGCAACCCTCTTAGATATGTCAGGGTGTGTATTTGTCAAGATAACAAGGGTACACAAGGGTTCCAAGTAGGTAGGCCAGAAATCGTGAACCCTAACCTCTGCAACATAAAAAGGGGTAGAGCAAATTAATTTTAAATTTCCCCACCTATTCCCTGCTTGGCCATCCCCAAATGGTAGACATATTTACTCAACTACCCTAGTCATTTATGTGTTATAGAGGATAATGTTCAAGAATTTTGGTCTACTTATTTGGAACAGGATATAGGATGCTAAGCTTTTGTGACATATCTGGTATGGAGTTTGTAGTTCTGGGTTTCTGTTGTTATTATGTCTATAGGCAGGTAGGCAGCCTAACGGGAGTGGTAATTTTATTTGTTCCTCTCACGTTCTCCTCTTGTGTGAATGGGCTACATGCATAGCTCATTGGAGGAAATGTGGCAATTATGTTCTTATAATTCATAATGTGTCTTTATCTCATCTTGTGACTTGAACTACTTGAAGCTCCATATGTCCAGCCATTTTGATGCTAACATACCTTGAATTTGGCTCTCGTGTCACTCTTTCAACTATGGGTGAGACACTTGTTACAGGTAGCTTTGCATTTTGTTTTCTTCATTCACATAGCAAATAAATGTACTCTCGAATGCCATAGTCTGTAGCCCAATCATTAATATTCATGTACTTCACCTATGTTTTACTATGGAAGTATATCTCCGGAAACCAATATATGAATATGTGTTTCTATAAATCAACTAAGAAACTATATATACTATTTATTGAAAAGCAAGTTCTTTCCAAAAATGTATCCAGATAGTTATAATAGCATAAAGAAAAACAAAGGGGGTCCACGAACTTGAATGAATTGGCTAAGGACTATGGCATCCGAGTGTACATTTCTACAGCATATAACAAAAACAATTTTTTTTTTCAGGGTTTAGACAGAGACCCCCCAACGGGCCGTAGTGAGTGGCGGGTGAAGGTTCAAGTGAGGGATGGTCAGCGAATATCACCATCACTAGCAGCAGCCGCCACTAGAGCTTCACGGCGACCTCGATTCTCATCCCATAGTCACCAAGAGCATCCACAACACCCTCCTCACTCCACCCAACATGCTCACCAACCCTTAAGATATGATAGTGGTGTTGATCATAGTCACCAACAAACACACCTACAGCAACAACAACACCTTCTTTCCACCCAACACTCTCACCTACCCTTGACATATGATACTGGTGTGGATCATAGTCACCAAGAACAACAACAACACCTCCCTCACTCTACCCAACCCTTGAGATTTGATAATGGTGTGGATCATAGTCACCAAGAACAAGAACATCTTCCTCACTCAACCCAATACTCTCACAAGTCAGTAAAACATGTAGATTATAGCTCTATACCTAAACATCTAAGTCACTTGGGTCAATACTCTCAGCATCCCTTTAAATATATTGGGGGTCAAGATCATACTTCTGGTTTTGCTAAGCACACACCTCAGTCTACTCAATACTCTCAGGAACGCTTGCAAGATGATGCTGGAGTAGATCGCACATCCAAGATTGATAAATACCTAGGGCACTCTGGCCAACGCTCTGAGCATCGCATAAAACATGATTCAAACGGAAAAAATACTTTTGAGCTCGGTAATTCCCATTTCTCTGAACCATTGCAGGACCAAAGCTCTGGAAATCTCAAGAAACTTAATTTTGGCATGGATTATACGTCCGAGCTTTATCAAAATGATGAACCAGATGGGGATAGCGATTATGGCCTTGAAGAACATTCAAGCATGCCTTCGGTTATCAATGCTGACTCCACTTCTACTGTACTCAACCACGTCGCCAAGAATAATTTTGTTTTGACTCCTATTCACCAACATCATCTCACTTCTGAAACGGTAAGTGAAAATGACCCTTTAATATCCAAACAAGCCTTAACGGGTCATAACAAAGGAGCTGGGAAACCAATTCAGGAATCACCTACATTTAATGCTAATTTTACCAGATCAGATACCGAATTAAACAACTTGAACCACCTCAGTCAGAATACCGATGATCGTTCAGTCTTGTTATTGCAGCCCTCAAGTCAAGAAGAAAGCAGCACGCCAGTAGACCCTCATTGTAACATGTTTGACCAAAGAATAGTAAAAGAGGCTCTCAGTTCATCTTCTACCTCATTGTTGTCCTCCTCATTATCTTCTTCATCTTTTTCTTCTTCAAGGAAAGCGAGTGCTAAAAAAGCTCAACAATTTCTCAAAGCGGTAATCAAAGACAGAAGCGGAAAAATTTATCATGATGAATCAACATCAAACATCGAACAAGTTCAGTTTAAATCAAGATTACTCAGAAAACATGCCAATTCTGTGGCAATCAATAGCAAACCTGCAGAGAGGAACAGGATCAAAGATCAAACACATTATGAAAAGAGTCACATTGCTCTCAATGATAAACAACGGGAGGATGTGAGCAAGATTAAGAAACAATTGTATATGACTAGTAGCCTACCAAACCTTAATGAGGGCCAAGAATCTATGGGTAGATCTAACTGGTATCAACACCACCCAGTACGTTCACACACTGGCAGTCGTCTACATAATTTCTACTCAAACAATCCTCTGCATAAACTTCATCAGAAGAACCACACACCTGAATCCGAGGCAGAGATTTATAGACACCAATCTGACGCATACCCACATGATAGTTATTTTAGTACTAATGCACAATCGTTACAATCCCAAAATATCCAACTAATCCCGCAACAGAATCAGAATCGACACTCACAACGACTCGAACAACATCAATATATGTCTTCCCCTGTCACATTCCCACGTTTGTCCCGAATTGAAAAGCATCCTCATGTATCCACTCCAAACAGCCATCCACACTCATTCATCTCAGATAATCATTCACAAGAAATTCACTTGGAGAGAAGTTCTCATCCGACCCAGTTCAATAGTCAATCACATATCAGTGCTTTAGAGATACACCCACATCATTCCCAGTTACGTGATGATAATCATCAACACAATTTTCATTCAAGCTCTTCTTACCGTTCATCCCATCAATCTCACCCACAGAAGCATTTACCTAATGTCCATATAAATCCACACAATGCTTTTTTTTTTTTTTTTTTTTTTTTTTTTTTTTACAAAAGACCTCCGTCTACGTATTGTGAAAAACCTGTTATCCTCCGGCAAATTGTGGGGTTGAGTGAGTGAAGGGGGGGACAGTGAATGAAGGAGGATGCATGTTTTTCATAATACGTGTTGCTAGCCCCAAACGCGCGAGCAACTGTGGCTTTCAACCATCCGACACATCCCCTTTTATTAATGTGCATCACACATGTTACATACAAATAAGGTTTATGTTTTGTTTTACCCTACTGTGGAAAGACTACGGATACACCACTCCTGCCGGGGCCTCACGCAGTGGCATGACTCAGTCCTGTCGAACTGAGCTCATGACACTGGTGGCATTGCCCCGGAGGATAGCCATCCCTAGTCTTTGCTTGAGCCAGAGGGTTTCCCGGGGTTCTCCTGAAACTTCTCTGATTTTACGGCCTATTTCATTCACCATCTTAAGGGTGGTGGGGCCGAAGACTCCTGAAGTTTCGAATGCCAGGGGCTCGAACTGATGAATTCTGGCGATGGCTTGATATTTTTCTCGCTTTTTATTTTCTGCTATCCGGGCGGCTTCACCTGCTTCGTCGGCGTTTCTGGCGGCGTTGGTTGTGGAGAAAGTGTCAACACATGTGGCATCCCACACGAGGCACCGGCCATTCTTGTAAGGGAAAGTGGTCATCCCATCTGGCCGTTTGCCGTCTTCTCTGTGAAGTCCATGTGGTTCGAGGATTGATGCACAGTTAGCACTCTGCAGGGCCCGTTTTATGACACTATTTAGTGCAGAGTGTCTTGGCAGGCGGCCTGCGTTGTAATTACATGACAAGGCATGGTGACCTTGAGCATCCATCCTCCCATCACACTTGCAAGTGTGTGGGTGACAAACTGCCGCACCCACTCTGAGCGCGATGGCGACCCGGAGCGCTTCAGCATCCAAGTGAGTTCCAAGAGGTGGGATGGGGATGGCGTGTAACCACAAGCCACTCTCCGAACGGGCGGCTGCCTGGAGGCGTGCTTTTGCAACCTGGTCTGCATTGGTTAGGAGATTTTCTTGAGTTTTCTTCGCCGAGATGGTATCCCACGCTTTCTGCTTGCTCCTGGAGGTACCCTGAGGCTCCTCCTCTACTCCTGTACTTCCCTTCCAGGTGTTAATCGCTGCTGTTATGTCCCCATTAAGTGTCATTCCGGGTTTAGAATAAAGGATGGACAATACGAGGTCGTTGGTCGCGATGAGGGAAGAGATAAAGGCTGGGGAGGCAATATCCGAGGCTCTCCGTATGCCCAAGCCCCCGAGGCGGACAGGAAGGGTGGCTTGTGTCCAGGCCCGTTCTTTAAATTCCACGTTGGTGATGCTGGTCACTGCTTCTCGGATTATGCTGTCTAATTCTTGGAGGCCGCCATTGTTCGTGTAAGTCATCGATGTGCGCAGGAGGTATTGGAGTTTTGGGATGGAGAAACAGTTCTTGAGCAGGGCCAGAGCTGAGTGGGCATCGATGTGTATCAGGCGACTCACGAGACGTTGAAGCTCCTCCTTTTTAACTTGAAGTGCTGGTGGGATTGCTGCCAGAGTTAGTGGGGAACCTAATAGGGTTTGCTGGTGCTCCTGAAGGATCTTTACATCTGGCAATATGTTTCGGAACAGGGCCTGAGTCTCTTCTCCTTGTTCACGTGTGTGGTTGAGGAGAACAAGTTCACATTTGGTGTCATTTATCACTAGCCCGGCCTGGCCGAGGTCAGTTATGATGTTATTTAGGTCGGTTAGAACGTTCTCTACTGACCCACCCAAGGTTGCATCGTCCAGGTACCATACATTCAGCTCTGACCTTACTTTGTTAGCTGCTGCATCCACCCCTATTGAGAAAAGAGCAGGACCACCTGGATCTCCCTGCTGTAACCCGGTCTCTGATGGGATTACCGTCTCGCCAAAAATCAGGATTGAAGGTTTGGAATAACAATGCTTGGACCAGAAGCGGACCACATCCTTCAGCTCGTAAGAAACATCAGCAAACTAGCTTGCGAAGAAAACGTTTGTCTGTTGATGGAAAACTGAAGCAAACCCAATTGAAACTTAACCAATTGGATTCAAAAGTCAAATTGGAAGGTCATGGTGCATTGGAATGGCGCTCGTCGGCATCCGATGAAGGTAAACAAGCAAGAATAATACCAGAAGTGAAAAAACCTACTACATCTCAGGGCCATGGTAACAAGGCACCTGCAGAGTTCCTGTGTGTGGGAGGGGAGACAAACCTAATCCAGAGAGAAAATAAAGCAAATAAAAGACTAATGGAGAGAGACACATTACAGGAAAAAGTAACTTCTGAACGACGAAAAAGGAGAGGAACTGGAGGTGCCATAATACAACATAGCAGTAAAAAAAGGAAGAAGACTGAAAACAAGAGGAATCTAGAAACAAATGGGCCTGCAGGAATCACGAGAATACTAACTGAAAAGTCACCGTCAGTAGATAAAGATGAAAGCAAAACAATCAACAGGCTTCCAACGAAAGAAAACATAAACATAAATAATGAGGAAGTACAGAGGAAAAGAGAGAAAATGCCAACCAAACATGAAAACCTGAAGGAAAAGAAAAGAATAAAGATAAACAGCAGAAGTCAAGGAAGTCGTAGCAAGATTACAATGGTAAGAAGATCATATGTATCGAGGCGAAAGGTTAATCATTCCGTAGGCATAATTCTAGATAGTAAGCACAATGACAATCAGCCAAGACAAGACTACCGCATCACTGACAAAATTTCGAGCGACAGTCCCAACAGCAAGCAATCCATACGAGACCGGGGCAGTATAAAGATCAGATCACGTAAAAGACTAAATATTGGTGAATCAATACGCGATCAACACAGTATCAACAACATATCACGTGACAGTCAGAACAAGAATCAGTCAAACAATGGCCAACCCAGTGTTAAAAAGAGATCAGGCAATAACCGAGAAAACAATCAGTCGGTTCGAAACCTAAATTATATTAACAAATTATCACAAGACACTAGAGAGAGTTATCTCCTAAGTGACCAACCCTACGTAAACATATTGGGTGAAAAACGAATCTATGTCAAACGATTATCGGCTACAGGAGGACGCTGCCCAAGTCTAACAAGCTTCTCACACGTTAAAGAAAATTACGACGAAGAGAATGGTATAAGAAAAGGCCATGAACAATTAACCGATAAACAGAAAAACGAGGAAAAGGTAAAACAGAGAGCACAGGAGGGGCAGGGGAGAGTGTTGGAGGATAAGAGAGTGGTGGAGAGAGTGTTGGAGGATAAGGAGCAGAAGAGAGTGGTGGAGGATAAGGAAGGGCAGAGGAGAGTGGTGGAGAGAGTGTTGGAGGAGATGAGGAGGGGCCAAGTCCATGTGGTGGAGATGGTGGTGACGGTGGTGGTGAAGGACGTCAACGATAACGCCCCCATCTTCCCCAACACGACCATCTATGGGGAGGTGCAGGAGAACGGGCCCATAGGTGAGGCTACCTATTTTGTCCTTCCTTTATTTATTGTCTCTTAAAAAAATAATGTATACTCATCAATAATTACTTCAAGAACCATACCCAGTTTTAAAAAGAAGGCCAAAACTCTTGAACATTAACCTCTATAACTCACAAACGACTAGAGTAATCGAGCTAATATTTCTATCATTTGGGAAGGGTCAGCCAGTGTATAGGTATGGGAATTTACTATTATTTGATCTATTGCGTTTTGAGTTAACAAGGTTAGGGTTCACGATTTTTGGCCTACTTATTTGGAACAGGGTATAGTGGGCTAGGATGCGGGTCTATCTATAATATTTGTAACTTTCTAAATGTAGCACATGTTACATATTTTAGACAAAATTTAAATTTCCAAGGCAACACATATATATATGATATGTAAAGGTATTCATAATCCTCTCTTACCCCACTCTGTGCGGTGAAGTCCTTTTCATTATATGCTGGCAACTATTAGACGATATTATTCATCTTTGGAAGGTACTGTGGTAGCTAAAAGGATTAAGTGAGATAGTCTATAGCCTTTTAATGGTTAGAGGTCTTGCCTGAACGTAATACAATCATGTAATAGTTGTCAGAATATATTTAAGAACATGTCACCGGTACAGTATGGGTTAATATCATATTGTATGGCTACAGTATAAGTTAATAATTTACTAAACATCTCACTATGGTAAACTAAAACACGCACATGCATGAAACACAATAGTCATAGTAGTTGACTTAATTCACTTGCAAATATATATATATATATATATATATAAGTGTATTTCTCCTTCTATCCCCAGACATTTTTTTTTTTTTTTTCTTTTTTCTATGTGTTTGAGGGAGGCAAAAGGCATAACTGCCTATAGCGAGTGCCTCCCCCATAGTTGAAAGAGTGACAGGGCCAAAATCAAGGGACGTTCGAGCCAAAATGCCTGGACACACGGAGTTTGAAGCAATTTAAGTGATAGGAAGAGGGAAAGACTGATTCTGGGAAAGAGTTCCAGAGCTCAGCTGTTGAGTAGAAGAAAGTTTGAGAGTAACGTTTCACTCTTGGGTTGGAGAGTTGCACAGAGTAGGGGTGGGATTGAGTTGCAAGACGGGTACCACGTGCCCTACGTAAAGGAGGTGGTATGCACTGGGATAGCTCTGAGGAACACTGATTATTATAGTAGCGATAGAATAGCGAGAGAGATGCAACATTGCGGCGGAGAGAGAGAGAGATTGCAGAGAGTTGGTGAGTGGACGGGAGTTAATGATACGAAAGGCCTTCCTTTCAACTTAGTCTAGGAGAGCGGTGTGAGAGGAACCTCCCCACACATGTGAACAATACTCAATACAAGGGCGCACTATGCCCCTGTACAAAGCAAGAAGCTGTGCAGGGGAAAAGAACCCCATAAGGCGGTTGAGCACACCCAGCTTCTGGGAGGCTGCCTTAGCAAGACTGGTAATATGGTCCTTCCAAATGAGAGCAGAAGAAAAAGAGACACCAAGAATATTGAGAGAAGATGAAGGGTTGATTTTTGTATTGTTGAAGAATAAGGGATCGTCCGCTGGGAGATCCTGACGGGTAGATAGATGGAGAAATTGGGTTTTGGAAGCATTAAAGTTAACAAGGTTTTCTCTGCCCCAATTGGAAATAGTATTTAGATCAGAATTTAAGAGTTCTATGGCTTCATTACGTTTGTCGTTGAGGGATTGCTGGCTGGGGCGTTCTGAAAAACTAATGGAGTAGTGTAAGGTTGAGTCGTCTGCGTATGAATGGATGGGAATTAAGGTACAGTTAAGGAGATAATTTATAAAAATTAGAAAGAGAATAGGAGATAGGACAGAGCCCTGAGGAACACCAGAGTTTATAGGGTGAGGAAGTGAACAATGGCCGTCCACAACCGCGGCTATGGAACGGCCGGAAAGGAAATTAGAGACAAAGGCACAGATGGAGGGATAGAAACCGAAGGAGGATAGTTTAGAAATTAAAGATTTATGCCAGACTCTATCGAAGGCTTTCGATATGTCTAGTGCAATAGAAAAAGTCTCGCCGAAGTCCCGAAAGGAGGATGACCAAGAGTTAGTAAGATATGAAAGAAGATCACCAGTAGAGCGACCCTTAACCCTTAAAGAGCGGCTCGCAACATAAGTCGAGTTGAAAAAACTGGCAAAAAACGGGTGAAAAAAAGGGTTTGAAATCGAAGTGAAAATGGGTGGGATAGTAATGATCCATACGTCCGACATCTGTGGCCTCCCGGCCCACACTAACTCCAGTTCCCCCACCGCGCGTGAGGATGACAGTGTATCCAATAGTTCGCTAAAAGTGAGCAAGGTAGCAAATCAGCTAAACTTCCATCTTCGAGGTAACACTGTCAGTGCTCCACGAGTGCTACGTAGCTGTATGTGGCGTCATTGTGTAGCGATTTCCACCTAGTTTTCGGCGCAATACAGTCCTTTCATACTGATGGTTGATATAGCAGTCAGAACGGCCCGGAAAGGCCCAAAACGGCCACAGGGCACCCGCTAGAGGAGGGTTAAGGAAGCCATACTGGCGATCTGAGAGCAGATTATGAGAAGAGAAATGCTTAAGAAATTTGGAAGCAAGAATAGTTTCAAAAACTTTAGAAAGACAAGAGATAAGAGCAATTGGACGATAGTTGGAGGGTTGAGAGCGGTCACCCTTCTTTGGGACAGGTTGAATGTGAGCAAACTTCCAGCATGAAGGGAAGACGTTAGAGGATAGACAGAGACGAAAGAGTTTGCCTAGGCAGGGAGTCAGCACGGAAGCACAGTTTTTGAGAACAACAGGAGGTATAAACAATAATGGGGTATAAAGTAGGCCTACTGCGTTTCCCTCCCTATAACTGTCCATGTACATGACACCCTTATGTGGCCTCCTACTGAGCTCTCCACAGTTTACTGGCATGGTGTAGGAGGCTTATTAGGTTTTACTGTTATTACTGTTAAATTACTGTTATGTATTACTGTTATTGCTGTTATGTACTGTTAAGGTCATCAACAAGAGCGGTGGTGATTGATTGGAGAGCACACTCACATGTGAATCTGCTTGACTTGGGTTCGATCCCAGCCAAGGTAGACATTTAGTGAGTGTGTTAGTACGTCTTAGCGTGTTTCACATGGTTGCATCCAGTCGGGGGATACCTCGACGACGTATACAGTCTAATAACACACATAACCAAGCCACTCCAACAGTCTCTATCTCCAACACTCCTTCTCCCTTCTCAACACTCTTCGGAAAGTAGACACGAGGTGCCGTTGTCAAGGCATATCCATCAATACATTCACCTGACCTGACCTGACCAACCATTCGAGGTTGTAGGATGGGGAAAATATACCTTAAAGCTCTTCTGACCCCGCCCCCAGACCTGTCCGTGGGCGTGGTGTTGGCGTGGGACCCAGACGACCAGCAGGACAGCACGAACGGCCGTCTCACGTACTCCATCGAAAAGAACGTTATAGAGGAGAAGTGTGGTCAAGCCATGTTCACCATCAACCCGGATACTGGTATGGTTACTACTGCCATCTGTTGTCTGGACCGAGAGACCACCCCAGAGTATCATATCCAAGTGGTGGCGCAAGATGGAGGGGGGCTGAAAGGTGGGTAGAGAGTAATCCAGCTAGCTTTCACAAACACCTTCCCCTTGTATTATGCAGGTGGTGGCGCAAGATGGGGGTGGGCTGAAAGGTGAGTAGAGGGTAATCCAGCTGGCTCTTACAAACACCTCTTCCTGGTATTATTCAGGTGGTGGCGTAAGATGGTGGGGGACTGAAAGGTGAGTTAGTTGTGTGTGCCTCATTTACATAGAGAGTAATCCAGTTAACTCTGACAAACTTATTCACTACACTACACTTACCAAGCATACCACACTTCTTTCCAGCACACCTACAGTAAATTACCTCTAACGTACCTTGACATTTGTGCCTCACCTACACAGAGAGTAATCTAGCTCACAAACACCTCCTGTTCATTTCACTACACCTTAACAAGCGCACCACACTTCTTTCCAACACACTAAATTACCTCATAAAGGAAAAGATAGGTGACAATTTAGTAAAACATCTATGAATGAAAGTAACAATAGATTATCCTGCTAAAGTATAATATTACCTCAGTCCATTTGAGTTTCTTTTCTAAATATACAGTACACAGTATGTGGCTGATCCATTATAACAAATGGATGAATTAGCTGGAAGGGAAACACAGGAAAGAACTTGATTTCTGTATTCCTCTTACGTTTCGGGCGACACAGAACCCAGTCTCTGAACCTACAGTCTCTCTGAAGATGGGTTCTGCATAGCCCGAAACGTAAGAGGAATACAGAATTCAAGTTCTGTCCTGTGTTTCCCTTCTACCTAATTCATCCAGTATACAATATGTTGAATAAGGTAAGACTTGCACTACAAATTGCAACAATTTATTTGACATATAGGTGATAGTTTTACGTAATTACAGTATATGTTATGCCTCAGGCACAGGGACAGTGGTGATACGTCTGGCGGATATGAACGACAATTCCCCTCGCTTAACCCCTTCCGTACCGGCGACGTCTTGTTAATATTATTCAAGCTATATTAAGACGATTTTGTGCAGTTTAACCCTTATTTAGCGGCGAGCAACATAAGTCGAGTTAAATAAAGCTGGACTATGTGGCGGCGCTAGACATAGGTCGAGTGGCAATTTCAGCACGTAATGTGGCTGAGAGAGAGAGACAAGTGGTGGCAGGAGACTAGCGAGCGTATGACTGCTCCACACCACCGCGGCGAACCTACTGACACAAATCTCAGCTCCCTCCTCCCTCTCTCACTCGCTACATACTCAATTATGTACCGAAAGTACCGAATTACCTGCTTTTTGCACTCGCGTTGCACGGTTATTGCAAGAAAACTATCCATCATACAAGGATCGTTATGGTGTCATTCGAAAGCTCTGTTTATGCCCTTTCAGGGATATGTACTAGTTTTACGTTCTGAGTCTTATTTAGGCATGAAAATGATCACGTAAACAGCCCTATTTTGGCTAAAAACACCCCGCTGTGCGGTACATATAAATAAACCGCATAGGCCGCTCGTAAGGTGTTAAGGAGGATCTGCACTAGTAAAAAGGGTTAAGTGAGATAGTTCGAAGTCTGTTAATTGCTGGAGGCCCTTTTTAAGCTGAATAAAATCGTCTAATAGTAGCCAGAGTATAGTTAAAAGGACGGCGCGGTACAGAAGGGGTTAACTGTGGTGTGTGGAGTGATCGTGGAGTGTGCAGTCCATTTGAGTTTCTTTTCTAAATATATAGCATACAGTATGTTGAATAAGTTAAGGCTTGCACTACACACTGCAACATTTGATTATATATGTAAGTGAATTTTCAAAATGATTATATTCTGTACTTCAGGTACAGGGACAGTGGTGATACGTCTGGCGGATGTGAACGACAACTCCCCTCGCTTAACCCGTGACCTGTGGAATGTGGACGTTGAGGAGACGTTGGGGGACCGTGAACCTGAGAACACCACCCTACTAGAGATATCCACCACCGATCATGACACATCTAACCATTTCTTCTATAGAGTAAGTTGTTTTATTAAGGGGAGATTTTAAATTAAGATATATTTCTAGACTCCCTTCTCCCTCATCCTTAGACTTTAGGACGTTCGCCCTGCTACTTTCGTGATTTTATTTCCTTTTTACCCATTTCTATCAATTTTAAGACCTATCGTGCCATTTAGGTGTCGATTATTTCCTGGCGAGCGATAGCGATCCTGTAGTTTAGGAGGAACTGGCCTTCAGCCCGATCATTATTTTACAGATAAATGTACACATATATCTCGAAGGGGAGTCTTGGGGGCATTATTTTAACCTCGATAGAGGACTAGGGAGTAAACTAAAAACCTCCCCTTAAGCCATGACCCTAACAACACCCTCATCCAACTACTTCTATACTAAATTAATTCAATTAAGTTATAGTTACTTAGCAATGACCCTAGAAACACCCAGTGGTTGAGACTAAATATTTATATTTTGTTATATTTGTTTTTTGTTCTCTTGTAGGTGGTAGAGAACAGTGGCTGGGGTTGATTACTATTTTGATTTTTTCCTATTATTTATGATACATTTTACTTTTTCTCTCTGGCAGGTGGTAGAGAACAGTGGGTGGGGTTGGCAGCACTTCAGACTAAGGAAAGAGGGGTCAGTCGGTTATTATTATTGTGTATATTTCATGATTGTTATTATATTTGTATCATTGTATATATTATTAAGATTTATTTTACCCTTTCTCTCTCGCAGGTGGTTGAGAACAGCGGCTGGGGTTGGCAGCACTTCCGCATAAGAACGAAGGGGTCGGTGGGTCAGCTGTACGCAACCAGAACCCTTGACTATGAACACCAAGACCATCGCCGGGGCTTTAGATTCATGGTCCAAGTCACTGATAGGGTAAGGTGATATTATAATAGTAGATAGCAGAAGGGGATGTATAGAGTATTCATTTTTGACAAGCGGAAAATTGAATCCATTTGGAGTTAATTTCTCGATATTTAGCCCTTACCCCCTGAAGTGCCAGGTCCGTATATATACGAACCTGGGTATTGTCACGCCCAGTGCCTGGTTCGTATATATACGGGATTGCAGAAAATAATCATTAGCGCTAAAACTAGGAGACCCACGCCTATTCCTATTTTTCACCTTTCCCAATTTGCCACCTATTCCAGGGTCGCGGGGGGTGGTCTGACTCCCGCCACACGGACACTTGCTGGGTGGAGGTCACACTGAGAGACGTTAATGACAACCCACCCACCTTCTCCCACCCGTACGCCCATATCACCGTCAAAGAGGACACCCCACCCGGTACCCTACTCATCTCCCTCCCCGCCTATGATCAAGATATGGTGGGTATAGACAGGGTGCTAAACCGAAGCAATTTCGTTTAAAGACTTGAATGAATATGATAAGGAATAGAATAAAATGAACATGACATAGCACTCTTTTGGCCATTTTATCACTTTCAAAGACATAATTTGAACTATAAATCACAATTATTGGTTTGCATATACAATAATTCTATATAGCAATGGATTGGGATTTGGTTTGACACCCTGGGTATAGATCAGAATATACAGTGTGCTATGCTTTACCCCTTTTATACCGGGGACGTCTATATATTTGTATCTAGCTATATTTAGACAATTGTGTGTAGTTTAAGAGGGATCTGTGGTAGAAAAAAGGTTAAGATAGTTCGAGGCCTGTTAATTGTTGGAGGCCCTTTTGAAACTGAATAAATCGTCTAATAATATCCAGAATATAGGTGAAAGGACAGCCCCGGTACAGAAAGGGGTTGATAATTATTGTATCTTTTATGAGTGGGAAAAAAAAAATACAAATAAAGGAATATCAAATACGACCATATTCCAGATAGGGAAGCAAATGTCATGACCAGCAGAGGTGTGTGTGTGTGTGTGAGAGAGAGAGAGAGAGAGAGAGAGAGAGAGAGAGAGAGTGAGAGTGAGAGTGAGAGAGAGAGAAGAGAGAGTGTATGTTTGTACAGTAGGTGTGTGTGTTAGGTAGACATGAAATACAGATCTATTAACTCGGCAGATGCGCAGCCCCTGTAGTATACACCATGCCGCTGTGCGTAGGTATTTACACTCTTTTCCTAACTAAAATATTTATTTTACCATAAATATCATTAATACGTATCAATATGCCCCTATTTTATGCTTAATATGAAGATAGTAACATGTTACAACAATAAAACAAGTGGGAAAACTGTTTGGATGGTCAAAATCGCGAATTGAAAGCCAGCTGGCGTCACATCCTCCTCTCACCAGGCCTGGAGAGACACTGAGGCCACTATCTCTATCTCTCTCTCTTTCCCACGCATAGACACACAGATGACCACGCCCTGCGACTCGCTAATGTTAGCACAAAAATATAAAAATAAGGGAGTAACAGGGAGAATAGGTGATAATTGAAGGAGGGGATGTAGAGGAGTGATATGTGGCATGGCCGAGGGGCAAAAAAAAAAAAAAAAATCAAGTGCTACTGGGTTATTTTAAACATTTTGTTTTTAGGCCTAGGATCTTAACCCTTAATTAGCGGCGAGCAACATAAGTCGAGTTAAATAAAGCTGGACTATGTGGCGGCGCTCGACATAGGTCGAGTGGCAATTTCAGCACGTAATGTGGCTGAGAGAGAGAGACAAGTGGTGGCAGGAGACTAGCGAGCGTATGACTGCTCCAGACCACCGCGGCGAACCTACTGACACAAATCTCAGCTCCCTCCTCCCTCTCTCACTCGCTACATACTCAATTATGTACCGAAAGTACCGAATTACCTGCTTTTTGCACTCGCGTTGCACGGTTATTGCAAGAAAACTATCCATCATACAAGGATCGTTATGGTGTCATTCGAAAGCTCTGTTTATGCCCTTTCAGGGATAGGTACTTGTTTTACGTTCTGGGTCTTATTTAGGCATGAAAATGATGACGTAAACAGCCCTATTTTGGCTAAAAACACCCCGCTGTGCGGTACATATAAATAAACCGCATAGGCCGCTCGTAAGGTGTTAAGAGTCTCCCCGCAGTTACCCAGGAAAACCTCTTAACCCGGCAAGCGCGATAGGCCTCACGGAAGGCTTCCTATAGGGAACGCGATAGGCCTCACGGAAGCAAGACCATAAAAAAAGCCTTCCAAAAAAAAAAGGGCCTATCAAAACAAAGGATTTTGTCTCTAGGTGAGATAATTCCCCTCTAGTACTCATCCATGTGTTTCTCACCCCTCCCCCTCCCCTCCTTCCCCTCCTTATTCCCCCCTCCCCCCCTCCTCAATTATCACCTATTTATCCTCTTATTATCATCATTTATCGGTTATTTTTCTCTCCCGCGATAATGTAGCACAAGTGGGTTGCATAAAAGATCGTTATGCAACACCCAGACACCGGCACACACCGCCCCGCCCGTCTCAGTTGACTCCCAGACAGCGAGAGGGGAGGGCTGCCTGTGGCTCTCTCTCGCCTGAGATTATGACCGGGTGGCCAATATCTTCGTTTTTCACCTCCCAAATGCTTTTCCCACTTATTTTAGCACTCTTGAAGGTACATATATACATCATATATGTAAAATAAAAGCATACCGAAAACAAATAATGCTTTATATTGTAAATATAACGAATTCTGTCAGAATCCAGGGCTAGAAATGCACAAATAACTACCCTAGCCCCTAGGTCTATATCGCGCTTGTCAGGTTAAGAGTCGCCCAGCAGCTGCCGGGTTAATAACTATTGCATATGTTATGAGTAAAAAACAATAAGATATATAGATATAATATTTTCAAACATGTACAATTAAGACCATGCACTTATGATATGACTAAATTATTAAATATATACAAACAAATTCGACAAATATACGACAAACATACAACAAATATATACAAAAAAAATACGACCATATTCCAGGTAGGAAAGCAAGCTGCGAGGTACCATGTGAACAGAGGGTGAGGGGGGCTTGATAATACGAAAAAATATGACAAATATACGATAAAAATACGACAAAAATACGGCAAATAAACGACACAAATACAACAAATATATGAACAAATATTTGACCATATTTCAGATTAGTTAGAAAAAATAGGACTTCAGAGGCTATCAACCCTTCTGGATTATTAAGCCAGCACATTGTAAGTCAAGAACGACGTCAGGACTAGAGCCTCTTTTCGATAACTCCAGTCCCTTGTACTTCAGATAGGGAAGCAAGCTGTGAGGTACCATGTGGATGGAGGATGTGGTGGCCTGAGGGTAGAGTCTGGCGGTAAGGTACACCTATGGAGGGTGCTGGATCGGGAGGCTGAGGGCGGACAGGTAGGTGTGGCCAGGATAATAGCCACAGACTCCGGCCACCCACCTCTCTCCTCCACCGCCACCTTAACCATAACAGTGAGTGATGTGAACGACTGTCCGCCTCGTCTGCTGCCCCCCACCCTTCTGCACGTCACAGAGAACCAGGGGGAGAGGCTCCTGGGGGTGCTGACGGCCACGGATGATGACCTCTGGCAGTTGGGACATGGGCCACCATTTTCCTTCATGTTGGCCGCTTCCAACCCTCCTGTTGTGACTGACATGATTTCGCTGAAGTATAGCCCAGGTTAGTTCCTATTGTTTTAAACATTACTATGCGTTATTTAAATTTTCTTGACATTTATGTTGATGATTATCACATAGATGGCATCTTTGAATAGTGCACCAATTTCACTTGTTGGCTTATAGAGCGAGAGTTGTATTCAGGCCACAATTATCTCACTAGGAAATATGTTAAAGAACACTTTAAAATACCTATTATGCATGTTTTATACCAAGAATGTCTCAATAGTGGTCCTGTCCACACACATAATATTGAATGAAACATCAGAGCATGTGTGTGTTTGTTTGAGTGGGGGAATGTGGGGGTCTATGAGGCATGGATAGAATATCAGAACCAGACGAGTTGGAACAAATAAATACTAATAAGTACCTCTCTCGAGTTAAGGCAAACATTGTTTTAGTTTTCTCCCTAGATCCCCACCAAGCTATAAATAAAATACCCCCAAGAACCCACTTCAAATACATTTGTACATGTTCCGGCCGGTTCCTCCTAAATTACAGGATCGTTATCGCTCGCCAGCAAAAAATCGACACCTAAATGGCATGAAAGGTCTTAAAATCGACAGACATTGGGCAAAACGTCTTAAAGTCACCAACTAACTGGGCG
The DNA here is from genome assembly GCA_032716605.1 of Paralithodes platypus. Classification (NCBI taxonomy): domain Eukaryota; kingdom Metazoa; phylum Arthropoda; class Malacostraca; order Decapoda; family Lithodidae; genus Paralithodes; species Paralithodes platypus. The sequence goes on from CM064534.1 coordinate 18,278,862, forward strand.
AACGCCTAGAAATCTCAAAACTAATGAGGCTAAACATGAGGGAGAAGGAGGTTCGAAAAAAATCCCTGAAAATCTCCTCTTAATATAATTGGACAGTGGGTGTATTTTTAATGCTTGGTGGAGGTCTACGGAGAAAACCGAAAGTATAATAATAACAAAAACAATTAATAATAAATACAAAATAAACAAATAAATATATCCTACCCTCCTTAAGCCTTGTTTTGGGAGGAAACTAAACAAATAATTACAAAAATATGTATTTAAATTAACAAATAATAACTATTAAATACATATCTCGCTTTAACCTTCAAATGGCGAAGCTATGGTAGTTCAAAGGGTACCGCCATGCGAAGGTATTTGGTTCATTTCTGAAAAAAATCGTCATATTTACAATATATATAAAATTAATACGTATCCATATGCTCCTATTTTACTTATAATATGAACATATAAACATTGAAAAACAATAAAACAAGTGGTAACAGCAATTGGCTAGTAAAAAACATACATTTTAGCCCCGCGTTCGTAATCTGACCCGGACCGGCGAGAGAGAAACACCCTCCCTCTCTCCTGTCTCGCATGGCACTGAGAGACAAGGGGGGGTCTGTGACTGGCTTAGAGGGTTAGATAAAGACTCCCCTATCCTCCCCCCTCTCTCCCTGCCATCCTCGCGCAAAAATACTCAATAAATATCGGGAATAATAGGCAAGATAGCGGATAATTGAGGAGGGGGAAAATAAGGAGGGGAACGGGGGGTTGGGACACATATGGAGGAGTGGTAGAAAGTAATGGAGGGGAATTATCTCACCCAATCACAAATTGCTTTGTTATGAGTGCCACTGTTTTTTTTTTTTAAATTTCTGTATTGCTCTGAATCTATTGAGGACGGTCGCATTGCACCACAAAAACCTCTATAGAAGACGGTCATCGTTTATGGGTTAAGAGATCTGGAATATATAAATTGATATATATGAACAATACAATTATATACTTCTCTCGCCTAAAGAGAACTGGAATATATAAATTAATAAATTAACAATACTAACAAATATAGCTATATAGTATTCCTATCTTGCCTTAACAAAACTGGAATATATAAATTAATAAATTAACAATACAAATATATATCCCTCTCTCGGCTTAACAAAACTGGAATATATAAATATATAAATGAACAAAACTAACATATCCCTCTATCGCCTTAACATAACTGGAATATACATACAGTATATATATATATATATATATATATATATATATATATATATATATATATATATATAAATTAACAATACTAATAACTATCTTTCTCTCCCGTTAACAGAATTGGACAGTGGCCGCGGTGGGGTGGAGGTGTGGACTAAAGGACCGTTGGACCGGGAACAACAGAGGGAGGTGATGGTGGAGGTGGTGGTGGAGGATGCTGGTGCTCTAGCCGCAACACATCCAGTCACCGTTATCATTGGTGATCTTAATGACAACCCCATGAACCCTGGAGCCAAAACGGTGCATCTATGGAAGACTCAGGTACGGTGGAATATGATTGTTTTATTTATTTTTTTTTTTTTTATGTAAATAAACTGTTAACCCCTTCAGCACCATGACGTAATTGTCCTCATTTTCTGGTTTCTACTGCTTGTTTTTTTGTTTTAGGGTAGCATAGTATTGCAATAATTTATTATACTATTTATTAAATGTTTCATTATTTTCCAGTGTGGTGATGGTCAAGTGCCCCTGGGTGGAGTGGACGTGAGTGATCCAGATGACTGGGATGTACAGGACAAGACCTTTTTTTTTCTTTTTTCAGAGTGGCATATTATTACAATAATTTATATATATATTTTAATTTATTTAATTTTTCAGGGTGGCGTAGTATTGCAATCATATATTTTGTTTATTCTATTATTTGTTCAGGATGTCATAGTATTGCAATCATATATATATACCGGTATATATATATTTAATCAATTTTTTTTAGGGCGGTGGTGGTCAAGTATCCCTGGGCCGAGTGTACGTTAGTGATCCTGACGACTGGGATGTACAGGACAAGACCTTCCATTGGTCCGGCTCCCCCCCCCCTCACTTCTCCCTCCACACCCACACGGGACAGATATACGCCTCTACGCAACTCAGAGAGGGCAGGTCAGCACGATATTTTGAATATAAACACCATGTGAGGAGGAGCACTTTATTGACAACGTTTAGCATAGAGCTTCATCAGGTCAATCATGAAGCTGTATGTGAATCTTTGTCAATAAAGTGCTCCTCCTCATATGGTGTTTATATTCATGCTGTCTATTTTTCAAAGATTATTTTCATCATTAGGGCGATACATAGTAGAACTTAACCCCTTCAGCACGAGGATATAATTTTCATCATATTCTGGTTACCGTTAGAAGCTTGTCTTTAGCTTAAATTCGACCTCTAGAAATCTATCTATCTATCTATATATCTATTGCCGGACGCCTTACTCCCCTTAATGAGGGTGGTCCTACACAAAATGCCCCCAGCCAGACCTATCCCCTGTAAGAAAGCGTACAACCCATGCCAGTTTACTGAAGGACTTACAGGATTGACCACTCAATTGAGGGTCCGTCCGACTCCGAGGCCTTCTATGTATCTTTTTAGCACAATTTTTCTACAATGGTGTGTGGCTAGCCCAACCACTAACCTGCTTCAACCTTAGGTAAGCAGTAAAGATTTGTATAAGGTTTGTTCCCCTAGACAGGTTACCGACCAAGGCTGATGAGTCCCATCCACCCGGATTCTTAATAGGTTGTCTCCCCTAGATGGGTTGCCAACCAAGGCTAACGCGCCCCATCCACCCGGATGGGACATTAGAAATCAAAGGGGTTAATACGATCTCAATAAACCCTCTGAATGACATAGGTCCTTCTTATGCGGCATAATATCGTCAAATCAAAGGTAAAAAGGCGTCATCGTGCTGAACGTGTTAAGAAATATTTGTGTCCACCTTTTTGCTATTCTATTTTCTTACCTCCTTTCTTTCTCTCTAATTTTTAAGAAAACTACTTCCTCAACGTGTCTATCCCCCTCAACTTTACCAAGCGGCCTGTGCACTTATAGAAATAGTACAACCCTTTCAGGATTATGAGGAGTTTTAGCAGTTTATTTTGGCTTTTATTAGACGATTTTATTTAGTTAAGGAAGGATCTGTTAGGGTTACAGGTATAATTGAGATCATGTTTACCCGTGAGATTGCTCGAGATCTATCCTTAATTGCATAATATCGTCTAAAGTTAGCCAAAGTAAAGAGTCAAATCACATCATGCTCCTCAAGGGGTTAAGATGTATTTGTTATTACCACTACACAAGGTGTTTCAATTCCATTAACATATGAAAATAAACATATAAGAAAAATGGCAGACCCATTCTTCCCTATGAGTTATTTTCCAACACAAACATTTCCCATTAAAACCTATATCCCCTACATTTCATCAATATTATAGCTACCTAAGAACATCTCCCACTACAACCTATATCCCCTACATTTCATCAATATTATAGCTACCTAAGAACATCTCCCACTACAACCTATATCCCCTACATTTCATCAATATTATAGCTACCTAAGAACATCTCCCACTACAACCTATATCCCCTACATTTCATCAATATTATAGCTACCTAAGAACATCTCCCACTACAACCTATATCCCCTACATTTCATCAATATTATAGCTACCTAAGAACATCTCCCACTACAACCTATATCCCCTACACTTCATCAATATTATAGCTACCTAAGAACACCTCCCACTACAACCTATATCCCCTACACTTCATCAATATTATAGCTACCTAAGAACATCTCCCACTACAACCTATATCCCCTACACTTCATCAATATTATAGCTACCTAAGAACATCTCCCACTACAACCTATATCCCCTACACTTCATCAAAAATATAACTACCTATGAACATCTCCCACTACAACCTATATCCCCTACACTTCATCAATAGTATAGCCATTATTCCATCGGAAACTAAAGCTAGCCTGGCAGAAATGGGTAAAGCTGCCTTTTTGTACATTTGTATAGCCAATATTGAATAAAGGCGGCGTCACACGAGCAGTTAACCCCTTCTGTATCGGCGACGTGTTTTTAGCATTACTCTGGCTACTGTTAGACGATGTTATGCAGTTTAAAAAGGGCCTCCAGTAATAATCAGATCTGGAACTATCTCACTTAACCCTTTTAATACCACAGATCCTTCATAAACTGCACAACAGTCTCTAAATACAGCTAGAAAAAGATGTCGCCCTTACAGAAGGGGTTAATAAATAATATTATTGGTATTGCACATTCCCTCCTCCAGGTACCAGCTGACGTTCTCGGTGTCAGATCGTGTGTGGCGCCAGAGTGATGTGGGTGCCAACGTGACGGTGTTGGTGCATCACTTGTCACCCAAGACCCTCACCCACGCTGTACCCATCACCCTAAAACCCATCACGCCCACAGACCTCACCCTTAACTGGACGCCCGGGGTAAGTAAATATGTGTGTATGTATGTATGTATGTATGTATGTATCTAGATTATTCAACACACTTCTTAGATTATTTTAATATATATATATATATACAGTTTATATATATATATATATATATATATATATATATATATATATATATATATATATATATATATATATATATATATATATATAAGTATGTATGTATATAATGTATGTATGTGTGTAGTGTATGTATGAATGTATGTATGTATGTATGTATGTATATACTCTACTCAGGCACATACCTCATAGCTGGGGTGGCCGACTCGAGACAGAGCTCGAACAGAAGCAACAACATACTAAATAATTCACACACATCTATGTCGTCCAGAAGACCCAGAGACCAAGATATCTACAGTATACCCTGTTCCAAATAGATAGGCCAAAACTCTTGAACATAAACCTCCATAGGTCACAAACTAAAGTAGTCGAGCTAATTTTTCCACCATTTTTTTTTTTTATATGTGAATGAAGGAGACAAAAGGCGAAGCTGCCTGTAAAAAGTGTCTCCCTCAAATTTAAAGAGTGACAGAGAGACTAAATCAAGGTACGTCACAGTCGGAATGTCTGGGAAGGATCAGCCAGGGACTACGTGTGGAAATTGTTATGAACATGTCCTATAGCCGTTTTTGAGTTACAGAGGTACGGGTTCACGATTTTAGGCCTACCTTATTTTTATTTGGAACATGGTGTAGAGCATCGATTGGTCAGGTAAATTCATGGTTAACTTAAATACCTACACAATTGATTTTTTTTTTTTTTTTTTTTTTTCCTATATTCCAACTAGGCTACTCCCTCTCGGGCATAGGCTGAGAGCCTTGACACTACACCGCTGAACACGGTGAGGCCCGTGAGGTCTTGTTCCAGTCTAGGGAGTGAGACATGCGAAACACACAGGCTCGAAGCAACTCCATCTCTGAAGCCGCTCCGCCTCTGCGCTTCACCGTCTCATCCCCCACACTCGGATCCTCACTCAAAGAACGCCACCTATTGAGCAATTAACTCACTAGGCATTGCCCCCCTGTAACATAATTTGAATATGGGAATATTCATACAATGCTATTTAATCAGGGAACAATGAGGGTATTTTTTTGTCATTTCGGTGTGCTGTTGTAATGCACTGAAACTAGGTACAGCACAAATTGCATCCCAATAATATCTTCCCATTGACATATTGGGATTCGAACCCCGGTCCAGTGGAAAGACCACTCGGCCACACCTCCCCTACAGGCTAGGCAAGGTACAGGGTATAAGGAAGTTGAATCTGTAAACATCGATATGAAGCAAATATGCAATAATCAATCTAGGTTCTGATTGATAGAAAATATGATTTATTTGCATGTATACTGTACATCTATACATGTACTAGGAGCATATTGAACCATGGCTCTTGCTGTAATGATGTCTGCCAGATGTTGAATAGGGTGGATAAGTGTAGGGACATGTTTGTATATATCACTCGAAACGAATAAATCAAGTTTTAGATAATGCGGATGCCAATTTTTTATCAACACATACTTGGTGCCGAGATCTCACTTTTTAGGCCGACTTTACAACCGATTACTTATCTGGTTATTAACCCCTTCAGCACGATGACACCATTTCACCTTTCATTCTGGCAAAAATTAGGCGATTTTATGCACTTTAAAGAGGATCTGTGTTATTAAGAGGGTTTATTGAGACCGTGTTTACCTATTTGAGTAGTATCAGCTACTAAATATATTCGTCTAATGGTAACCAGATTATGAGGACAATTGCGTAATGGTGATGAAGGGGTTAATCCTATCAGTACCGATGCCGTCTTTTAAGATTTAGTCTGGCTACTACTAGACGATGTTATAGTTTAAAATGGGCCTCCAACAATTAACAGGCTTAGAACTATATTACTTAACCCTTTTTACTACCACAGATCCTTCTTAAACTGCACAAAAACATATAAATATAGCTATAATATAATACAAAAGACATCGCCGGTACAGAAGGTGTTAATGCATCTATATTTCTATGTTATTATCATCATTAACAGGGTGGTGGCGGTGGTTTGGGCCTACTGACGAAGGCTGTGAAGTAGATGGTCGTGGGGGCCGAGGACAAAGTTGAGATCGTTAGTGTGTACGGCCTTCCAGATGTGGTCCCACCCCTCCATTCCCACCACCCTCCTCTTACCCTCCCTGATGAACCTCCTCCTCTCCACCACCACCAGCCTCCTCTTCCCCTCCGTGATTTGCCTCCTTTCCACCACCCTCTTTCCCACCCTGATGTACCTCCTCCCCTCCACCATCTTCCCCATCCCTCAACCTCCACCGTTTCCTCTCCACCACCACACAACCCCCAGCAAACCCCACGACCACCCCACTCCCCACCCCCACCTTCCACCTGTGTATGGGTGAGTGTAAGGCGGAAGGATGGCACCTTTATGAACCCCGTCCGGCTGCAAGGACTTCTAGCACTACAGACAGAGAAGGTATTGTTATCGCCATTATTTGTTTGTATGTTATATATTAAGCATATATATATATATATATATATATATATATATATATATATATATATATATATATATATATATATATATATATATATATATATATGTTAGTAAAGCCAGGTAATACATTTTCTTTAATACATACGAGGTTGAACAAAATTGCAATTTCTGCGTTGGAAATGTTATTATTCAAAGTTTCCAGGTCTCTGATGAGTTTTCGCTGGGTGGCAGGAAGTAGATGAATGAGATGAGCAAAATTCATGGTGGTACAGGGTTACATAAATGTACAGTACATGATGATACAGGATATACGACGCGTTTCACTGGACAACCAGCATTATCAAGTAAGGGTAGAATGATATAAAAAAAACGAAAACTGTGAGGATAGTCCTCACTAAGGGGTGAAGGGAAGATTTTGAGTGGGGAAGACAAAGATAGAAAAGTGAAAAGTCCAAGAAGTAAAAGATAGTGGGCTTACCACTTTGCTGTTTTTCATATGTACCTTCAATAATGTACAAACATCCATGCAATGAACAACATATATTTCTAAGGTTGCTAATTTAAAGACTTCAAAAATGTTAAGGCCGCCTGACAGGCTCATGTTACTGACTTAATTTATATTAATTTATTTTGACCACCATCACCATTGATTAGCTCTGCTATTCTTAAAAAACAATCATCCCCCCTCAGCCACACTGACTTCCTCCCCCGGTCTTAGCCCTTACATCCCGGTGGGTCCCCTGTCTGGGGCCCACCGTAGTAGGCCCCAGGCAAGAGTTCCACCATGCACATCCCGACAATGTGATCCCTCACTCACCCGCCCAATCATGTGCCCGAGATCGCATCCACACTTCCACTCTGATCGCCGCCAGTGGATCCCCTGTCTGTGGTCCACCCAGGTGGGCCCCAGGCAAGAGCTCCACCAGCACCAAAACACAAGCGATCCCCTCTCTGACAGTCATCCAAATAACTCTAAGGTTAAAAACACATAAAAAATCCATGGTAAAAATCAGTATAAAGTATTAAATATTTCAACAATAATGTCAAAATGTTCGAGTATGCCTGGTATGTTGATCAGTACTTGGCCCCTAGCAGTGCACCAGCTGGGGAGCATCGCCAGTGACTGTATCAATAAGTGGTGCTGTAGGTTTTGATTTGATGAGGCGCTGAGAGATCCCCCTCGAGGTCGGTGCTACCTCGAGGGGTTCAATACTGGCACTCCAAACGGTATTGTCATGGGATGACAGGTTATGGTGGGGGGTTCTCTACCATCACCACTCGCCCGCAGAGCCCCTGGTGGTGTCATATTCGGTGTTGTCAAGATAGGTTTATGTCAAGTTTAGTAAGACCTATTTAATAGAGCTAGGGGTTATTTTTCCTAAATATTGGGAGAGGCTCATTTTGTACCCTTACCTTTACCTTTAGATACCTTTAGATGTGTTCGCCGCTCTTCTAGCGGCACCAAGGAGCGCGACGCCCCTCGTTATGGGTGGTGATTTGGTGCAATAGACTGTTTGAAGCGACAGCTCGCTCCCTTGCGAGGATGGGTTCGTCTGGCACTTTTTGCAGTTCGACATCTAGGGCTCTCTTGAAGTTGTCTAACGAGGTGTCCCTCATGTCTCTTACTCGCCGTGGGAGTTTGTTGAAGAGACGTGGGCCTCTGTGTGATAACCAGCCCTCTCGCAGAGAGCCCATAGCCCCCCTGTTATTCATCCGGGGGATTTCGCATTCCCAGCCTCTCCCATCACTGAATTTCATGACTATCGGAGTATGTAGGTTTGGTACTAAACCCTCTGCGATTTTCCACGTGTTTATTATTAGGTAACGTTCTCTTCTACGTTCCAGTGAGTACAGATTCAGTGCTCTTAAACGCTCCCAATAGTGTAGATGTTTTATCGAACTTATATGCGAAGTGAAATTTCTTTGTACACTCTCTACGTCATTTATTTCACCTGCTTTGTATGGGGATGTTAATACGCTACAGTATTCAAGCCGCGGTAGCACTAGAGATTTGAAGAGCGTTATCATAGGCAATTCACCGCGTGTTTTAAAAGTACGCAGAATCCAACCCGTTAGACGTTTCGCAGCCGCCACTTTGACCTGGTTATGTACTTTGAAACCCATATTTTCAGACATAAATACCCCAAGGTCTTTCACACTGTCTTTCCGTTCTATTATGTGGTTAGATTCTGTTAAGTAATTTGTAATTTCTTTAACACCATTATTATCTCCGTACCGTATTAATTGGAATTTTTCCTCATTGAATTGCATGTTGTTTTCCCTGGTCTACTGGAACACTACATTCATGTCTTCCTGCAGTCGGTCCGTGTCCTCTTGTGTGTTTACTATCTTGCTTAATTTTGTGTCATCAGCAAAAGACGACACCGTACTGTGTCTGGTGTTGGTATCTATGTCGCAAATTAGTATGAGGAACAGAAGGGGCGCTAGCACTGTTTCTTGGGGCACTGAGCTTTTGACATCCGAAGGCTCAGAAGTGACTTGGTTTACTGCTACCGATTGTTTTCGGTTGACGAGGAAATTGTATATCCACCGTCCGATTTTCCCAGTTATACCTTTTGCTTTCAGTTTGTGGGCTATTATACCATGGTCACATTTATCAAATGCCTTAGCAAAATCGGTGTAAATTACATCCACGTTTTTCTTTTCTTTTAGCGCTTTAAGAATTTTGTCATAGTGTTCCAAAAGTTGTGAGAGACATGTTCTTCCCGCTCTGAATCCATGTTGACCGGTGTTGTGTAGTTCATTTGTCTCCATGAATGTTGAAATTTTGCTTCGCAGGACTCGCTCGAAAACTTTAATGATGTGAGAGGTTAGAGCTACCGGGCGGTAGTTTTTTGGTAGTGCCCTGTTCATCGATTTAGGAAACCAGGCATGTTCACGATTGTTGTCTTCTTCAATTAACATTAAGTAATTAGGATCTTGCACTCTGCTCAATCTTTCCCAGGTGTTTCTTGCTCTGTGGTACAATCTGACATTAATTGGTGACACGATGCTGAGGTGGTGGAGTTCCTCTGTATTTCTTGTATATGGATAATGCTCGTTGTATGCAAATCTCAATGCTTTATTTTGAATTGTTTGTAAAATAAATGTTTGTGTCCTGGTAAGGCAAATCAAGGGAATTGCTGGGTATTCCAATAATGGGAGTATGTATGCTTTTACAAGATGCAGTTTGATTTTTGTTGGTAATAAATTAAATTGTACAGTTTTGTTAGTGCCCAGTTTGTTTTATTTTTTATTTCTTTGACATGCTTTGTAATGCCTTGTTTTGATATGTTTAGTCCCAGCAATTTTCCTTGACTGTCTTGTTCCACCAGATCACCATTTAATATTATGTTTTCGGTGATGTTTTTGGCAATTGGTATAATGGTAAATTTATTTGTGTTAGTTTTTTTTTTCCATTTATTTTCAAAGATGTTAATTTTGTTTATTTCACTTGCCACCCTCTCTGCCATCATGAGTTTTGATTTGCCTCGGTAAGTTATCACCTGTGTAATGTCATCTGCGTATAGTATATTGAGACAATCATTTGCTGGTTGTGGTATGTCTGCAGTATATATTGAGTAGAGGATGGGGGATAGAATACATCCTTGTGGAACTCCACTCTTCAGCTCAAACTCTGGTCCCAGTACTTCACCCATTCTTATTCGTGCTGTTCTGTCTATAAGGAAGTTGCACAGTTTAGCTTCAAGGTGTCTTGGCAGACCCAGTTTTAGTATTTTATATTTCAATCCCTCGTACCAAACTTTATCGAACGCCTTGCTCACGTCTCGAAGTACTATGTGGCATTGATGTTTCTTTGCTAGTGCTTGAGCTATTTTTTCGTAGACTAGTGCTATTGCTGTTGTGGTACTTCGGCCTGCTCTGAATCCGTGCTGTTCATGTGGTATAAGGTTATTCTTGTATAGGTGGTCTTGAAGTCTTGTGAATAAAAATTTCTCAAATAGTTTGCCCGGTACTTCTAGCAATGATATTGGGCGGTATGACAGAGGATCTCTTGGACATTTATTTGGTTTTAGAATTAGATGAAGCATAGCAACCTTGAACTTGTCGGGGAAGTAACCTAGTGACAGGTGTCTTGTTAAATATGGAAGTTAAATGTTGCACCATGTGATATGGTGGCTCTGTTAATATTTTCTTATTGATATTGCTGATTCCTGGTGCTTTGTCTTTTAAATTTGTTATATGTCTCTCCACCTCCTCTATCTTAATACTGTTCATTGTGATATTCTGATTATCATAACGTGTTATGTCAATGTTTTCATAGGGTAAAGTTCTCTCTTTGTTATGTCTTAGATACTCATGTACTATTTGTTCTTGTTGCTCATCAAATTGTTCATTCTCCTCCTCGCCTATCTTATATACCTCCTGCCACACATTACGAAATATTTCTCCCTTTGCCTTATTGTCGAACACTTTCACTCCATTATTATCTAAAATATAGTTGGGGGTTGTGTTTGGTGTTGAATTAAGATTTTTAATAATTCTCCAGAATTCCTTTGGGTCTTTATATTTTTCAGTTAACTGTGTCATTTGTGATTGCTCGTGTTGGTTGTGTTCTCTCTCAACCTCTACTGCTAATTCAGTCTGGAGTGTTCTATACAAGCCATAGTCAATGTGACGCTCCTGCATAGTAGCCACGTGCGGGCATGCGCGAGTGTCGGCTGCCCAGCCGTTTAGAAACCGGCTGGCGGCAGCCGGCTAGCCGGCTTTTCCTTAGTATATATCCTACGACAATGTAACTAATGTCTGGGATATTCTTATGTTGTTTCACAGCTTCTAGCTGCCCTTATTCTTAACCAACACATCTTAGTATATTTTATTCTCGATAGTTGATTATTTCATTATAATATATAAGATGTAAGTCTAGTGAGAGTGGGAGGACACGAGCGGGAGAGAGAGACCGGCTGGGGGACGTTGCTTTGCGCGGGCGCGGAGAGACTAGCTTGGGACGAGCCTGATGTTACCATTTGATCGCAACGTTAGGCTTAGTTTCGACTCACGCATGGGGTAGAGGATTTTGACCCGGCAACTGTGTTGAGTGTTGCCAAGCATGGGATGTATTTTGCATGCCTAGGGTGGGGTCCAGACAGATTCAAGACTCAGAGCTCACCTCACTGTCGTACCCTTCGGACCCCTTTGATATCTATCCCTCTCAACCCCACTTAGAAACTTTCTCTCTTACTTTGTATACCTTCTTTCCACTACTTCACCAATCTATTTAATTATCCCATCCCCTTGATAGACCTTATATCTATTATTGTATTAACGACGAGCTCTCAGATAATTAGATAGGATTTTGGGCCTTAAGCAGAGATGTAATTGTTAATGAGACCTAGGAAGCTTTTTTGTTGTCTCATATTTGGTGGTTTCATGCTTGCTAGTGTGTTCTTGTGGCAGGTGAGCAGGGGCTAGACCGGAGGGGAGGTTTTTTGGCGATCCTTTAAGTAAAGTCTGCTGGTGCGAGTCCTGTGAACCTGCACGACTTTACTAGGATACCTGTGGGAGTCTGGGGGGCATTTTCTTGTCTGTGTGCCTGTGTGTCTAGTGTTGTGTTGTGTGAGGGCCCTTGCCTAGTCCACTCAGCACTGCGCTAGCACGTCTTGCGTTTGTTTTAGGGTCGCCAGGAGAGAGTCAGATACTTGGGATCTGAGTCTCTCAAGAGAGCACCCTTTCAATCAGAGTAATTTGGCGCACAGACTTGGGAACGTCCCTAGGCTAGAGCAGGTGGCTCAGCCCGGGTATCCGAAGCCTATATCCTTCCGGCTAGACCTCTGCCACCTGGCAGATTAACAGCTAGCGGTTTATTATATCTGTATACTTGTTATTGTGCCACAGTTTTACCGTTCTTGTGAGCATTGTGAGTCAGGGTGTGGCTTAGAGACTCTGTCCGAGCAGGCTTGCCTGACTAAGAGTGAGAAGCACACCTGTATGTGGTTATGTTGCGAGGTGCTGCCTTTATTTAATTATACCTATGCCATCATACACTGTAGGTCCTATCACTAGTATTTATTCCTGCTTATTAGTTAAGAGTTCTCTAAATCCGTAACTTACTTTCTTTGCTAAGCATCAGATCCTACAGTAGCCGCATGCAGTTTAGAAACCTGCATCTTGTCTACCTGTACGATGTTTTGAGGACTGTTTGCTTTCACCTTCTTTCACGCAGGGGTGATTAGTTGTATTAATTAACGTAACGTTAAATGTACTTTCTTCTAGTTTGTTATTAAATTGTTTCTGCAATTTAATTCCGTCATCTATCTTTTCCTTGAAGCTTTAAGTCAACTTAATTGTGTGATCTTTTGTATAGCCTGCTTGACTATCAGCAGTCTATAGTGCGTGCACCCTGTAACTGAGTCATAGGATACCTCGTTGTCCAGGCAGGACTCTTGACGGTTTAGGGTGGTTTGTTGCCTGGGTTTATAGATAAGGGTTGGATCTAGCGTTTTCCGTTGTTGCTTGTTGCCGCATACCTAGTCCAATAGAAAGAGCCCAGTGTTTATATATCCCAGGACGTATCATCAACCATACTCCACCCATATAAATTAGCTACTTGTGATAATTGTCTGTATCTATTTTGGATGTTTCTTATTCCTGGACTTATGATGGGTTTGCATATTATTTTATTTTTGGTTATTCGTGCTGTCCCATCCAATCCTTTCTTTATAGCTTTGTACCAGTTTTCAAGTTGTCTGTCTATTTCTTCTATAGCCATATCTTCTCTCATATGTGTATCTTGCTCATTTGTTGTTGCAGTAATTATATCTCTAAATTGTTCCCAATTAACTCTTTTCAAATCGTATCTTTCAGTTCTAGGGATAGTTATTGGTCTTGCCGTTATTTTTAAAATTAGTGGGATGTGGTCTGAGGTTGTTAGCGGGCCTGGTTCTATAGAGAGGTTATGTCTGCAATTATTATTTGTTAAAACTATGTCTGGGTCTGTTTGTGTAATTCCTCTGATAAAAGTTGGGAAATTTGGTCCAACATGGTTAAGTTTCTGGTCATTGATAAATCTAGCGATTCCAGTACCAACAGCATTATTTGTGTTGTGTCCTAGTATGTTATGTTTGGCATTCAAATCACCTATGATGTATGAGGCATTATTGTATGATGCAAGTCTATGAAAATCTGGATATGGCAAAAATGGTCTTCTTGGGGGTAGATAGGTTGTTCATATGTTAATAATTCCGAGTGATGTTTCTATGCTTAGACTTATTATGTCTGAAGTAAAATGTTCATCTATTTTATGTTTTATGTTTTGCTTTATTAGCATTGCAGAGCCATCGTGCAGTTCTTCTGATGAATTTCTAAAATATGTGTAAAAACCCTTCATTGCTATATCTGAACTATTGTTACAGCCATGACCGTTGATTATAATCACATGGGGGTCTTCTTTTAGATATAGATGTGTTAGCTGTTTTGATCGATTTGGCCAATGAAGTACGTTGTGAGAGATTATCTTAATTGTATCCATTGACTTTACTAAATATATTTTTGAGGTGGTGTATTTATAGACTTTCCCTATTCGAGTGCCTTCTGTGTTTACTCCCTTGGTATTTGTCCTCTCTTGGTGGTGGTGATCGTTCAATTTGTAGTCCTACTCGTAGTTTTTTTAATGCCGAGTCCTCAACTTGACGGAATCAGCTGCTTAGTTTGATCTAATCATTGGTTATTGCCGTGTACACATCATCTTCATCGTATCGTTGGTTTGTGTAGTTCCATCTCATTTTCCCTCTTTCCAGATTATCAATAAGGACCTCTTTGGTTATGTTATTTCTTGGCCAACCAATCGATTTTGACGTGATTATCCTCAGCCCTATGTCAGCAGCTGTTAAAGTTGGCTCATTGCTAAAACTTATATTGTCATTTGTCGCTTGCTCTTGGGTGTGTTCTTGTTCATTCATTGCTTCTTGATTTTGTGATTTTTGTGGGTTTGAATGTTCTGTTGTACTTTCATCTGGGGCCTCATTATGTGGGGTGGTCTTTTTCAGTATGATTTCGGATGGTGGGTTGTCTGGCAATATTACTTGTGGGAGATTATTTTTTCTTTAAAACTTCATTCATAACTTTGTTAAAAGTTCCAGGTTGAGCCATATTACATTGATGAGCAAAATGCATCAAAATGGCTATTTTGGTGGTGTCAGTGCTAGTGGAGCTATTGGCCTGTGCCCAGCCTTTGGATGTTGCATGGCTATAAGTGATGTTGGGGTTAGCTCTAGATAAGGTTTGCTTCTCTCTCTTGTTCTTTATGGCCTCCTTCCTGACCGGGCATGACATGGCTGTTGTTTTATGAGATCCATTACAGTTCAAACACTTCTTGATGGCAGAACTACAGTCATTCCATGTGTGTCCGGTACCACTGCAATCCATTACAGTTCAAACACTTCTTGATGGCAGAACTACAGTCATTCCATGTGTGTCCGGTACCACTGCAATCCATTACAGTTCAAACACTTCTTGATGGCAGAACTACAGTCATTCCATGTGTGTCCGGTACCACTGCAATCCATTACAGTTCAAACACTTCTTGATGGCAGAACTACAGTCATTCCATGTGTGTCCGGTACCACTGCAATCCATTACAGTTCAAACACTTCTTGACTGCAATCCATTACAGTTCAAACACTTCTTGATGGCAGAACTACAGTCATTCCATGTGTGTCCGGTACCACTGCAATCCATTACAGTTCAAACACTTCTTGATGGCAGAACTACAGTCATTCCATGTGTGTCCGGTTCCACTGCAATCCATTACAGTTCAAACACTTCTTGATGGCAGAACTACAGTCATTCCATGTGTGTCCGGTACTACTGCAATCCATTACAGTTCAAACACTTCTTGATGGCAGAACTACAGTCATTCCATGTGTGTCCGGTACCACTGCAATCCATTACAGTTCAAACACTTCTTGATGACAGAACTACAGTCATTACATGTGTGTCCGGTACCACTGCAATCCATTACAGTTCAAACACTTCTTGATGGCAGAACTACAGTCATTCCATGTGTGTCCGGTACCACTGCAATCCATTACAGTTCAAACACTTCTTGATGGCAGAACTACAGTCATTCCATGTGTGTCCGGTACCACTGCAATCCATTACAGTTCAAACACTTCTTGATGGCAGAACTACAGTCATTCCATGTGTGTCCGGTACCACTGCAATCCATTACAGTTCAAACACTTCTTGATGGCAGAACTACAGTCATTCCATGTGTGTCCGGTACCACTGCAATCCATTACAGTTCAAACACTTCTTGATGGCAGAACTACAGTCATTCCATGTGTGTCCGGTACCACTGCAATCCATTACAGTTCAAACACTTCTTGATGGCAGAACTACAGTCATTCCATGTGTGTCCGGTACCTCTGCAATCCATTACAGTTCAAACACTTCTTGATGGCAGAACTACAGTCATTCCATGTGTGTCCGGTACCACTGCAATCCATTACAGTTCAAACACTTCTTGATGGCAGAACTACAGTCATTCCATGTGTGTCCGGTACCACTGCAATCCATTACAGTTCAAACACTTCTTGATGGCAGAACTACAGTCATTCCATGTGTGTCCGGTACCACTGCAATCCATTACAGTTCAAACACTTCTTGATGGCAGAACTACAGTCATTCCATGTGTGTCCGGTTCCACTGCAATCCATTACAGTTCAAACACTTCTTGATGGCAGAACTACAGTCATTCCATGTGTGTCCGGTACTACTGCAATCCATTACAGTTCAAACACTTCTTGATGGCAGAACTACAGTCATTCCATGTGTGTCCGGTACCACTGCAATCCATTACAGTTCAAACACTTCTTGATGGCAGAACTACAGTCATTCCATGTGTGTCCGGTACCACTGCAATCTGAGCATACCTTATAAGAATTTCCCTTTGGGCAATTTTTCTTTGTATGATTCTCTATAGCATAACAGTTATAGCAGGTGAGTAGTGGTATGTACTCTTCCTTCTTGATTTGAGTGTTTGGGATGCTAAAATTGAACATTAATAGGCCTCTCTCTGTGGCATTAGATGTCATGGATGTTTGCTTGAAGGTAATTTTCATGTTATTACCGTTTGTAAATTTGTACACATTTTCTATTCCATCTCCAATCCATTGGTTAGCGCTGCCCACCTCCTGAGTAATCTCTCCTTCCGAGTGGGCAAAGATTATATCATCCACTCTGAATATGATAACCGTTCTCTTGGCTCTCAGTTCCGGTGGCATTACAGGGGTGAAAGAGTGGTTTGTCAGAGTGGTATGGCACTTCTCCGCAAATATTTGATCTGTGTCATTGTCATTCTTTGTCAGAACAATATACCCATCATCTATTGGAATGATTTTCGTGACATAGATATTTTCCTTTGAAAGTAATTCCAGCAGTTTCAATTTATACTTATGCTGCGATAAGTGGTTGCATTTTATTTTTACCCTCGCCATTTTGCTATGTGGGGAATAGGAAATGCATTGGTTGTTCTCCACCTGTGATTGGCTGTCCTGTTGCTCACGTCACTGGCTGTTTGATCTTCCAAGTTAGTGATGATGGTGCTGGTTAAAAAATCGAACAACTAAAAAGTAGCACTTTAAGTTAAAAAGCCAAGCTCAAAAACAAACCCTGCTATGGTGACAGAAGAGAATGAATTTAGATAATGAATTAATTGAACAAAAACCCAAGAATCCTATGAGTTGAAACTTCTTAACAAAAAATAAGAAGCCTCAAGCCAAGGATAAGGGAATACAAAAAATTACGTTAATATGAAAGTCAAACTACAAAAATGCAGGACAAAAACAAGCTAAAATTAAGAAAGCAAGAACATTTACGTTAAAGGATAGAGATAAAGGAAAATTTACGTTAATATTAAGTCAAACTACAAAATGCAGCACAAAAAACAAGCTGAAGTTAAGAATGCAAGAAAAGTTACGTTAAATTTAAATACAAAACTAGATTGAAATGTTTAAAAAACCAAATAAAATAAAGGTGCAAAGTTAATAGTTAAAAGCACTCAGGCCACCCACCGCCTAATCCCTGCACTGATTTCAGCAAAGATAAAACCTAATCCTAAGTGCCCTTAGTGTCACACCCTACGGATGACACCTGTTAGCTAAACCTGCCTAGCGCCTTGGGCTGCCAGCACACCTTAACCACCAGCCTCTAGAGGCTGTCGAATGGTGTTTGGGTACCAGTGCCACTGGAGCGTCTAACCCCTAACAATACCCTGCTGCCAACTTTTCCTCCCTCAGCTCCTAATGAGCCCCCCTCATGGAACCACGCTGCGGTGGCCCTTCAGGGTTCGATTCGGTACTAAAGAAGGCAGCGTCTACTGGGTGGGACGGGCAAGTAATAAAAAAAGAGAAAGGGTGCTGAAACCAGTCCAGGTAATATACGGCAGAGACAAAAAAGCAGACTCAAGAGTAAAATTTCCTGAGTCCAGCTAAAAAGTACTAAAATGAAGAAAAATCGTCAAGAGTAAAAAAAAACAGAGTCCAGAAATGGCCAAAACTCCGTCAGGTAAAAACACTTGGTGGCGAATGGGCCTTTAGGCAGAGGGCTAGGGGAACAACTGTCCAGGACAAGCAAGAATCCAGTGACGTGATCGTCGGTCATCGGGCTCTTTTATTACAAATCCCCGAAGACCTCCAACCTCGTTCTCCGCAACAAACCAGCTTCCACCAAGATAAAGAGCCCGATGACCGACGATCACGTCATTTACCAACATACCTGTAATTATGAGGACTGTGGACCTCATTCCTATATTGGCATGACGCAGACTCGTCTTTCACGTCGGTTAACTCTTCACCTTCAGGCTGGAGCCATCAAAGACCACTATCTCACCCCCAACCACCCCCACCTCACACGCAACGAGTTAGAGAAACACAGCGCCATACTCGATAAAGAAAGTGACCCAAGGAGATTACCTATACTCGAAGCGTTATATATCCAAGCCTTACATCCTAACATCAACAACCAAACTCTAGACCTTCAGATCCTTCCTTCTGCCAAAAGGCACTACCCTACAGGACCTAACGCCCCTCCTCGCCCTCCGGTGCCCTTGACGCAACCCCCCGCGCTACCTCCTTCAGCTTCGTCTTCTGCCGGCGCCACACGGACCTCACAACTTAGGCCACGCCCCTCGACACGCAGCCAATCAGCTTTGACCCTGCCACTCGACCAACACCATCCCGCATCCAGTGCGCCTGCGTGAAGCGGTTCCCCCTTTTGCACTCCTAGAATACCCCTCCACCAATAGGAGACTTTTGCCCCCTGATTTTCGCCTCCTCTGATCCTCCACCCTCTATATAATACCTTCCTGTTTACCTTTTATATCATTCTACCCTTACTTGATAATGCTGGTTGTCCAGTGAAACGCGTCGTATATCCTGTATCATCATATACATTTATGTAACCCTGTACCACCATGAATTTTGCTCATCTCATTCATCTACTTCCTGCCACCAAGCGAAAACTCATCAGAGACCTGGAAACTTTGAATAATAAAATTTCCAACTCAGAAATTGCCATTTCTTTCAACCTCGTATGTATTAAAGAAAACCAAAAAAAAAAAAATATATATATATATATTTTTTTTTTGTCTATGTGTATGAAGGAGACAAAAGGCAAAGCTGTCTGTAACAAGTGTCTCCCCCAAAGTTGAATGGATATTTGTATAACCCTTTTAGAAGATTATGATGCATTTTGACAGTTTATTCTGGAGTTGATATAGGGGAGCTATTCCCCCGCCAAAGGCGGCTTTCTAAGGCCTTTCGTAGCTGATGCTAAGAGGATTGGGTTCTAGTCATGTGGTGATGGGCTGGTCTATCAGAGTGAGAGCTGAGTGAGTAGCTTACTTTGACTGTTCCTTTAATTATATATTTTTTTAGATATTCAGTGACGGCGGTCTCTTCCGTGGATTGACATCCCTACTGCCAACCTAGAGGTTGGCAGATTGGGAGCCAAAGCGTCACAATTTTCCTTTAGCCCTCAACTTTCCCTTTGTAATTGCTGAGGGGCACTGGGCCTTGGGTGGGGCTTTGGTTTCCCAGGCGTTTCCGCACCCTCCTCAGCTCCCCGCCTTGGAGTGGCTTCGGTCACCTGGGCTTTATTAGTGGTAAGCAGGGATGGTTTTGTGGAGGCGCTTGGTTATGGCTTTGGCCTTCCTCGGGACCTTGGGGCTGCTCTGCCAGTCAGCCTGGGGAACAACAACAACAACAACCCTCCAAATACCATATACCTTTCATAATCTGAATAAAATCGTCTAATAAGAGCCAAAAAACAGAAAATAAATGAGTAATCGTATCTTGAAAAGGTTAACTAAAGAGGTGTTATGCAGGGAGTGTATAAAGTAATAATAATTATATCAATAATAATAATAATAATAATAATAATAATCGGTTTATTTCGATTTATGTTGATCGTTGTGTGCCTGTCTGTGTATTGGTTTGCGTGTATGTTGGTAAGCAGGTTTATTCAAAAACCTATAAATGGAAACCATAATCCATATACCCATCATCTGAGGACGTATCTGTACTCCATTAAACACCCACCAAAGAAAATAAAACAAATTAAAAGTTATATAATACTAATAACTATACTACTACTACTGCTACTACTACTACTACTACTACTACTACTAATACTACTTATAATAATTATAATAATAATTATACACTAATAATTGATTGATTGATTGTTTATTTATACCCACACATGGGCTAATACATTACAGTAATTATTGGACACAGCAAAATAATGTAATTTAAGAATTAACATGAGGAAATATTACAAGGAAGTTGTAAGGCGAACATGATGAGGTACAGCACATGATTCTTATAATCAGAAGATGCAGAACTTCGCACAATTTGTCACCTCCTAAAAGACTTAATTTAAGTTAGGGGAAAAAAAAAAAAAAAAAATATATATATATTGATTAATTGTTTATTTGTACCCACCAGTGGGCGAAGACATTAATTGGTAGATATAATAATTATAAAAGTAAATTTAGCATTAATAGGAGTAAAATATAATTTAAGAAAGATATATGTACATAGTATACATATATAACTATAGCATGGTAACAATTTTACTGAATAATAATAATAATAATAATAATTATAATAATAATAATAATCATAATCATAATCATAATCATAATAATAATAATAATAATATTACAAATAATACAATCAAACTAAGTATATAAATAATAAATCAATATATAAATAAATAACAATACACAAATATTCAACAAATAGGTAACAAAAGAAAAATAAATATATATATCAAAACAAAATATATAATTATTATGTTCTCTCCACTAACCAACTTTACTCCTAAACTCGATTAATTAAATTAGCAAACACATGTGGCAGTCCGGGGATTCGAACCCAAAACATGGATAACACCTATGCTCCCATAATTTTCATATCCTTCTTAATGAACCAGTTCCATAAGGTAACCTTGCTGTTTAGTAGAATATTTTACGCAAAATCCAGACATGTTGGGCATGATTCTTTAAGCCAAGGGGTATATGGTGGGAACTGATTGGACTACGTTGACTGAAAAAGTGATGCCATCAAGAAAGTGTAGAAAGATCAAATTTAATCAATAAAGGTGCGAAACAGGAAAAGGAAAGGAGGGAAGCAAGATAAGTAGTCTTGAAATATTCGTATAAGTGTTGTTGGCAAAGAGGGGAAGAGAGGGGACTGCAGAGAATGGTAATTGGCTGGAGTCTGTGAGGCAAGACATTTAGGAGAGGCTGCAATAAAATGGAACATCGATATGGAGTTGCCAAGGTGTGAATCTGGAATAAGCGTTGTGAATGAGCAAAATTATTTAACCCTCTGAAGATCCAATACACATTTCGTCCCTGTTTTCCCTCTATTAATTAACGATTGTACTCAGATTAGGAAGGGTATGTGGACGTCAGCGGGTTAATTGCAATAGTCTTTACCCATATAACTCCCACAGGTCAAATTCACCTTCATGTGGTATTTCTAACAATTCTCATACAGCTAGAGCGAGCGTTGAACCTCCGTGTGACAGTTGACGATACCCACCTGGACCAACCGGAAGTAAGGAGGAGGGATGGAGGTGGAGGAGGAGATGATGATAGTTCAACATTCTACTACCAGTCTTCATCCCTTGCCTCCCTCGCTTCTATTGGACTTCCGCTACAGGTTAGTACAATGGCGAGTTTCAAGCTATAAGGAAGTTGGAGTGGATTACATTTTCAAGTTAACTTGCTTCATAAAACGAGTCTTATGCCTCAAGGGCTCAGCATTTTCTGTCTCCGTATAGGTAGTTGATACGAACGTGGCCTCTCTGGTGACGCCACGGCTGACCCGGCGCCATAGTTGCCACGCCCCAGCCCACCACCACCACCACCACCACGCCCACTATGACGCCTGCACGCCCACCTCCTGCCTCAACGGTGGGCGCTGCGTCAGAACCGATCGTGGCAACAGGTGGGTCTTTTACCCCATTCTGTACCGGCAACGTCTTAATTTTATTCTAGCTACATTTAGACGATTTTATGAAGATTACGAAGGACGTATGGTAGCTAAAAGGATTAACGGAGTTACTCTGTAGTCATCGGTAGACGTCCTTTCTAAGCTGATTAAAATCCTCTAATAGTAGCCAGAAAATAATGAAAAAGACGTTACTGGTACTGAATGGGTTATTTAATCCTATCAAGATCCAATGCGCAAGTCTTTTCGATTTTCCGGCTATTATTAGACGATGTTATTCAGTTTAGGAAGGATATGTGGAAGTCAGAGGGTTAATTGAGATACTCTTCACCCTTAAAATTTCCACAGATCCATCTTAAACTGTATAAAATCGTGTAATGAGCCTAAACATACACTGCTAAAATGCATTACGATCTTCAGAGGGTTAATATTACAAGCTGATTTCTATTAATTTATATAGTTAACCAGGCAAGCGTGCGCCATTGGTATTTAAAAGTGCCCGTCAAGCGAGCATATTTTGGTTCATTCCTGCCTAAAATCATCATTATCAGATAAATATAGTTATCACTTATTTATATGCGCCTATTGTACGTTTAATATGAAGATATTAACATGTACCAGCAATAAAACAAGTGGGAATAGTGTTTGGTGGGTGAAAAAGACGAATTATTGCCGACCGTCCAGTAATGAGGTGAGAGGCGCACGAGACATACACCCTCCCCCTTCTCCCCCTTCGAGGCCTGAAGCCAGACTGATGTCTCGCTAGTCCTATCTCTCTATTGCCACGCTCTCTATATGCGTCCCAGATGACCTTGAAACCGGGTAGGAGATACTGGCGAGGTAAATAAACAGATAAACAAG
Organism: Paralithodes platypus; assembly: GCA_032716605.1. Taxonomy (NCBI): domain Eukaryota; kingdom Metazoa; phylum Arthropoda; class Malacostraca; order Decapoda; family Lithodidae; genus Paralithodes; species Paralithodes platypus. The sequence goes on from CM064534.1 coordinate 18,302,227, forward strand.
GGAATAAAAGGAAAACAAAAATGTATGCGGAGGAGTGATAGGAGGGATGGAGGAGAATTATCTCACTTAATCACTTATTCTTTTGTTTCGAGTGCCACTGGGGTTTTTTAAAAGGCGTTTTTTAGGCCTTGGATCTTTAGATTCCCATCACCTTCGCCCAGTAAAACCTCTTAACCCTCTCACGACCATATGACGCAGAGGTTGCCAGATTAGCAATAAGAAATAGAGTTCTCTCACTCTTATAATTACCGCTCCAAAATTAGTTTTCTGCCCACAGCTAACTCAAAGACAACTGCAGAGGTTAAAGTATCTAAATTAAGGTTTCTCAATACCCCTGATGGTAACAAAGGCTTTAAAGTATCCCTAATAGGCTCAAAAATTGCGTCAAGAACGTGAGAGGGTTAAGAGTCTCTTCGCCTTTCCCAGGTTAAGAAAGACATCTGAGGTGAAGCTATTGATTTCGGGGGCTGGGGAGTGACTGGTGCATCTGAATGCTTGTGTGCTTGCTTTTTGTGGGCAAAGTGTTATATGTGTTCTTCTCCGGTCACCTGTTTTTCCTTTCTGACTGACTGACTGACTGACTGATTGTTAATAAAGACCACTTGAATACCAGAGCTAACAACTGATATCATCTGGACAAACACACCTATGAGAGAGATAAAACACAATGCTGAGAGTTACATAGAGTTACATATATACACAGACTGCACAGACCTTGCGGTCCCTACTAGGCAGTCAGGACTTAATGCTAAAATATAATTTGCTACAAAGTGAAAGGCAAGGATAACAAAGCAAAAGGTTCTCTCTCCACCCACCACACCCTCCGACCACTGGTCGGCATGAAATTTAGTTGGGGCAACATGTCCCACAGCAGAATGAGAACAATTTCTACTGGGAAATTCATAGTGAAGAACGAAGTTGACAATGTTTGTACTAGCCTACATGCTACTGATGCTTAATTTTTTTTTTTTTTTTTTTTTTTTTTTTTTTACCTAGAGAGAGAGAGAGAGAGAGAGAGAGAAGAAGTGAGGGTGGGAGTAGACAAAGAGTGATGGATTTGGGGGGGTACTGTAATTAATTTTGTCCAGATGATATCAGTTGTTAGCTCTGGTATTCAAGTGGTCTTTATTAACAATCAGTCAGTCAGTCAGTAGCCAACCCTTACTCCCACAAGGGGTAGGGAGGATCAGCAAGATACGTGAGAAAGGAAAAACAGGTGACCGGAGAAGAACACATATAACACTTTGCCCACAAAAAGCAAGCACACAAGCATTCAGATGCACCAGTCACTCCCCAGCCCCCGAAATCAATAGCTTCACCTCAGATGTCTTTCTTAACCTGGGAAAGGCGAAGAGACTCTTAACCCTCTCACGTTCTTGACGCAATTTTGAGCCTATTAGGGATACTTTAAAGCCTTTGTTACCATCAGGGGTATTGAGAAACCTTAATTTAGATACTTTAACCTCTGCAGTTGTCTTTGAGTTAGCTGTGGGCAGAAAACTAATTTTGGAGCGGTAATTATAAGAGTGAGAGAACTCTATTTCTTATTGCTAATCTGGCAACCTCTGCATCATATGGTCATGAGAGGGTTAAGAGGTTTTACTGGGCGAAGGTGATGGGAATCTAAAGATCCAAGGCCTAAAAAACGCCTTTTAAAAAACCCCAGTGGCACTCGAAACAAAAGAATAAGTGATTAAGTGAGATAATTCTCCTCCATACCGCCTATCACTCCTCCGCATACATTTTTGTTTTCCTTTTATTCCCTTGTTTATCTGTTTATTTACCTCGCCAGTATCTCCTACCCGGTTTCAAGGTCATCTGGGACGCATATAGAGAGCGTGGCAATAGAGAGATAGGACTAGCGAGACATCAGTCTGGCTTCAGGCCTCGAAGGGGGAGAAGGGGGAGGGTGTATGTCTCGTGCGCCTCTCACCTCATTACTGGACGGTCGGCAATAATTCGTCTTTTTCACCCACCAAACACTATTCCCACTTGTTTTATTGCTGGTACATGTTAATATCTTCATATTAAACGTACAATAGGCGCATATAAATAAGTGATAACTATATTTATCTGATAATGACGATTTTAGGCAGGAATGAACCAAAATATGCTCGCTTGACGGGCACTTTTAAATACCAATGGCGCACGCTTGCCTGGTTAACTATATAAATTAATAGAAATCAGCTTGTAATATTAACCCTCTGAAGATCGTAATGCATTTTAGCAGTGTATGTTTAGGCTCATTACACGATTTTATACAGTTTAAGATGGATCTGAGGAAATTTTAAGGGTGAAGAGTATCTCAATTAACCCTCTGACTTCCACATATCCTTCCTAAACTGAATAACATCGTCTAATAATAGCCGGAAAATCGAAAAGACTTGCGCATTGGATCTTGATAGGATTAAATAACCCATTCAGTACCAGTAACGTCTTTTTCATTATTTTCTGGCTACTATTAGAGGATTTTAATCAGCTTAGAAAGGACGTCTACCGATGACTACAGAGTAACTCCGTTAATCCTTTTAGCTACCATACGTCCTTCGTAATCTTCATAAAATCGTCTAAATGTAGCTAGAATAAAATTAAGACGTTGCCGGTACAGAATGGGGTAAAAGACCCACCTGTTGCCACGATCGGTTCTGACGCAGCGCCCACCGTTGAGGCAGGAGGTGGGCGTGCAGGCGTCATAGTGGGCGTGGTGGTGGTGGTGGTGGTGGGCTGGGGCGTGGCAACTATGGCGCCGGGTCAGCCGTGGCGTCACCAGAGAGGCCACGTTCGTATCAACTACCTATACGGAGACAGAAAATGCTGAGCCCTTGAGGCATAAGACTCGTTTTATGAAGCAAGTTAACTTGAAAATGTAATCCACTCCAACTTCCTTATAGCTTGAAACTCGCCATTGTACTAACCTGTAGCGGAAGTCCAATAGAAGCGAGGGAGGCAAGGGATGAAGACTGATAGTAGAATGTTGAACTAGCATCATCTCCTCCTCCACCTCCATCCCTCCTCCTTACTTCCGGTTGGTCCAGGTGGGTATCGTCAACTGTCACACGGAGGTTCAACGCTCGCTCTAGCTGTATGAGAATTGTTAGAAATACCACATGAAGGTGAATTTGACCTGTGGGAGTTATATGGGTAAAGACTATTGCAATTAACCCGCTGACGTCCACATACCCTTCCTAATCTGAGTACAATCGTTAATTAATAGAGGGAAAACAGGGACGAAATGTGTATTGGATCTTCAGAGGGTTAAATAATTTTGCTCATTCACAACGCTTATTCCAGATTCACACCTTGGCAACTCCATATCGATGTTCCATTTTATTGCAGCCTCTCCTAAATGTCTTGCCTCACAGACTCCAGCCAATTACCATTCTCTGCAGTCCCCTCTCTTCCCCTCTTTGCCAACAACACTTATACGAATATTTCAAGACTACTTATCTTGCTTCCCTCCTTTCCTTTTCCTGTTTCGCACCTTTATTGATTAAATTTGATCTTTCTACACTTTCTTGATGGCATCACTTTTTCAGTCAACGTAGTCCAATCAGTTCCCACCATATACCCCTTGGCTTAAAGAATCATGCCCAACATGTCTGGATTTTGCGTAAAATATTCTACTAAACAGCAAGGTTACCTTATGGAACTGGTTCATTAAGAAGGATATGAAAATTATGGGAGCATAGGTGTTATCCATGTTTTGGGTTCGAATCCCCGGACTGCCACATGTGTTTGCTAATTTAATTAATCGAGTTTAGGAGTAAAGTTGGTTAGTGGAGAGAACATAATAATTATATATTTTGTTTTGATATATATATTTATTTTTCTTTTGTTACCTATTTGTTGAATATTTGTGTATTGTTATTTATTTATATATTGATTTATTATTTATATACTTAGTTTGATTGTATTATTTGTAATATTATTATTATTATTATTATGATTATGATTATGATTATTATTATTATTATAATTATTATTATTATTATTATTATTATTCAGTAAAATTGTTACCATGCTATAGTTATATATGTATACTATGTACATATATCTTTCTTAAATTATATTTTACTCCTATTAATGCTAAATTTACTTTTATAATTATTATATCTACCAATTAATGTCTTCGCCCACTGGTGGGTACAAATAAACAATTAATCAATATATATATATTTTTTTTTTTTTTTTTTTCCCCTAACTTAACACCTTACGAGCGGCCTATGCGGTTTATTTATATGTACCGCACAGCGGGGTGTTTTTAGCCAAAATAGGGCTGTTTACGTGATCATTTTCATGCCTAAATAAGACCCAGAACGTAAAACAAGTACCTATCCCTGAAAGGGCATAAACAGAGCTTTCGAATGACATACGATCCTTGTATGATGGATAGTTTTCTTGCAATAACCGTGCAACGCGAGTGCAAAAAGCAGGTAATTCGGTACTTTCGGTACATAATTGAGTATGTAGCGAGTGAGAGAGGGAGGAGGGAGCTGAGATTTGTGTCAGTAGGTTCGCCGCGGTGGTCTGGAGCAGTCATACGCTCGCTAGTCTCCTGCCACCACTTGTCTCTCTCTCTCAGCCACATTACGTGCTGAAATTGCCACTCGACCTATGTCGAGCGCCGCCACATAGTCCAGCTTTTTTTAACTCGACTTATGTTGCTCGCCGCTAATTAAGGGTTAAATTAAGTCTTTTAGGAGGTGACAAATTGTGCGAAGTTCTGCATCTTCTGATTATAAGAATCATGTGCTGTACCTCATCATGTTCGCCTTACAACTTCCTTGTAATATTTCCTCATGTTAATTCTTAAATTACATTATTTTGCTGTGTCCAATAATTACTGTAATGTATTAGCCCATGTGTGGGTATAACTAAACAATCAATCAATCAATTATTAGTGTATCATTATTATTATAATTATTAGTACTAGTAGTTTAGTAGTAGTAGTAGTAGCAGTAGTAGTATAGTTATTAGTATTATATAACTTTTAATTTGTTTTATTTTCTTTGGTGGGTGTTTAATGGAGTACAGATACGTCCTCAGATGATGGGTATATGGATTATGGTTTCCATTTATAGGTTTTTGAATAAACCTGCTTACCAACATACACGCAAACCAATACACAGACAGGCACACAACGATCAACATAAATCGAAATAAACCGATTATTATTATTATTATTATTATTATTGATATAATTATTATTACTTTATACACTCCCTGCATAACACCTCTTTAGTTAACCTTTTCAAGATACGATTACTCATTTATTTTCTGTTTTTTGGCTCTTATTAGACGATTTTATTCAGATTATGAAAGGTATATGGTATTTGGAGGGTTGTTGTTGTTGTTGTTCCCCAGGCTGACTGGCCGAGCAGCCCCAAGGTCCCGAGGAAGGCCAAAGCCATAACCAAGCGCCTCCACAAAACCATCCCTGCTTACCACTAATAAAGCCCAGGTGACCGAAGCCACTCCAAGGCGGGGAGCTGAGGAGGGTGCGGAAACGCCTGGGAAACCAAAGCCCCACCCAAGGCCCAGTGCCCCTCAGCAATTACAAAGGGAAAGTTGAGGGCTAAAGGAAAATTGTGACGCTTTGGCTCCCAATCTGCCAACCTCTAGGTTGGCAGTAGGGATGTCAATCCACGGAAGAGACCGCCGTCACTGAATATCTAAAAAAATATATAATTAAAGGAACAGTCAAAGTAAGCTACTCACTCAGCTCTCACTCTGATAGACCAGCCCATCACCACATGACTAGAACCCAATCCTCTTAGCATCAGCTACGAAAGGCCTTAGAAAGCCGCCTTTGGCGGGGGAATAGCTCCCCTATATCAACTCCAGAATAAACTGTCAAAATGCATCATAATCTTCTAAAAGGGTTATACAAATATCCATTCAACTTTGGGGGAGACACTTGTTACAGACAGCTTTGCCTTTTGTCTCCTTCAGACACATAGACAAAAAAAAAAAATATATATATATATATTTTTTTTTTTGGTTTTCTTTAATACATACGAGGTTGAAAGAAATGGCAATTTCTGAGTTGGAAATTTTATTATTCAAAGTTTCCAGGTCTCTGATGAGTTTTCGCTTGGTGGCAGGAAGTAGATGAATGAGATGAGCAAAATTCATGGTGGTACAGGGTTACATAAATGTATATGATGATACAGGATATACGACGCGTTTCACTGGACAACCAGCATTATCAAGTAAGGGTAGAATGATATAAAAGGTAAACAGGAAGGTATTATATAGAGGGTGGAGGATCAGAGGAGGCGAAAATCAGGGGGCAAAAGTCTCCTATTGGTGGAGGGGTATTCTAGGAGTGCAAAAGGGGGAACCGCTTCACGCAGGCGCACTGGATGCGGGATGGTGTTGGTCGAGTGGCAGGGTCAAAGCTGATTGGCTGCGTGTCGAGGGGCGTGGCCTAAGTTGTGAGGTCCGTGTGGCGCCGGCAGAAGACGAAGCTGAAGGAGGGAGCGGGGGGTTGCGTCAAGGGCACCGGGGGGCGAGGAGGGGCGTTAGGTCCTGTAGGGTAGTGCCTTTTGGCAGAAGGAAGGATCTGAAGGTCTAGAGTTTGGTTGTTGATGTTAGGATGTAAGGCTTGGATATATAACGCTTCGAGTATAGGTAATCTCCTTGGGTCACTTTCTTTATCGAGTATGGTGCTGTGTTTCTCTAACTCGTTGCGTGTGAGGTGGGGGTGGTTGGGGGTGAGATTGTGGTCTTTGATGGCTCCAGCCTGAAGGTGAAGAGTTAACCGACGTGAAAGACGAGTCTGCGTCATGCCAATATAGGAATGAGGTCCACAGTCCTCATAATTACAGGTATGTTGGTAAATGACGTGATCGTCGGTCATCGGGCTCTTTATCTTGGTGGAAGCTGGTTTGTTGCGGAGAACGAGGTTGGAGGTCTTCGGGGATTTGTAATAAAAGAGCCCGATGACCGACGATCACGTCACTGGATTCTTGCTTGTCCTGGACAGTTGTTCCCCTAGCCCTCTGCCTGAAGGCCCATTCGCCACCAAGTGTTTTTACCAGACGGAGTTTTGGCCATTTCTGGACTCTGTTTTTTTTTACTCTTGACGATTTTTCTTCATTTTAGTACTTTTTAGCTGGACTCAGGAAATTTTACTCTTGAGTCTGCTTTTTTGTCTCTGCCGTATATTACCTGGACTGGTTTCAGCACCCTTTCTCTTTTTTTATTACTTGCCCGTCCCACCCAGTAGACGCTGCCTTCTTTAGTACCGAATCGAACCCTGAAGGGCCACCGCAGCGTGGTTCCATGAGGGGGGCTCATTAGGAGCTGAGGGAGGAAAAGTTGGCAGCAGGGTATTGTTAGGGGTTAGACGCTCCAGTGGCACTGGTACCCAAACACCATTCGACAGCCTCTAGAGGCTGGTGGTTAAGGTGTGCTGGCAGCCCAAGGCGCTAGGCAGGTTTAGCTAACAGGTGTCATCCGTAGGGTGACACTAAGGGCACTTAGGATTAGGTTTTATCTTTGCGGAAATCAGTGCAGGGATTAGGCGGTGGGTGGCCTGAGTGCTTTTAACTATTAACTTTGCACCTTTATTTTATTTGGTTGTTTAAACATTTCAATCTAGTTTTGTATTTAAATTTAACGTAACTTTTCTTGCATTCTTAACTTCAGCTTGTTTTTTGTGCTGCATTTTGTAGTTTACTTAATATTAACGTAAATTTTCCTTTATCTCTATCCTTTAACGTAAATGTTCTTGCTTTCTTAATTTTAGCTTGTTTTTGTCCTGCATTTTTGTAGTTTGACTTTCATATTAACGTAATTTTTTGTATTCCCTTATCCTTGGCTTGAGGCTTCTTAATTTTTGTTAAGAAGTTTCAACTCATAGGATTCTTGGGTTTTTGTTCAATTAATTCATTATCTAAATTCATTCTCTTCTGTCACCATAGCAGGGTTTGTTTTTGAGCTTGGCTTTTTAACTTAAAGTGCTACTTTTTAGTTGTTCGATTTTTTAACCAGCACCATCATCACTAACTTGGAAGATCAAACAGCCAGTGACGTGAGCAACAGGACAGCCAATCACAGGTGGAGAACAACCAATGCATTTCCTATTCCCCACATAGCAAAATGGCGAGGGTAAAAATAAAATGCAACCACTTATCGCAGCATAAGTATAAATTGAAACTGCTGCAATTACTTTCAAAGGAAAATATCTATGTCACGAAAATCATCCCAATAGATGATGGGTATATTGTTCTGACAAAGAATGACAATGACACAGATCAAATATTTGCGGAGAAGTGCCATACCACTCTGACAAACCACTCTTTCACCCCTGTAATGCCACCGGAACTGAGAGCCAAGAGAACGGTTATCATATTCAGAGTGGATGATATAATCTTTGCCCACTCGGAAGGAGAGATTACTCAGGAGGTGGGCAGCGCTAACCAATGGATTGGAGATGGAATAGAAAATGTGTACAAATTTACAAACGGTAATAACATGAAAATTACCTTCAAGCAAACATCCATGACATCTAATGCCACAGAGAGAGGCCTATTAATGTTCAATTTTAGCATCCCAAACACTCAAATCAAGAAGGAAGAGTACATACCACTACTCACCTGCTATAACTGTTATGCTATAGAGAATCATACAAAGAAAAATTGCCCAAAGGGAAATTCTTATAAGGTATGCTCAGATTGCAGTGGTACCGGACACACATGGAATGACTGTAGTTCTGCCATCAAGAAGTGTTTTGAACTGTAATGGATTGCAGTGGTACCGGACACACATGGAATGACTGTAGTTCTGCCATCAAGAAGTGTTTGAACTGTAATGGATTGCAGTGGTACCGGACACACATGTAATGACTGTAGTTCTGTCATCAAGAAGTGTTTGAACTGTAATGGATTGCAGTGGTACCGGACACACATGGAATGACTGTAGTTCTGCCATCAAGAAGTGTTTGAACTGTAATGGATTGCAGTAGTACCGGACACACATGGAATGACTGTAGTTCTGCCATCAAGAAGTGTTTGAACTGTAATGGATTGCAGTGGTACTGGACACACATGGAATGACTGTAGTTCTGCCATCAAGAAGTGTTTGAACTGTAATGGATTGCAGTGGTACCGGACACACATGGAATGACTGTAGTTCTGCCATCAAGAAGTGTTTGAACTGTAATGGATTGCAGTGGTACCGGACACACATGGAATGACTGTAGTTCTGCCATCAAGAAGTGTTTGAACTGTAATGGATTGCAGTGGTACCGGACACACATGGAATGACTGTAGTTCTGCCATCAAGAAGTGTTTGAACTGTAATGGATTGCAGTGGTACCGGACACACATGGAATGACTGTAGTTCTGCCATCAAGAAGTGTTTGAACTGTAATGGATTGCAGTGGTACAGGACACACATGGAATGACTGTAGTTCTGCCATCAAGAAGTGTTTGAACTGTAATGGATTGCAGTGGTACCGGACACACATGTAATGACTGTAGTTCTGTCATCAAGAAGTGTTTGAACTGTAATGGATTGCAGTGGTACCGGACACACATGGAATGACTGTAGTTCTGCCATCAAGAAGTGTTTGAACTGTAATGGATTGCAGTGGTACGGACACACATGGAATGACTGTAGTTCTGCCATCAAGAATTGTTTGAACTGAAATGGTTTGCAGTGGTACCGGACACATGGAATGACTGTAGTTCTGCCATCAAGAAGTGTTTGAACTGTAATGGATTGCAGTGGTACCGGACACACATGGAATGACTGTAGTTCTGCCATCAAGAAGTGTTTGAACTGTAATGGATCTCATAAAACAACAGCCATGTCATGCCCGGTCAGGAAGGAGGCCATAAAGAACAAGAGAGAGAAGCAAACCTTATCTAGAGCTAACCCCAACATCACTTATAGCCATGCAACATCCAAAGGCTGGGCACAGGCCAATAGCTCCACTAGCACTGACACCACCAAAATAGCCATTTTGATGCATTTTGCTCATCAATGTAATATGGCTCAACCTGGAACTTTTAACAAAGTTATGAATGAAGTTTTAAAGAAAAAATAATCTCCCACAAGTAATATTGCCAGACAACCCACCATCCGAAATCATACTGAAAAAGACCACCCCACATAATGAGGCCCCAGATGAAAGTACATCAGAACATTCAAACCCACAAAAATCACAAAATCAAGAAGCAGTGAATGAACAAGAACAAACCCAAGAGCAAGCGACAAATGACAATATAAGTTTTAGCAATGAGCCAACATTAACAGCTGCTGACATAGGGCTGAGGATAATCACGTCAAAATTGATTGGTTGGCCAAGAAATAACATAACCAAAGAGGTCCTTATTGATAATCTGGAAAGAGGGAAAATGAGATGGAACTACACAAACCAACGATACGATGAAGATGATGTGTACACGGCAATAACCAATGATTAGATCAAACTAAGCAGCTGATTCCGTCAAGTTGAGGACTCGGCATTAAAAAAACTACGAGTAGGACTACAAATTGAACGATCACCACCACCAAGAGAGGACATATACCAAGGGAGTAAACACAGAAGGCACTCGAAGAGGGAAAGTCTATAAATACACCACCTCAAAAATATATTTAGTAAAGTCAATAGATACAATTAAGATAATCTCTCACAACGTACTTCATTGGCCAAATCGATCAAAACAGCTAACACATCTATATCTAAAAGAAGACCCACATGTGATTATAATCAACGGTCATGGCTGTAACAATAGTTCAGATATAGCAATGAAGGGTTTTTACACATATTTTAGAAATTCATCAGAAGAACTGCACGATGGCTCTGCAATGCTAATAAAGCAAAACATAAAACATAAAATAGATGAACATTTTACTTCAGACATAATAAGTCTAAGCATAGAAACATCACTCGGAATTATTAACATATGAACAACCTATCTACCCCCAAGAAGACCATTTTTGCCATATCCAGATTTTCATAGACTTGCATCATACAATAATGCCTCATACATCATAGGTGATTTGAATGCCAAACATAACATACTAGGACACAACACAAATAATGCTGTTGGTACTGGAATCGCTAGATTTATCAATGACCAGAAACTTAACCATGTTGGACCAAATTTCCCAACTTTTATCAGAGGAATTACACAAACAGACCCAGACATAGTTTTAACAAATAATAATTGCAGACATAACCTCTCTATAGAACCAGGCCGCTAACAACCTCAGACCACATCCCACTAATTTTAAAAATAACGGCAAGACCAATAACTATCCCTAGAACTGAAAGATACGATTTGAAAAGAGTTAATTGGGAACAATATAGAGATATAATTACTGCAACAACAAATGAGCAAGATACACATATGAGAGAAGATATGGCTATAGAAGAAATAGACAGACAACTTGAAAACTGGTACAAAGCTATAAAGAAAGGATTGGATGGGACAGCACGAATAACCAAAAATAAAATAATATGCAAACCCATCATAAGTCCAGGAATAAGAAACATCCAAAATAGATACAGACAATTATCACAAGTAGCTAATTTATATGGGTGGAGTATGGTTGATGTTACGTCCTGGGATATATAAACACTGGGCTCTTTCTATTGGACTAGGTATGCGGCAACAAGCAACAACGGAAAACGCTAGATCCAACCCTTATCTATAAACCCAGGCAACAAACCACCCTAAACCGTCAAGAGTCCTGCCTGGACAACGAGGTATCCTATGACTCGGTTACAGGGTGCACGCACTATAGACTGCTGATAGTCAAGCAGGCTATACAAAAGATCACACAATTAAGTTGACTTAAAGCTTCAAGGAAAAGATAGATGACGGAATTAAATTGCAGTAACAATTTAATAACAAACTAGAAGAAAGTACATTTAACGTTACGTTAATTAATACAACTAATCACCCCTGCGTGAAAGAAGGTGAAAGCAAACAGTCCTCAAAACATCGTACAGGTAGACAAGATGCAGGTTTCTAAACTGCATGCGGCTACTGTAGGATCTGATGCTTAGCAAAGAAAGTAAGTTACGGATTTAGAGAACTCTTAACTAATAAGCAGGAATAAATACTAGTGATAGGACCTACAGTGTATGATGGCATAGGTATAATTAAATAAAGGCAGCACCTCGCAACATAACCACATACAGGTGTGCTTCTCACTCTTAGTCAGGCAAGCCTGCTCGGACAGAGTCTCTAAGCCACACCCTGACTCACAATGCTCACAAGAACGGTAAAACTGTGGCACACTAACAAGCATACAGATATAATAAACCGCTAGCTGTTAATCTGCCAGGTGGCAGAGGTCTAGCCGGAAGGATATAGGCTTCGGATACCCGGGCTGAGCCACCTGCTCTAGCCTAGGGACGTTCCCAAGTCTGTGCGCCAAATTACTCTGATTGATAGGGTGCTCTCTTGAGAGACTCAGATCCCAAGTATCTGACTCTCTCCTGGCGACCCTAAAACAAACGCAAGACGTGCTAGCGCAGTGCTGAGTGGACTAGGCAAGGGCCCTCACACAACACAACACTAGACACACAGGCACACAGACAAGAAAATGCCCCCCAGACTCCCACAGGTATCCTAGTAAAGTCGTGCAGGTTCACAGGACTCGCACCAGCAGACTTTACTTAAAGGATCGCCAAAAAACCTCCCCTCCGGTCTAGCCCCTGCTCACCTGCCACAAGAACACACTAGCAAGCATGAAACCACCAAATATGAGACAACAAAAAAGCTTCCTAGGTCTCATTAACAATTACATCTCTGCATAAGGCCCAAAATCCTATCTAATTATCTGAGAGCTCGTCGTTAATACAATAATAGATATAAGGTCTATCAAGGGGATGGGATAATTAAATAGATTGGTGAAGTAGTGGAAAGAAGGTATACAAAGTAAGAGAGAAAGTTTCTAAGTGGGGTTGAGAGGGATAGATATCAAAGGGGTCCGGAGGGTACGATAGTGAGGTGAGCTCTGAGTCTTGAATCTGTCTGGACCCCACCCTAGGCATGCGAAATACATCCCATGCTTGGCAACACTCAACACAGTTGCCGGGTCAAAATCCTCTACCCCATGCGTGAGTCGAAACTAAGCCTAACGTTGCGATCAAATGGTAACATCAGGCTCGTCCCAAGCTAGTCTCTCCGCGCCCGCGCAAAGCAACGTCCCCCAGCCGGTCTCTCTCTCCCGCTCGTGTCCTCCCACTCTCACTAGACTTACATCTTATATATTATAATGAAATAATCAACTATCGAGAATAAAATATACTAAGATGTGTTGGTTAAGAATAAGGGCAGCTAGAAGCTGTGAAACAACATAAGAATATCCCAGACATTAGTTACATTGTCGTAGGATATATACTAAGGAAAAGCCGGCTAGCGGGCTGCCGCCAGCCGGTTTCTAAACGGCTGGGCAGCCGACACTCGCGCATGCCCGCACGTGGCTACTATGCAGGAGTGTCACATTGACTATGGCTTGTATAGAACACTCCAGACTGAATTAGCAGTAGAGGTTGAGAGAGAACACAACCAACACGAGCAATCACAAATGACACAGTTAACTGAAAAATATAAAGACCCAAAGGAATTCTGGAGAATTATTAAAAATCTTAATTCAACACCAAACACAACCCCCAACTATATTTTAGATAATAATGGAGTGAAAGTGTTCGACAATAAGGCAAAGGGAGAAATATTTCGTAATGTGTGGCAGGAGGTATATAAGATAGGCGAGGAGGAGAATGAACAATTTGATGAGCAACAAGAACAAATAGTACATGAGTATCTAAGACATAACAAAGAGAGAACTTTACCCTATGAAAACATTGACATAACACGTTATGATAATCAGAATATCACAATGAACAGTATTAAGATCAGAGGAGGTGGAGAGACATATAACAAATTTAAAAGACAAAGCACCAGGAATCAGCAATATCAATAAGAAAATATTAACAGAGCCACCATATCACATGGTGCAACATTTAACTTCCATATTTAACAAGACACCTGTCACTAGGTTACTTCCCCGACAAGTTCAAGGTTGCTATGCTTCATCTAATTCTAAAACCAAATAATGTCCAAGAGATCCTCTGTCATACCGCCCAATATCATTGCTAGACGTACCGGGCAAACTATTTGAGAAATTTTTTATTCACAAGACTTCAAGACCACCTATACAAGAATAACCTTATACCACATGAACAGCACCGGATTCAGAGCAGGCCGAAGTACCACAACAGCAATAGCACTAGTCTACGAAAAAATAGCTCAAGCACTAGCAAAGAACATCAATGCCACATAGTACTTCGCGACGTGAGCAAGGCGTTCGATAAAGTTTGGTACGAGGGATTGAAATATAAAATACTAAAACTGGGTCTGCCAAGACACCTTGAAGCTAAACTGTGCAACTTCCTTATAGACAGAACAGCACGAATAAGAATGGGTGAAGTACTGGGACCAGAGTTTGAGCTGAAGAGTGGAGTTCCACAAGGATGTATTCTATCCCCCATCCTCTACTCAATATATACTGCAGACATACCACAACCAGCAAATGATTTTCTCAATATACTATAACGCAGATGACATTACACAGGTGATAACTTACCGAGGCAAATCAAAACTCATGATGGCAGAGAGGGTGGCAAGTGAAATAAACAAAATTAACATCTTTGAAAATAAATGGAAAAAAAAAACTAACACAAATAAATTTACCATTATACCAATTGCCAAAAACATCACCGAAGACATAATATTAAATGGTGATCTGGTGGAACAAGACAGTCAAGGAAAATTGCTGGGACTAAACATATCAAAACAAGGCATTACAAAGCATGTCAAAGAAATAAAAAATAAAACAAACTGGGCACTAACAAAACTGTACAATTTAATTTATTACCAACAAAAATCAACTGCAT
>CM064534.1:18317252-18581507 GCA_032716605.1 Paralithodes platypus
TTTTGATTTTTTACTATTATTTATGATACATTTTACTTTTTCTCTCTGGCAGGTGGTAGAGAACAGTGGGTGGGGTTGGCAGCACTTCAGACTAAGGAAAGAGGGGTCAGTCGGTTATTATTATTGTGTATATTTCATGATTGTTATTATATTTGTATCATTGTATATATTATTAAGATTTATTTTACCCTTTCTCTCTCGCAGGTGGTAGAGAACAGCGGTTGGGGTTGGCAAGCACTTCCGCATAAGAACGAAGGGGTCGGTGGGTCAGCTGTACGCAACCAGAACCCTGGACTATGAACACCAAGACCATCGCCGGGGCTTTAGATTCATGGTCCAAGTCACTGATAGGGTAAGGTGATATTATAATAGTAGATAGCAGAAGGGGATGTATAGAGTATTCATTTTTGACCAGCGGAAAATTGAATCCATTTGGAGTTAATTTCTCGATATTTTAGCCCTTACCCCCTGAAGTGCCAGGTCCGTATATATACGAACCTGGGTATTGTCACGCCCAGTGCCTGGTTCGTATATATACGGGATTGCAGAAAATAATCATTAGCGCTAAAACTAGGAGACCCACGCCTAATCCTATTTTTCACCATTCCCAATTTGCCACCTATTCCAGGGTCGCGGGGGGTGGTCTGACTCCCGCCACACGGACACTTGCTGGGTGGAGGTCACACTAAGAGACGTTAATGACAACCCCCCCACCTCCTCCCACCCGTAAGCCCATATCACCGGTCAAAGAGGACACCACACCCGGTACCCTACTCATCTCCCTCCCCGCCTATGATCAAGATATGGTGGGTATAGATAGGGTGCTAAACCGAAGCAATTTCGTTTAAAGACTTGAATGGAATATGATAAGGAATAGGAATAAAATGAACATGACCTAGCACTCTTTTGGCCATTTTATCACTTTCAAAGACATAATTTGAACTATAAATCACAATTATTGGTTTGCATATACAATAATTCTATATAGCAATGGATTGGGATTTGGTTTGACACCCTGGGTATAGATCAGAATATACAGTGTGCTATGCTTTACCCCTTTTATAACGGGGACGTCTATATATTTGTATCTAGCTATATTTAGAACAATTGTGTGTAGTTTAAGAGGGATCTGTGGTAGAAAAAAGGTTGAGATAGTGCGAAGCCTGTTAATTGTTGGAGGCCCTTTTGAAACTGAATAAATCGTCTAATAATATCCAGAATATAGGTGAAAGGACAGCCCCGGTACAGAAAGGGGTTGATAATTATTGTATCTTTTATGAGTGGGAAAAAAAAAAAATACAAATAAAGAAATATCAAATACGACCATATTCCAGATAGGGAAGCAAATGTCATGACCAGCAGAGGTGGGTGTGTGTGTGTGAGAGCGAGAGAGAGAGAGAGAGAGAGAGAGAGAGAGAGAGAGAGAGTGGAGAGTGAGAGTGAGAGAGAGAGAAGAGAGAGTGTATGTTTGTACAGTTAGTGTGTGTGTGTTAGGTAGACATGAAATACAGATCTATTAACTCGGCAGATGCGCAGCCCCTGTAGTATACACCATGCCGCTGTGCGTAGGTATTTACACTCCTTCCCTACTAAAATATTTATTTTACCATAAAATATCATTAATACGTATCAATATGCCCCTATTTTATGTTTAATATGAAGATAGTAACATGTTACAACAATAAAACAAGTGGGGGGGGAAAAACTGTTTGGATGGTCAAAAATCGCGAATTGAAAGCCAGCTGGCGTCACATCCTCCTCTCGCCAGGCCTGGAGAGACACTGAGGCCACTATCTCTATCTCTCTCTCTTTCCCACGCATAGACACACAGATGACCACGCCCTGCTAGCGACTCGCTAATGTTAGCACAAAATATAAAAATAAGGGAGTAACAGGGAGAATAGGTGATAATTGAAGGAGGGGATGTAGAGGAGTGATATGTGGCATGGCCGAGGGGCAAAAAAAAAAAAAAAAATCAAGTGCTACTGGGTTATTTTAAACATTTTGTTTTTAGGCCTAGTATCTTAAGAGTCTCCCCGCAGTTGCCCAGGAAAACCTCTTAAGAGTCGCCCAGCAGCTGCCGGGTTAATAACTATTGCATATGTTATGAGTAAAAAAAACAATAAGATATATAGATATAATATTTTCAAACATGTACAATTAAGGACCATGCACTTATGATATGGACTAAATTATTAAATATATACAAAACAAATACGACAAATATACGACAAACATACAACAAAATATATACAAAAAAAATACGACCATATTCCAGGTAGGAAAGCAAGCTGCGAGGTACCATGTGGACAGAGGGTGAAGGGGGCTTGATAATACAAAAAAATATGACAAATATACGATAAAAATACGAAAAAAATACGGCAAATAAACGGGACACAACAATACAACAAATATATGAACAAATATTTGACCATATTTCAGATTAGTTAGAAAAAATAGGACTTCAGAGGCTATCAACCCTTCTGGATTATTAAGCCAGCACATTGTAAGTCAAGAACGACGTCAGGGACTAGAGCCTCTTTTCGATAACTCCAGTCCCTTGTATTTCAGATAGGGAAGCAAGCTGTGAGGTACCATGTGGATGGAGGGATGGGGTGGCCTGAGGGTAGAGTCTGACGGTAAGGTACACCTATGGAGGGTGCTGGATCGGGAGGCTGAGGGCGGACAGGTAGGTGTGGCCAGGATAATAGCCACAGGACTCCGGCCACCCACCTCTCTCCTCCACCGCCCACCTTAACCATAACAGTGAGTGATGTGAACGACTGTCCACCTCGTCTGCTGCCCCCCACCCTTCTGCACGTCACAGAGAACCAGGGGGAGAGGCTCCTGGGGGTGCTGACGGCCACGGATGATGACCTCTGGCAGTTGGGACATGGGCCCACCATTTTCCTTCATGTTGCCCGCTTCCAACCCTCCTGTTGTGACTGACATGATTTCGCTGAAGTATAGCCCAGGTTAGTTCCTATTGTTTTTAAAACAGTTACTATGCGTTATTTAAATTTTCTTGACATTTATGTTGATGATTATCACATAGATGGCATCTTTGAATAGTGCACCAATTTCACTTGTTGGCTTATAGAGCGAGAGTTGTATTCAGGCCACAATTATCTCACTAGGGAAATATGTTAAAGAACACTTTAAAATACCTATTATGCATGTTTTATACCAAGAATGTCTCAATAGTGGTCCTGTCCACACACATAATATTGAATGAAACATCAGAGCATGTGTGTGTTTGTTTGAGTGGGGGAATGTGGGGGTCTATGAGGCATGGATAGAATATCAGAAACCAGACGAGTATGGAACAAATAAATACTAATAAGTACCTCTCTCGAGTTAAGGCAAACATTGTTTTAGTTTTCTCCCTAGATCCCCACCAAGCTATAAATAAAATACCCCCAAGAACCCACTTCAAATACATTTGTACATGTTCCGGCCGGTTCCTCCTAAATTACAGGATCATTATCGCTCGCCAGCAAAAAATCGACACCTAAATGGCATGAAAGGTCTTAAAATCGACAGACATTGGGCAAAACGTCTTAAAGTCACCAACTAACTGGGCGAACGCCTAGAAAGCTCAAAACTACATGAGGCTAAACATGAGGGAGAAGGAGGTTCGAAAAAAATCCCTGAAAAACTCCTCTTAATATAATTGGGCAGTGGGTGTATTTTTTAAGCTTGGTGGAGGTCTACGGAGAAAACCGAAAGTATAATAATAACAAAAACAATTAATAATAAATACAAAATAAACAAATAAATATATCCTACCCACCTTAAGCCTTGTTTTGGGAGGAAACTAAACAAATAATTACAAAAATATGTATTTAAATTAACAAATAATAACTATTAAATACATATCTCGCTTTAACCTTCAAATGGCGAAGCTATGGTAGTTCAAAGGGTACCACCATGCGAAGGTATTTGGTTAATTTCTGAAAAAAATCGTCATATTTACAATATATATAAAATTAATACGTATCCATATGCTCCTATTTTACTTATAATATGAACATATAAACATTGAAAAACAATAAAACAAGTGGTAACAGCAATTGGCTAGTAACAAAACATACATTTTAGCCCCGCGTTCGTAATCTGACCCGGACCGGCGGAGAGAGAAACACCCTCCCTCTCTCCTGTCTCGCATGGCACTGAGAGACAAGGGGAGGTCTGTGACTGGCTTAGAGGGTTAGATAAAGACTCCCCCATCCTCCCCCCTCTCTCCCTGCCATCCTCGCGCAAAAATACTCAATAAATATCGGGAATAATAGGCAAGATAGCGGATAATTGAGGAGGGGGAAAATAAGGAGGGGAACGGGGGGTTGGGACACATATGGAGGAGTGGTAGAAAGTAATGGAGGGGAATTATCTCACCCAATCACAAATTGCTTTGTTATGAGTGCCACTGTTTTATTTTTTTTTATTTTTTTATTGCTCTGAATCTATTGAGGACGGTCGCTTTGCACCACAAAAACCTCTATAGAAGACGGTCATCGTTTATGGGTTAAGAGATCTGGAATATATAAATTGATATATATGAACAATACAATTATATACTTCTCTCGCCTAAAGAGAACTGGAATATATAAATTAATAAATTAACAATACTAACAAATATAGCTATATGGTATTCCTATCTTGCCTTAACAAAACTGGAATATATAAATTAATAAATTAACAATACAAATATATATCCCTCTCTCGGCTTAACTAAACTGGAATATATAAATATATAAATGAACAAAACTAACATATCCCTCTATCGCCTTAACATAACTGGAATATACATACAGTATATATATATATATATATATATATATATATATATATATATATATATATATATATTAACAATACTAATAACTATCTTTCTCTCCCGTTAACAGAATTGGACAGTGGCCGCGGCGGGGTGGAGGTGTGGACTAAAGGACCGTTGGACCGGGAACAACAGAGGGAGGTGATGGTGGAGGTGGTGGTGGAGGATGCTGGTGCTCTAGCCGCAACACATCCAGTCACCGTTATCATTGGTGATCTTAATGACAACCCCATGAACCCTGGAGCCAAAACGGTGCATCTATGGAAGACTCAGGTACGGTGGAATATGATTGTTTTATTTTTTTTTATTTTTTTATGTAAATAAACTGTTAACCCCTTCAGCACCATGACGTAATTGTCCTCATTTTCTGGTTTCTACTGCTTGTTTTTTTGTTTTAGGGTAGCATAGTATTGCAATAATTTATTATACTATTTATTAAATTTTTCATTATTTTCCAGTGTGGTGATGGTCAAGTGCCCCTGGGTGGAGTGGACGTGAGTGATCCTGATGACTGGGATGTACAGGACAAGACCTTCCATTGTTTTTTTTTTTTTTTTTTTTTTTCTTTTTTCAGAGTGGCATAGTATTACAATAATTTATATATATATTTTAATTTATTTAATTTTTCAGGGTGGCGTAGTATTGCAATCATATATTTTGTTTATTCTATTATTTGTTCAGGATGGCATAGTATTGCAATCATATATATACCGGTATATATATTTAATCAATTTTTTTTAGGGGGGTGGTGGCCAAGTATCCCTGGGCCGAGTGTACGTTAGTGATCCTGACGACTGGGATGTACAGGACAAGACCTTCCATTGGTCCGGCTCCCCCCACCCTCCACTTCTCCCTCCACACCCACACGGGACAGATATACGCCTCTACGCAACTCAGAGAGGGCAGGTCAGCACGATATTTTGAATATAAAACACCATGTGAGGAGGAGCACTTTATTGACAACGTTTAGCATAGAGCTTCATCAGGTCAATCATGAAGCTGTATGTGAATCTTTGTCAATAAAGTGCTCCTCCTCATATGGTGTTTATATTCATGCTGTCTATTTTTCAAAGATTATTTTCATCATTAGGGCGATACATAGTAGAACTTAACCCCTTCAGCACGAGGATATAATTTTCATCATATTCTGGTTACCGTTAGAAGCTTGTCTTTAGCTTAAATTCGACCTCTAGAAATCTATCTATCTATCTATATATCTATTGCCGGACGCCTTACTCCCCTTAATGAGGGTGGTCCTACACAAAATGCCCCCAGCCAGACCTATCCCCTGTAAGAAAGCGTACAACCCATGCCAGTTTACTGAAGGACTTACAGGATTGACCACTCAATTGAGGGTCCGTCCGACTCCGAGGCCTTCTATGTATCTTTTTAGCACAATTTTTCTACAATGGTGTGTGGCTAGCCCAACCACTAAACCTGCTTCAACCTTAGGTAAGCAGTAAAGATTTGTATAAGGTTTGTTCCCCTAGACAGGTTACCGACCAAGGCTGATGAGTCCCATCCACCCGGATTCTTAATAGGTTGTCTCCCCTAGATGGGTTGCCAACCAAGGCTAACGCGCCCCATCCACCCGGATGGGACATTAGAAATCAAAGGGGTTAATACGATCTCAATAAACCCTCTGAATGACATAGGTCCTTCTTATGCGGCATAATATCGTCAAATCAAAGGTAAAAAGGCGTCATCGTGCTGAACGTGTTAAGAAATATTTGTGTCCACCTTTTTGCTATTCTATTTTCTTTCCTCCTTTCTTTCTCTCTAATTTTTAAGAAAAAACTACTTCCTCAACGTGTCTATCCCCCTCAACTTTACCAAGCGGCCTGTGCACTTATAGAAATAGTACAACCCTTTCAGGATTATGAGGCGTTTTAGCAGTTTATTTTGGCTTTATTAGACGATTTTATTTAGTTAAGGAAGGATCTGTTAGGGTTACAGGTATAATTGAGATCATGTTTACCCGTGAGATTGCTCGAGATCTATCCTTAATTGCATAATATCGTCTAAAGTTAGCCAAAGTAAAGAGTCAAATCACATCATGCTCCTCAAGGGGTTAAGATGTATTTGTTATTACCACTACACAAGGTGTTTCAATTCCATTAACATAAGAAAATAAACATATAAGAAAAATGGCAGACCCATTCTTCCCTATGAGTTATTTTCCAACACAAACATTTCCCATTACAACCTATATCCCCTACTATTATAGCTACCTAAGAACTTCTCCCACTACAATCTATATCCCCTACAGTTCATCAATATTTAGCTACCTAAGAACATCTCCCACTACAATTTATATCCCCTACACTTCATCAATAATTATAGCCTCTTAAGAACATCTCACTACAACCAATCCCCTACACTTCATCAATATTATAGCCTCTTAAGAACATCTCACTACAACCAATCCCCTACACTTCATCAATATTATAGCTACCTAAGAACATCTCCCACTACAACCTATATCCCCTACACTTCATCAATATTATAGCTACCTAAGAACATCTCCCACTACAACCTATATCCCCTACACTTCATCAATATTATAGCTACCTAAGAACATCTCCCACTACAACCTATATCCCCTACACTTCATCAAAAATATAACTACCTATGAACATCTCCCACTACAACCTATATCCCCTACACTTCATCAATAGTATAGCCATTATTCCATCGGAAACTAAAGCTAGCCTGGCAGAAATGGGTAAAGCTGCCTTTTTGTACATTTGTATAGCCAATATTGAATAAAGGCGGCGTCACACGAGCAGTTAACCCCTTCTGTATCGGCGACGTGTTTTTAGCATTACTCTGGCTACTGTTAGACGATGTTATGCAGTTTAAAAAGGGCCTCCAGTAATAATCAGATCTGGAACTATCTCACTTAACCCTTTTAATACCACAGATCCTTCATAAACTGCACAACAGTCTCTAAATACAGCTAGAAAAAGACGTCGCCCTTACAGAAGGGGTTAATAAATAATATTATTGGTATTGCACATTCCCTCCTCCAGGTACCAGCTGACGTTCTCGGTGTCAGATCGTGTGTGGCGCCAGAGTGATGCGGGTGCCAACGTGACGGTGTTGGTGCGTCACTTGTCACCCGAGACCCTCACCCACGCTGTACCCATCACCCTAAAACCCATCACGCCCACAGACCTCACCCTTAACTGGACGCCCGGGGTAAGTAAATATGTGTGTATGTATGTATGTATGTATGTATGTATCTTGATTATTCAACACACTTCTTAGATTATTTTAATATATATATATACAGTATATATATATATATATATATATATATATATATATATATATATATATATATATATATATATATATATATATATATATATATAAATAAGTATGTATGTATATAATGTATGTATGTGTGTAGTGTATGTATGAATGTATGTATGTATGTATGTATGTATGTACTCTACTCAGGCACATACCTCATAGCTGGGGTGGCCGACTCGAGACAGAGCTCGAACAGAAGCAACAACATACTAAATAATTCACACACATCTATGTCGTCCAGAAGACCCAGAGACCAAGATATCTACAGTATACCCTGTTCCAAATAGATAGGCCAAAACTCTTGAACATAAACCATCAAGAAGTGTTTGAACTGTAATGGATTGCAGTGGTACCGGACACACATGGAATGACTGTAGTTCTGCCATCAAGAAGTGTTTGAACTGTAATGGATTGCAGTGGTACCGGACACACATGGAATGACTGTAGTTCTGCCATCAAGAAGTGTTTGAACTGTAATGGATTGCAGTGGTACCGGACACACATGGAATGACTGTAGTTCTGCCATCAAGAAGTGTTTGAACTGTAATGGATTGCAGTGGTACCGGACACACATGTAATGACTGTAGTTCTGTCATCAAGAAGTGTTTGAACTGTAATGGATTGCAGTGGTACCGGACACACATGGAATGACTGTAGTTCTGCCATCAAGAAGTGTTTGAACTGTAATGGATTGCAGTGGTACCGGACACACATGGAATGACTGTAGTTCTGCCATCAAGAAGTGTTTGAACTGTAATGGATTGCAGTGGTACCGGACACACATGGAATGACTGTAGTTCTGCCATCAAGAAGTGTTTGAACTGTAATGGATTGCAGTGGTACCGGACACACATGGAATGACTGTAGTTCTGCCATCAAGAAGTGTTTGAACTGTAATGGATTGCAGTGGTACCGGACACACATGGAATGACTGTAGTTCTGCCATCAAGAAGTGTTTGAACTGTAATGGATTGCAGTGGTACCGGACACACATGGAATGACTGTAGTTCTGCCATCAAGAAGTGTTTGAACTGTAATGGATCTCATAAAACAACAGCCATGTCATGCCCGGTCAGGAAGGAGGCCATAAAGAACAAGAGAGAGAAGCAAACCTTATCTAGAGCTAACCCCAACATCACTTATAGCCATGCAAC
This sequence comes from Paralithodes platypus, assembly GCA_032716605.1. Taxonomy (NCBI): domain Eukaryota; kingdom Metazoa; phylum Arthropoda; class Malacostraca; order Decapoda; family Lithodidae; genus Paralithodes; species Paralithodes platypus. The sequence continues at coordinate 18,326,562 of CM064534.1, forward strand.
ATCCAAAGGCTGGGCACAGGCCAATAGCTCCACTAGCACTGACACCACCAAAATAGCCATTTTGATGCATTTTGCTCATCAATGTAATATGGCTCAACCTGGAACTTTTAACAAAGTTATGAATGAAGTTTTAAAGAAAAAATAATCTCCCACAAGTAATATTGCCAGACAACCCACCATCCGAAATCATACTGAAAAAGACCACCCCACATAATGAGGCCCCAGATGAAAGTACAACAGAACATTCAAACCCACAAAAATCACAAAATCAAGAAGCAATGAATGAACAAGAACACACCCAAGAGCAAGCGACAAATGACAATATAAGTTTTAGCAATGAGCCAACTTTAACAGCTGCTGACATAGGGCTGAGGATAATCACGTCAAAATCGATTGGTTGGCCAAGAAATAACATAACCAAAGAGGGTCCTTATTGATAATCTGGAAAGAGGGAAAATGAGATGGAAACAACACAAACCAACGATACGATGAAGATGATGTGTACACGGCAATAACCAATGATTAGATCAAACTAAGCAGCTGATTCCGTCAAGTTGAGGACTCGGCATTAAAAAAACTACGAGTAGGACTACAAATTGAACGATCACCACCACCAAGAGAGGACAAATACCAAGGGAGTAAACACAGAAGGCACTCGAATAGGGAAAGTCTATAAATACACCACCTCAAAAATATATTTAGTAAAGTCAATGGATACAATTAAGATAATCTCTCACAACGTACTTCATTGGCCAAATCGATCAAAACAGCTAACACATCTATATCTAAAAGAAGACCCCCATGTGATTATAATCAACGGTCATGGCTGTAACAATAGTTCAGATATAGCAATGAAGGGTTTTTACACATATTTTAGAAATTCATCAGAAGAACTGCACGATGGCTCTGCAATGCTAATAAAGCAAAACATAAAACATAAAATAGATGAACATTTTACTTCAGACATAATAAGTCTAAGCATAGAAACATCACTCGGAATTATTAACATATGAACAACCTATCTACCCCCAAGAAGACCATTTTTGCCATATCCAGATTTTCATAGACTTGCATCATACAATAATGCCTCATACATCATAGGTGATTTGAATGCCAAACATAACATACTAGGACACAACACAAATAATGCTGTTGGTACTGGAATCGCTAGATTTATCAATGACCAGAAACTTAACCATGTTGGACCAAATTTCCCAACTTTTATCAGAGGAATTACACAAACAGACCCAGACATAGTTTTAACAAATACTAATTGCAGACATAACCTCTCTATAGAACCAGGCCCGCTAACAACCTCAGACCACATCCCACTAATTTTAAAAATAACGGCAAGACCAATAACTATCCCTAGAACTGAAAGATACGATTTGAAAAGAGTTAATTGGGAACAATTTAGAGATATAATTACTGCAACAACAAATGAGCAAGATACACATATGAGAGAAGATATGGCTATAGAAGAAATAGACAGACAACTTGAAAACTGGTACAAAGCTATAAAGAAAGGATTGGATGGGACAGCACGAATAACCAAAAATAAAATAATATGCAAACCCATCATAAGTCCAGGAATAAGAAACATCCAAAATAGATACAGACAATTATCACAAGTAGCTAATTTATATGGGTGGAGTATGGTTGATGATACGTCCTGGGATATATAAACACTGGGCTCTTTCTATTGGACTAGGTATGCGGCAACAAGCAACAACGGAAAACGCTAGATCCAACCCTTATCTATAAACCCAGGCAACAAACCACCCTAAACCGTCAAGAGTCCTGCCTGGACAACGAGGTATCCTATGACTCAGTTACAGGGTGCACGCACTATAGACTGCTGATAGTCAAGCAGGCTATACAAAAGATCACACAATTAAGTTGACTTAAAGCTTCAAGGAAAAGATAGATGACGGAATTAAATTGCAGAAGAGAAAAGAGAAACAATTTAATAACAAACTAGAAGAAAGTACATTTAACATTACGTTAATTAATACAACTAATCACCCCTGCGTGAAAGAAGGTGAAAGCAAACAGTCCTCAAAACATCGTACAGGTAGACAAGATGCAGGTTTCTAAACTGCATGCGGCTACTGTAGGATCTGATGCTTAGCAAAGAAAGTAAGTTACGGATTTAGAGAACTCTTAACTAATAAGCAGGAATAAATACTAGTGATAGGACCTACAGTGTATGATGGCATAGGTATAATTAAATAAAGGCAGCACCTCGCAACATAACCACATACAGGTGTGCTTCTCACTCTTAGTCAGGCAAGCCTGCTCGGACAGAGTCTCTAAGCCACACCCTGACTCACAATGCTCACAAGAACGGTAAAAACTGTGGCACAATAACAAGTATACAGATATAATAAACCGCTAGCTGTTAATCTGCCAGGTGGCAGAGGTCTAGCCGGAAGGATATAGGCTTCGGATACCCGGGCTGAGCCACCTGCTCTAGCCTAGGGACGTTCCCAAGTCTGTGCGCCAAATTACTCTGATTGAAAGGGTGCTCTCTTGAGAGACTCAGATCCCAAGTATCTGACTCTCTCCTGGCGACCCTAAAACAAACGCAAGACGTGCTAGCGCAGTGCTGAGTGGACTAGGCAAGGGCCCTCACACAACACAACACTAGACACACAGGCACACAGACAAGAAAATGCCCCCCAGACTCCCACAGGTATCCTAGTAAAGTCGTGCAGGTTCACAGGACTCGCACCAGCAGACTTTACTTAAAGGATCGCCAAAAAACCTCCCCTCCGGTCTAGCCCCTGCTCACCTGCCACAAGAACACACTAGCAAGCATGAAACCACCAAATATGAGACAACAAAAAAGCTTCCTAGGTCTCATTAACAATTACATCTCTGCTTAAGGCCCAAAATCCTATCTAATTATCTGAGAGCTCGTCGTTAATACAATAATAGATATAAGGTCTATCAAGGGGATGGGATAATTAAATAGATTGGTGAAGTAGTGGAAAGAAGGTATACAAAGTAAGAGAGAAAGTTTCTAAGTGGGGTTGAGAGGGATAGATATCAAAGGGGTCCGAAGGGTACGACAATGAGGTGAGCTCTGAGTCTTGAATCTGTCTGGACCCCACCCTAGGCATGCAAAATACATCCCATGCTTGGCAACACTCAACACAGTTGCCGGGTCAAAATCCTCTACCCCATGCGTGAGTCGAAACTAAGCCTAACGTTGCGATCAAATGGTAACATCAGGCTCGTCCCAAGCTAGTCTCTCCGCGCCCGCGCAAAGCAACGTCCCCCAGCCGGTCTCTCTCTCCCGCTCGTCTCCTCCCACTCTCACTAGACTTACATCTTATATATTATAATGAAATAATCAACTATCGAGAATAAAATATACTAAGATGTGTTGGTTAAGAATAAGGGCAGCTAGAAGCTGTGAAACAACATAAGAATATCCCAGACATTAGTTACATTGTCGTAGGATATATACTAAGGAAAAGCCGGCTAGCCGGCTGCCGCCAGCCGGTTTCTAAACGGCTGGGCAGCCGACACTCGCGCATGCCCGCACGTGGCTACTATGCAGGAGCGTCACATTGACTATGGCTTGTATAGAACACTCCAGACTGAATTAGCAGTAGAGGTTGAGAGAGAACACAACCAACACGAGCAATCACAAATGACACAGTTAACTGAAAAATATAAAGACCCAAAGGAATTCTGGAGAATTATTAAAAATCTTAATTCAACACCAAACACAACCCCCAACTATATTTTAGATAATAATGGAGTGAAAGTGTTCGACAATAAGGCAAAGGGAGAAATATTTCGTAATGTGTGGCAGGAGGTATATAAGATAGGCGAGGAGGAGAATGAACAATTTGATGAGCAACAAGAACAAATAGTACATGAGTATCTAAGACATAACAAAGAGAGAACTTTACCCTATGAAAACATTGACATAACACGTTATGATAATCAGAATATCACAATGAACAGTATTAAGATAGAGGAGGTGGAGAGACATATAACAAATTTAAAAGACAAAGCACCAGGAATCAGCAATATCAATAAGAAAATATTAACAGAGCCACCATATCACATGGTGCAACATTTAACTTCCATATTTAACAAGACACCTGTCACTAGGTTACTTCCCCGACAAGTTCAAGGTTGCTATGCTTCATCTAATTCTAAAACCAAATAAATGTCCAAGAGATCCTCTGTCATACCGCCCAATATCATTGCTAGAAGTACCGGGCAAACTATTTGAGAAATTTTTATTCACAAGACTTCAAGACCACCTATACAAGAATAACCTTATACCATATGAACAGCACGGATTCAGAGCAGGCCGAAGTACCACAACAGCAATAGCACTAGTCTACGAAAAAATAGCTCAAGCACTAGCAAAGAAACATCAATGCCACATAGTACTTCGAGACGTGAGCAAGGCGTTCGATAAAGTTTGGTACGAGGGATTGAAATATAAAATACTAAAACTGGGTCTGCCAAGACACCTTGAAGCTAAACTGTGCAACTTCCTTATAGACAGAACAGCACGAATAAGAATGGGTGAAGTACTGGGACCAGAGTTTGAGCTGAAGAGTGGAGTTCCACAAGGATGTATTCTATCCCCCATCCTCTACTCAATATATACTGCAGACATACCACAACCAGCAAATGATTGTCTCAATATACTATACGCAGATGACATTACACAGGTGATAACTTACCGAGGCAAATCAAAACTCATGATGGCAGAGAGGGTGGCAAGTGAAATAAACAAAATTAACATCTTTGAAAATAAATGGAAAAAAAAAACTAACACAAATAAATTTACCATTATACCAATTGCCAAAAACATCACCGAAGACATAATATTAAATGGTGATCTGGTGGAACAAGACAGTCAAGGAAAATTGCTGGGACTAAACATATCAAAACAAGGCATTACAAAGCATGTCAAAGAAATAAAAAATAAAACAAACTGGGCACTAACAAAACTGTACAATTTAATTTATTACCAACAAAAATCAAACTGCATCTTGTAAAAGCATACATACTCCCATTATTGGAATACCCAGCAATTCCCTTGATTTGCCTTACCAGGACACAAACATTTATTTTACAAACAATTCAAAATAAAGCATTGAGATTTGCATACAACGAGCATTATCCATATACAAGAAATACAGAGGAACTCCACCACCTCAGCATCGTGTCACCAATTAATGTCAGATTGTACCACAGAGCAAGAAACACCTGGGAAAGATTGAGCAGAGTGCAAGATCCTAATTACTTAATGTTAATTGAAGAAGACAACAATCGTGAACATGCCTGGTTTCCTAAATCGATGAACAGGGCACTACCAAAAAAACTACCGCCCGGTAGCTCTAACCTCTCACATCATTAAAGTTTTCGAGCGAGTCCTGCGAAGCAAAATTTCAACATTCATGGAGACAAATGAACTACACAACACCGGTCAACATGGATTCAGAGCGGGAAGAACATGTCTCTCACAACTTTTGGAACACTATGACAAAATTCTTAAAGCGCTAAAAGAAAAGAAAAACGTGGATGTAATTTACACCGATTTTGCTAAGGCATTTGATAAATGTGACCATGGTATAATAGCCCACAAACTGAAAGCAAAAGGTATAACTGGGAAAATCGGACGGTGGATATACAATTTCCTCGTCAACCGAAAACAATCGGTAGCAGTAAACCAAGTCACTTCTGAGCCTTCGGATGTCAAAAGCTCAGTGCCCCAAGAAACAGTGCTAGCGCCCCTTCTGTTCCTCATACTAATTTGCGACATAGATACCAACACCAGACACAGTACGGTGTCGTCTTTTGCTGATGACACAAAATTAAGCAAGATAGTAAACACACAAGAGGACACGGACCGACTGCAGGAAGACATGAATGTAGTGTTCCAGTAGACCAGGGAAAACAACATGCAATTCAATGAGGAAAAATTCCAATTAATACGGTACGGAGATAATAATGGTGTTAAAGAAATTACAAATTACTTAACAGAATCTAACCACATAATAGAACGGAAAGACAGTGTGAAAGACCTTGGGGTATTTATGTCTGAAAATATGGGTTTCAAAGTACATAACCAGGTCAAAGTGGCGGCTGCGAAACGTCTAACGGGTTGGATTCTGCGTACTTTTAAAACACGCGGTGAATTGCCTATGATAACGCTCTTCAAATCTCTAGTGCTACCGCGGCTTGAATACTGTAGCGTATTAACATCCCCATACAAAGCAGGTGAAATAAATGACGTAGAGAGTGTACAAAGAAATTTCACTTCGCATATAAGTTCGATAAAACATCTACACTATTGGGAACGTTTAAGAGCACTGAATCTGTACTCACTGGAACGTAGAAGAGAACGTTACCTAATAATAAACACGTGGAAAATCGCAGAGGGTTTAGTACCAAACCTACATACTCCGATAGTCATGAAATTCAGTGATGGGAGAGGCTGGGAATGCGAAATCCCCCGGATGAATAACAGGGGGGCTATGGGCTCTCTGCGAGAGGGCTGGTTATCACACAGAGGCCCACGTCTCTTCAACAAACTCCCACGGCGAGTAAGAGACATGAGGGACACCTCGTTAGACAACTTCAAGAGAGCCCTAGATGTCGAACTGCAAAAAGTGCCAGACGAACCCATCCTCGCAAGGGAGCGAGCTGTCGCTTCAAACAGTCTATTGCACCAAATCACCACCCATAACGAGGGGCGTCGCGCTCCTTGGTGCCGCTAGAAGAGCGGCGAACACATCTAAAGGTATCTAAAGGTAAAGGTAAGGGTACAAAATGAGCCTCTCCCAATATTTAGGAAAAATAACCCCTAGCTCTATTAAATAGGTCTTACTAAACTTGACATAAACCTATCTTGACAACACCGAATATGACACCACCAGGGGCTCTGCGGGCGAGTGGTGATGGTAGAGAACCCCCCACCATAACCTGTCATCCCATGACAATACCGTTTGGAGTGCCAGTATTGAACCCCTCGAGGTAGCACCGACCTCGAGGGGGATCTCTCAGCGCCTCATCAAATCAAAACCTACAGCACCACTTATTGATACAGTCACTGGCGATGCTCCCCAGCTGGTGCACTGCTAGGGGCCAAGTACTGATCAACATACCAGGCATACTCGAACATTTTGACATTATTGTTGAAATATTTAATACTTTATACTGATTTTTACCATGGATTTTTTATGTGTTTTTAACCTTAGAGTTATTTGGATGACTGTCAGAGAGGGGATCGCTTGTGTTTTGGTGCTGGTGGAGCTCTTGCCTGGGGCCCACCTGGGTGGACCACAGACAGGGGATCCACTGGCGGCGATCAGAGTGGAAGTGTGGATGCGATCTCGGGCACATGATTGGGCGGGTGAGTGAGGGATCACATTGTCGGGATGTGCATGGTGGAACTCTTGCCTGGGGCCTACTACGGTGGGCCCCAGACAGGGGACCCACCGGGATGTAAGGGCTAAGACCGGGGGAGGAAGTCAGTGTGGCTGAGGGGGGATGATTGTTTTTTAAGAATAGCAGAGCTAATCAATGGTGATGGTGGTCAAAATAAATTAATATAAATTAAGTCAGTAACATGAGCCTGTCAGGCGGCCTTAACATTTTTGAAGTCTTTAAATTAGCAACCTTAGAAATATATGTTGTTCATTGCATGGATGTTTGTACATTATTGAAGGTACATATGAAAAACAGCAAAGTGGTAAGCCCACTATCTTTTACTTCTTGGACTTTTCACTTTTCTATCTTTGTCTTCCCCACTCAAAATCTTCCCTTCACCCCTTAGTGAGGACTATCCTCACAGTTTTCGTTTTTTTTATATCATTCTACCCTTACTTGATAATGCTGGTTGTCCAGTGAAACGCGTCGTATATCCTGTATCATCATGTACTGTACATTTATGTAACCCTGTACCACCATGAATTTTGCTCATCTCATTCATCTACTTCCTGCCACCCAGCGAAAACTCATCAGAGACCTGGAAACTTTGAATAATAACATTTCCAACGCAGAAATTGCCATTTTTTTCAACCTCGTATGTATTAAAGAAAATTTATTACCTGGCTTTACTAACATATATATATATATATATATAATATACCGGTATATATATATATATATATATATATATATATATATATATATATATATATATATATATATATATATATATATATATGCTTAATATATAACATACAAACAAATAATGGCGATAACAATACCTTCTCTGTCTGTAGTGCTAGAAGTCCTTGCAGCCGGACGGGGTTCATAAAGGTGCCATCCCTCCGCCTTACACTCACCCATACACAGGTGGAAGGTGGGGGTGGGGAGGGGGGTGGTCGTGGGGTTTGCTGGGGGTTGTGTGGTGGTGGAGAGGAAACGGTGGAGGTTGAGGGGTGGGGAAGATGGTGGAGGGGAGGAGGTACATCAGGGTGGGAACGAGGGTGGTGGAAAGGAGGCAAATCACGGAGGGGAAGAGGAGGCTGGTGGTGGTGGAGAGGAGGAGGTTCATCAGGGAGGGTAAGAGGAGGGTGGTGGGAATGGAGGGGTGGGACCACATCTGGAAGGCCGTACACACTAACGATCTCAACTTTGTCCTCGGCCCCCACGACCATCTCCTTCACAGCCTTCGTCAGTAGGCCCAAACCACCGCCACCACCCTGTTAATGATGATAATAACATAGAAATATAGATGCATTAACACCTTCTGTACCGGCGATGTCTTTTGTATTATATTATAGCTATATTTATATGTTTTTGTGCAGTTTAAGAAGGATCTGTGGTAGTAAAAAGGGTTAAGTAATATAGTTCTAAGCCTGTTAATTGTTGGAGGCCCATTTTAAACTATAACATCGTCTAGTAGTAGCCAGACTAAATCTTAAAAGACGGCATCGGTACTGATAGGATTAACCCCTTCATCACCATTACGCAATTGTCCTCATAATCTGGTTACCATTAGACGAATATATTTAGTAGCTGATACTACTCAAATAGGTAAACACGGTCTCAATAAACCCTCTTAATAACACAGATCCTCTTTAAAGTGCATAAAATCGCCTAATTTTTGCCAGAATGAAAGGTGAAATGGTGTCATCGTGCTGAAGGGGTTAATAACCAGATAAGTAATCGGTTGTAAAGTCGGCCTAAAAAGTGATGTCTCGGCACCAAGTATGTGTTGATAAAAAATTGGCATCAGCATTATCTAAAACTTGATTTATTCGTTTCGAGTGAGATATACAAACATGTCCCTACACTTATCCACCCTATTCAACATCTGGCAGACATCATTACAGCAAGAGCCATGGTTCAATATGCTCCTAGTACATGTATAGATGTACAGTATACATGCAAATAAATCATATTTTCTATCAATCAGAACCTAGATTGATTATTGCATATTTGCTTCATATCGATGTTTACAGATTCAACTTCCTTATACCCTGTACCTTGCCTAGCCTGTAGGGGAGGTGTGGCCGAGTGGTCTTTCCACTGGACCGGGGTTCGAATCCCAATATGTCAATGGGAAGATATTATTGGGATGCAATTTGTGCTGTACCTAGTTTCAGTGCATTACAACAGCACACCGAAATGACAAAAAAATACCCTCATTGTTCCCTGATTAAATAGCATTGTATGAATATTCCCATATTCAAATTATGTTACAGGGGGGCAATGCCTAGTGAGTTAATTGCTCAATAGGTGGCGTTCTTTGAGTGAGGATCCGAGTGTGGGGGATGAGACGGTGAAGCGCAGAGGCGGAGCGGCTTCAGAGATGGAGTTGCTTCGAGCCTGTGTGTTTCGCATGTCTCACTCCCTAGACTGGAACAAGACCTCACGGGCCTCACCGTGTTCAGCGGTGTAGTGTCAAGGCTCTCAGCCTATGCCCGAGAGGGAGTAGCCTAGTTGGAATATAGGAAAAAAAAAAAAAAAAAAAATCAATTGTGTAGGTATTTAAGTTAACCATGAATTTACCTGACCAATCGATGCTCTACACCATGTTCCAAATAAAAATAAGGTAGGCCTAAAATCGTGAACCCGTACCTCTGTAACTCAAAAACGGCTATAGGACATGTTCATAACAATTTCCACACGTAGTCCCTGGCTGATCCTTCCCAGACATTCAGACTGTGACGTACCTTGATTTAGTCTCTCTGTCACTCTTTAAATTTGAGGGAGACACTTTTTACAGGCAGCTTCGCCTTTTGTCTCCTTCATTCACATATAAAAAAAAAAATGGTGGAAAAATTAGCTCGACTACTTTAGTTTGTGACCTATGGAGGTTTATGTTCAAGAGTTTTGGCCTATCTATTTGGAACAGGGTATACTGTAGATATCTTGGTCTCTGGGTCTTCTGGACGACGACATGTGTGTGAATTATTTAGTATGTTGTTGCTTCTGTTCGAGCTCTGTCTCGAGTCGGCCACCCCAGCTATGAGGTATGTGCCTGAGTAGAGTACATACATACATACATACATACATACATTCATACATACACTACACACATACATACATTATATACATACATACTTATTATATATATATATATATATATATATATATAATATATATATATATATATACAATATATATATATATATATATATTAAAATAATCTAAGAAGTGTGTTGAATAATCAAGATACATACATACATACATACATACACACATATTTACTTACCCCGGGCGTCCAGTTAAGGGTGAGGTCTGTGGGCGTGATGGGTTTTAGGGTGATGGGTACAGCGTGGGTGAGGGTCTCGGGTGACAAGTGACGCACCAACACCGTCACGTTGGCACCCGCATCACTCTGGCCACACGATCTGACACCGAGAACGTCAGCTGGTACCTGGAGGAGGGAATGTGCAATACCAATAATATTATTTATTAACCCCTTCTGTAAGGGCGACGTCTTTTTCTAGCTGTATTTAGAGACTGTTGTGCAGTTTATGAAGGATCTGTGGTATTAAAAGGGTTAAGTGAGATAGTTCCAGATCTGATTATTACTGGAGGCCCTTTTTAAACTGCATAACATCGTCTAACAGTAGCCAGAGTAATGCTAAAAACACGTCGCCGATACAGAAGGGGTTAACTGCTCGTGTGACGCCGCCTTTATTCAATATTGGCTATACAAATGTACAAAAAGGCAGCTTTACCCATTTCTGCCAGGCTAGCTTTAGTTTCCGATGGAATATGGCTATATTATTGATGAGTGTAGGGGATATAGGTTGTAGTGGGAGATGTTCTTAGGTAGATGAAGTGTAGGGGATATAGGTTGTAGTGGGAGATGTTCTTAGGTAGATGAAGTGTAGGGGATATAGGTTGTAGTGGGAGATGTTCTTAGGTAGCTATAAGATAGATGAAGTGTAGGGGATATAGGTTGTAGTGGGAGATGTTCTTAGGTAGCTATAATATTGATGAAGTGTAGGGGATATAGGTTGTAGTGGGAGATGTTCTTAGGTAGCTATAATATTGATGAAGTGTAGGGGATTGGTTGTAGTGAGATGTTCTTAAGTAGCTATAAATATTGATGAAGTGTAGGGGATTGGTTGTAGTGGGAGATGTTCTTAGGTAGCTATAATATTGATGAAATGTAGGGGATATAGGTTGTAGTGGGAGATGTTCTTAGGTAGCTATAATATTGATGAAATGTAGGGGATATAGGTTGTAGTGGGAGATGTTCTTAGGTAGCTATAATATTGATGAAATGTAGGGGATATAGGTTGTAATGGGAAATGTTTGTGTTGGAAAATAACTCATAGGGAAGAATGGGTCTGCCATTTTTCTTATATGTTTATTTTCTTATGTTAATGGAATTGAAACACCTTGTGTAGTGGTAATAACAAATACATCTTAACCCCTTGAGGAGCATGATGTGATTTGACTCTTTACTTTGGCTAACTTTAGACGATATTATGCAATTAAGGATAGATCTCGAGCAATCTCACGGGTAAACATGATCTCAATTATACCTGTAACCCTAACAGATCCTTCCTTAACTAAATAAAATCGTCTAATAAAAGCCAAAATAAACTGCTAAAACGCCTCATAATCCTGAAAGGGTTGTACTATTTCTATAAGTGCACAGGCCGCTTGGTAAAGTTGAGGGGGATAGACACGTTGAGGAAGTAGTTTTCTTAAAAATTAGAGAGAAAGAAAGGAGGAAAGAAAATAGAATAGCAAAAAGGTGGACACAAATATTTCTTAACACGTTCAGCACGATGACGCCTTTTTACCTTTGATTTGACGATATTATGCCGCATAAGAAGGACCTATGTCATTCAGAGGGTTTATTGAGATCGTATTAACCCCTTTGATTTCTAATGTCCCATCCGGGTGGATGGGGCGCGTTAGCCTTGGTTGGCAACCCCTCTAGGGGAGACAACCTATTAAGAATCCGGGTGGATGGGACTCATCAGCCTTGGTCGGTAACCTGTCTAGGGGAACAAACCTTATACAAATCTTTACTGCTTACCTAAGGTTGAAGCAGGTTAGTGGTTGGGCTAGCCACACACCATTGTAGAAAAATTGTGCTAAAAAGATACATAGAAGGCCTCGGAGTCGGACGGACCCTCAATTGAGTGGTCAATCCTGTAAGTCCTTCAGTAAACTGGCATGGGTTGTACGCTTTCTTACAGGGGATAGGTCTGGCTGGGGGCATTTTGTGTAGGACCACCCTCATTAAGGGGAGTAAGGCGTCCGGCAATAGATATATAGATAGATAGATAGATTTCTAGAGGTCGAATTTAAGCTAAAGACAAGCTTCTAACGGTAACCAGAATATGATGAAATTATATCCTCGTGCTGAAGGGGTTAAGTTCTACTATGTATCGCCCTAATGATGAAAATAATCTTTGAAAAATAGACAGCATGAATATAAACACCATATGAGGAGGAGCACTTTATTGACAAAGATTCACATACAGCTTCATGATTGACCTGATGAAGCTCTATGCTAAACGTTGTCAATAAAGTGCTCCTCCTCACATGGTGTTTATATTCAAAATATCGTGCTGACCTGCCCTCTCTGAGTTGCGTAGAGGCGTATATCTGTCCCGTGTGGGTGTGGAGGGAGAAGTGAGGGTGGGGGGAGCCGGACCAATGGAAGGTCTTGTCCTGTACATCCCAGTCGTCAGGATCACTAACGTACACTCGGCCCAGGGATACTTGACCACCACCGCCCTAAAAAAAATTGATTAAATATATATATACCGGTATATATATATGATTGCAATACTATGCCATCCTGAACAAATAATAGAATAAACAAAATATATGATTGCAATACTACGCCACCCTGAAAAATTAAATAAATTAAAATATATATATAAATTATTGTAATATACTATGCATCTGAAAAAAGAAAAAAAAAAAAAAAAAACAATGGAAGTCTTGTCCTGTACATCCCAGTCATCAGATCACTCACGTCCACTCCACCCAGGGGCACTTGACCATCACCACACTGGAAAATAATGAAAAATTTAATAAATAGTATAATAAATTATTGCAATACTATGCTACCCTAAAACAAAAAACAGTAGAAACCAGAAAATGAGGACAATTACGTCATGGTGCTGAAGGGGTTAACAGTTTATTTACATAAAAAAAAAAAAAAAAAAACAATCATATTCCACCGTACCTGAGTCTTCCATAGATGCACCGTTTTGGCTCCAGGGTTCATGGGGTTGTCATTAAGATCACCAATGATAACGGTGACTGGATGTGTTGCGGCTAGAGCACCAGCATCCTCCACCACCACCTCCACCATCACCTCCCTCTGTTGTTCCCGGTCCAACGGTCCTTTAGTCCACACCTCCACCCCCCGCCGCGGCACTGTCCATTCCAATTCTGGGAGAGAAGATATAGTATTTAGTATATATATAATATATATATATATATATATTATATATATATATATATATTATATATATATATTAATATATATATATGTTTATTCCAGTTTGTTATTAGTTTTGTTTATTTGTATATTCCAGTTTAGTTAAGCCGAGAGAGGGATATATATTTGTATTGTTAATTTATTAATTTATATATTCCAGTTTTGTTAAGGCAAGATAGGAATACCATATAGCTATATTTGTTAGTATTGTTAATTATTAATATATTCCAGTTCTCTTTAGGCGAGAGAAGTATATAATTGTATTGTTCATATATATCAATTTATATATTCCAGATCTCTTAACCCATAAACGATGACCGTCTTCTATAGAGGTTTTTGTGGTGCAAAGCGACCGTCCTCAATAGATTCAGAGCAATAAAAAAATAAAAAAAAATAAAACAGTGGCACTCATAACAAAGCAATTTGTGATTGGGTGAGATAATTCCCCTCCATTACTTTCTACCACTCCTCCATATGTGTCCCAACCCCCCGTTCCCCTCCTTATTTTCCCCCTCCTCAATTATCCGCTATCTTGCCTATTATTCCCGATATTTATTGAGTATTTTTGCGCGAGGATGGCAGGGAGAGAGGGGGGAGGGGGGAGTCTTTATCTAACCCTCTAAGCCAGTCACAGACCTCCCTTGTCTCTCAGTGCCATGCGAGACAGGAGAGAGGGAGGGTGTTTCTCTCGCCGGTCCGGGTCAGATTACGACGCGGGGCTAAAATGTATGTTTTTTACTAGCCAATTGCTGTTACCACTTGTTTTATTGTTTTTCAATGTTTATATGTTCATATTATAAGTAAAATAGGAGCATATGGATACGTATTAATTTTATATATATTGTAAATATGACGATTTTTTTTCAGAAATTAACCAAATACCTTCGCATGGTGGTACCCTTTGAACTACCATAGCTTCGCCATTTGAAGGTTAAAGCGAGATATGTATTTAATAGTTATTATTTGTTAATTTAAATACATATTTTTGTAATTATTTGTTTAGTTTCCTCCCAAAACAAGGCTTAAGGAGGGTAGGATATATTTATTTGTTTATTTTGTATTTATTATTAATTGTTTTTGTTATTATTATACTTTCGGTTTTCTCCGTAGACCTCCACCAAGCATTAAAAATACACCCACTGTCCAATTATATTAAGAGGAGATTTTCAGGGATTTTTTTCGAACCTCCTTCTCCCTCATGTTTAGCCTCATTAGTTTTGAGATTTCTAGGCGTTCGCCCAGTTAGTTGGTGACTTTAAGACGTTTTGCCCAATGTCTGTCGATTTTAAGACCTTTCATGCCATTTAGGTGTCGATTTTTTGCTGGCGAGCGATAACGATCCTGTAATTTAGGAGGAACCGGCCGGAACATGTACAAATGTATTTGAAGTGGGTTCTTGGGGGTATTTTATTTATAGCTTGGTGGGGATCTAGGGAGAAAACTAAAACAATGTTTGCCTTAACTCGAGAGAGGTACTTATTAGTATTTATTTGTTCCAACTCGTCTGGTTCTGATATTCTATCCATGCCTCATAGACCCCCACATTCCCCCACTCAAACAAACACACACATGCTCTGATGTTTCATTCAATATTATGTGTGTGGACAGGACCACTATTGAGACATTCTTGGTATAAAACATGCATAATAGGTATTTTAAAGTGTTCTTTAACATATTTCCTAGTGAGATAATTGTGGCCTGAATACAACTCTCGCTCTATAAGCCAACAAGTGAAATTGGTGCACTATTCAAAGATGCCATCTATGTGATAATCATCAACATAAATGTCAAGAAAATTTAAATAACGCATAGTAATGTTTAAAACAATAGGAACTAACCTGGGCTATACTTCAGCGAAATCATGTCAGTCACAACAGGAGGGTTGGAAGCGGCCAACATGAAGGAAAATGGTGGCCCATGTCCCAACTGCCAGAGGTCATCATCCGTGGCCGTCAGCACCCCCAGGAGCCTCTCCCCCTGGTTCTCTGTGACGTGCAGAAGGGTGGGGGGCAGCAGACGAGGCGGACAGTCGTTCACATCACTCACTGTTATGGTTAAGGTGGCGGTGGAGGAGAGAGGTGGGTGGCCGGAGTCTGTGGCTATTATCCTGGCCACACCTACCTGTCCGCCCTCAGCCTCCCGATCCAGCACCCTCCATAGGTGTACCTTACCGTCAGACTCTACCCTCAGGCCACCCCATCCTCCATCCACATGGTACCTCACAGCTTGCTTCCCTATCTGAAATACAAGGGACTGGAGTTATCGAAAAGAGGCTCTAGTCCTGACGTCGTTCTTGACTTACAATGTGCTGGCTTAATAATCCAGAAGGGTTGATAGCCTCTGAAGTCCTATTTTTTCTAACTAATCTGAAATATGGTCAAATATTTGTTCATATATTTGTTGTATTTGTGTCGTTTATTTGCCGTATTTTTTTCGTATTTTTATCGTATATTTGTCATATTTTTTTGTATTATCAAGCCCCCTTCACCCTCTGTCCACATGGTACCTCGCAGCTTGCTTTCCTACCTGGAATATGGTCGTATTTTTTTTGTATATATTTGTTGTATGTTTGTCGTATATTTGTCGTATTTGTTTGTATATATTTAATAATTTAGTCATATCATAAGTGCATGGTCTTAATTGTACATGTTTGAAAATATTATATCTATATATCTTATTGTTTTTTACTCATAACATATGCAATAGTTATTAACCCGGCAGCTGCTGGGCGACTCTTAAGAGGTTTTCCTGGGCAACTGCGGGGAGACTCTTAAGATCCTAGGCCTAAAAACAAAATGTTTAAAATAACCCAGTAGCACTTGATTTTTTTTTTTTTTTTTGCCCCTCGGCCATGCCACATATCACTCCTCTACATCCCCTCCTTCAATTATCACCTATTCTCCCTGTTACTCCCTTATTTTTATATTTTTGTGCTAACATTAGCGAGTCGCTAGCAGGGCGTGGTCATCTGTGTGTCTATGCGTGGGAAAGAGAGAGAGATAGAGATAGTGGCCTCAGTGTCTCTCCAGGCCTGGCGAGAGGAGGATGTGACGCCAGCTGGCTTTCAATTCGCGATTTTGACCATCCAAACAGTTTTCCCACTTGTTTTATTGTTGTAACATGTTACTATCTTCATATTAAACATAAAATAGGGGCATATTGATACGTATTAATGATATTTATGGTAAAATAAATATTTTAGTTAGGAAAAGAGTGTAAATACCTACGCACAGCGGCATGGTGTATACTACAGGGGCTGCGCATCTGCCGAGTTAATAGATCTGTATTTCATGTCTACCTAACACACACACCTACTGTACAAACATACACTCTCTCTTCTCTCTCTCTCACTCTCACTCTCACTCTCTCTCTCTCTCTCTCTCTCTCTCTCTCTCTCTCTCTCACACACACACACACACCTCTGCTGGTCATGACATTTGCTTCCCTATCTGGAATATGGTCGTATTTGATATTCCTTTATTTGTATTTTTTTTTTTCCCACTCATAAAAGATACAATAATTATCAACCCCTTTCTGTACCGGGGCTGTCCTTTCACCTATATTCTGGATATTATTAGACGATTTATTCAGTTTCAAAAGGGCCTCCAACAATTAACAGGCTTCGAACTATCTCAACCTTTTTTCTACCACAGATCCCTCTTAAACTACACACAATTGTCTAAATATAGCTAGATACAAATATATAGACGTCCCCGTTATAAAAGGGGTAAAGCATAGCACACTGTATATTCTGATCTATACCCAGGGTGTCAAACCAAATCCCAATCCATTGCTATATAGAATTATTGTATATGCAAACCAATAATTGTGATTTATAGTTCAAATTATGTCTTTGAAAGTGATAAAATGGCCAAAAGAGTGCTATGTCATGTTCATTTTATTCTATTCCTTATCATATTCATTCAAGTCTTTAAACGAAATTGCTTCGGTTTAGCACCCTATCTATACCCACCATATCTTGATCATAGGCGGGGAGGGAGATGAGTAGGGTACCGGGTGGGGTGTCCTCTTTGACGGTGATATGGGCGTACGGGTGGGAGAAGGTGGGGGGGTTGTCATTAACGTCTCTTAGTGTGACCTCCACCCAGCAAGTGTCCGTGTGGCGGGAGTCAGACCACCCCCCGCGACCCTGGAATAGGTGGCAAATTGGGAATGGTGAAAAATAGGATTAGGCGTGGGTCTCCTAGTTTTAGCGCTAATGATTATTTTCTGCAATCCCGTATATATACGAACCAGGCACTGGGCGTGACAATACCCAGGTTCGTATATATACGGACCTGGCACTTCAGGGGGTAAGGGCTAAATATCGAGAAATTAACTCCAAATGGATTCAATTTTCCGCTGGTCAAAAATGAATACTCTATACATCCCCTTCTGCTATCTACTATTATAATATCACCTTACCCTATCAGTGACTTGGACCATGAATCTAAAGCCCCGGCGATGGTCTTGGTGTTCATAGTCAAGGGTTCTGGTTGCGTACAGCTGACCCACCGACCCCTTCGTTCTTATGCGGAAGTGCTGCCAACCCCAACCGCTGTTCTCTACCACCTGCGAGAGAGAAAGGGTAAAATAAATCTTAATAATATATACAATGATACAAATATAATAACAATCATGAAATATACACAATAATAATAACCGACTGACCCCTCTTTCCTTAGTCTGAAGTGCTGCCAACCCCACCCACTGTTCTCTACCACCTGCCAGAGAGAAAAAGTAAAATGTATCATAAATAATAGGAAAAAATCAAAATAGTAATCAACCCCAGCCACTGTTCTCTACCACCTACAAGAGAACAAAAAACAAATATAACAAAATATAAATATTTAGTCTCAACCACTGGGTGTTTCTAGGGTCATTGCTAAGTAACTATAACTTAATTGAATTAATTTAGTATAGAAGTAATTGGATGAGGGTGTTGTTAGGGTCATGGCTTAAGGGGAGGTTTTTAGTTTACTCCCTAGTCCTCTATCGAGGTTAATATAATGCCCCCAAGACTCCCCTTCGAGATATATGTGTACATTTATCTGTAAAATAATGATCGGGCTGAAGGCCAGTTCCTCCTAAACTACAGGATCGCTATCGCTCGCCAGGAAATAATCGACACCTAAATGGCACGATAGGTCTTAAAATTGATAGAAATGGGTAAAAAGGAAATAAAATCACGAAAGTAGCAGGGCGAACGTCCTAAAGTCTAAGGATGAGGGAGAAGGGAGTCTAGAAATAAAAGTTAATTTAAAATCTCCCCTTAATAAAACAACTTACTCTATAGAAGAAATGGTTAGATGTGTCATGATCGGTGGTGGATATCTCTAGTAGGGTGGTGTTCTCAGGTTCACGGTCCCCCAACGTCTCCTCCATGTCCACATTCCACAGGTCACGGGTTAAGCGAGGGGAGTTGTCGTTCACATCCGCCAGACGTATCACCACTGTCCCTGTACCTGAAGTACAGAATATAATCATTTTGAAAATTCACTTACATATATAATCAAATGTTGCAGTGTGTAGTGCAAGCCTTAACTTATTCAACATACTGTATGCTATATATTTAGAAAAGAAACTCAAATGGACTGCACACTCCACGATCACTCCACACACCACAGTTAACCCCCTCTGTACCGCGCCGTCCTTTTAACTATACTCTGGCTACTATTAGACGATTTTATTCAGCTTAAAAAGGGCCTCCAGCAATTAACAGACTTCGAACTATCTCACTTAACCCTTTTTCCTAGTGCAGATCCTCCTTAAACTGCACAAAATCGTCTTAATATAGCTTGAATAATATTAACAAGACGTCGCCGGTACGGAAGGGGTTAAGCGAGGGGAATTGTCGTTCATATCCGCCAGACGTATCACCACTGTCCCTGTGCCTGAGGCATAACATATACTGTAATTACGTAAAACTATCACCTATATGTCAAATAAATTGTTGCAATTTGTAGTGCAAGTCTTACCTTATTCAACATATTGTATACTGGATGAATTAGGTAGAAGGGAAACACAGGACAGAACTTGAATTCTGTATTCCTCTTACGTTTCGGGCTATGCAGAACCCATCTTCAGAGAGACTGTAGGTTCAGAGACTGGGTTCTGTGTCGCCCGAAACGTAAGAGGAATACAGAAATCAAGTTCTTTCCTGTGTTTCCCTTCCAGCTAATTCATCCATTTGTTATAATGGATCAGCCACATACTGTGTACTGTATATTTAGAAAAGAAACTCAAATGGACTGAGGTAATATTATACTTTAGCAGGATAATCTATTGTTACTTTCATTCATAGATGTTTTACTAAATTGTCACCTATCTTTTCCTTTATGAGGTAATTTAGTGTGTTGGAAAGAAGTGTGGTGCGCTTGTTAAGGTGTAGTGAAATGAACAGGAGGTGTTTGTGAGGGTTAGCTAGATTACTCTCTGTGTAGGTGAGGCACAAATGTCAAGGTACGTTAGAGGTAATTTACTGTAGGTGTGCTGGAAAGAAGTGTGGTATGCTTGGTAAGTGTAGTGTAGTGAATAAGTTTGTCAGAGTTAACTGGATTACTCTCTATGTAAATGAGGCACACACAACTAACTCACCTTTCAGTCCCCCACCATCTTACGCCACCACCTGAATAATACCAGGAAGAGGTGTTTGTAAGAGCCAGCTGGATTACCCTCTACTCACCTTTCAGCCCACCCCCATCTTGCGCCACCACCTGCATAATACAAGGGGAAGGTGTTTGTGAAAGCTAGCTGGATTACTCTCTACCCACCTTTCAGCCCCCCTCCATCTTGCGCCACCACTTGGATATGATACTCTGGGGTGGTCTCTCGGTCCAGACAACAGATGGCAGTAGTAACCATACCAGTATCCGGGTTGATGGTGAACATGGCTTGACCAGACTTCTCCTCTATGACGTTCTTTTCGATGGAGTACGTGAGGCGGCCGTTCGTGCTGTCCTGCTGGTCGTCTGGGTCCCACGCCCACACCACGCCCACGGACAGGTCTGGGGGCGGGGTCAGAAGAGCTTTAAGGTATATTTTCCCCATCCCACAACCGCGAATGGTTGGTCAGGTCAGGTCAGGTGAATGTATTGATGGATATGCCTTGACAACGGCACCTCGTGTCTACTTTCCGAAGAGTGTTGAGAAGGGAGAAGGAGTGTTGGAGATAGAGACTGTTGGAGTGGCTTGGTTATGTGTGTTATTAGACTGTATACGTCGTCGAGGTATCCCCCGACTGGATGCAACCATGTGAAACACGCTAAGACGTGCTAACACACTCACTAAATGTCTACCTTGGCTGGGATCGAACCCAAGTCAAGCAGATTCACATGTGAGTGTGCTCTCCAATCAATCACCACCGCTCTTGTTGATTACCTTAACAGTACATAACAGCAATAACAGTAATACATAACAGTAATTTAACAGTAATAACAGTAAAACCTAATAAGCCTCCTACACCATGCCAGTAAACTGTGGAGAGCTCAGTAGGAGGCCACATAAGGGTGTCATGTACATGGACAGTTATAGGGAGGGACACGCAGTAGGCCTACTTTATACCCCATTATTGTTTATACCTCCTGTTGTTCTCAAAAACTGTGCTTCCGTGCTGACTCCCTGCCTAGGCAAACTCTTTCGTCTCTGTCTATCCTCTAACGTCTTCCCTTCATGCTTGAAGTTTGCTCACATTCAACCTGTCCCAAAGAAGGGTGACCGCTCTCAACCCTCCAACTATCGTCCAATTGCTCTTATCTCTTGTCTTTCTAAAGTTTTTGAAACTATTCTTGCTTCCAAATTTCTTAAGCATTTCTCTTCTCATATTCTGCTCTCAGATCGCCAGTATGGCTTCCTTAAGGGTCGCTCTACTGGTGATCTTCTTTCATATCTTACTAACTCTTGGTCATCCTCCTTTCGGGACTTCGGCGAGACTTTTTCTATTGCACTAGACATATCGAAAGCCTTCGATAGAGTCTGGCATAAATCTTTAATTTCTAAACTATCCTCCTTCGGTTTCTATCCCTCCATCTGTGCCTTTGTCTCTAATTTCCTTTCCGGCCGTTCCATAGCCGCGGTTGTGGACGGCCATTGTTCACTTCCTCACCCTATAAACTCTGGTGTTCCTCAGGGCTCTGTCCTATCTCCTATTCTCTTTCTAATTTTTATAAATGATCTCCTTAACTGTACCTTAATTCCCATCCATTCATACGCAGACGACTCAACCTTACACTACTCCCTTAGTTTTTCAGAACGCCCCAGCCAGCAATCCCTCAACGACAAACGTAATGAAGCCATAGAACTCTTAAATTCTGATCTAAATACTATTTCCAATTGGGGCAGAGAAAACCTTGTTAACTTTAATGCTTCCAAAACCCAATTTCTCCATCTATCTACCCGTCAGGATCTCCCAGCGGACTATCCCTTATTCTTCAACAATACAAAAATCAACCCTTCATCTTCTCTCAATATTCTTGGTGTCTCTTTTTCTTCTGCTCTTATTTGGAAGGACCATATTACCAGTCTTGCTAAGGCAGCCTCCCAGAAGCTGGGTGTGCTCAACCGCCTTAGGGGATTCTTTTCCCCTGCACAGCTTCTTGCTCTGTACAGGGGCATAGTGCGCCCTTGTATTGAGTATTGTTCACATGTGTGGGGAGGTTCCTCTCACACCGCTCTCCTAGACAAAGTTGAAAGGAAGGCCTTTCGTATCATTAACTCCCGTCCACTCACCAACTCTCTGCAATCTCTCTCTCTCCGCCGCAATGTTGCATCTCTCTCGCTATTCTATCGCTACTATAATAATCAGTGTTCCTCAGAGCTATCCCAGTGCATACCACCTCCTTTACGTAGGGCACGTGGTACCCGTCTTGCAACTCAATCCCACCCCTACTCTGTGCAACTCTCCAACCCAAGAGTGAAACGTTACTCTCAAACTTTCTTCTACTCAACAGCTGAGCTCTGGAACTCTCTCCCAGAATCAGTCTTTCCCTCTTCCTATGACTTAAATTGCTTCAAACTCCGTGTGTCCAGGCATTTTGGCTCGAACGTCCCTTGATTTTGGCCCTGTCACTCTTTCAACTATGGGGGAGGCACTCGCTATAGGCAGTTATGCCTTTTGCCTCCCTCAAACACATAGAAAAAAAAACAAAAAACAAAAAACAATGTCTGGGGATAGAAGGAGAAATACACATATATATATATATATATATTTGCAAGTGAATTAAGTCAACTACTATGACTATTGTGTTTCATGCATGTGCGTGTTTTAGTTTACCATAGTGACATGTTTAGTAAATTATTAACTTATACTGTAGCCATACAATATGATATTAACCCATACTGTACCGGTGACATGTTCTTAAATATATTCTGACAACTATTACATGATTGTATTACGTTCAGGCAAGACCTCTAACCATTAAAAGGCTATAGACTATCTCACTTAATCCTTTTAGCTACCACAGTACCTTCCAAAGATGAATAATATCGTCTAATAGTTGCCAGCATATAATGAAAAGGACTTCACCGCACAGAGTGGGGTAAGAGAGGATTATGAATACCTTTACATATCATATATATATGTGTTGCCTTGGAAATTTAAATTTTGTCTAAAATATGTAACATGTGCTACATTTAGAAAGTTACAAATATTATAGATAGACCCGCATCCTAGCCCACTATACCCTGTTCCAAATAAGTAGGCCAAAAATCGTGAACCCTAACCTTGTTAACTCAAAACGCAATAGATCAAATAATAGTAAATTCCCATACCTATACACTGGCTGACCCTTCCCAAATGATAGAAATATTAGCTCGATTACTCTAGTCGTTTGTGAGTTATAGAGGTTAATGTTCAAGAGTTTTGGCCTTCTTTTTAAAACTGGGTATGGTTCTTGAAGTAATTATTGATGAGTATACATTATTTTTTTAAGAGACAATAAATAAAGGAAGGACAAAATAGGTAGCCTCACCTATGGGCCCGTTCTCCTGCACCTCCCCATAGATGGTCGTGTTGGGGAAGATGGGGGCGTTATCGTTGACGTCCTTCACCACCACCGTCACCACCATCTCCACCACATGGACCTGGCCCCTCCTCATCTCCTCCAACACTCTCTCCACCACTCTCCTCTGCCCTTCCTTATCCTCCACCACTCTCTTCTGCTCCTTATCCTCCAACACTCTCTCCACCACTCTCTTATCCTCCAACACTCTCCCCTGCTCCTCCTGTGCTCTCTGTTTTACCTTTTCCTCGTTTTTCTGTTTATCGGTTAATTGTTCATGGCCTTTTCTTATACCATTCTCTTCGTCGTAATTTTCTTTAACGTGTGAGAAGCTTGTTAGACTAGGGCAGCGTCCTCCTGTAGCCGATAATCGTTTGACATAGATTCGTTTTTCACTCAATATGTTTACGTAGGGTTGGTCACTTAGGAGATAACTCTCTCTAGTGTCTTGTGATAATTTGTTAATATAATTTAGGTTTCGAACCGACTGATTGTTTTCTCGGTTATTGCCTGATCTCTTTTTAACACTGGGTTGGCCATTGTTTGACTGATTCTTGTTCTGACTGTCACGTGATATGTTGTTGATACTGTGTTGATCGCGTATTGATTCACCAATATTTAGTCTTTTACGTGATCTGATCTTCATACTGCCCCGGTCTCGTATGGATTGCTTGCTGTTGGGGCTGCCACTCGAAATTTTGTCAGTGATGCGGTAGTCTGGTCTTGGCTGATTGTCATTGTGCTTACTATCTAGAATTATGCCTACGGAATGATTAACCTTTCGCCTCGATACATATGATCTTCTTACCATTGTAATCTTGCTACGACTTCCTTGACTTCTGCTGTTTATCTTTATTCTTTTCTTTTCCTTCAGGTTTTCATGTTTGGTTGGCATTTTCTCTCTTTTCCTCTGTACTTCCTCATTATTTATGTTTATGTTTTCTTTCGTTGGAAGCCTGTTGATTGTTTTGCTTTCATCTTTATCTACTGACGGTGACTTTTCAGTTAGTATTCTCGTGATTCCTGCAGGCCCATTTGTTTCTAGATTCCTCTTGTTTTCAGTCTTCTTCCTTTTTTTACTGCTATGTTGTATTATGGCACCTCCAGTTCCTCTCCTTTTTCGTCGTTCAGAAGTTACTTTTTCCTGTAATGTGTCTCTCTCCATTAGTCTTTTATTTGCTTTATTTTCTCTTTGGATTAGGTTTGTCTCCCCTCCCACACACAGGAACTCTGCAGGTGCCTTGTTACCATGGCCCTGAGATGTAGTAGGTTTTTTCACTTCTGGTATTATTCTTGCTTGTTTACCTTCATCGGATGCCGACGAGCGCCATTCCAATGCATCAGGACCGTCCAATTTGACTTTTGAATCCAATTGGTTAAGTTTCAATTGGGTTTGCTTCAGTTTTCCAGCAACAGACAAACGTTTTCTTCGCAAGCTAGTTTGCTGATGTTTCTTGCGAGCTGAAGGATGTGGTCCGCTTCTGGTCCAAGCATTGTGTGGATTTATATGGACATTAGGTAAATGCTTCTGTGGGTGAGATTGATGGGATGAACGGTAAGAAGAGCTTGAATGAAAATTGTGTTGATGATTATCATCACGTAACTGGGAATGATGTGGGTGTATCTCTAAAGCACTGATATGTGATTGCCTATTGAACTGGGTCGGATGAGAACTTCTCTCCAAGTGAATTTCTTGTGAATGATTATCTGAGATGAATGAGTGTGGATGGCTGTTTGGAGTGGAAACATGAGGATGCTTTTCAATTCGGGACAAACGTGGGAATGTGACAGGGGAAGACATATATTGATGTTGTTCGAGTCGTTGTGAGTGTCGATTCTGATTCTGTTGCGGGATTAGTTGGATATTTTGGGATTGTAACGATTGTGCATTAGTACTAAAATAACTATCATGTGGGTATGCGTCAGATTGGTGTCTATAAATCTCTGCCTCGGATTCAGGTGTGTGGTTGTTCTGATGAAGTTTATGCAGAGGATTGTTTGAGTAGAAATTATGTAGACGACTGCCAGTGTGTGAACGTACTGGGTGGTGTTGATACCAGTTAGATCTACCCATAGATTCTTGGCCCTCATTAAGGTTTGGTAGGCTACTAGTCATATACAATTGTTTCTTAATCTTGCTCACATCCTCCCGTTGTTTATCATTGAGAGCAATGTGACTCTTTTCATAATGTGTTTGATCTTTGATCCTGTTCCTCTCTGCAGGTTTGCTATTGATTGCCACAGAATTGGCATGTTTTCTGAGTAATCTTGATTTAAACTGAACTTGTTCGATGTTTGATGTTGATTCATCATGATAAATTTTTCCGCTTCTGTCTTTGATTACCGCTTTGAGAAATTGTTGAGCTTTTTTAGCACTCGCTTTCCTTGAAGAAGAAAAAGATGAAGAAGATAATGAGGAGGACAACAATGAGGTAGAAGATGAACTGAGAGCCTCTTTTACTATTCTTTGGTCAAACATGTTACAATGAGGGTCTACTGGCGTGCTGCTTTCTTCTTGACTTGAGGGCTGCAATAACAAGACTGAACGATCATCGGTATTCTGACTGAGGCGGTTCAAGTTGTTTAATTCGGTATCTGATCTGGTAAAATTAGCATTAAATGTAGGTGATTCCTGAATTGGTTTCCCAGCTCCTTTGTTATGACCCGTTAAGGCTTGTTTGGATATTAACCCTTATTTAGCGGCGAGCAACATAAGTCGAGTTAAATAAAGCTGGACTATGTGGCGGCGCTCGACATAACTCGAGTGGCAATTTCAGCACGTAATGTGGCTGAGAGAGAGAGACAAGTGGTGGCAGGAGACTAGCGAGCGTATGACTGCTCCAGACCACCGCGGCGAACCTACTGACACAAATCTCAGCTCCCTCCTCCCTCTCTCACTCGCTACATACTCAATTATGTACTGAAAGTACCGAATTACCTGCTTTTTGCACTCGCGTTGCACGGTTATTGCAAGAAAACTATCCATCATACAAGGATCGTTATGGTGTCATTCGAAAGCTCTGTTTATGCCCTTTCAGGGATAGGTACTTGTTTTACGTTCTGGGTCTTATTTAGGCATGAAAATGATCACGTAAACAGCCCTATTTTGGCTAAAAACACCCCGCTGTGCGGTACACATAAATAAACCGCATAGGCCGCTCGTAAGGTGTTAAAGAGTCATTTTCACTTACCGTTTCAGAAGTGAGATGATGTTGGTGAATAGGAGTCAAAACATAATTATTCTTGGCGACGTGGTTGAGTACAGTAGAAGTGGAGTCAGCATTGATAACCGAAGGCATGCGTGAATGTTCTTCAAGGCCATAATCGCTATCCCCATCTGGTTCATCATTTTGATAAAGCTCGGACGTATAATCCATGCCAAAATTAAGTTTCTTGAGATTTCCAGAGCTTTGGTCCTGCAATGGTTCAGAGAAATGGGAATTACCGAGCTCAAAAGTATTTTTTCCGTTTGAATCATGTTTTATGCGATGCTCAGAGCGTTGGCCAGAGTGCCCTAGGTATTTATCAATCTTGGATGTGCGATCTACTCCAGCATCATCTTGCAAGCGTTCCTGAGAGTATTGAGTAGACTGAGGTGTGTGCTTAGCAAAACCAGAAGTATGATCTTGACCCACAATATATTTAAAGGGATGCTGAGAGTATTGACCCAAGTGACTTAGATGTTTAGGTATAGAGCTATAATCTACATGTTTTACTGACTTGTGAGAGTATTGGGTTGAGTGAGGAAGATGTTCTTGTTCTTGGTGACTATGATCCACACCATTATCATATCTCAAGGGTTGGGTAGAGTGAGGGAGGTGTTGTTGTTGTTCTTGGTGACTATGATCCACACCAGTATCATATGTCAAGGGTAGGTGAGAGTGTTGGGTGGAAAGAAGGTGTTGTTGTTGCTGTAGGTGTGTTTGTTGGTGACTATGATCAACACCACTATCATATCTTAAGGGTTGGTGAGCATGTTGGGTGGAGTGAGGAGGGTGTTGTGGATGCTCTTGGTGACTATGGGATGAGAATCGAGGTCGCCGTGAAGCTCTAGTGGCGGCTGCTGCTAGTGATGGTGATATTCGCTGACCATCCCTCACTTGAACCTTCACCCGCCACTCATTACGGCCCGTTGGGGGGTCTCTGTCTAAACCCTGAAAAAAAAAAATTGTTTTTGTTATATGCTGTAGAAATGTACACTCGGATGCCATAGTCCTTAGCCAATTAATTCAAGTTCGTGGACCCCTTTTGTTTTTCTTTATGCTATTATAACTATCTGGATACATTTTTGGAAAGAACTTGCTTTTCAATAAATAGTATATATAGTTTCTTAGTTGATTTATAGAAACACATATTCATATATTGGTTTCCAGAGATATACTTCCATAGTAAAACATAGGTGAAGTACATGAATATTAATGATTGGGCTACAGACTATGGCATTCGAGAGTACATTTATTTGCTATGTGAATGAAGAAAACAAAATGCAAAGCTACCTGTAACAAGTGTCTCACCCATAGTTGAAAGAGTGACACGAGAGCCAAATTCAAGGTATGTTAGCATCAAAATGGCTGGACATATGGAGCTTCAAGTAGTTCAATTCACAAGATGAGATAAAGACACATTATGAATTATAAGAACATAATTGCCACATTTCCTCCAATGAGCTATGCATGTAGCCCATTCACACAAGAGGAGAACGTGAGAGGAACAAATAAAATTACCACTCCCGTTAGGCTGCCTACCTGCCTATAGACAAAATAACAACAGAAACCCAGAACTACAAACTCCATACCAGATATGTCACAAAAGCTTAGCATCCTATATCCTGTTCCAAATAAGTAGACCAAAATTCTTGAACATTATCCTCTATAAAACACAAATGACTAGGGTAGTTGAGTAAATATGTCTACCATTTGGGGATGGCCAAGCAGGGAATAGGTGGGGAAATTTAAAATTAATTTGCTCTAGCCCTTTTTATGTTGCAGAGGTTAGGGTTCACGATTTCTGGCCTACCTACTTGGAACCCTTGTGTACCCTTGTTATCTTGACAAATACACACCCTGACATATCTAAGAGGGTTGCCACTACCACATGACCACACAACCACCACACAACCAGACTATTTACAACCATACAACCACCACACAACCAGACTAATTACAACCATGCAACCACCACACAACCAGACTATTTACAACCATACAACAACCACACAACCAGACTAAATACAACCACACAACTACCACACAACTACCACACAACCAGACTAAGTAAAACCATACAACAACCACACAACCAGACTAAATACAACCACACAACAACCACACAACTACCACACAACCAGACTAGGTACAACCATACAACAACCACACAACCAGACTAAATACAACCACACAACAACCACACAACCAGACTAAATACAACCATACAACAACCACACAACCAGACTAAATACAACCACACAACAACCACACAACCAGACTAAATACAACCATACAACAACCACACAACCAGACTATATACAACCATACAACAACCACACAACCAGACGAAATACAACCATACAACTACCACACAACCAGACTAGATACAACCATACAACTACCACACAACCAGACTACATACAACCACACAACTACCACACAACCCGACTACATATAACCACACAACTACCACACAACCTGACTACATACACCCATACAACTACCACACAACCCGACTACATACAACCACACAACTACCACACAACCAGACTACATACAACCACACAACCTTTGACTGATAACTTTGTTTATCTAAATATAATCCTGCTTGACTAGCCTACAGTGACACCAGCGCCATCTGTTGATACAGTATATTAACCCCTTGTGAGCAGTTACACTTTATTTTTATATAATCTCTATTTGGTGAATTGTATATTTAGTTACATATTCTATTATATATATATATATATTTGTTTTGCTTTTTTAGGTAGGTATCACCCCTGGTAGCCTACTTCTGCATATTTCATACTTTTTTGTTTTTGGTTATTTTTGTTTTAGGTTAGTCTAGGCTATCATCCCTGGTGGCCTATTTCTGCGTACGGTACTTCAAATTTTTAAATTTTCAGTTAGGCTATCACCGCTGGTGGCCTATTTCTGCAGACCGGTATTTCATAATTTTTGTTTTCGGTTAAACTAGGCTATCATCCCTGGTGGCCTATTTCTGCGTACTTCAATTTTTAAATTTTCAGTTAGGCTATCAACCGCTGGTGGCCTATTCTGCGTACCAGTATTTCATAATTTTTGTTTTCGGTTATTTTTGTTTTCGGTTAGTCTAGGCTATCACCGCTGGTGGCCTATTTCTGCGTACCGGTATTTCATAATTTTTGTTTTCGGTTATTTTTGTTTTTTTCGGTTAGTCTAGGCTATCATCCCTGGTGGCCTATTTCTGCGTACTTCAATTTTTAAATTTTCAGTTAAGCTATCACCGCTGGTGGCCTATTTCTGCGTACCGGTAGTTCATAATTTTTGTTTTCGGTTAGGATAGGCTATAACCCCTGGTGGCCTATTTCTGTTTAAATAAACATAAATTGTTTTCGGTTCGGCTATCACTGCGTATTCAAATTTAATTTTGTTTTGTTTTAATTTTTGGTTAGGCTATCACCGCTGATAACCTATTTGTGTGTATTTCAACATTTTTGTTTTCGGTTAGGCCTATTTAAGTAAGTGAAGCGACCTGAAGGGAGTGAAGTGTTTTTAAAGTGAGTTTAGTGTTTTTAAAGTGAATTAAGTGTTTTTAAGTGAGTGAAGTGAACTGAAGAAAGTGATCGTCACCATGCCTCGTGCCTGTACGAACTGCGCCGGTAGGTTTGGTGCTTCCATGTTTGCTCCTGCCGATCCACAAGTCTGCCGACTCTGCCAGCAACGAGAGGATTTGACAGCAAAATTGGATGAAGCCCTCAACAAGATCAACGCCCTCACCAGGAAGCTGGAATCACTCCAAGAGTTTGTAACACTCAACGTTGGAGTATCACTAACTCAAATTGTTTCAACTCCAGCATCCACCACCGCCCCAACGTCATCTGCCAACATTCCAACACCTGCAGTAGACACTGCAGCAGATGCTTCTGACGAACCTGAGCCGACATCAAACCAGGACAGCCGCCCTGTTCACCTTAGTCTCTCCCCACTCCTCGTGCAAGAAGCCTGCTAGCACGAACAGTACCAACCCCTCGCCCCCGTTCTAACCACTCCTCTCCCCGACCTGTACGTAGAGTCCCGCCACCACAGGTTTCCGGATTTACACCAGTGAGGAACGGTGCACGGCCAACGCAGAAAAGGTCTCATCTACCAGTCACAATGTCCAACAGATTTGAGATATTGGTAGAGATGGAAGACGAACCAGAAGAGACCAGGCTCGTTGGGGATTCCATCCTACGAGGACAGGTCGAAGAGTTCTGCGACAGAGTCCCAATTCAACGAAAAAGATTTTGCATCCCAGGAGCTGGACTGGACGACATTGTGGAAGCCTTCGAAGATACCACAAGGATGCAAATGAAAATACCCTTTTTGTCATCCATGCTGGTTCAAATGACGTCATGCGCACCAGATCCGAAGAGTTGATGGATAAATATCGCAAGATGATCCAGCACTACAAAAACAAGTCAAGGAATATCATCATCTCAGGCATTCTCCCCAAGATCGACGCACCTGACAAATTCTACGACAAGGCCTTCAGCACAAATAGCCGACTAAAACATTTGTGTCTGAGGGAAGAAGTTGAATTCATCAACCTCTGGGACAACTTCTACAACCAGCCTACTCTGTTCCGCAAGGATGGCACTCATCTAAACCCTGTGGGTTCAGCACGCATGGGTCGTCTCCTACACGAAGCAGTCCGCAGCCATGGATCAAAAAACGCCATCCGAGAAGAAGCAGCAGTGACATAAATCATCCAACGCCAAGAAAAAAACAGAGGCAACCAAGGACCACCAGCGATAAGGACCGGAGACAGCGAGGACCGAGGACAGCCATGAACATAAATGTAGATCCGACAAGAACCAAAAATATTATTGAAGCGCGTTCCGTGAGTTCTAAAATAACAAATTTAAAGGTTTTCTATGCAAACGCTCGTAGCATACGCAATAAATTTTCAGATTTAGAGGAGCTAGTGTTTACAGAAAATTATGATGTGATTGGCATAACAGAATCTTGGCTCAATACAGAAGATAGAGACTTTTTAGCAGAGTATTCACTTCCCGGTTATGTAATGTTTGAGAAAAGCCGAATAAATCGAAATGGAGGTGGCGTTTTACTTTATATCAAAGAAAGTCTTAACCCTACCCTCTTGTCAAAACCTCAAATTGTGAACGTCGACGCATCTTTTGTGCTAATAAAGAATAATAAAGGTACCAAAATAATACTGGCATTAATATACAGACCTCCAGCTCAATCAGTGCAAACTGACCGAGAAATTTACGAACAAATTGCAGATATAAGTAACTCGCAAGATACCGTAATTTTTGGTGACTTTAATTTACCTGTGACCAAGTGGGGCGATACTCTTACTTCACACTCCGGACATGACTTGTATACGAACTTGCAAGAGAGTTCGCTTTATCAATTTGTTGGAACGCCGACCCGTGGTAATAACGTTCTTGACATTGTACTTGCAACAAAAGAAGAATTAATAGAGAATTTGAATGTTGGTGATGAATTCAGTAACAGCGACCATCATACGATAACTTTCACTTTAAAGTTTACTAGTAACGAACCAAATAGTAGCATCGAAAAAGTCCCTAATTTCAAGAAAGCAAACTTCCATAAACTTAGAGCTATGTTTAAAGAAACTGACTGGAGCTTTTTAATTCACAATAACGACATAAATACATCTTGGAAGTTATTCGAAGCCACTTACCTAAAAGCAGTGCAAGACTGCATACCATCGAAAACTCGGCGTCCAGGCCATAATAATAAGCCCAAATGGTGGAATAAAGATATTTCAAACTGCCTGCTTGCTAAAAAATTTGCTAATGATAGATTAAAATCCTCACAAAATGACGAAGAACGGCTGAAATTTGTAGAGCTACGACGCAAAGCCAAAAAGTTAATTAAGCAAAGTAAAAAGACCTTAGAGTTACATATTGCGAATCAAAGTAAAACAAACCCGAAAGAATTCTATAGTTATATCAGAAAGAAAAAAGTAGTTACTTCAACTGTTGGACCGTTAGTCGATGAAAATGGAGAATACACCAAAGACGAAGAACAAATGAGTAATGCCCTCAATACCTTCTTTGCATCAGTTTTTACAACAGAAGACCTCAGTGATATCCCTACACCATCGCCGATTCAGATTGATAATTCAGATGTTTTAAGCAATATCACCGTTACAGAGATAGAAGTATTGAATTGTTTAGATAAACTCAAGGTAAATAAAACGCCTGGACCTGATACAATCTCGCCTAGAGTTCTAAAGGAAGCTAAGGATGAGCTCTCTAAACCACTGACATTACTATTCAATAAATCCTTGCAGTCTGGAACTATGCCCGATCAGTGGAAGCTAGCCAACGTAACACCGATATTCAAAAAAGGCAGCAAATCCCTATCCAGTAACTATCGTCCAATTAGCTTAA
Organism: Paralithodes platypus; assembly: GCA_032716605.1. NCBI lineage: Eukaryota > Metazoa > Arthropoda > Malacostraca > Decapoda > Lithodidae > Paralithodes > Paralithodes platypus. The sequence goes on from CM064534.1 coordinate 18,360,100, forward strand.
CCTCAGTTGTATGTAAAATGCTAGAAACTGTCATACGAGACAGACTCGTAAATCACTTAGAGGAAAATAACATACTTAAAGATACTCAACACGGCTTTCGTAAAAAAACGTTCCTGTTTAACAAACCTCTTAGACTTCTTCCACGATATCCTCAACCTCTACGATGAGAGTAAAGCTGTAGATATTATATACCTTGATTTTCAAAAGGCCTTTGACAAAGTTCCCCACAAACGTTTACTGCTAAAACTAAAAGCGCATGGAATACAAGACGGTGTGTTGAAATGGATAGAAAATTGGCTCAGCGACAGAAAGCAAAGAGTAGTCATAAACGGTAAGGCATCAAAATGGACCAATGTAAGTAGCGGGGTACCCCAGGGATCGGTACTAGGACCAATTCTCTTTCTAATTTACATCAACGACATAGATGAGGGTCTCACCTGTACAATCTCAAAATTTGCTGACGATACAAAAATTGCAAATAGCGTACTCTCGAAAGAACAAGTTGACGATATGCAACACAATCTAGATAAATTGTCATGTTGGGCCCAAATTTGGCAAATGAGTTTCAATGCGGATAAATGTAAAGTACTACATATCGGATACCTAAATGAGAAAGCAAACTATTCGATGAATGGCACTCAGCTTAAGAATGTAAACAGAGAAACCGATCTGGGAGTAACAATATCGAGTAACCTAAAACAGAGTCAACAATGTTCAGAAGTTGTTAAGAAGGCAAACAAAATAATTGGCTTTATAGGCAGGTCATTTGAGCATAAATCCAAAGAAGTTATCCTAACCCTTTACAATTCCTTAGTCCGCCCTCTTCTGGAATACTGCGTTCAATCCTGGTGCCCTTATTACCAAAAAGATATAAACAAGCTAGAACGAGTTCAACGTAGAGTTACCAAAATGATACCTAGCCTAAAGAACAAACCATACGAAGAGCGTCTTAGAGAATTAAATCTATTTCCTTTAACCCAGCGCAGATTAAGAGGCGACTTAATTCAAGTGTTCAAAATCATCAAAGGCATCGACAATATGAACTGTAGTAAGTACTTCACTATCGACCAATCTAATTACACGCGGGGGAAACGGTTGCAAAATTATTGGTAAATCTTTTAACTCGCACGAATCTAAGAATTTCTTCTTCAATCGAGTTGTCAACTTGTGGAATGGGCTTCCCCGAAACGTTATAGACTGCATCACCGTTGATTCATTTAAACTCCGCCTAGACAAATATCTCGCATCAAACCCGCGACTGACTGCGTTTGTAAATGAATAACTTTATTTTATCCCCCCCTCAGTTACTAACCCATCTGTCCCCTACTAACTTCCTAATCCTGCCACGGACATTAGTTCCAGGGCAGTAATTCCCTTTCCAATGTTCCCTTACCCACTCTAAACCACTGTTTGGACACTTGATCCTCAGTGTTTTGGAGGACAAGCAACCTAGAAGGGTCACTGGATCTGTTGTTGCATGATTTCCTTTGTACTCCCTTTGTACTCCTTTGTACAACTACCACACAACCAGACTAGATACAACCATACAACTACCACACAACCAGACTACATACAACCACACAAGTACCACACAACCAGACTACATACAACCACACAACTACCATACAACCAGAGTACATACAACCACACAACCACCACACAACCAAACTAGATACAACCACACAACCAGACTATATACAACCATACAACCAGACTAGATACAACCACACAACCACCACACAACCTGACAAAATACAACCACACAACTATCACACAAACAGACTAGATACAACCACACAACCAGACGATGTACAACCACACAACTACCACACAACCGGACTATACACAACCGCATAACTACCACACAACCAGGCTAGATACAACCACACAAATACCACACAACCAGACTAGATACAACCATACAACCATTCTAGATTCAACCACACAACCACCACACAACCAGAATAGATACAGCCACACAACCAGACTACATACAACCACACAACCACCACACAACCAGAATAGATACAACCACACAACCAGACTACATACAACCACACAACTACCACACAACCAGACTAGATACAACCACACAACCAGACTACATACAACCACACAACTACCACACAACCAGACTACATACAACCACACAACTACCACACAACCAGACTACATACAACCATACAATTACCACACAACCAGACTAGATACACCACACAACTACCATACAACCACACTAGATACAACCACACAACCACCACACAACCAGACTAGATACACCACACAACCACCACACAACCAGACTAGATACACCACACAACTACCATACAACTAGACTAGATTCAACCACACAAGTACCACACAACCAGACTAGATACAACCACACAACCACCACACAACCAAACTAGATTCTACCACACAACCACCACATAACCAAACTAGATACATCCACACAACTACCACACAACCAGACTAGATACAACCACACAACCACCACACAACCAGACTAGATACAACCACACAACTACCACACAACTACCACACAACCAGACTAGATACAACCACACAACTACCACACAACCATACTAGATACAACCACACAACTACCACACAACCAAATTAGATACAACCACACAACTACCACACAACCAGACTAGATACAGCCACACACCTGCCATACAACCAGCCTAGATACAACCACACAACCAGCCTAGATACAACCACACAACCAGACTAGATACAACCACACAACCACCACACAACCAAACTAGATACTACCACACAACCACCACATAACCAAACTAGATACAACCACACAACCACCACACAACCAGACTATACACAACCGCATAACTGCCACACAACCAGGCTAGATACAACCACACAAATACCACACAACCAGACTAGATACAACCATACAACCATTCTAGATTCAACCATTGTAGTGAGTTCACTGCTCAATAGGTGGCGTTCTGAGAGTGAGGGTCTGAGTCTGGAGGGTGAGACAGTGAAGCACTTGAGCGAAGCAACCAGCCGCTTCAGAGATGGAGCTGCTTCGAGCCATGATGGATGCTGCGCATGTCTCACTCTCCAGACTGGAACAAGACCTCACGGGCTTCACAGTGTTGAACGGTGGAATGTACAGGCTCTCAGCCTATGCCCGAGAAGGAGTAGTTGGAATATAGAAAAAAAAAAAAAAAAAAAAAACACACAACCACCACACAACCAGAATAGATACAGCCACACAACCAGACTTCATACAACCACACAACCACCACACAACCAGAATAGATACTACCACACAACCAGACTACATACATCCACAGAACTACCACACAACCAGACTAGATACAACCACACAACCAGACTACATACAACCACACAACTACCACACAACCAGACTACATACAACCACACAACTACCACACAACCAGACTACATACAACCATACAATTACCACACAACCAGACTAGATACACCACACAACTACCATACAACCACACTAGATACAACCACACAACCACCACACAACCAGACTAGATACACCACACAACCACCACACAACCAGACTAGATACACCACACAACTACCATACAACCAGACTATATTCAACCACACAAGTACCACACAAGCAGACTAGATACAACCACACAACCACCACACAACCAAACTAGATTCTACCACACAACCACCACATAACCAAACTAGATACATCCACACAACTACCACACAACCAGACTAGATACAACCACACAACCACCACACAACCAAACTAGATACTACCACACAACCACCACATAACCAAACTAGATACAACCACATAACCACCACACAACCAGACTAGATACAACCACACAACCACCACACAACCAAACTAGATACATCCACACAACTACCACACAACCAGACTAGATACAACCACACAACCACCACACAACCAGACTAGATACAACCACACAACTACCACACAACCAGACTAGATACAACCACACAACTACCACACAACCATACTAGATACAACCACACAACTACCACACAACCAAATTAGATACAACCACACAACTACAACACAACCAGACTAGATACAGCCACACCTGCCATACAACCAGCCTAGATACAACCACACAACCAGACTAGATACAACCACACAACTAGACTAGATACAACCACACAACTACTACACAACCAGGCTAGATACAACCACACACCTACCATACAACCAGACTAGACACAACCACACGACTACCACACAACCATACTAGATACAACCACACAACCACCACACAACCAAACTAGATACAACCACACAACCAAACTAGATACAACCACACAACTACCACACAACCGGACTAGATACAACCACACAACCAGACTAGATACAACCATACACCTACCACACAACCAGTCTAGATAGAAGCACACAACTACCACACAACCAGACTAGATACAACCATACAACTGCCACACAACCAGACTAGATACACCACACAACTACCATACAACCACACTAGACACAACCACACAACCACCACACAACCAGACTAGATACACCACACAACCACCACACAACCAGACTAGATACACCCATACAACTACCACACAACCAGACTAGATACAACCACACAACTACCATACAACCAGACTAGATTCAACCACACAAGTACCACACAACCAGACTAGATACAACCACACAACCACCACACAACCATACTAGATACATCCACACAACTGCCACACAACCAGACTAGATACAACCACACAACCACCACATAACCAAACTAGATACTACCACCCAACCACCACATAACCAAACTAGATACAACCACACAACTAGACTAGATACAACCACACAACCACCACACAAACAGACTAGATACAACCACACAACTACCACACAACCAAACTAGATACATCAACACAACTACCACACAACCAGACTAGATACAACCACACAACTATCACACAACCAGACTAGATACATCCACACAACTACCACACAACCAGACTAGATACAACCACACAACCACCACACAACCAGACTAGATACAACCACACAACTACCACACAACTACCACACAACCAGACTAGATACAACCACACAACTACCACACAACCAGACTAGATACAACCACACAACTACCACACAACCAGACTAGATACAACCACACAACTACCACACAACCAGACTAGATACAACCACACAACTACCACACAACCAGAGTAGATACAACCACCACACAACCAGACTAGATACATCCACACAACTACCACACAACCAGACTAGATACAACCACACAACTACCACACAACTACCACACAACCAGACTAGATACAACCACACAACTACCACACAACCATACTAGATACAACCACACAACTACCACGCAACCAAATTAGATACAACCACACAACTACCACACAACCAGACTAGATACAGCCTCACACCTGCCATACAACCAGCCTAGATACATCCACACAACTAGACTAGATACAACCACACAACTACCACACAACCAGACTAGATACAACCACACACCTGCCATACAACCAGCCTAGATACAACACACAACCAGACTAGATACAACCACACAACTACCACACAACCAGACTAGATACAACCACACAACTACCACACAACCAGACTAGATACAACCACACAACCACCACACAACCAGACTACATAGAACCACACAACTACCACACAACCAGACTAGATACAACCACACAACCACCACGCAACCAGACTACATACAAACACACAACCACCACACAACCAGACTAGATACAACCATACAAGCAGACTAGATACAACCACACACCTACCACACAACCAGACTAGATACAACCACACAACCAGACTAGATACAACCATACACCTACCACACAACCAGTCTAGATACAACCACACTACTACCACACAACCAGACTAGATACAACCACACAACCAGACTATAATTATACAACCATAGACCTACCAAGGCACTGGTTTGCGGGTTCATTTAAGGTAGGATGGGTTATTTATATGCTCATGTATGTATCGTTTTACTATGTATTAGTTTCCTGCCCAGACCTCCATCAAGCTTCAAAATACATCACCTAGAGTCCTAGACCCACCTTCGAGATAAATGTGGACAGTTTTCGGTAGAAAAATATCCCAGCTTCACAATTACAGGCTGGAAAGACTCTCGACTCCTAAATGACACGAAAACACCTAAGATTGACAATGAAGTGGGGTGAAATGTCTTAAAATCACCAATCTAAGGAGTTGAACGTTTTGAAATCTGAACACTAATGGGGATAAGCATGAGAAAGAAGGGGACCTGAAAAACTACCCATCTCCCCTTAACCACTTAACACGATGACATAATGCTCGTCTTTATTTGGTTACCACTTGATGAAATTAGGCACAGACTATCTCAATAAACTCTCTGAATAATATAGGTCCTTTTTAAACTGCATAATAACTATTACACTAACTATAATATGTTGTGTTCGTTCGCGGCAACTATTGTAACATAAATAACCATCAGTCATTACAAAAAAAAAAAAAAAAATATACTGTATATACTGTATATATACCCGGTGTATATATATATATATATACAGTATATATGGATTGGGTGGAGGGGAAAACACAGGGAAGAGCTATGAATCTTTATTCTCTAACGTTTCGGGTTATGTTATGTACCCAGTCTCTTTGAAGATGGGTACATAACATAACACGAAACATTAGAGAATAAAGATTTATAGCTCTTCCCTGTGTTTTCCCCTCCACCCAATCCATCTACCTGTCAGTATGGAACATTCACATATATATATATATATATATATATATATATATATATATATATATATATATATATATATATATATATATATATACCTGTATATATATATATATATACTGTATATATATATATATATATATATATATATATATATATATATATATATATATATATTATACATATACTAGAGATAAAATTATTATCTCTCTGGTATTTAGCGCCTGCTCTACTGGCGACGTCTTTTTAACTTTAGTTTTGGTATAGTAACAGGTTATTGTGCAGTTTAAGAAGGATCTGTGGTAGTAAAAAGAGAGTTAAGTGAGATAGTTCGAAGTCTGATAATTGATGGAGGCCCATTTGAAACTAAATAAAATCGACAGAATAATGTCAAAAAGACGTCGCCGGTACAGAAGAGGTTAATAATTTATATTTAACTTTAACCTGTATAACTGTTATTCCCGGGGATTTTAAGCTCACAATGATTATGTTAAAGCAAATCTTTAATCCTACTTAACTCCTCACACGTTTCTCATTTGTCTTTCTCATCTTCTGTCATTGCGTATTCTGGCATATAATTATATTATATTGTTATTAGGAAGTAAAAACATCATTTATATCTTGTACACACCGCCAAATTGCCTTAGTTTCGTAGCGATGGCTTTTTAGAACACTGATATTTTGCATCCTCAAAAGTGAACAAATTAACGGGAGATGGGCTGTTTTTATGGTCCCTTTTCTCCCTCGTGTTTAGCCCCATTAGTTTTGAAATGTTAAGACGTTGCCCATTAGTTTGGCGATTTTAACACCTTTCGCCCCATTTCGTTGTCCATTTGTATACCTTTCGTTATAGTTAAGTGTCGATTTTATCCTAGCGAGCGAGAGTGAGCCTGTAATTTTAAGATGAACCGGCCTTCGACCAGGAAATTTTTCTACCGAAAAATGTACAAATTGATCTTGAAGAGAGATCTATGGGATGCTTGTCTAAGCTTGATGGAGGTCTAGCGAGGAAATAATAAAAAACATAAATAAATGAATCAATAAAGCAAAACAAAAAACAGCCACTTGCCCTTTAAATTGGTCGAACTGTTGGCATTTCCTTGTGTTAATATATATTTTTTTTGTTTTAATTATTTCTGCCTTCCCCTTGCAACCCTTCGTGAATAATTCCAATTGCAAAATGCCTGGTAAGATGATTATAGGAATTACAGAATGACTGGGAATGTTACTATCTTAAGTTGCAATTGTTTATTTATGTATGGTTATTTGTCTGTGTATTATTGGTAAGTAATTAAGATAACATGACAAACATTTAATGTAAACACGCACCTAGTTCCTTTGAGGAAAATATTGGATGAAAGTGGAGTTTTTAAAATTAATTACTGTCTTACTCTGAGCAAAAGGTTGAAGAAAATGTTTTCAGATGGTATGGTCACATGACAAGAATTCCTGAAGAAAGAATAGCTAAAAGGACCTATGTCAAATGAAGTGGAAGGAAGAAGAAAACGTGGAAAGCCGAGAAGAATATGGTATGATATGGTGTTAGAATATGTGTCAAAGCTTGAAAAAGGAATGGCTGAAGCAAAAGACTTAACAAATGACAGGAATGAATGGAGACATTTTGTTAGAGAGAGTACACGAAGGTCTTTATCCGAGATATTGATTTGAAGAGACCTTGTCTGGAAGAATAATATCTGATGTGAAGCCATTGATTTCAGGGGCTGATGAGTGATTGTTGCTTCTGAATGTTTGCGTGCTTGCTTGTTGTGGGTAAAATGTTATAAGTGTTCATCTCCTGTCATCTCTTTTTCTTTTCTTGTGTCTCTTGCTGATCCTCTATATCCCTTGTGAGAGTAAGGGCTGGCTACTGACTGACTGATTGACTTACCCTGAGTTGCATGAGATCGCCGGTATGAGGGTTGATGGAGAAGTATATTTGATGAGGCAGCCGTTCATCCACACCATCACCACCAATACTGTACACCAACCCACCACGGTCCACTGTATCGGGGTCAGTGGCTGATACCTGGACAAAGAAAAGGTGCAATAAACATATATTTCAGCTTCTCCAAAGCTCTAAAAGGGAAGACTATCACAAGACCTTAGCAATATATATTTGAGCATGTCTAAAGCTCTAAAAGGGAAGACTATCACAAGACCTTAGTAATATGGGTCAAACTTCATAAAATCTGAAAAATAATGGGGCTAAACATGAAGAAGAAGGGGGACCAGAACAACGATTAATCTCCCCTTAAAATGCTTACTGGACGTCATATAACTTCCAATGTATAACCATGACCATTTATTACTATATCGGATGAGAAATAATTATGTGCACTGCTCTACCCTTTACGAAAGAATATAATGCCAACTTAATTAACAGGTCCGTAATTATTATTTGGTAACACTTTTCATTATCAGTGTTCATTTACATATTACAGCCTCTATGTTTCATTATTCCATTGAGATATTATATACAGTAAGTACCAACTAATATGTATATAAATTGTTCTTCAGGGAAACATTGCAGATTGAAACAGCAACAATTATGAAACGATAAAAATTAACGATACTATTATTTGATAGCTCTAGAAATAAGGTAGCAACACCAGATAATAAAATTACTGCTCCTGCAAACTATATGTACACTCGGATGCCATATTCAATAACCCACTCATAAACATTTGTGGATACTCTACGTTTTCTTTCTTCAATTAAAACTATCTTGATTGAATTTCGGATGGAATTCACCTGCTTTACAATAATTAATATGTATACTGTAGTGTTGTAGTTGATTTACAGAACATTAGATTCATAGATTCGTTTCCAGAGATATACTTCCATACTTAGAAATAGGTTCACAAATGTGTATGAGTGGGCTAGAGACTATGGTATCCGAGTGTACAGTAATTTCTTGAATGTTGCCACATATACATCGTAAATATTAGACCCACACCACCTTGCATTACCATATTAACTCCTTCTGTACCGTCGACGTTCCTTTTTCTTTATTATTAATTGATTGTATTAAGTTTGGGAAGCATTTCTAACAATTATAAGGTTTCGAACTATATCAATCAACCCCTTTAACTAACACAGATCCTTCTTATGCTACATGAAATAGTCTATATATAGCTAAAATAAAGTTGAACAGACAGGAAAGGGTTAGCAATGAAGTGAGAGGGACGTAAGCCAAGCAGGTAATTATATGTTCAGCCGTTATGTTATTACCATCCCCCCGCCCCCCCAGCCACCTGACTAAAGACAGCCTGGTATGCTCCTGTCATCACCAACCAAGCAGACGGAGCTAACTGTGTAGTTTTGAGTCATGTCTGTTAGATGTTGAATAGGGTGGGTAAGTGTAGGAACATGTTTGAATATATCACTCGAAATTAATAAATCAAGTATAGATATTGCTGATGCCAAATATTGTTCAAAATATACTTGGTACCGATACATCACTTATTTGGCCGACTGTACAAGTACTCAACCAAAAACACTTCCCTTGATTACAGTGTTTTTATATCGGTATAATATTACATGCTAAATAATAGTCACTATGGCTTATTTTCTTCCAGCTGAGGGTAAATTGCCATGTTACTCACTTGGTTACTCAAATTTAACGTAGATTCTGTAGCGAAATATGTTGTTAATAATTATGAAACTATGGTACTTATGTGATGCACAGACATAGTAGTTTAATATTGTTCCATTAAGTATCGAGATATCAGCTGCTAAGGGATTCAATTTACCATCAGCTGGAACAAAAATAAACTATAGTATCACAGGGATTCTGCATTATACACTTTCCCCAACCCTTAGAGAGCCTTGGTACACCGATCATTTATATAAACACATTGGTGTTTATTGCGTCGGTAACGAGAGGTTACTGGGCGGGCTACCACCACCACCACCACCAGGGTATAATATCAATAACAATGGTGATGTGTGGTGGAGGCGTGATGGGAAGGAAACTAAGACAGGGGGAGGCGGTGAGAACCTAAGTGGAGGTTTGTATATATATCAGTATGTATTTTTTTTCTTTCTATATTCCAACTACTCCCTCTCGGGCATAGGCTGATAGCCTTTACACTCTACCGCTGAACACGGTGAGGCCCGTGAGGTCTTGCTCCAGTCTAGGGAGTGAGACATGCGAAGCTTCACGGCTCGAAGCAATTCCATCTCTGAAGCTGCTCCGCCTCTGTGCTTCACAGTCTTATCCCCCAGGCTCGGACCCTCACTCTCAGAACGCCACCTATTAAGCAATTAACTCACTAGGCATTGCCCCCCTGTAGCATATTTTTGAATATTGGAATATTCATACAATGCTATTCAATCAGGGAACAATGAGGGTATTTATTTGGCATTTCGGTGTGCTGTGGTAATGCACTGATACTAGGTACAGCACAAATTCCATCCCAATAATATCTTCCCATCGACATATTGGGATTCGAACCCGGGTCCATTGTATTACCAGTCCAGTGGCAAGACCACTCCGCCACACCTCCCCTCACCTTTTTATTAATGTCCTTACTTATATATTATTTATACTTTCCTCCCGAAACCTCCACCAAGTGTTAACACATTTCCCCAAGACCCCTTGTCGAGATAGATTTGTAAATTTTTCGGTAGGTTCCTCCTAAATTACAGGCTTGCTATCGCACGCCAGGAAAAAAATCGACACCTAAATGGCACAAAAGGTCTTAAAAACGCCAATCTGATGGGGCTAAGTATAATATCAATAACACTGCTGATGTGCGTGTGTGGGGGGGGGGGGGTTCGTGTTCGTGTTGTGAATTAAACCAATGCAAGGGGAGCTGTGACGAGGGGCTTACACTAACATCCTCTCTGCCATATTCTGTCACCTAAATAATATTTAACCCCTTCAGGATCATGATGCGTGTTGACAGTGCATTCTGGTTATCATTATACGATTATATTTAGAGTAGGAAGGGTCTGTGGAAGTCAGAGGGTTGATTGGCCTAGTCTTTACCCTCTTAACTCCCACAGATCCATTCTGAACTGTATGAAATCGTCTAATGAAAGCCAGAATATATATCAAAATGCGTCATGATCCTCAAGGGGTTAGTTAGACGATATTATACAGCTTAGGAAGGATCTGGGGAAATTTAAAGGGTAAGACTATCTCATTTAACCCTCTACCTTCCATATGCCCTTCCTAATCTGAAGAAAGTCATCTAATGAAAACCAGAATAAATAATATAAAGGAGACATGATCCTCATGGGTTAATAATCCTATAAAGCCTTATTATTTGCAAGGAAGTATATGTGACCTAAGCATGTAATATAATATTTTGGAATAAAAAGTAATTCATAAATACTAAATAATAAATAATAAATAAATATTACATAATAGTAATAACAAATAATAAATAATAAATATATATTACATAATAATAATAATAAATATATATTACATAATAGTAATAATAAATAATAAATATATATTACATAATAATAATAATAAATATATATTACATAATAGTAATAACAAATAATAAATAATAAATATATATTACATAATAATAATAATAAATATATATTACATAATAGTAATAATAAATAATAAATAATAAATATATATTACATAATAATAATAACAAAGAATAAATAATAAATACATATTACAAAATAGTAATAATAAATAATAATAGTTATAATATATAACAGGGGCAGGTCCAGGAAGTGTAGATGAGTGGAAAGGTCCGATAACGAGCTAACTTGATCTTGTTAGGCAGAGTTAGTGAATAAATACAGCCCATTTGCTCATGCCCTTCCATATTTTGACCCCTTCAGTAGCGGGGACGTCATATACAGTATATTTTATTCTAGCTATGTGTAGACAATGTTGTGCAGTATAAGAAGGATCTGTGGTAATAAAAACCGTAAGTGAGATAGTGTGAAGTCTGTTAACTATTAAAGAAGCTTTTTAAACTGAATACAATCGTCTAACAGTAGTCAGAATATAGTTAAAAGGACGACACCGGTACATAAAGGGTTAAAGAGGTAAATCATAATGAATAAATAATATCGAGGGGTTGAGATGGTTAGGAAGGATATGAGGAGAATTTGGGTAGTCAGAGTTAGTGAATAAATATAGCCCATTTGCTCCTGCCCTTTCATAGTTTTAAGGGAGGATGGGTCGGTTTATCTGGATCCCCTTCGCCCTCATATTTAGCCTAATACGTTTCGAGATTATATGACGTTCGCCCCACTAGTTTGTCGATTTTAAGACCTTTAGTTCTATTTCGTTATCGATGTCAAGACCTTTCGTGCCATTTAGGTGTCGATTTTTGTCTTGGCGAGTGGTAGCGAGCTTGTAATTTTACGAGGAACTGTCCTTTGGCCGGGACATTTTTCTATCGAACAATGTACACATTTATCGAGAAGGGGGTCTTTACGGGGGTGTTTTATAATGGTTGATGGATATCTAGGGAGGAAAAAATATATATATAGAAAGACTAATTAGCAAGCAAATCGTGGGTAATATTTCCCACATACAATAATTTAATATATTTTCGCGCAAAGGATTGGGTTCGTTGACCCAACGAATCGTTCAAGGCTATTGATATATTTTGGCACAAGTTTCATAGTGATATATTTTGGTACAAGCACACTTTCAGCACTTAAATGGTTTATATAAATTCATAGTTTAATTGTAAATAATGTAAGCTTAGTAAAAGTAACTATACAACTATATATATGCTTAATTACCAATATTGTAAATCCCTATAATAAGCGTTGCATATACAGTATAATAATTATATTATGATATATTGCTCCATCAATCCCTATAATAAGCGTTGCATATACAGTATAATAATTATATTATGATATATTGCTCCGTCAATCCCTATAATAAGCGTTGCATATACAGTATAATAATTATATTATGATATATTGCTCCATCAATCCCTATAATAAGCGTTGCATATACAGTATAATAATTATATTATGATATATTGCTCCGTCAATCCCTATAATAAGCGTTGCATATACAGTATAATAATTATATTATGATATATTGCTCCGTCAATCCCTATAATAAGCGTTGCATATACAGTATAATAATTATATTATGATATATTGCTCCGTCAATCCCTATAATAAGCGTTGCATATACAGTATAATAATTATATTATGATATATTGCTCCATCAATCCGTGGGAACTACTTCGGTATTCATCCGCCATTTTCACGTAGATTTAAACTTCTCAGCTTGGAGAGGTCAGTGGCTTCTAGATTTCCGTAGTGATAACACACAGCTCTTATACTACCATGTGGGTTTAATTCTCCACACAACTCTTACTCTCGCGGTCATTACATACGGCTAGTACTCTTACAATATCGAAAAGAACAGACATTTGATATTGTTGCTATCGATTGCCGTTAAATAAACTATTAACAATTAAGTGAAGATATTATACCATACCATAAAATGTAATAATGCGTGGAGTAAACAATAAACAAAGGCTTATTTAACCATTGGATCGACCTAACTTACAACCGGCTCAGAACATCCCACCATATGGTCGACTCCAATACTCCACCATGTTCGCTACCTAAGTATAATGTCTTTTTACCGCTGGCTAGTAGGTAGGACGTAATTATTACTTAGTGTTGGCGTTACGCAGCTAGTTATCCACAAAATTCCGTGTAAGTTGTTTAGTGAGTATGTTTGTCCATGATATAACTCACCGAAAATAGAAACTATTAATGAACACCCATTAAGGATAATATTTACTTCTTTGCAAAAGGGAATCATTGCATTTCCTGAAATAAAGATGAAAACACCCGGTAATTGTAAATACTCAAACATTATATTACCAAACATCTTTACTTAGTGTGGAAATCTGAATATCAGAAGGACGGCAAGGATTTGTCGTAATTAGAGTTACGCAACACAAATAAACGAGACCAACCCTCCTTAAGACGTGAATCCATATAACAAACAAGCAATATAGAGGGGTAGAGATGGCTAGCAAGGAACAAACAATATAGAGGGGTAGAGATGGCTAGCAAGGAATAAACAATATAGAGGGGTAGAGATGGCTAGCAAGGAACAAACAATATAGAGGGGTAGAGATGGCTAGCAAGGAACAAACAATATAGAGGGGTAGAGATGGCTAGCAAGGAACAAACAATATAGAGGGGTAGAGATGGCTAGCAAGGAACAAACAATATAGAGGGGTAGAGATGGCTAGCAAGGAACAAACAATATAGAGGGGTAGAGATGGCTAGCAAGGAACAAACAATATAGAGGGGTAGAGATGGCTAGCAAGGAACAAACAATATAGAGGGGTAGAGATGGCTAGCAAGGAACAAACAATATAGACGGGTAGAGATGGCTAGCAAGGAACAAACAATATAGAGGGGTAGAGATGGCTAGCAAGGAACAAACAATATAGAGGGGTAGAGATGGCTAGCAAGGAACAAACAATATAGACGGGTAGAGATGGCTAGCAAGGAACAAACAATATAGAGGGGTAGAGATGGCTAGCAAGGATTGGAGGATAGAACGTATAGCCAGAGTTGTGATAATTCCAGGAAGTAGTTGATGAGTGGAAAGGTCTGATACCGACCTAACTTGGTCTTGTTAGACAAGGTTAGGGAAAAATTAGAACTTCTGCTGATCTGGACAACTTTACCAACAAAAATATCGTCAGCCAGTATTAGATATAAAACTGGTAATTCCACGATAGCGCAGCTGTATATACCCAATATATATATATATATATATATATATATACAGTATATACTGTATATATACTGTATATATATATATATATATATATAAATATATATATATATATATATATATATGTATACAGTATATATATATGTATATATATATATATATATATATATATATATATATATATATATATATATATATATATATATATATATATATATATATTTTCTTTCAGGCAGGCGAGATTAAAATAATAGGCACAGTTTGCATTATTGAGTTTTTTATTGATACTCTCAATTTTTCGTATAGTTTTTCTGGTATTTTCAGGAAGTTGGTAAAGGAGGTTTACAAATGGTTCCGACGTTTCAATGGGCGCAGCCATCATTATCAAGGAGAAGTGAAGTTAGAAGGTGATAAGTCGAGTTTATATAGGCGATACAAGATCAAGAGAGGGATTATTGTGTGCTAGCTGCATTCTGGTTGGCTAACCTAAGACTAGCTCTGGTAGGCTGGCCGGACGCAGGAGGGGGCGGTGCCACTGCGTCGTTCATCTGCGTGTGTGGAGGGGGCATTCCTGGGGGCATCATGGGGGGCCTCGCTGTGGAAGGGCGTGCCGAGGGTAGGATCTGGCTGTATTCCGCTTGTGTGTTTAAAGTAGGTTGGTATGTTTGTATATATATAGCTTCAAGAATGGATAGGCGGCGTGAGTCTATTTCTTTATCAAGAATAGAGGTGTGTTTATCTAAGTCGGGTCTGGTGAGTTCCTGATGGTGTGGGGATGTGTGGTAGTGGTCCTTGATAGCTCCGGCTTGAAGGTGGAAGGTAAGGCGACGTGACAGACGAGTCCTTGTCAAACCGACATAAGTGTGAGGTCCACAGTCCTCACTGTTACAGGTGTGTCGGTATATGACATGGTCCTCTTGTGACGGTTTCTTAGCGGTAGCCGGGCTGTTGCGAATGACTAGTTGTGATGTTTCCTGAATTGTAGTATATGGTGAGTTTAAGGTGTTGGTCAGGGTTCGTAGTTTTAACGTTGTTGCTGATAATGTCTCTCATTATGTTTTCGTCTGTTTTGTGATCTGAGGACATGTGGTTTTTATAGTAAATGTTATGTATTCACTGTTTGTATTAGTAGGCATGTCGTTTTTGTACCATGTTTCAAGGTGTTTGTTGATGGTGTGGGCGATGTCTGAGTTACTGTACCCATTGTTTACAAGCACCTGGGTGAGCCTCTCGAGTTCCTTGTGAGTGTCTCGCCAGGAGGTGCAGTGTGATAGGGCTCTCCTGACGTAGGCGGCGATGGTGGATCGTAAATATCGCTGGGGGCATTCACTTTCGCCGTTGAGACATAATCCGTTGTTGGTGGGTTTGGTGTAGACAGTGGTGGTAAAGCCTGAGGTGTTGTTGTTGTTTACGAGGAAATCAAGGAAGGGGAGATGACCGTTAGAGGACTCCTCGAAGGTGAAGTTTAGACTGGATGGCGATGAATCGTTGTTGAAGGTCACATAGCTCCTGTGGGTCCTTCACACGCACGAAGATGTCGTCCACATATCTGCAGTAGATGGAGGGGCGGTTGGTAGTCAGGAGCTCTTCTTCGATGGTGCCCATGTAAAAATTGGCAAAGAGGACTCCTAGGGGACTGCCCATTGCCACACCATCAATCTGCTGAGACATGTCACCTCGCGGGCAGGTGAAGGGCGCCTCTTTGGTGCATATTTCCAGCAACGTCTTCAGGGCTGTTTCTGGGAGGTCTAAGGGCGTGTTGTCTGGGCAGTGGTAGACTCGATGTAGGATGAGCTCAATGGTGCGGTCCACAGGCACGTTGGAAAAGAGACTTTCTACATCTAGGGAGGCGATGATATGGTCGTCAGTAGAGGAGGCATCTCTTAAAATCTCCAGGAAGTCAGCTGACGAGGAAAGACTGTATATATATATATATGTTTCTAATCTCTCAGTGGGGATCGAACCGTCGACCATCAGGACGATAGCCGACGCTTTATCAACTACACCACGGCAGAAGACTGCCGTGGTGTAGTTGATAAAGCGTCGGCTATCGTCCTGATGGTCGACGGTTCGATCCCCACTGAGAGATTAGAAACATTTAGTGGCTCACGTGTATTTGTGATATATTCTCAATATATATATATATATATATATATACCAGGTATATACAGTATAAGAGTGTATATTATATATATATATATATATATATATATATATATATATATATATATATATATACATATTAATACACATATATATATATATATATACTGTATATATATATGTATGTATATATATCTATATATATATATATATATATATATATATATATATATATATATATATATATATATATAAACTTGTGTATATATAGAAACTTTTATAGAATGCGTGTGAATAGTTGAGTGAACACGTGGTCATTTGGATTAATAGTCCTGGAGCCAAGGGGTGTTTGCATGCATGAATGGGCCAGAAAATCACCCGCTTGATTTAGTTAGGGGGTCCACTGGGACACCTTTTTAGCGAGGGTAGACATCCCGAAACCCGGCAGTTATCGTGTTATTCGGGGTTTTCGCTGAATTTAATGAAATCAAAATAACTCCTTTTTTTACGTGTGACGGTTACATAAATTGCAATAACTCGGCAATGAAATGGTCTACAGAGCTCTTTCACCACTCAAAATAAAGCTTAAAGAATTATCTATTCAATGGATACAAACACAATAAGATTGGTCAATACCCAAGGTCACAAGAGGTCAAAGTATAACCTTTTCTGATGAGGAACTAAAATTTATGACTTTTCAAAATTAAATATTTGTTAAAAGTAGGTAAATGGATTGAACGTTTAATGCTTTTATATTCTGGTTAGGTACACCATAGGCAAGTTTTTAAAATTACTTGGAAAAGTTGATTACGTGTTTTAACCCCTTGGCGTCCAGTACAATAATATGAAGTTTGCGAATGATATACCAATATTAACTATGTATTGGTTATATAATTATGGTACTACTGAGTCAGCTAAAGTTCTATCAAAACACTCTGTATCACAGTATCATACATTGCATATATATCTTCAAAGCAGATTTCAATTATTTTTTGTCACATTAATGAATGACCTACTTTTGGGGAGAGGGGTGAGCCGGGGATACAGTTGGAAATGTATTCTGTGATGTGTCCCATTAATGGCTTAGGTTTTGACATCCTTTCACCTGACATTTGCAGTAAGGGCAGCATTTCATATCTAGTTGTCTGCAGACACAGCGTTTAGTAGAGCAGGAGGTACATTTACAGGGCATTGCAAAGTCATCCGGTAGCAAGACTTGAAGATGGTCCGGTTGAAGATTGCCATCTTCTTCAATGAAACCAAAGTCTCTGGGATCCAGTTGAGGATTGCTTAGGCAGTGTAGCTGTAGATATGTCCCAAAGAATGCCCTGACGACATGACCTTTGACTGATCGGCTGGTGGGAGGCAGTTCCAAAATGGTCTTTTTGCTGTGGTGGTAGAGGTAGTACCGTTATTCATCCATTGTTCTGCATGAGGTTCCTGATTTGTACACATTCACAAGGAACTCTTCCACCAAGATGAAGTTAATACAGTTCAATTCCTTTCCAAAATCAATCAGATAATGCACCGGATCTGCCTTCAGTGCAGCAGCCTTTGTACCAAATTTACTTGTGGAATCACAACCAGTGAGATGGTGCAGGGCAACTAAGATTTTGCAAGTATCTGATCCCAACTTATCGCCTAGAACATGAAGGGGTATGTATCCTGTGGTATTACCAACATGAAGGGGTATGTATCTTGTGGTATTACCAACACCAGCACGAATCCACATCTCTCGTAGGCCATGTGCCTTCAGAAGCGACCAGTAGTGTAGGGCCAAGATTACTACATCAGTATCATTTGATATAATAACCACTCTCTTAGTCCCATTCTCAACTGCATGACGAGCATGTGGGATAATTCTGATGTCGGCCTCTTCAATCGTTGTGTCTAGATCAGGTAATGGTGTCTCTTTTCCATTCAAAATAGCCAGGCATGGTTCAATTTCAGGTGGAAGTCCAATCGAGCTAACAACTGTATCTGTCATCGGTTTTGGCTTGGTTAAGATGCGTTGTCGAATGAGTTTCTGTAGCTTGGATTAGTTTGCAGATGAGGCCCAGAATGCATCCATTGTGACTGGCAATTGCGTTCCTGTACCTATCCCATATAAATCAATTGGGCTGCAACCACACCTTCTAGATATTTCGCTGTCCTTCACTGAACCCTCTATGTATGTGTCAAAGACGAAGTCGACACGTTTAGAGTTGCTGCCAAGTCCATATGACACCTCCAATAACTTATCGCAGAGTTCACCGAAGGTGTTCATCTGGGATACCCGCATACAACGAAGGCCTGCCATTACATCAATGATAGTCACTGTATTTGCTGGCTTCCATTTAGATGGTGGTATATAGTCTGCTTTTTCAAGGTGTTTTTCTAACTCAGTGCACAGTTCACTTTGTTTGGTTTGGTCATTAGTCCATTCTTGTCAAAGAGGTAACTGCTGTCAATCAGGTCAAACCCCAGCAAATGTTTCATGTCATATCCTCGGACACGAGCAATGTCATAGATCTTCTGGGTTTCTGCCATTTGCTTCTTGGTCTCTTTGCTTGTAGACTTATAGGTACTTTGGTCTCCCTTCATGGATTTGAATGTCTTAAGGTTCGTCCTGTGAATGGTATCAAAGATGGATCTGTGTTTCATTACGATTCTTTCATTTCGGAATGTTTCATACTTCTTCCTAGATCTTTCATCAAATTCGAGCAGATTGTCACAGCTTTTCTTTGTCATGATTTCCTGTGTGAGGATGTTGTGAAGCTTGTCTTTGTCTCCTTCACACGGTAACGTCATGGGGTTGTCATGTTCTTTTACATACTCAATCATATCCTGAATCAATGTCTCAGATGACCTTGTTGCTGATAAGTTGAACTCGTGGTTTACTAAAAGTTCTGTGATAGGTGTGACGACTCCACTGACCTGACGTTGGAAATTGACAACAGCTAACATTTCATGGTAAATGATCTCCCACTGAGCAACGAATTGCTTCTTTTTGGTGCTACCGATGATACCCCCAGCACTCTTCTGGGATCGATTTATCGTCTACTCGAGACACATGTCTGCCCCTACAGCACTGAATGGTCCATCTGTCCGCTTCATCACGAACTTGCCTGCCAGGAAACTCTTGTACACATCTTCTGGTAGCTTTCTCATATCTTCTAGGTATAATGAAGCCCATCTAAAATAGTTGACCCTATCACATCCAGCAAATAGCGGCAGCACAGATTGAACACTTTGGAGATGGAGTTTCCAGTCTCCCTCACGGTCTGCCGTAACCAAGTCCTTTAGAACAGCCACCATTCTGACGAAGTGGTCCCAGAATGTAAAAGTCTCTGACGCTGCACTTCTCTGACATCTAAATTTATTGAAGTCTTCAACCATGACTTCTGAGTTTGACATAAATGCCTCCAAATGAACCTTGCTTTCCTCCCTCTTCTTTTCTGCTACAGAGTTTTTCAACAGTCTCAGATGCTCAAGCTCATCCCTGTACCTCTCAATTCCTTCCACTTTGAAGAACTCCGCCCACTGCAGCCTTTCTATACACTCAGAGAGCATGAACAAACCCTTCAACGACCTCGTATAATGTGATCCATCAAGAACTGATCTTACCACATTTTGGCCAAATGCTGTAGACTCTACCAATATAGTTTCTGCTCCACTGCCATTAATGAGCTTTCCTATCGCACCCATGACTACCTTAATCATATGAAAAGAGCCCAGACATAACACCAAGTTATTAAATTCAAATGGTTTGCTCATGGTGATTTCACGGGCAATGTGATACACATACCACGGGCAAGTGTGTTTGGTCTAGTTGACTCAAAATATTCTGGAAGTTTTTTAATGCTGTGTAAACTGTGCCATATTCCGTAACAGGGTGGGGAAGGACTGGTAGGAAACCTACAACCTTCTGACACACATTCTCATCAGTAATAAGAGAGTTAAAGGCACTCCAAGAGGGCATTGTTTGGTCCATAGTTGTTTCTTTAACACCTTCCGTCATACATGATAGATCCATTCTACTTACAGTCCAAGCTACGTCCTTCCTGCTGACACTTTTTGCATATGATTTGTCTATTTTGTACAGTTCTTCCGGAACTTCGTAGATTGTTGGAAGGCTTGGCTTTTTAGCAGTTTTCGTGTAAGGAAACAAAGTCTGGCAACCTAACTCTTGTGTGAATTGTCTCTCTCTGTGGGTGACACCAGTCTCCGATATCTTAGGCTTACTATTCAGAGTCACTCCTTGAAGTTTGTCCTGCATAAGAATCATTACAGTGTCATGACTTCCTCCTATGCCAGATAGTGTTGCTTCCTCATGATCAAAATTATCAAAGGCCCCCAACGTGAAGCTTGATGTGTTTAAATGACTAGGAAATGGGACCTGACCATGACTTGCTTCTGTAACAAATGATGCCATATCAGAATGATAGCGGAGTAGCTCGTCATAACTAATTGCCAGTCCAAACCTATTGAGACTAGAAATAAGCGTTTTTGACCTACACACATTATAAATAGCTTCAGAGTTCAACATGTGCAAAGGGGTTCGCTTTTTACCATTATTTACAGTGTAAAAGATGACTTGATACACAGATAGTACTTTTTTTATCTTGGAAGATCTAGTGTCACTCTCCTCATAAATTTCAGGCTCACCATCTACAATATTGTCACTGTGTAAAATATCAACATCAAAAAGAGCTGAACAAAAGTCTGCAACGTCACTGGGAATTATCATGTCAGAATATGCTTTCTCAAGTTCATTGGCATCACAGAACCTGTCATTCAGCTCAAAGTCTTCGTTGAGGATGCAATCTCTCAACATGGTACCACACTTTCTGACTGTTTCCCTATCTAACGACATTTCACTTCTCTCTGGCTCTGTCTCAGCTGCACCTGGCTTGAAAACAATGGTGTTTATTTTAACCGGTTGGGACAAAAAATGAGACATCCCCCCCAAACAGGTGGATTAGGTACATTTTCACATCCCTGTTTGTGTATGTAAAACGAGTTTGATCATTACTCCGCGCTTCATTACAGCACTTGGAAATATAACTCAGGTTATAGCATCTCCCCGAGTTCAACCCTGGTTCTAAATCTTTCATAAAATTTGCAAAGATATCAAACTTCTGCTGGCCAGTTGGCGTTGACGATGATTCAGTTGCTACTTTCTCTCCTTTCCTGATGTAGTTACGAATACACTGGCTGTGACAGTAAAGATCCGCTCCAAATACGGCATTCGCATCTTGCAAGTCGGAAGTTCGGGTAAACACATCATCCTGAAGTATCATGGCTGCCTTTAGGAATGATTCAGCCCGTCCTGTTTCAGAAATCCTCCATGTATCGTATACGTTGTTGTGTTTTGGATTTCCACAAATGACACATTTCTTTAAACACTTGTTAATATTAGCTGGCAGAGATGCGGGGTCTCGAGAATCCACCATAGACCGTCTACTCCTTTTAGAGGATGAGCTATCCTCTGGGAATAAGCAGCAATATCCGTGGAGACTTCGGTTAACTGCTTGAGTTTATCCAGTGTTTTCTTGAGGGTATACTGTTTATAACATTCGTTAGTAACATGGTATAAGAATTTACCTTTGTCCACTTGCTTCAGTCTTTCAAAAACTACGTCCTTTCTCACTTCCGCTGCTTCAATGATACGTGCCCTGCCATTCTCTGTGCTGGTTGTTTCACATTTATCATCATACTTTTGGCAGATTATGCATTTCTTGGGATCGCAAGAACCACTTGAGGATGGTGACTGTGATGCCCTTAATCTTTTCTTTGGGAAGCCAGACATTCTTCACTGAAAAAAAAAAAAAAATTAGTTTTCCCAAAATTTTAAATGAACAATATATGAACAGAGAACATAAAATATACTGGATTATCTTATTTTTGCATTCCTATTGCAATCCTAAAGATTACAAATTACGGCATATATCTGTTATGCTTCAGTACGTTGATACGGTATATATACCTTTTATTGATTGCTACACAGGGGTTAAAATATGTAATCAACTTTTCCAACTAATTTCAAAAACTTGCCTATGGTATACCTAACCAGAATATAATATGAGTAGAAATGGCGGAAAATCGTTATGGGAGGAAATTAAAATAGCATCAAGGTTTAGCAATGTGTGCATTATGGGGGATTTTAATTTTCCGAACATTGATTGGCAGCACCAAATAGGCGACTCCGATTCAGTAGAGTTTATAGAGGTAGTACAAGATAGTTTTTTATTTCAATTCATAGATACGCCGACTAGAGGTATTAATATTCTTGATTTAGTTTTCAGTAACAATGAACATATGATAAATAATGTAGAGATTGGTGACCACCTAGGAAATAGCGATCATAAATCTATTTATTTTAATATACAATGGACAGGGAATGCTAAAGAGAATACGACACTTATCCCAGATTTCAGAAAAGCCGATTATGGTGGGCTAAGAAGAGACTTAAGGGTGGACCCTATTGTTAAGCGATTAAGTCAGGATATGCCAGAGTTAAACTTGCCACCTACATATAACCAGTTTATTGCTTCACTCCACAATGCTCAAAATAAATATATCCCTAAAAGAAGATTTAGATCGACGCAGAACCAACCAAAATGGATGACTAATAAACTAATAGATCTTATAGGAAAAAAGAAAGGAATATATCGAAAAATAAAGAAAGGTGAAAATCATTTACATATATACTATCAGACTCTATCAAGACAGGTCAAAAGGAAATCAGGAAAGCAAAAAGAAATTATGAAATAAGGATAGCCAGCGACTCAAAAAATAACCCTAAAGCTTTTTACCAACTATATAAATCTAAAGTTAGAGATGTAATAGGCCCCCTAAAAACTTCAATAGGAGAAATAACAGAAAATGATTTAGAAATGTGCAGTACATTAAATAGTCAGTTTCTTTCCGTTTTCACTAATGAAAATTTGGCACAGATTCCAGAAGTCAATATGGTATATAGTGATAGTATAGAAAATATGTTAAGTACAGTTAGTATAAGTAGAAATGATGTGCTTAAGGAAATTGACAGACTGAAACCTCAAAAATCGCCTGGTCCTGACGAGGTATATGCTAGAGTATTAAAAGAATGCAGAGATGAGTTAAGTAGTCCATTAGCATTTATATTTAACAAGTCATTAGAAACAGGTTTAGTTCCAGAAGCTTGGAAGCTTGCAAATGTAGTTCCGATCTTCAAAAAGGTGATAAATCGATAGCATCCAATTACCGTCCCATTAGTCTCACATCAATCATAGGAAAGTTGCTAGAGTCTATTATTTCTAGGAAAAATTAGAAGCCACTTAGTAAAATTTAACTTAATAAATCTTCTCAGCATGGATTCACTCAGGGACGTTCGTGCCTTACTAATTTGCTTAGCTTTTTCTCAGAGGTATATGAAGCAGTAGATAGTGACAAGTCATATGATATTATATATTTAGATTTCAGTAAAGCTTTCGACAGAGTCCCTCATGAGAGATTGATGAGAAAGGTTGAGGCACATGGAATAGGAGGATCGTTGTTGGGATGGATTAGGTCATGGCTAATTGGTAGGAAACAGAGAGTCAGCATAAATGGTACCAAGTCAGAGTGGGGAGCAGTCAAAAGTGGTGTCCCCCAGGGATCGGTATTAGGTCCCCTGTTGTTTCTTATATACATAAATGACCTAGATTTAGGTATAACTAGTAGGATAAGTAAATTCGCAGACGATACTAAAATGGGGAGATCAATTGATTCAGATAGCGATATAGAGTGCCTCCAAAGGGATCTAGATACCTTACATGAATGGTCAGTAAATTGGCAGATGAAGTTTAACATTGACAAATGCAAGGTATTAAAGATAGGGAAGATGCAAACAAATGTTAAATATAAACTAGCTAATTTAGAATTAGAAAATTCAGACTGCGAGAAAGATCTAGGTGTGTTTGTTAGCAATGATTTGAAGCCTAGAAAACAGTGTATAAGCGTTCGTAATAAGGCAAACAGGATTCTCGGGTTCATCTCTAGGAGTGTGAGTAACAGAACTGCTGATGTTATCTTAAAACTTTACTTGTCATTAGTGAGACCCCATATGGATTATGCTGTCCAATTTTGGTGTCCTTATTACAGAATGGACATAGATTCATTGGAGAGAATTCAGCGTAGAATGACAAAAATTATCCATAATATTAGAAATTTTCCGTATGAAGAAAGGTTGAAGAAATTAGGTTTACATTCGTTAGAGAGACGCAGAGTTAGAGGGGATATGATAGAGGTGTTCAAGTGGGTTAGTGGGATTAACAAAGGGGACATGACAAATGTACTAAAGCTCAGTGATAGCGAAAGAACTCGTACCAATGGTTTCAAATTAGATAAATTTCGTTTCAGAAAAG
Organism: Paralithodes platypus; assembly: GCA_032716605.1. Taxonomy (NCBI): domain Eukaryota; kingdom Metazoa; phylum Arthropoda; class Malacostraca; order Decapoda; family Lithodidae; genus Paralithodes; species Paralithodes platypus. Next base: position 18,386,076 of record CM064534.1, read on the forward strand.
ATATAGGCAAATATTGGTTTGGTAACAGAGTTGTAGATGGGTGGAATAGGCTACCAAGTGATATAGTGGGATCAAGAACGATAGGGAGCTTTAAGAAAAAATTGGATAAGCATATGGACGAGAAGGGTTGGGTGTGAAGGGGGATCAGCCGGGTTGGGCCAATCAGCGCTCTGCAGACCCCCGTAATCCTGCGTTAATCTCTAACCGGTTTGGTAAGATGATCCTCAGGGTATTAGAGTGTTGAGCCTATAATTGGGCTTTGTAATTGGGGTTGTGTGGGACAGGGATCTGCCTTGCTTAGGCCAATCGGCTTTCTGCAGACTCCCATTTTCTTATGTTCTTATGTTCTTATAAAAGCATTAAACGTTCAATCCATTTACCTATTTTTCACAAATATTTAATTTTGAAAAGTCATAAATTTTAGTTCCTCATCAGAAAAGGTCATAGTTTGACCTCTTGTGACCATGGGTATTGACCAATCTTATTGTGTTTGTATCCATTGAATAGATAATTATTTAAGCTTTATTTTGAGTGGTGAAAGAGCTCTGTAGACCATTTCATTGCCGAGTTATTGCAATTTATGTAACCGTCACACGTAAAAAAAGGAGTTATTTTTATTGAATTAAATTCAGCGAAAATCCCGAATAACACGATAACTGCCAGGTTTCGGGATGTCTACTCTCGCTAAAAAGGTGTCCCAGTGGACCCTCTAACTAAATCAAGCGGGTGATTTTCTGGCCCTTTCATGCATGCAAACACCCCTTGGCTCCTGGACTATAAGGGGTCGGGCGCAAGTTGGACTAGATAATAGTCCATCAGGCGCCTGCCCGGGGAGACGATTAATATGAAGGGTGCGCCTGGAAGTGTGGTGGGAGGGCTTGTGGCTTTGGCTCCGCTGCATGTCTGCCTGCCGAGATCGGAACCTCTCCGGGTGGTCGGGGGCCGGGGAGTGCTGGAGCGACCTTGGTGACCCTGGTCTCTGGGTCTTCTCCTTGGTGACCTGGATGTGTGTGAGTTTGTGCTTTTTATCTGTGTTTATTTGTTGTTTTATGTTGTTTTTGTGTTTTCCCTGTTCTTGCTCTGTCTTGAGTCGGCTACCCCCAAAATGAGGATTGGGCCTGAGCATATAGATAGATAGATAGATATATTTATTTACCGGTATATATAGGCTGCCTTTCTCACTGTATCATTCCACCACTCGCTTCCCTTCCTGATACCTCTGCCTCCTACTTTCCTTTTGCTGCATACTACCTCTGCACTTGCTTTCACTCCTTCCTTAAACTGTTGCCATTCAACCTCTACTTCTCTCTCTTCCATCTCTCTCACTTCCATCCACTTTTCATTTAGTCTTTCCTTGTACTCCCTCTCTTTTTCACTCTTCTCTAACTCACTAACTTTTATTACCTCTCTTACCTCACGCTTGTTCTTATTCTCCTGTAACTCTTAACTCTTAGCTTTCCCTCCACCAGGTAATGATCTGACATACCCTCCGCCTCACCTCTCATCACATTCACATCCAGCAGTAAGCACAATCTTTCCCTTGTCACCAGCACATAATCTATCAATGCCCTCTCTACAATCTCTCCCCTCACAAGTCTATATGCCAGGTGTACTTGTGTATACGCCTTTTTTTGAAGAACGTATTACCTACACTCAATCTGCACTCTTCACATACATTTTTCAGTCTTTCTCCACTCTCGTTTACACCATCCACACCAAAACTACCGATGACTCCCTCAACAGGCTCATTTCCTACCCTAGCATTTAGGTCCCTTAAAACTATAACATTTTCATTTTCATCAAACCCTTGTAGACAATCTCTCAAATCTTCCCATAAACCGTCTAACTCTCTTTCACTTCCTGGTCCATACGCACTTACAAAAACCCACCTTTCACCCTTAAACCAAATTCGCACCCACTTTAGCCTTAATGACACCTCTTTCTATCTATCTATCTATTGCCTGACGCCGTGATCCCCGAAGGGGTGGCCACGAACGAACCGCCCCCATGCACCTCTGTCCCCAGTCAGTCGACGCCCCTCCCCCCAACCAGCACCGCCTTCGTTCATGTAGTTCCTCACTCCATCCTTCCACCTCATATTCGGTCTACCTCTCCCCCTCTGTCCCTCCACCTCGCTCTCGTACACCCTCTTAGTCATTCTCTCGCTTTCCATACGTTCCATATGGCCGAACCATCTCAAGTTGTTCCTTTTCACACTTTCCAGCACATCTACCTCCACACCACACCTCCTTCTTACTTCCTCATTAGTCTGTCTATCCCTCCATGTAACTCCGCACGCACTCCTTAAGTAATTCATTTCCACTGCTCTCACTCTTGGTCTGAGTCTCTCAACCAACGTCCATGCTTCGCTTCCGTAAGTCAGTGTCGGGATTACCACACTGTCATGCAAGGACTTCTTCACTTCCATACTGACCACCCTATTTCTTGTTACTGCTTTTAGCGTTCCTACAACCCTCTTCCCCTGTTGTACCCTCTCCCGCACCTCTTCATCCATAGTCCCATCTTTACTCAACACACTGCCCAGATACTTAAAAGAGTTGACGATCTCCATAGCCTGACCGTTCAGCTTCACCTCACACTCTGTGACTTCACCCCTTTCGAAGACCATAACCTTGCTCTTCCCCGTATTTACCTTCAAATTCCGTTTTTCGCACACTGTTCCAAACTCATTTACCAGACCCTGCAACTCCCATTCATTATCACTCATCAGAACTGTATCATCCGCAAACAGCAGTATAGGTAGCTTCCACTCAATTCCCTCCCTTTTCAGCGATACACCAACATCCACTGCTCTTGATAGTATTTCTTTCATAACTCCACCTCTTTCCACTCTTTTATAAACTCTCTCAACTCCTCCTTCACAATAATAGCCACTCCTTCTTTCCCCCTGACTCCCTCGTCTACTCCAGACTTTCTACCTATCACGTTTCCAAAATCCACTTCTCCCTCTCCTTTCATCTTTGTTTCATTCAGTGCAAGGACATCATACATCCTTCTTTCAAATAAGAGGAGAATAATAAGAAGAGAAAGTGTTTTGAGAGGGTTTTACAGGATGGTAGTGTTGAGGTATGGGAGAGGTACAAGGAGAAAAGGAGAGAGGCAAAACGGAAAATTAGAGAAGCGAAAAAAGATGCAAACGAAAGGTGGGGTCAAAGGCTGAGTGAGAATTTTGAAGAACGAAAGAAGATGTTCTGGAAGGAGGTAAATAAAGTAAGGAAAGGAGGACAAAAGAGGGAAGAGTCAGTGAAAGATGAAAATGGAGAATTACTAGTGGAACTAGTTGAAGTGAGGAAAAGATATGCCGAGTATTTTGAATCTTTGTTAAATACAAGAGATGGAAGAGAAGCAGTGATTGAAGCAGAGGTGGATGGAGATAGGTTACCCAGGCCACCCAGGTGGCAGGGAATGAATGAAAGGATTGAGGAAAATGAGGTGAAAGAAGCAGTGAAACAAATGAGAGCGGGAAAAGCAGAAGGTTTGGATGGTATTGCTGTGGAGTGTATAAAGAAGGGTGGAGATGTGATAATAGATTGGTTGGTGAGACTTTTCAATGTGTGCTTTGCTGTGTCAATGGTACCAATAGACTGGAAGAGTGCATGTATTGTGCCGTTGTACAAGGGGAAGGGAGATCGGCAGGAGTGTTCAAGTTATAGAGGTATTAGTTTATTGTCAGTGGTTGGAAAGGTGTATGGTAGGGTGTTGATAGAGAGGATAATAAAGTGTACGGAAGTTGCAATAGGAGAAGAACAGTGCGGTTTTAGGAGGGGAAGAGGGTGCGTGGATCAGATGTTTGCAGTAAGACAGTTATGCGAGAAGTATTTAGAGAAGCATAAGGAGATATTTTGGGCATTTATGGACTTGGAAAAAGCGTATGATCGTGTTGACCGTGAAGCAATGTGGAAGGTGTTAACCCCTAAGTGTCGGCGCGCAACATAAGTCGAGTATAATAAATCTGGATTATCTGGCGGCGCTCGACATAGGTCGTGTGGCAATTTCAGCACGTAATGTTGCTGGGAAAGAGAGACAAGTGGTGGCAGGAGAGTAGCGAGCGTGTGACTGCTCCAGACCACCGCGGCGAACCTACTGACACGAATCCCACCTCCTCCCTCCCTCTCTCACTCGCTATATACGGAATTGTATGGGGAAAGTGCCGAATTACATGCTTTTTGCACTCGCGTTGCGCGGTTGTTGCAAGAAAACTAGCCATCATAAAAGGATCGTTAAGGTGTCATTGGAAAGCTCTGTTTATGCCCTTTCAGGGATAGATACTTGTTTTACGCTCTGGGTCTTATTTAGGCATGAAAATGATCACGTAAACAGCCCTATTTTGGCTAAAAACACCCCGCTGGGCGGTACATATAAATAAACCGCCTAGCCCGCTAATAAGGTGTTAAGGATTTATGAAATAGGAGGAAATTTGTTAGAAGCAGTTAAGAGTTTTTATGAAGGGAGCAGAGCATGTGTGAGAGTAGGAAATGGTGAGTTGAGTGAATGGTTTGAGGTAATATTATTTGTATTAATCTCACCACCACACCTCCAATGAAATTAATTAAAGTATATATGATCCACCGGGATTCGAACCCGGGTTATCACACACATATTTTTGCCACCTTAACCATTACACCACCAGGACGGTTAAAGGTTTATGCACACGCCTACGACTTATTATCCATTCTCGAATACTGGATATAAATCTAATCATGTTCATATTCCCAACCGCACTATGGTAGCCTACTGTTTAAGTGAGAGGAAAGAATATTCATGGGGCACAGATCATATAGACCGGCCTCTCGAAGAAATATCCCTAAACCTACTAATAATATTTTTTATTAATCTCACCACCACACCTCCAATGAAATTAATTAAAGTATATATGATCCACCGGGATTCGAACCCGGGTTATCACACACATATTTTTGCCACCTTAACCATTACACCACCATGGTAGGTTTGCGACAGGGTTGTGTAATGTCACCATGGCTGTTTAATATGTTTACGGATGGTGTGGTGAGGGAGGTGAAAATGAGAACTATGGGAAGAGGATTGGGTTTAGTAGGAAAGAATGGTAGAGATTGGGAGTTGAATCAGTTGCTGTTCGCTGATGACACAGCATTGGTGGCGGATTCTGATGAGAAACTGCAGCGGGTAGTCAAAGAGTTTAGTGTGGTTTGTGGAAGGAGGAAAATGAAGGTGAACGTCAATAAAAGTAAAGTAATGGTGTGTAATAGGGGAGAGCATAGGGTGAATCTAGATGTGAGGCTGGATGGGGAAATATTGGAACAAGTAGAGTGTTTTAAATATCTAGGAGGAACGATAAGCAGGAGTGGAGGTATGGAAGTGGAGGTAAAACAGAGAGTGTGTGAAGGAAGGAAGGTTTTCGGAGCAATGGGAAGTATGTGGAAGACGAGAAATCTCGGAGTGAAAGTAAAAAGTGCACTGTATCAAGGAATTGTTGTGCCAACAGTGATGTATGGGGCTGAGACATGGGCTCTGAAGAAAAAGGACTAAAGAGGGCTGGATGTGATGGAGATGAGCTGCTTGAGGAGTATGTGTGGAGTTACTCGTAGAGACAGATTGAGGAATGAAGAGATATGTAGGAGAGTCGGGCAGCAGGAACATTTGTCAGCCAGAGTGGACAGAAGGGTGCTGAGCTGGTATGGTCATGTTGAACGAATGGGAGAGGAAAGGCTTACAAAGAGAATATGTGAGTCAGGTACAAGGGGAGATAGAAGGGCAGGAAGACCCCCATTGAGATGGAGAGACTGTGTAAGAAAGGCTTAGGATGATAGAGGAATGACTATAGATCAGGCAGGGGAAGTGGTGGTGGACAGGAGTGAATGGAGAATGCTTGTGAATAGTTGAGTGAACACGTGGTCATTTGGAGTAAGGGGTCGGGCGCAAGTTGGACTAGATAATAGTCCATCAGGCGCCTGGCCCGGGGAGACGATTAATATGAAGGGTGCGCCTGGAAGTGTGGTGGGAGGGCTTGTGGCTTTGGTTCCGCTGCATGTCTGCCTGCCGAGATCGGAACCTCTCCGGGTGGTCGGGGGCCGGGGGAGTGCTGGAGCGACCTTGGTGACCCTGGTCTCTGGGTCTTCTCCTGGGTGACCTGGATGTGTGTGAGTTTGTACTTTTTGTCTGTGTTTATTTGTTGTTTTGTGTTGTTTTTGTGTTTTCCCTGTTCTTGCTCTGTATTGAGTCGGCTACCCCCAAAATGGGGATTGGGCCTGAGCTTATAAATAGATAGATAGATAGATATATATAGGCTATGTACCTTTTTCTTTTTTTCTATTATTTCTATGTGAATGAGGGAGACAAAAGGCATAACAGCCTGCAGTGAGTGCCTCCCCCAGATTTCAAAGAGTGACTTGACCGAAATCAAGGGACGTTCGAGCTAAAATGCCTGGACACACGGGGTTTGAAGCAATTTAAGTCATAGAAAGAGGGAAAGACTGATTCTGGGAGAGAGTTCCAGAGCTCAGCAGTTGAATAGAAGAATGTCTGAGAATAGCTTTTCACTCTTGGGTTGGAGAGTTTGCACAGAGTAGGGGTGGGATTGTGTTGCAAGGCGGGTACTACTTACCGTACGTAGAGGAGGTGGTATACACTGGGAAAGCTCCGAGGAACACTGATTATTGTAGTAGCGATAGAATAGAGAGAGAGATGCAACATTGCTGTGAAGAGAGAGAGATTGCAGAGAGTTGGTGAGTGGACGGTAGTTAATGATACGAAAGATTTTCCTTTCTACTTTATCTAGGAGTGCGGTGTGAGAGGATCCTCCCCACACATGTGAACAATACTCAATACAAGGACGCACTGTGCCCCTGTACAGAGCAAGAAGCTGCGCAGGGGTAAAGAACCCCTTGAGGCGGTTGAGCACACCCAGTTTCTGTGAGGCTGCCTTAGCAAGACTGGTAATATGGTCTTTCCAAGTGAGAGCACAAGAAAAAGAGACACCGAGAACATTGAGAGAAGATGAAGGGTTGATTTTTGTATTGTTGAAGAATAAGGGATAGGCCTCTGGAGGTTCCTGACGGGTAGTAAGATGGATAAATTGAGTTTTGGAAAACATTAAATGCACCAAGGTATTCCCTACCCCAATTGGAAATAGTAGCTAGATCAGAAGATAACTATTTTATGGCTTCATTACGTTTACTTTTGAGGGACTGCTGGCTGGGGCGTTCTGGAAAACTAATTGAGTGGTGTAAGGTAGAGTCGTCTGCATATGAATGGATGGGACTGGATGTACAGTTAAGAATATAATTTATGAAAATTAGAAAGAGAATAGGAGATAGGACAGAACCCTTAGGAACACCAGAGTTGATAGGATGAGGAAATGAGCGATGGCCGTTCACAACCGCAGCTATGGAACGGCAGGAAAGGAAATTAGAGACAAAGGCACAGATGGAGGGACAGAAACCGGAGGAGGGCAGTTTGGAAATTGAAGATTTGTGCCAGACTCTATCGAAGGCCTTCGATATGTCTAGTGCAACAGAAAAAGTCTCACCGAAGTCCCGAAAGTTGGATGACCAAGAGTTAGTAAGATATGAAAGAAGATCACCAGTATAACGACCTTTAAGGAAGCCATACCTAGCGGTCTGAGAGCAGATTATGAAAAGAGAAATGCTTAAGAAATTTGGAAGCAAGAAAAGTTTCAAAAACTTTAGATATACAAGAGATGAGAGCAATTGGACGATAGTTGGAGGGTTGAGAGCGGTCACCCTTCTTTGGGACAGGTTGAATGAGAGTAAACTTTCAGCAAGAAGAAAAGACGTTAGAGGAGAGACAGAGACGAAAGAGTTTGCCTAGGCAGAGGGTCAGCACGGAAGCACAGTTTTTAAGTACAACAGGAGGAACACCGTCCGGACCGTACGCCTTCTTAGTATTAACCCTTTCACGCATTTATGATGCAGAGGTTGACAGATTAGCAATAAGAAATAGAGTTCTCTCACTCTTATAATTACCTCTCCAAAATTAGTTTTCTGCCCACAGCTAACTCAAAGACAACTGCAGAGGTTGAAGTAACTATACTAAAGGTTTCTAAATACCCCTGATGATAACAGAGGCTTTAAAGTGTCCCCAATAGGCTCAAAATTGCATCATATTTCGGAGTGGGTTAAGCCCAGAAAGGGTAGAAAGTACATCTTTAGAAGAAATTAGGATATTAGGCATAAGTAGGAGAAAGGGGGGTGGAGAGGGAGGAATAGCACTGGAATCATCCAAGGTAGAGTTTCTGGCAAAAGCTTGAGCAAAGAGTTCAGCTTTGTCAGAGGAAGAAGTGATGGTTGTGCCATCAGAGTGGAAAAGGGGAGAGAAAGACGAGGAAGAAAAGTTGTTGGAGATGTATTTGGCTAGATGCCAGAAAGCTTGGGTAAAGCTAGAGTTGGATAGTTCAGTGCATTTATTATTGATGAAATAGTGCTTGGCAAGTCGAAGAACAGCTTGGCTTTATTCCGGGCAGAAACATAGGAAGAATGAGATTCTTGAGTTTTAAGGCGTCGATACCGTTTGAATGCTTCGTCCTTGTTGTGGACAGCAGTAGAACAAGCGTGAGTAAACCAAGACTTTTTTTGCATTAGACTGAGAGAAAGAAAATGGAATGTACGCTTCCATGCCCGAGAGCATTACCTTGGTAATGCGTTCAGCACTCTCCTCGGGTCCTCGGCCACAGAAGCAGAAGTCATTCCATGGGAAATCAAAGAAGTACTGCCGGAGAGCCTCCCAGTCGGCAGCGCTAAAGTACCACAAGCGCCGCCGGCTGGGAGGATCGGATGGCCGTACTGAAGAGATAGGACAGGTGACGGAGATAAGTTTATGGTCGGAGGAGCCCAAAGGAGAGAAAAGATTGACAGTATAAGAAGAAGGATTAGAAGTCAGAAATAAGTCAAGAATATATACAGTATATATATATATACAGTATATATATAACTATAGAGATGGTAATTGCATAAAATGTAGGATAAACATTACATAAAGTATGAATAAGAAATAAGAATGTAGTGACATCATGAAACCAAAGTAGTATATTATACAATCAAATTTATAACACATAAACAACATTTCTAAATCGTCTAGGTATAGTAAGAATAATGTTAAAAAGACGTCGTCGGTACAGCAGGGGTTAAACTAAACTTGACTGGCTGACCTTAGAAATAGCTACGGGGCTAAAGACGAGGGAAAAGAGGGTCTAGAAAAACAACATATCTCCCCTTAAAACTACTGACCTTAAAGATGGCTACGGGCAGATGGTGCGCCTCCTCCTCCACCACCTGTACAGCTGCGGCGGTCTGGGTGGAGTGGTGGTGGTGTGTGGGGTGGAAGGTGGGTGGATTATCGTTAACGTCCACCACCACCACTTCCACCACCGAGTGAATCACCCTTCCACCCGCTGTGGCCCTCAATATCAACTCGTGCTGTGGAGAGAGATGGATAGATAGATAGGTAGGTAGGTAGATAAATAGAGATGAACTGAGTACTATAAATTCGTGCTGTGAAGAGAGAGAATAAGGGAGGTAGGGAGATGGATAAATATATAGATATATAGTTAGATAGATGGATAGATAGAGAGAGAGAGAGAGAGTACAAAGGAAATCAAGCAACAACAGGTCTAGTGACCTCTCTTGGCTGCTTGTCCTCCAATACACTGAAGATCATGTGTCCAAACAGTGGTTTAGAGTGGGTAAGGTAACATTGGAAAGGGAACTACTGCCCTGGAACTAATGTCCGTGACAGGATTAGGAAGTTAGTAGGGAACAGATGGGTTAGTAACATAACACAGTTATAAGTGATCTTTCGTATATCTGTGAACAAAGAGAGTAACGTCCTAGTAATACATATACGCAATAATCCTTGATGAATTTGAGGGGGGAATAAAATAATGTTATTCATTTACAAACGCAATCAGTTGCGGGTTTGATGCAAGATATATGTCTAGAAGTTTAAAAAAATCAACGGTGCTGCAGTCTATAACGTCTCGGGGAAGCCCATTCCACATGTTGACAATTCGATTGAAGACAAAATTCTTTAATTTGTGTGAGTTAAAAGATTTACCATTAATTTTGCAACCATGTTCCCACGTGTAATTAGATTGATCGATAGTGAAGTACTTACTACAGTTCATATTTGCAATGCCTTTGATGATTTTGAACACTGGAATTATGTCGCCTCTTAATCTGCGCTGGGTTAAAGGAAATAGATTTAATTCTCTAAGATGCTCCTCGTATGGTTTGTTCTTTAGGCTAGGAATAATTTTGGTAACTCTACGTTGAGCTCGTTCTAGCTTGGGTAAGAGGTATCCTCACCAGGATTCGAACCCACTCACTCCAGGTATATTTGGGAGAGTCGGGCACCGTAGCCACTCGGCCATGAGCGGATATAAGGAAAGCAACCTTAGTTCTTATTTGAGGAACCAGGTTTTTAGTCTCGTGGAGTGAGGGGGTTCGAATCCTGGTGAGGATACCTCTTACCCAACCTGTCGTACTTAATCGTACATAATTGATATTCGTTCTAGCTTGTCTATATATTTTTGGTAATAAGAGCACCAGGATTGAACGCAGTATTCCAGAAGAGGGCGGACTAAGGAGTTGTAAAGAGTTAGGATAACTTCTTTGGATTTATGCTCAAATGACCTGCCTATGAAGCCAATTATGTTGTTTCCCTTATTAACAACTTCTGAACAAAGTTGACTCGGTTTTAGGTTACTCGATATTGTTACTCCCAGATCGGTTTATCTGTCTACAATCTTAAGCTGAGTGTCATTCATCGAATAGTTTGCTTTCTCATTTCGGTATCCGATATGTAGTACTTTACATTTATCTGCATTGAAACGCATTTGCCAAATTTGGACCCAATATGACAACTTATCTAGATTGTGTTGCATATCGTCAACTTGTTCTTTTGGGAGTACGCTATTTGTAATGTTTGTATTCTCAACAAACATTGATATTTTACAGGTGAGACCCTCATCTATGTCGTTGATGTAAATTAGAAAGATAATGGGTCCTAGTACCGATCCCTGGGGTACCCTGCTACTTACATTGGTCCATTTAGATGCCTTGCCGTTTATGACTACTCTTTGCTTTCTGTCGCTGAGCCAATTTTCTATCCATTTCAACACACCGTCTTGTATTCCATGCGCTTTTAGTTTTAGTAGTAGACGTTTGTGGGGAACTTTGTCAAAGGTTCTTTTGAAAATCAAGGTATATAATATCTACAGCGTTACTCTCATCATAGAGGTTGAGGATATCGTGGAAGAAGTCTAAGAGGTTTGTTAAGCAGGAATGTTTGTTACGAAAGCCGTGTTGAGTATCCTTAAGTATGTTATTTTCCTCTAAAGTGATTTACGAGCCTGTCTCTAAAGAGTGTTTCTAGCATTTTACATACAACTGAGTTTAAGATAATTGGACGATAGTTACTAGGTAGGGATTTGCTGCCTTTCTATAATATCGGTGTTACTTTGGCTAGCTTCCACTGATTAGGCATTGTTCCAGACTGCAAGGAGTTATTGAATAGCAATGTCAGTGGTTTGGAGAGCTCATCCTTAGTTTCCTTTAGAACTCTAGGTGAGATTGTATCAGGTCCAGGCATTTTTTTTACCTTGAGTTTATCTAAACATTTTAATTCTTCTCTCTCTGTAATGGTGATATTGCTTTTATTATCAATTTGAATCGGCGATGATGTAGGGATATCACTGAGGTCTTCTGTTGTAAAAACTGATGCAAACAAGATATTTAGGGCATTACTCATTTGTACTTCATCATTGGTGTATTCTCCATTTTCATCTCAACCATTACAGAGATATTGCAGGTTGAAAAATGGTATGGTCATTTGTCTTTCCCATAAGGCTTGCTAAACTGTTAATTACAGGGTTTATCCCACCCTCACTTAAATGTATTTGTGTTATGTTATTAACCCTTTCTGTACCAGGGATATACTTTACATTATGTGCTGGCAACAATTAGACGATTTTATTCAGCTTAGGAAGGGTGTCTACCAATTAAAAGGTTACAGATTATATCTCAATATATCCCTTTAGCTACCATGTATCCCTCCTAAGCTTCAAAAAATCGTCTAAATGTAGCTAGCATAAAATTAAAAAGACGTCGCCGGTACAGAAGGGTTAATAATGATATTATAATTTCGTACGTTCAAAAATGATTAGCGACATTCTGGCTCACATTGAACTTGTTGCAAACTGCCGGACATGGAAGAGTCCATTACAGTGGTGTGGGGAAGGACACTCTTTGAAACCTTTATCATCTATTGTGCTATTGAGGTGTAATTTCTTTCCTAACAGCGACAGCGAGCCTGTAATTTAGGGTGACCCGAAAAATGTACATATTTATCGCGGATGGGTGTTTTGGAGTATTTATTTATGCTTATAAATAGTTGAATAAGTGACAAAATCAATACAAATAAATAAAAAATCTCCCTTCAATTAAACTGATGATATGGTATCATAACTAACAGGATTCTTATAAAACAATATTTCAGAAGTAGTTAGATCAAAGTTGTCAGAAAAAGGTGCAATCAAAAGCATTCAAGTGATAATGACCAGCTCACTTGACATTTACATAATTTATACGGAGCTTGTACACTGGAAACAGCGCAGGAATATTTGCCTATGATCCTTGTAAAATGCAGGAAAATATTCAGCGAAATATTAGCGACCCTGGCTGTCGACATAAATAATTATGAATATAAAATAAAGATAAATAATAATCCATAGTTGATAAATTGTGTTTCAATGGTTACTATGATTAACCAACAATAGCCTTGATCAAACGGTATATTTACACCACTATGCCAACTATCCATGCGCTCGTACCGTACCACAAATATTAAAATGTGGAGTATAGCCTTTTAGTGTGGTCTATTTCTGTGTCGGTAAATAATAGTTACTCCTACTTTATATATATATATATATATATATATATATATTTGTTTATCAACTCTGCGAAGCAGAGTGGTATCGCACACACAGATCCCGCCCGTATACTGTGCACCACAATTCAGCATGTCCGTCGTCTCTGTCGTCGTCTGTCATCCGTCGTCCGTCCGGAAACTCCTCCTAGACCGTTCGATGGATTTTCACCAAATTTCACAGGTATATTAATTTGGTCAATGCGACGGTCAGTCAAAAAGAAATTTTCAATTTAACTTAAAGGTTATGGTCAAAGGTCAAGGTTAAAAATAAGGTCAATATTTCATGTGTCTTAGTTTTTACTCAAATTTCTTCAATTTCACAATACAATTTACTGGTAACCTCGATATCTTATTGACAACATTTTAAATAAATATTCTGGTGGGTAAGGTCAAAGGTCAAGATCAAAGGTCAAAATATTATGTTTACTAGTATTTCTTATATCAACTGTCAGATTCTCACTAGACTTACCATGTATATTCGGAATACTTAGGCCAAGGTCATACAAGGAACTATTCAATTCCATAGTAAAGGTCAAGTTCACAGGTCAAGGCCAAATAAAAGGTCAATATGCAAATGTCTTTACTTTTCATGCAAACTTCACTAAATGTGGTGATATAGTTGCACTTTAAATTAAAAGGATAAATAATACATTTTGAGACATATCATGAAGGTCAAGGCGAAGGTCAAAGGTCAAGGTCAACTATTCTATTAATATATATGAAAGTAACTGATGGATTTTAATGAAATTAGTAATCCTTATTTTCTTTTCTTGGGCAATGTCAATGAACAACAAAATGTACTCTTACATAAAGGTCAAGGTCACAGGTCAAGGTCAAAGGTCAACTTTTACTATTAATTTTACTGTTTTACTCATGTCTTCATTTTCACAATACAAGTTACTGGTAAACTTGATATCTTATTCCCCAATCTTAGATAAATATTTTAAATGGTAAGGTCAAAGTTCAAGGTCAAAGGTCAAAAGAGTTTTTTTATTAGTATTTCTTATACTAACTTTTAGATTCTCACCAGGCTTACCATGTATATTCGGAATACCTAAGCCAAGGTCATACAAGAAACTATTAAATTCCATATAAAAGGTCAAGGTCACTGGTCAAGGTCAAATAAAAGGTCAATATGCTATTTTCTTTACTTTTCATGCAAATTTCACAACATTTGGTGCGATAGTTGCACTTTAACCCCCTCAGACAGGATATATTACCTTACTTACGGGTTGGCAGACCGCCCGGTATTTCCCCCACAACAGTCTTTCTCACACTGAGGGACCGTTAGAAGTTGGAGGAATTGGGGGTTGCCATCAATCGACAGATTATGATCTAACTTACCTAACTTACTGAGCTCAAAATGACGCAGAAGCGTCATATAACTTATTATTGAGCTATTTACCTAGGTTCATATGACGCGGTAGCGTCATTTGATAGTTTTGGGCGGAACCGTCATATGACACGGGTGCGTCATATGAGACGGAAAGGGTTAAGTGAAAAGGAAAATAATAAATATTGAGACATATAAAGGTCAAGATAAAGGTGAAAGGTCAAGGTCAACTATTCTATTAATATATATGAAACTAACTGATGGGTTTTCATGATATTAGGCATGCTTATTAGATTTTCATCGGCAATGTCAATGCAAACAAAAATGTACTCTTACATAAAGGTCAAGGTCACAGGTCAAGGTCAAAGTTCAACTTATAATTCGGCCTTATAATTAGGGTTGGGTGTGGGAAGGATCTGCCTTGTGTGACCAATCGGCTTTCTGCAGATTCCCACTTTTCTTTTGTTCTTATATATGTAATTTTTATTTGTATGTATGTAATGTATGCGTGTATACAGTATGCTTGTTTATGTGTATGTATATGTAATTATATGTATTTCTACAGGTATAGTATTTCTTCATATTTACATAAGTTGCGATAACAGTTTGAAAGGGATCTGCCAGTTCATTGATGTGTATCAAATTGTATATATGATTAGATTGTATTGTTAGGCATATTTCAATGTATATATGTACATATATTTTGTATATAAAATAAGTATGTTCCTAAAAATATGGCAACAGGCAGTAGGCTGGCAACACTTTTTGTATTTATATGCTAGTTAGAAACTCACAGATGATTTAGGACGGGCCTCACTCTCTCCCTGTATTCTTGTATTACCCTGAAGATGTCTTGAGAGAATAGACGAAAGCTTGGTGTTCCATTGTTTAAATTTTCCTAGCGAGTTTTACTACATAAAATTATACTGTATATATATATACTCCCAGGCGGACATGAACCACCAACAGTCAGGACGAGTGTATATGTTTTAATCCACTGCACACAAGTATCCTCTATCACTCTGTGGTATAGTGGATTAAAGAATGGGCACTTGTTCTGACTGTCGGTGGTTCAAGTCCGGCTGTGAGTATAAAAACATTTAGTAAATATATATATATATATATATATATATATATATATATATACCGATTTTACCTAAGATTCAATACTACTTGCAGAATTCTAGGTTGCAGAGTTGCGTATGCATTTTTTTTTTTTTTTTTGGTAATGCGAAAACTGCACACTTACTTTAATTATTTATTTTATTTCCATGTGGATGAGGGAGACAAAAGGCAAAACTGCCTGTGACGAGTGCGTCCCCCAGATTTAAAAGAGTGATAGGGCCAAAATCAAGGTACGTTCAGGCCATAATGTCTGGTCACACAGAATTTGAAACAATTTAAGTCATAGCATGAGGGAAAGATGGATTCTGGGAGAGAGTTCCGGAGCTCAGTTGTTGATTGGAAGAATGATTGGGAGTAATGTTTCACTCTTGAGTTGGAGAGTTGTACAAGGTAGGGGTAGGGTTATGCTGCAAGACGGGTAGGAGATAGAAACACCGGAGTTGATAGGATGAGGAAGTTAACGATGGCCGTCCACAACCGCAGCTATGGAACACCCGGAAAGGAAATTAGAGACAAAGGCACAGATGGAGGGATAGAAACCGAAGGAGGGCAGTTTAGAAATTAGAGATTTGTGCCAGACTCTATCGAAGGCCTTCGATATGTTTAACACAATAGAAAAAGTCTCGCTGACGTCCCGAAAGGAGGATGACCAAGAGTTAATAAGATATGAAAGAAGATCACCAGTAGAGAGACCCTTAAAGGTGGTGGTGCCCGGGTTGAGAAAAACATTGAATAATAATCGCCAACCTGCACATAATTATCTTGCAAAATGCAATGGCATTGAAATAATTATTAACAATGGTATAAAGGTTTTTGTGGATCGTCTACACCGGACCTGTGACATCATAGTGACATCACAGGAGTATCCTCATACTGAACTGGGTGGTGGACTTATACTCCTATGACGTCACAAGTCCGGTGTAGATGATCCACAACATCCTTTATACCATTGTTAATAATTATATCGGTGGCATTGCATTCTTCAAGGTAATTATGTGCAGGTTGGCGATTATTATTCAATGTTTATCTCAACCCATGCACCACCACCTTTAACCCTTATTTAGCGGCGAGCAACATAAGTCGAGTTAAATAAAGCTGGACTATGTGGCGGCGCTCGACATAACTCGAGTGGCAATTTCAGCACGTAATGTGGCTGAGAGAGAGAGACAAGTGGTGGCAGGAGACTAGCGAGCGTATGACTGCTCCAGACCACCGCGGCGAACCTACTGACACAAATCTCAGCTCCCTCC
The DNA here is from genome assembly GCA_032716605.1 of Paralithodes platypus. NCBI lineage: Eukaryota > Metazoa > Arthropoda > Malacostraca > Decapoda > Lithodidae > Paralithodes > Paralithodes platypus. The sequence continues at coordinate 18,402,729 of CM064534.1, forward strand.
TCCCTCTCTCACTCGCTACATACTCAATTATGTACTGAAAGTACCGAATTACCTGCTTTTTGCACTCGCGTTGCACGGTTATTGCAAGAAAACTATCCATCATACAAGGATCGTTATGGTGTCATTCGAAAGCTCTGTTTATGCCCTTTCAGGGATAGGTACTTGTTTTACGTTCTGGGTCTTATTTAGGCATGAAAATGATCACGTAAACAGCCCTATTTTGGCTAAAAACACCCCGCTGTGCGGTACACATAAATAAACCGCATAGGCCGCTCGTAAGGTGTTAAGGAAGCCATACTGGCGATCTGATAGTAGATTATAAGAAATTTGGAAGTAAGAATAGTTTCAAAAACTTTAGAGATACAAGAGATGTGAGCAATTGGATGATAGTTGGAAGGTTGAGAGTGGTCACCCTTCTTTGGGACAGGTTGAATGAGAGCAAACTTCCAGCAAGAAGGGAAGATGTTAGAGGTGAGAAAGAGAAGAAAGAGTTTGCTTAGGCAGGGAGTCAGCATGGAAGCACAGTTTTTTAGTACAACAGGAGGAATACTATCCAGACCGTACGCCTTCTTAGTCTCAAGCCCAGAGAGGGTAGAAAGTACATCTTTAGAAGAGATTAGGAGAGAGGGGGTGGAGAGGGAGGAATAACACCGGAATCATCCCAGGTTGAGATTCAAGCGAAAGTTTGAGCGAAGAGTTCAGCTTTGTCAGAGGAAGAAGTGATGGTTGTGCATCAGAGTGGAAAAGGAGAGGGAAAGACGAGGAAGAAAAATTGTCGGAGAGGTTTTTGGCTAGATGCCAGAAAGCTTGGAAAGAGCTAGAGTTGGATAGTTCAATGCATTTATTATTGATGAAAGAGTGTTTGGCAAGTCGAAGAACAGATTTGGCTTGATTCTGGGCAGCAACATAGGAAGAATGAGATTCATGAGTCTTAAGGCGTAGGTACCGTTTGAATGTTTCCTCCTTATTGCGGACAGCAGTAGAACAAGCGTGAGTAAACCAAGATTTGTTTGCATTAGTCTGAGAGAAAGAAAATTGAATATATGCCTCCATGCCGATAGGATTACCTCGGTAATGCGTTCAGCACTCTCCGAGGGTCTCCAGCCACGGAAGCAAAAATCATTCCATGGGGAATCAAAGAAGTACTGCCAGACAGCCTCCCAGTCGGCAGCGCCAAAGTGCCACAAGCACCGCTGGCTGAGAGGATCGGGTGGCCGTATTGGAGAGATAGGACAGGTGACAGAGATAAGTTTATGGTCGGAGGGGCCCAAAGGAGAGAATAGATTTACAGTATAAGAAGAAGGGTTAGAAGTTAGAAACAAGTCAAGAATGTTGGGCCAATCTCCGAAGCAATCCGGGATATGGGTGGATTGCTGAACTAACTTCTGTAGGTCATTTAGGATAGAAAATATGTAGGCTTGTTAACCAAGTTGGTCAGTAGTGTGAGAGGAGAGCCATTGGCGGTTGTGAATGTTGAAATATCTTAAGATGCAGATTTCTGAGAAAGGAGAAATGGATAGAATGTGTTCCACTTTAGAGTTTAGATAGTCAAAGAATTTGGGAAAGTCGGTAGAGTTAGGGTAAAGATAGACAGCACAGATATATTTAGCATGAGATCATGGGATAGTTTGGGCCATAAAGTTGAGAATTCAGAGGAGTTGAAATCGGGAACACGAGAGCAAGTGAATTTGTTGTGCACATACTGTATGCACAACATCCGCCTTTGGCTATGAAACTAGGATAGAGAAAGTAGGAGGATACAGAGAAGGGGCTGCTGGCAGTTGCTTCAGACACCTGTGTTTCGGTGAGGAAAAGAAAATCAGGTTTGTAGGAGGAGAGATGGTGTTCTACAGAGTGAAAATTAGAGGAAAGTCCGCGAATGTTGCAAAAGTTAATAGTAAGTGTGATAGGCCGTGGTCCAGATCATTTTAAGGGGGTCGTCAGGGGAAGATCCGGAGGGCGTGCGGGCATTTGTCTCCCCCCCCCCCCCCCCCCCTGGGGACTCCGAATACTGGGCGTATGTTCATCATATTTTGTTTTGTTTAAATGTTGATGTGGAAGAATGAAGTGTGGTGTGCATGTTTAGTGTAGTGAAGTGGATAGGAAGAGGAGGTTGTTGTAAGAGCTAGCTGGATTACTCTCAGTGTAAGTGAGCCACAAAGGAAATCGATAAGAGAGGCCTAGCAAATGAAACAGGAGTTCCAGCGACTCCTTATCACGTGCCTATAACCTCTCCTGGGTATAGCCCTGCTCCATTGGTGCCTATAATGTCCCCCATAATATTTATATATATATATAAAGTAGGAATAACTTTGACATACCGACACAGAAATAGACCACGTTAAAAGGATATACTCCACATTGTAATTCGCCAGGGACTACCCAAGCCCCTCAGACAAGACACAGTCAAACACAATGCCTCAAATATATTCTTCTAATTCCAATAGGTCGTCAGCCGGTGTTATTTCCACGAACGAATGGTGAAAAATCTAATTAATTTATTTCACTCCTAACACCAAACACCACACAATGAAATTCATGAAAGCATGAGCTCCTCCCGGGATTGAAACCTGTGATACCACAATGAGATCTGAAACACTATAACCATTACACCATCAAGACAGTAACAACAAAATACAAAATAAAAATAATATAAAAAGCAATTTGAATGAACAAGTGTAATGGAGAGTGTCTTATGTAGTCCATGAGCCAAGACCCGAATTTTGGGATATCGGTACCACCCGGGGTGACTAATTCTCTTAGGTGTTTTTAGCTTGCTACATGTCTCTAGTTTATGTTTTGATATGATAGCCCTTGCACATTGGTAGCTTAATGGTCGTTATCACTTCTTGAATAGACATACCCTACCGAAAATTCCGAAATTTTTTAAAATGTCAAATTTGGGGACAGGAATGCCTAAATGTCAACAAAATGCATATAGTAATTGTCACATTTAATACAAGTCCTGTAAATACACACTAAGCATGCCATGGGCTTGTACATACTATTATGGCAAATTACTACTCCTAAATATCATCTACGTCAGACTCGGAATCTGACTGTTGTGCCACCGGCTCTTCTTCAATAGCCTTGTTCTGACATGTCTGTAACCTGCACATGTCCGTGCATTTTAGACCATTGCTGAGGCAAGTACACTTAGGGAGTTTGCATGACCGCACACACTTGCAAGACAGTAGCTGCATAACAGCATCTGGTGCTGGTGAGCCTCGCATCCAGTTGACGGCAAGCTTACCGTCCTCATCTGTCATCCAACCGCAGTCTGTTGGGTTCGCAACAAATGGCTGGCTCTGAAGACTTCTCCTCCAGATCGCAGCCTGGTAGTTTGCACGCAGTGCATGCATGAAGAGGCAGTCCTCACAAGGAGGGAGTTGACTTGACTCTACCTCTCCACGTCTTGCACAGAACAGCTCATACCGAAGCTTGTTTACCTTAGTTGTGTGGGTAGATGGTAGGTACATGTGGCAGGTGATTTCCTGTAGCTTCTCAAAGAGTTCAGGAGACACTTCCCATGAGCGTCCAAGTTCGTGAAAAGCATGCTGGTATGTCTTGTCCATCTTCACCTGCTTGAGTGTCGTCATCTTCCCTCGGCCAGCGAATGCACTGACGGTATCACAGCCTGTAAAGGCATGCATACCAATCAATGAATCACACACGCTGCCTCCCAGTGTGCGGCTCAGTGTGGTGATATCCAGGAATCTTGTCCGGTTCTTCGTCCCGCACTTCTGGAACAGATGGGATGGGATCTTGTGGCACATGCCAAGACACAACACCATGACGTCTGTATCTTCTGCAGTGATGATGACAGACTTGTTCCCAGATTCTGCTGCATGAAGTGCATGGAGAAGAAGGCGTGTGTCTGCTTCTTCTTGAGTTGACTTAAGCTCAGGAGCCTCTTCCCACTGCTCTTTGGTGATCTTGAAGCAGCGCTGCTCACATGTGACATACAGCTCCTTGTCCTTGAGCTTCTCCCTGTGCTGTGGTGCCTTCCATTCTTCTACCAAGAACTTGATAAGACTTGCCTTGTTGGAGGAACTACCGAGTAACTTTCTCCACTGCTGGATGTTGTGCCCAGGTTGAATGTTCTTGAAATGAATTCCTGTGCCTGCACTTCTTTTGGCTCGTTCTGCATCCTTGATGGATGTCTCCTTGTAGATATCAAACACAACATCAATGCGCCTGCTCTTAGCACCTTCATGAACAGCGTGACTCAGTGCTGTACCTGCAAGCTGTGAAAAAGTTTTGTCGTTTCCCTTCAGTTTGTGGACCAGGCTCATCCCATCAATTATGGTAGCAGAGGGCTCGGGTATCACTTCTGCAGGAGAAACATTCCTCTCTAACTCCTTTGCGAGGGCAGCCTTGTTGGTCTTGCGGAGAGACCCATCACCGCTGGCAAGTGCCCAAGGCAAAGGCCCCAGGGGATGAGCCAAGACATCACTCATTTTGAGCTTTCTGTTCTCGGCAACAAGGATCATCTGGCCAAATAGGTTCCTGTCAGCCTTTAAGATAACCTCCTTGGCATGGTCTTGTGAGCGTGGCTTCATTCTGATGTTAGTGAACGTTCTCAGTTTCGTCTTCGTCATCGTGTCATGAAACTGTATAGTTGGCGTATCGATCTCCAGGCGCTCTTCCTTGAAGGCTTGATATGCATCCTCTCCTATTCTGTAGGCCCCTAGAAGGTCTTTGACAACTTCTGGTGGTGCCATAGTCGCAGTTGACAAACTGACAAGATCTTCTTGCTCTGCGTTGAAGGGGTTCAACCAGCTGGTCTCCATCAGTTGAACTAAAGATTGGACATCGGCCTCATCTCTTCTAATCCTGGGCATCTGTAGGTCTGGGTGGCTGAAGTCAGTATACTTTTGGCCTACTACCATAGTCCTGAGCTGCCTTAAGTACCTGCTGCGATACTCCGATGTCAGGTAGTACCTGGCGACAGCTCCGCCTTTCAGGCTGAAGCCTTTTGTGCCCCCTGGTGTCTGGGTGTCTTTGTTGATCGTCTCTTCGATTGTCTGGTCCACAGGGATCCGTCCAAAGGGATTCTTGCTACCGATCTGGACCGAAAAGCCACCTTGCATGAAGTGTTCATGGACCTCTGGGTGTTCAATGGGCAGTCGAGACATCAAGGCATAGTAGTAGGTTAGGAACCGGGCATAGTTCACTTTGTCATAGGCAAAACACCACGGTATCATCTGTCGGATTGCTCCTAGGTGGAGCATCCAGTTGCCTTCTCTGGAGGCTCGAATTAAGTCCAGCATGATCTCAACCATGTCCAGGTATGACATCCAGAATGCTGAGAGGTTGTGTTCATCTCTGAGGGTCTCAAGATAAACTTGGAAAAGCTTCATGATATGTGTGCATGATTCACTCTCCATCAGCTCTTGAAAGAGTCCCTGAGACACATTGCTGTGAAAGCTGTTGATGTCCTTCAGTGTTTCATCTAGATGGTGTATGTCCCTTGAATGGTTTTCTTCTAGCCATGAAAGGAAGCCTTTCCATGCAAGCCTCATCAGTGCTTCATACACAAGCTTGTGTAGTCTCACTGCTCTGTTGTACCTCTTGCCGTTCATCACTCCTGACACTGATCCTTCTGCGATGATACCTGATTCCACACACAGATCTCTAAGACCTGCATCTTGAAACCTCTTTCCTATGGTGGAGATGAGATTACAGATTGTGTGGAAGACGCCCATCCTGATGATAATGTTCTTGAACTTCTCTTGTTTCCAGATAACTTCGGCAGCTTTGGCATAGAGTGCTTGATCAAACACGCACACAATCTTGTTAAGCTGTAAGGACTGCATGATAGCATGCGTTTGTTCCAAGATTTCATTAACGGTGGACATTTCTGTTGCGGGAGCATTGATAGTGGGCAGGTAGCTTACAGTGTCCTGAACCACTGCAATGTCTCTGCGCATTTTGATGTTGAACCCAGTCCAACTGCTGATGGACTGGTCCTCATGGTCTGACATTCGAGTAAGAAGCCAGATATGGTTCTTTGTCTTTGAATCCTGGACTTCCTTGGTAGTGTCGACATACGCAGTCTCAATCCTAGGTGGCCCTGCCCGCCGCCCAACATTGTATATTGGCAGCATTGATGATGTCTGAGTGATGCTTCTTATCTTGGACTTGGTAATCTCTGGCAGGACTTTCTCTGGCACAGAGCCTGCAACCTTGGACTGGACAGCAATGCCATTGACTCTATGAGAAGTACCTGCTCCACTTAGGGTCTCTTCAAGTCGGTCAATGTTATCCCAGGCCAGGGTTGTGAACACACCAGGGTAGATGTTTGCTGGCAGTGGAATGTCATCCTTTGAGCATTCCAGCTTCTGGATACAAAGGGCTGTATCGATCTCCTCAAACATTGAGTAAGACACACAGTGACCAAGACGATTCAGAGTTTGGATCAGTTCTGTGTTTCCTGTCAAAGACTTTACAGCATTGGTCAGCAGTACGTGCTTGGGTGGTTTTGTCTTGCCACTGGTAACAGCAAAGACCAAGTCACTGCCAAAGGAAGTGGCAAGACGTTGAGCTCTTTCAGAGGGAGTTTCACACTCACACTCTCCTGTCAGCAGGGTGTGCAGGAATTGAGTGACTGCTGCAGGAATGACATTCTGATCTGTATCGGGAGGCCATGGCTGACTCACATCTTGTTTATTGATCTCATTCCTCAGCTGCATTCCTGCTTTGGTTAAGACATCTTCAGAGTTAGCTGCTCTTGCTTCTTGCAGGTCTTTTGCCATTTTGTGTGCTTGCCGGGCAAGGTCGTCCATTGAGAGGCTGCGTGGATAGATTAGAAGCTTTCCTTTCTCATCTGGGACAAAGCGTAGTGATTCTCCAAACTCGGTTTCAATCTTTCGGCGAACATGTTTCTTTGTCGCTGGTTTCAGTTGGATAATACCACGGGACATCATGGATCTCTCAAGCCTAGATGTGAGGTTTGTCATAGGCAGTACCTCTGGGTTGGGGAATAATTTGGTCCTTATATACAAGCAGAGTTCCTCGAGGGCTTCTGTCTCAACCTCTTCGTAGCGTGCTTCCTCGCTTTCTTCCTGATTTTCACCTGCACCCGACCTGGCGGCCGCTGGGAAATCATCTTTTGTGAAGAGTTTGTAGCACGACTTGTGGTAGTGATCCTCTGCAGCAACAAGGTCTCTGCTAACTAAACCAAGGATTCTCTGGTTGAGTTTCCTTATTGCTGCTCTGCGAATCTTCTCATCTGCTCGTAGCTCAACACACTGTATGAGTGGCTCCCTTGTCTTTGTTGTTTTTATGTACTTGCTTGACTTCTCGCAGAAGATACATACTTTGGCATACACCCTGCTAGTACTAGGGGCATCCCTTGATGCCCTCCTCCTGGGGTCGACGCTTGCTGATTCTATCTTGACACCCTTGGCAAGGATAGAATCCAGTGACTTCTTCATTGTAAAGAGACTACGACATTTACGGTGATAATGTATGTGTGGTATTCCTCCTTCTTCAAGGCCCTTGGCTGCTTCCAGGACTGGATCATGCTGCCTGATTTCTGCAGCCCTGAGCAATGTGTTCCAGGAGTCCAAATCCTGTGGTGACACCAGAGCATCGCTGTCATCATCAGAGCAGTGGATGATACAGTCGATCCGTGCTCTCTTCCTCGCAGATGGTTCCATCCTGCCGTCAAACAGTCGACACACACCTGAAAAAAATATCACCATTAAACCATGAACAAACAAACACATTACATGGAAACCACTCTACATATGTTTGCTCCTTCCAATAATAAATTATCCCCAAAATATAACAAAAAATCCCGAAATATGAAATAAACCCCTAAATATGGAGAAACTTGAAATACACATCGGAATAATTCTTGTAGAGAATCAAATAAGCTACAAGAGCTGTTAGAATATATTTTTCAATGTTCCCCATATTTAAGGATTTATTCTAGATTTAGAGGAAAATACCCAAAATATAGAGTATATTCCGAAATATGAGGAAATTTGAAAAATACCTAAGAACAACTCTGGTAGAGAATATAATTCTACATAGGTGTTCAAAGTTTCGCGATGATTGTGTGATGGATTTTAAAGAAAATGAGGAAAACGCCGAGCGTCACGCTAAAAATCTTTATTTTTGGGTAGCGCCCCTATTGCATCAAAAAAATTAGACTAAGCTACCAGTGCGAGAAGGCTATCATATCTTAATGTACTTACAGTCACTCTATAAACATTTTAGTACCATTCGTGTTTAGTCACCCCAGGTGGTACCGATATCTGGCCTGGCTCATGGACACATTATCTTAGGTCACATTAGGTCACATTATCTTAGGGATTAAGATCAACTTGAAAGAATTATATGACTTTAAAGGGGTGACAATTATATTATTGGTGGAACAAGGAAGCAAGTACGAACACCATTCATTGCTATTATATTGTGCAGACCAAATTAATCGAATAAGGTAATAAACAGTAAAGCCAACACTAATATATATATATATATTTATGAAAACAATGTATTTCGCGGATTTATTAACCCCTTCTGAACAGGTGACGTCTTTCTAATTATATTCTAGCTATATTTAGGCGATTTTGTGCAGTTAAATAGGATCTGTGGTAGTAAAATGGGTTAAGTGAGATAGTTCGAGGCCTGTTAGATGCTGGAGGCCTCTTTTAAACTGAATTAAATAGTCAAATAGCAGCAAGAAGATGTCGCCGGTACATAAAGGGTTAAGATAAGACCTGTCCAAAACTTCACGAACGTTTCCCGATTCAAAACATTTTGCAGATCTCCCAAGACGGCGAGACGGATAAATGAGCCTTGCAGAAATTGTGTTTAGGAGTGGTGATTCTAAGTTGTTGCTTTAAGGTGGTAGGCCTATAGTGTCTATCGTTTGGTCTATTTTTTTTTCTAATTTAAATTGTACATATTTTCTTCGCTAGATCTTCATCAAGCTTTAGAAAAAAACAAAAAACCTAGACACCCTTTCAAGATAAATTTGTAAATTTTCGGTAGAAAAATGTCCCTACCGAGGCCATTTCCTCCTAGAATTACAGGCTCGCTAACGCTCACTAGAAAAAATTGACACCTAAATGGCACGAAAGGTCTTGATATTGACAACAAAATGCGGCAATAGGTCTTAAAATTGCCAAGCAAAGGGAACGAACGTCATAAAATATAAAAGCTAATGCGACTAAACATGAGATAGAAAACGCAAGCACCTCCCCCTTAACTTACTTTCCCTTTAAACCATTGCGAATAAAGCAGAACTTTGTTGATTCTTTCCCACCCAATAACCAGAGGTCTATAATCACCGTATTCCAAACAAAATGACAACCCTTCCAGTATCAGAACCGTCCTTTTAACTATATTCTGGCTACTATTAGACGATTCTATTCAGTTTAAAATGGGCCTCCAGTAATTAACAGCCTTCGAACTATCTCACTTAACCCTTTTGACTACCACAGATCCTTTTCAATGTGCACAAAATTGTCTAAATATAGCTATAATAAAATAAAACGACGTCGCCGGAACAGGAGGGGTTAATGGGCAGTTAAAAATGAAGTTTGGAAGGGAATGAAAGTTAAGGGGGACGTGATTGTTTTTGTTTGGAACCCCTTCTCCCTCGTGTTTAAGAGTTAATAAGGGTAAGCGATTCACTCTCCCAATGACCACCGAGGAGAAGATAATAGCAGCATTATACCCTGGTCCACATTAGTAGCCCAGGAATACTGAACCTTAAGGGGAGATTTTTTAGCTTGCGTCCTAAACCCCCATCAAGCTTTTTAAAAATACCCCAAGACCCCCATCGATATAAATTTGTAAATTTTTCGGTAGACAAATTTCCCGGCCGAAGGCCGATACCTCATATATTAAAGGCACAACATTGACACCTACAGTAAATGGCATGAAAGGTCTTATAATTGACAGACGTTGGGTGAAATGTCCATAAATCGCCAAACGCCATACAATCTCAGAACTAATGGGGCTAAACATGAGGGAGAAGGCGAATCGAATAAGAATCCCTGACGTTAAGAACAAATGTCCTGTAAATATGCACCCTGGCTGACCCTTCCCAAATGGTAGCAATATTTACTGGAATACTCTAGTCGTTTGTGAGTTATAGACGTTAACCCCTTCTGTACCGGTGACGCCCTTTCCATTATATTCTGGAAAGTATTCGACGAGTTTAGTTATCTTAGGGAGGACGTTTACCCATTTAAAAGTCTACAGACTATCTCAATTAATCCTTTCAGCTGCCATATATCCTTCCTAAGCTTCATAAAATTATCTAAATGTAGCTGAAATAAAATAAATAAGACGTCACAGGTACTGAAAGAGTTAACCTCTTCTATACCTTCTAAGCCTTTTCATAGTTGGACATTCTTCCTAAGCTGAATAAAATCATCTAATAGTCGCCAAAATAGAGTGAAAAGAACGTCGCCGGTACAGAATGGGATAATGTTCAAGAGTTTTGGCCTACTTACTTGGAATAGGGTATAGTCCCTTTATAATGTTGTAACCTGTGACCTTCAGAAACCGGTGTCACACGAGCAATGTTACCGTCAATGTTTACGAGCAATTGTAGTCTGGCAGGCGTAAGTTGTCAGTTATATCAGAAATCAGCCCCCTAGCATCATCTACCTTCAATCTAGCTTCCAATCATGTGAAAAAGACTCACACTATCACAAGAACAAACTTGCTCATCGAAAATTGCTGAAAAAATCGCTCGTGTGACACTGGCTACATCCCTTGTCATCATCAACCACTAATTACACTGAACTATTCATGCGTCAATGTGCTTAATTAGGCAATTATGTTGTTCGATACCTACGACATGAAACATGGAGGCATTGTTTGGTATAGTATATATATTTATATATACTGTATATACAGTATATATATATATATATATATATATATTATATATTTCCACGTCACTGTATTCAGCTTAATTATCTCTCTTTACTCATACATAATTACTGCTGTGTGCAATGTCATACTATTATCGTTTTTTTTAATTTAATTTTATATATATATTATTTTGTTTTTCTTTTTTTGAGAACGGTGTTTTTCCAAACGTTGTGTTTTCGTCCCTTCCTTAGATTAAGATGATCCCCACTTTATATTAATCTTTAAATATACTAAATAGTTTACTTCATACATGAATGCTTAGTATTCATTTATTTTCTGACGTATGATGGTGCCAGAATGCTCTCTCTGACCCTTTCATACTTTTTAATTTATTCCTTTTCCCCTTCCTCCTGTTTATTTAGTCATTACCCCCTCCTCCTCTTTCTTTGGCTGCTTCTCTCCACCAATTTTCATCAATATACAACAAGCCAGTATAGCCCCCCCCCCCCAAAAAAAAAAAAAGCTGCCTCCAAAATATTTCCTCCATCTTTATTATTTACTTTCTCTATTTTATCCTCAAAAACGTTATGTTTAGCGCCCCCTTCTTTTTTCTTCGCATTAATGATCATGCATATTCTGGCTATTCTAACCTTCCTAGCCGGTTTTAGTTATGGCGGAATGCGAGAACCAGGCGAAACAGACCATGCATTTAGCATTATGTGTGGAAGTAAGAAATACATGTAACATACAATTCAAATTTACATTTCTATCTCGATGGGATGCCAAATGGGAGGCTTAAAGAATATATTCACATACATACATTCATACATACTGTACACACACCAACACACACACACATACACACATATATATATATATATATATATATATATATATATATATATATACTGTATATATATATATTCTGACATACGGAGCCCTGTATGTTAATTTAAGAGTTAGAATTAGAGTTGAAGGAGCCAAACTACCCAAACGGTGAAGCAGACTAGCGAGCGAACGAGCGAGTGGGTAAACCAGCTCGCCCGCATACCTGCAAACAAGCATCCACACCTGCGTGCGTCATAGGGGACCCTGCAAACTACCTCGATGACCGATGCTATGACGTATGATCGACGCCAGGAGCTGTGAGTGGACCAGGCACCTGTTATGCGACTCGAGGAGCTATGATTGGAGCAGGCACCACCCCCGCCTCCTGATTCGTTCCTACACCATCATTGTTTGGTATATAAGACTCGAGTTGTGGGCATTCAAATCAGTCTCATTTGGAGTTGGGGAAGGTGAACTTGCAGCTGGAGGAAGACGGGGTGAAGTATTATAATGGGATTGTGACTGTCAGTCAGATTATATAAATGTGTGTTAAGTATGTTCGGTGTAAACACTTACATTATGTTGGTTAGTGAGATATGTGATTGGGAATTAACGTGAACGCTACTATTATGTGTTTAACTATTTGATTGCGAATTAACGTTAACGCTACTATTATGTGTTTAACTATTTGATTGCGAATTGACGTTAACGCTACTATTATGTGCTTAACTATTTGATTGGGAATTAATGTTAACGCTACTATTATGTGCTTAACTATTTTAGTTGACTAACTTGTGGACTAAAGCAACTCTTTAAGTAATTGGGTTATGATGAAAGTAATACTATTGTTTTATATTAATACTTACGAGTTCTTTCATTTTCTTTGAATTAAGCTTACATTGCTTAACGGTGCTTAGTACGGTGATGCTATTGTCTCGTATTAGTAATATCGCCTTAGACTAACATGGCTGTGTTAATATTACTTCTAGTGATTTCCTAAGCTGAAGAAAATTCTTTTGCTTCAAAATATTATATTTTGCTTTTCATATTATTTGAGTGAGACCTGAATCGAATCTATGAAGCGATCCTGTAACTTTATTTACTCATAATCAAACCTCAATGTTACGTGGTTAAGAAATACATTTAACTAATTATTAAATATATATCTAACTTTTTATGTGACTTAGATATAAATCCTGATGATAATAATAATATAATACTATTAACGTAAGACAAGAACCAAGAATAATTACATTAAATATAAATAAAAGGACATATAAGAAAACTATCTATTCATTTCAAAAAGGTTAAGAGACAGAAATATTCTTACTTTAATATTTATCTTTCAAGACTTTTTATAAAATTAATAATCCTTCTTTAGCTATAACTTATTCGGTTCATAACCATAGCCTACTAAGCTTCGGTTAAATAATAATTCTTTATAAATACTACATGACTTTAATTAGTTTCAGTATTTTTCATAATTAAAGAGTATCAGTCAATAAAGAATACTAAGTCCTAAGATCCAAAAAGAAAGGAAGCAACAACAGACAAATTATTTTATTAGATTTTACTTTTGTTTTGCCTTCAGCTGACTGATACCTTAATATATATCTCTGTGCTATCTAGATTCATCAAGTTAACCACTTGAGGATCAATATACGTAACAATATATATATATATATATAATGTTACAACCGGCACAACGAAATAAACAAGGGCACTTAATATTGGACTAGAAGATAGGCTATATCTGCAACAACGGTACGCTAATTCCAACGTTTTCGGGGGCTCTGTATGACCATTCTTTAAGCTTTTTGAGCGTTTTTTCGTGGTTTTTCCTTCAACTAACCCATTCGCTATTGTTTCTGGAATAAAACCATTTTTTGAAAACCGGCCAGGTTCTGGTGAACAAACAATGCAAAACTAGCCGGGGCTCCACGGGTTAAATACACCAACAAGTAGGATACATATATATAAAACAAGGGAGTGCAACAACTCTGTGACAGCACTAATAACAGCCACTCAAAAACAGTACTTCCTTAGCCAACGTAACAGCCAAACTGGGTTGTGCACTATGCATCAACCTAGGCTAAAATAATACGTGAATAATTCCTAAAGCATACGCACTTAAAGTTAATAAACACAATGCTGTCTTTCTCACTAATAAAGTGTAGCAGCGGCATAAAAGGTACAAAGAGCCTAGGCAGAGCGCAAGCATGCTCGTAGCCTACTGTCTCCCCTGAACAGATTTCCCCTTATGTCACGTTAAGTGACTAGGAGGCTCTCTTGGTAAGTCCAGATCTCAAGTATCTGGTCTTACCCTGGCGCTCCACAAAGGTCAACACAAATGAGGTTGCAAGCATACAAGCAAGAGTAGGCAAAAGCCTTTCGCTTGTATACTGCTATGCTCACAAAGGAAAAATATGCACAAGGGTTACAGGCTACCTAGCTCCGTCGAAGTCGTACAGGCTCTGACTTGCAATATACATAACTCAGACAACGACCAACGATACCCTCCACTGTCTAGCATTAAATAGTAGGAAAGAACAACCCAATAATTAGAAGCACCCAATACTATGATACCATGTGACTATGACTAATAATCCCTAAAGCTAATGCAAAACATATATGTGAGAACTGGTGCTGGTAATACGACTGGCCGACTATGGAAGTCGTATGCAGAACCAGAAGGGATGGATAAATGAATAAAGATGAGAAGTATTGGAAAGAAGGAGTTCAGAGAGAGAAACAGCAGTAAAGAGGGTTAGATTGGGGACAGAATGCAAGGGACGTCTAGGACCAAGCACAACATACCAAGCTCTAAGGAGACACGCGGGAAGGATCCCCCACCCACCGAGCTAAGACAGCGGCCCCCAATCACAGACGATTACGTCATGAAGAGCAGGCGTCATATGACGCGTCAGGCCCGCCGGCCAATCACGAGCGGGTGGCACAGCCCAAGCGAGGAATGCGTACGTACATACACGCGCACACACTACCACCTCGCTGCCTCCCTTATCTCTCTCTCCTTGCAATTCACACTACATATCTTATACTCTATCAATGATATAAAATACTTCCAAGTGTCACAGACAAGAATAAAGACAAACACTGATCTGTCTGTGACAACATGAATACTAAGAAAGAAAGAACATCGTTCTACGATTATTATAGCCCATTTCACTGCCCTCGCGAGCGCTAGCGAGTACGAGTACATTCTGGCAAGCTGGCCAGCGTAACACCCCGCCCAAGATGTGGGACGTTTTAACCTTACGTAAACGCCACATCTGACCAGACAGAGTGCCCACCAACCCCGCATCACCCAGCTACTCCCCCAAGTTGTGAAAACAAGGCACAATCACAAACATGAAACACTTCATTATATAAAAAAAATCTACACAACACTTTCCCAAAATAATAGTATCTGTATGGTTGTCATGTGAAGCTACAACAACCTTGATAATCCTTTCTTGCACAAGGATGTAGAATAAAAGTCCAGAGATAAGTTTATAGGTTCTTATTAGCCAAAGATATACAGAGCTGGGGTGGCACTGCTATGCTGAGTGCCGACCGGATGTTACTGATGAAAACATGTGCAGCGGTGCCGGATATATTTGGTGCAACGCTGCCGATACTACAGAGTACGGTATATTATCATGGGATATTAAACAATGATAGTATTGCCCTGAAAGTACATGTGTGTATGTTGCAATATGATTAAGGCATGTGTACACTCTGTATATATGTTGTGTGTGCACTTAACCTATATCAACACCTCCCTCCCCCTTCAAGCTCGCAAGACGTTGTCGAGCTGACTCTTTTTCTAGGAGCCTTTCAGACCTAGGTGGGGCCATGGGGGAAGTGAAGGACTCTCTTTCTGGGTCCGTGCAAAACACAGGGATCTCAGGGTTATGGGGGAGGGGTTCAACACCAGGGGAATTCACTGGGAGGAGGAAGCGACGGTTCCGCCAATATATCTTACCACTGGGGAGACGAACCTCATAATCCCTGGACCTGCCGCAGCCCATGACGACCCCAACCTTGTCCCAGCGGTGAGAAGTCGGGTCTTGGATCTGCACTGTGGTGCCGACTCTCAACCTGGGAAGGGGGCGTGCATGCTGGTCATTGTTTCTCTGCACCAGCGCAGTGTGGGCGGCTGCACGGCGGTCACAGTCCTCGGCCTTGGCTTGCCACTCTGCTGCAAAGGACTGGGGATGAGCAGGGACACAAGACCGTAGTGGGTGGCCATACAAGATTTGTGCCGGGGAGCGGCCTGTGAAGTTCGGGGTGTTGCGGAGCTCCAACAGTCCACGGTCAAAGTCCTCACAGTCGATGTTGCCTGAGGGAGCCGTCTTCAGTATGAGGTGTTTGACGGACTTGACGGCAGACTCGGCATGACCGTTGGATTGTGGGTAGTGTGGGGAAGAGACCAAGTGATTGACTCCCCAACGCTCCATGAAGTCCCGGAACTCACGGCTAGTAAACTGTGGGCCTCCATCTGTACGTAGGCGGAGGGGTACACCAACTTCCCTGAAGTAGCGGCAGAAGATCCTGATGGTGTTTGAAGCGGTAGTATCTCCTTTGCAGGGTACGACAACGGGCCAGCCTGAGAGTCGGTCTGTTACGACGAGGAAGGATTTCCCCGCCACAGCGAAGAAGTCGGCTGAAACAGACTCGAAAGGCCTAGTTGAGTAGTCGTCGTTGATCATGGGTTCCTGCTGCTGACTAGGCTGTAAGACCTGACACGGCTCACAAGCTTGAACTGTATTGGCGATGTCCGAGTTGATGCCAGGCCAAAAGACAGCCTGTCGCGCCCTACGCTTAGTGGCCTCCACGCCTCTGTGACTATCATGCAGGCGAGCCGAGGTGCAGTGGCGGAGGGCTTCAGGAACCACAACCCTCGCTCCGTACAGGAAGAGTTCACCATCTGCTGACAGGTAGTCTCGGAGTTTCCAAAATGGGAGTAGAGAGTTGTGCAGGTCGTAGCGGTTGGTGGGGAAACCCGAAGTAACGCACTCACGCAGGCGGATGTACACAGGATCCGCTCTGGCTGCGTCTCGGAGTTCCTGGAGAATCCTGTCTGCGTCCTGTGAAGGAGAGTTGACGTCGGCGGCGGCGGCGTTGACAGTTACGAGGGATCTGAGGTGAACCGTGGCGTCGGCACATGCTAACTCATCCTCTGGCGTCGGGTGGCTGACAGGGGCCCGTGACAACGCATCAGGGATGCAGAGCAACCTGCCAGCGCGCCAGACTGCTGTGAAGAGGTAAGGTGCGACTTTCTCCTTCAGACGTTGGAGGCGGGGATTTTCAACCGCATCAAGGGTGTAGTTGTTGAAGATGGGGATGAGGGGGCGATGGTCCGTCATGAGGGTGAAGTGTTGCAGTCCGATGAGGTAGAACTTGCACTTGGACATGGCCCAGACCACGGCTAGCATCTCCAGCTCAATGGTGGCATAGCGGGACTCGGGGTCGCTTAGGAACCTCGAGCCACACTGAACTAAGCGGAGACGGTTGTTGCCATGATCCTGAAGGAGGGCGTATCCAATACCGTTGAGGCGGGATGCATCAGTTTGTAGAATCACTGGTAGGGAAGGGTCGAATGGGGCCAGGACTGGTGGACTGAGCAGGGCAGCCTTGACCCGGCGGAAAGCCTCATCATGGTCAGCGGTCCACATAAACGACCTGTTCGGGCTCATCAGGGGGCGCAGGGGCTGAGCGGCAGTGGCGATGTCGGGGGTGAACTCCGCCAGCTGGTTCACCAAACCCATGAAGGAGCGAAGGTCGGTGATGTTGGTTGGTGTCGGGAAGTCCTTGATCGCTCCGACTTTGCCAGGGTCAGCCGAGATGCCCTCACCTGAGAGCGTGTACCCACAGAAGTTCACACTGGGTGCGGCGACCACGAACTTGTCCTTGTTGAGTGTGATCCCACTGTCGCGGCACCGTATGAGCACTTCATGGATACGCTGAAGATGTGTGTTGAAGTCCTCGTCGTAGAGCAGCACGTCGTCGACAACCTTGGCACAATTTTGCACCCCTTGGAGGGCCCTATCACCGCGAAGGCAGAAGGCGTCACCTGTCGCAGCGAAACCCATTGGACCTCTACAGTGTTGGAAACGGCCATAAGGAGTGATGAAAGTTGTGAGATGCTGGTCCTCCTCCGCAAGTTCCATTTGCCAATATCCACTCAGGGCGTCTGCCGTCGTGAAGAATTTCGCCTGCGGGGCCACACTGCGGATCGCTTCGAAAGGCGTCGGTGAGGGGTGGGCTGGGCGGGAAACTTGGCAGTTGAGCTTGGTGAGGTCTACGGTGAGGCGAACTTCAGTGTTGGGCTTGGCGACGACGACAAGGGGGTGGCACCACTCTGAAGGTTCGTCGCCGGCCGGTTTAATGATACCTTGTGCCACTAGCGAGTCCAGCTCCTGCTTAACTTTGTCCCTGAAAGCAAAGGGGATCTGCCGCGGGGTGTAGATGGCAAAAGGCACGGCATCGTCCTTGAGGTGGATCCGCATTGGGGGACCCTTCATAGGCTTGAGTGGAGCTGTCTGGAGATCCTCCTTGGAGACCAAAATGTCCTTGAACTCTCGAAGAGAGAACTCCTTAGCTTGTGCAGGTGATGTGGTGGCTGTGAAGGGTAGCTCCTTACACCTGTAGATATGTTTAACCTGTAGAATTGGCTTGGGGAATTCTGCTGAGATAATGGCCAATGCTTGACAGTGGCGTTTGGACAGAAGCGGCGTCTGAACACCCTCGCGGACTTGGATTGTGGCCGAACAGGAGCGTTTGCTGATGGTGAGTTGTGCATGAAACGTCCCCAAAGCAGGAGCCATTGCAGAGCCATCCGCGTTGAGCGTTGTTGTCGGAGGCGGAGGTCGTAGGCTGCTGAGAGGAATCCGAAGTATGTCGAGGTGTCGTCGGCCGATCACTGTGATGTCTGCACCTGTGTCAGGAAGCATGTGGAGTTTTCTAGTGGTGCCGCTGTAGGTGAGACTCACGGATGTCAGTATGGGTGCCTGAACAGGTGATCCCACACGTCGGCAACTTGTGGTCTTCTTCGCTGTAGACTTGTTGTTTGAGGAAGCGTTGTTGTCCTGTGTGGCGGGTGTCTTGGAAGATCTGCAGCATTTGTCGTAGTGGCCCATATGGTTGCAGCGACGACACTGGGCGGTGGCTGCAGGGCAAGCAGGAGTCCTAGGCTTATGACCACGACGGCGGCAGTTAGTGCAGGTGTAGTCTTCAGCCGGGCACTTGTTCTTCTCGTGCCGGCGAGCACAACGCTGGCAGGCGGCAGCCGACGCCAAGGACTGTTGCGATGTGGAGAACTTGTTGCGTTGCTTAACTTGCTTGTTCTGCTTGTACGCTGACACGGCGTTAACCTGGGACGGTGGGGCACGTATGGCTGACGTAGCGCTTCGAGTGGCCTCGTAGGAACGGCAAGTGTTGACGATGTCCTATAATGAAAGGGTGGCATCGAGGGAAAGCAGCTTCTGTAGAAGTTCTTCGTCATGTATGCCCATCAGAATGACCATCTTGAGTTGGGTCTCCTTGCAGGCTGAAGAGTTCCCTGGGCAGACGTCAATTACTTCGGCGATGTGGCAGAGGCGGACGTAGAAGTTGTTGAATGACTCGCTCTGTTTTTGCTTGCAACTGAACAGGTCCCTGCGACGGAGAGCTTCATTGCGAGAATTCTTGATGTGCCCCTGAAGTGCATCGAGGACTGCATCAACGGTCTTGTCGGTGTCAGGGGGTATGCTTAAAGTGTGCTCCAAAAGCTGCTGTGTCTCCAGGGTTAGGCACATCCGCATCTGGATCAGTTGTTTCTCCCTCGGTAATTTAGATAAGTCTACCATAATAGAGTAATCGTCCCAACGACGCCTCCATTCTCTGAAAACCTGGAAGGTGGCATCAGCACGAAGGGGCGGCGGGTTCTGGGTGATAGCCTTCTGTGGTGGAGGTGGAGCTGTATGGGTGGAGGATGTTGTGGAATTGGGTGTTGTCCCCGTTGAGGTAGGTGTAGGTACGGCGGCAGGTTGGGTAATTTGGGCCAGAGCCTGGACAAGGGCGGAGAACTTGGCATCGTCCATCTGTCTCCTGTAGTCCTCCTCCGTGCGTCGTCTTGTTTCCTCCTCCTGTCGTCGGTTTTCCTCTTCCCATCTTCTGCGGTCCTCCTCCTGTTGTCTGCAGTCCTCCTCCTGTCTTCTGCGGTCCTCCTCCTGTCTTCTGGTATAGTCATCCCGTTGTCTGCATTGCTCCATATACTGTATGAGCTGAAGGAGGTCTGCACTTGTGGTAGGTTGTAGACTTGCAGGGTGTGGTTACAGGGGTGGCATCCCCCTATAGTGTAGGGGAGGTAAAGTGGGGGGAGGTTGGGGAGGTGGAGTAAAATGAGGGGTGGTGAGAGGAGGAGAGGTTGGAGTGGAATGAACTGACTGGTACCCCGTACCAGCAACTCCAACAGTATCTCCATCATTATCTCCACCACTATCTCCACCAGTAGCTCCACCATTATCTCCCTCCCCAGTATGGTCGTGTGGGGTGTCTCTGGGCTCCCCATAAATCTGCTCATCTCCCTCCATAATTGGTTGATAGCTGACACACTGTAGTCTTGCAGGAACGATGAAAATGTGCAGTACAACTGGAACAGTTTATTTAATAGTGAGAAAAATGATCTGTGCTAGAGTGAGTGAGTGAGTGAGTGCGGTAGGCTTGGCAACACCGTGTTGACTCGGCAGCGATGTGCGTGTGTCCGTGCGCGCATGTACCGGCACAGCTGGAGGGCGTGAGGGGTGGTAGCTTAGCTGCAGAGTTCAGTGTGGCTGGAGCCGTCAGAGAGGGAGGGTATGCTGCTCCTAGCTATTGTCCAGCTCTGTTTCGGTGGCAATAACCCTCACAGCAAGTTGGGAATGGGCACAAATGACATGGGACATAATTATAATAAAGGCACTGCACTACACTCTTAAGTACTTCACTGCACTATAAAGTACTGCACAATAATATATCCAGGGCTGGAGAGGTGAGGTCTTGCAAGATGGCTGGCTGAGAATCCGGTCTTGGCTCGTATCTCCTGGCTGTATTAACACACTGCGCCATGTTTGGTTGTCATGTGAAGCTACAACAACCTTGATAATCCTTTCTTGCACAAGGATGTAGAATAAAAGTCCAGAGATAAGTTTATAGGTTCTCATTAGCCAAAGATATACAGAGCGGGGGTGGCACTGCTATGCTGAGTGCCGACCGGATGTTACTGATGAAAACATGTGCAGCGGTGCCGGATATATTTGGTGCAATGCTGCCGATACTACAGAGTACGGTATATTATCATGGGATATTAAACAATGATAGTATTGCCCTGAAAGTACATGTGTGTATGTTGCAATATGATTAAGGCATGTGTACCCTCTGTATACATGTTGTGTGTGCACTTAACCTATATCAACAGTATCACTTAACAATATTACGCTCAACGAGCAAGCTTCACCAAGCCTAGCCTACCAAGACAAAGACTCAGAATGTCTTAGATTCTTGCTGTAACATACTGCACTTATATACTATCAAAAAGAAAGAGTTTTTATGTGAGGTTTTTATATTTTTTAATAGTGTTTTTGGCAGCTTTGCACTACAGGGGCAAGCCTAATTTTTCTCCACTCTCAAACCAACACTGACCGAACGGCGAGGGTGCTCCTTAAAACATACCCTCCCGTGACAAACAATCAGCCAGAACTTTATCAGTGCCTTTAACATGCCACACATCCAACTTGTGTTCCGGCAACAAAACAACACCTGACACTGATAAACTGCCCAATCCATCACAAGACTGGCACTTCTCTTCGCTCTCTCCGGCAACGGGACCTGCCAATAACCTTTCACTATTGCTACCTTAGTGATAAATGAGGCAGCCCCGATGCGGTCTATGGGGTCGTCAACTCTGGATAAGGTATAGGCGTCTCTCAGGGATGATGCACCAACACTCTTGCAATCAACACAAACACGGATCTTGCCACTCAACTCAGGTTGCAAAGTCACTGGCAACGACCACTCACGATATCCCTTATCCCTCAGACCCATTTCCAACATGTAGTCCAGCTCTGCTTTCACGACAGGCTGTCGAGCAGGATTTATACGGTAGGGAGCCAACTTGAGCCTAGCACTGTCTCCAGCCTCCATGTCGGGTGCCATCCTGTACATCAGGCCTGGAGAATCAACAACCATGCGGACGTACTGCCACAGCCTAGTAAACAACTTCTCTTGACACTTAGGAACAAGAGGTTGCAACTTATCTCGAAGAACAACATGCTCAGTGCCCTCCCACAACCCAGCCGGGACCGCAGCTTCTAAACTATAGTCTCCCTCCTTCTCCACCTCTGTCCCCAAAACAGCCAGGTCATGAGAGGGACAATCTGTACCACCTGTGCAGTCACTCCCACAGTTCATAAGTGCTAATGCTTCACCGCCGATACCGTACATGCGCACCCCCGCATTCCTTGCGACTACATCTGCCTGCGCAGCATCACCGCCTTCAGCGCCACGGCCAGATACAGTCGGTCTATGGTAGGGCTGTTGCATTTTACTAAAGCAGCATTGGGAGGCTATGCGACGATCGGGAGTATCTAGTCCATAGTTACCCTCACCAATCTGCTTAATGTCCTGATACTGACCACCACCCTTTGCAGCCATGGGTCAACCCTGACCTGACAACCATGCCAAAGCCTCGTCGCCCACCTTGAACAACTGAAACAACGAGGCCAACGGTTTACTCACACCCAAGTGACCTGCCAGCGGAACATCGTGCACCGCATGAGTTGTGAGGCCTGGGTGCTCGGCACAAACAGTGGGGTATGAAACGAGCAGGTGCTGGATCGCTGCACACTGCTGCTCAGGCAGGTGCTCAAGCGCTTCCACAGCCACCTGACTCGTGTTCCCCGCCCACTGCTCCACCGAGACATGACAATCCCAACTTTCCACCACCTGTGCCTCACTGCCCCCCTCTCCTTCTCCACCTTGGCCGCTGCAGACCAACACAGGGACAGTAGGCTGCTCAGGTGGTTGCTTCACAAACTCCTTTAACAGGTTCACATGACATGCTTCCCCGTCCTCATCGAGTTCAATAGCCCCGTTCCCACAACTCTCAATACTAGGATCTTCTAGTTGCACCTGGGAACTACTCTGTCACGGAGTGCCATCACGCCCTACCATGTCACTAGGGGGGACAGGTTCTGGGGCCACTCTGGAGCTCAAATTTGGTGCAAGTACCGAGTTACCAAGGAGTGTCACTGGGTCCAAACTCTCAACACGACCACCAGCCTTGACTTTCTCCTTCCGACCCTTCCTCCGCTGGTCTGAAACCTGGGTGCTAGGCTGTGACACCTGAGTGGACTGAGATCTCTCGAGCCCCTCTTGCCCCTCCCTACTCATGTCGGCCGCCCTCTCGGCAACGACTAAGGGTGGAACCTCGGAAGTAGGCACCGCAAAGTCGTTACCGAGAAGGAGGTCGACCCCCTCAACTGGCAATTTCTCCACAAAACCCACATCCAACTCCCGTGTCACACCTTCCACCTCAAGCTCAACTCTGACCAGCGGGTAAGACCGCGTAGCATTGATACCTTGAACCACCACAACCCGAGCCGCGTTAATAGGCTTGCCAGTGAAGTTCTTAATAAATGTCTGGGAAGCGCCCGTATCACGCAGCAACTCTAGCCTATGCTCCACACCATCCCACCTCACAGTGCCGTGCCCCCTATGACCGCAAAAAGCATCTCGGACGGGTAACGAGCCCTCCTGCTGCTTCTGCACCGTCTGTGACTTCGCAACCGACATATTACCCCGGGCAAACGCGGAAGACCTCAAAGACACACCGATGTTGCTCACTAGTGACACCACTGCTGTAGGCAGTGTGCTCGGACATGAGCGCGCAATATGCCCCTTCTCATGACACTTGAACCAATCCACTTCGCTCTTGGACTTCCTCTGAGGTGAGGAAGGGCCCTGGCCTTTCTTTAACGGGAAGGGTTTCGACTTGGGTTCAAAATTGGCACCAGTACTCTTAAATGGGTAATTAGTTGTGTCCTTAATTCGGGGGGGTGGAGTGGTGCGCCCCTGGTTACCTGCCTCAGCTCTCTGTGCAGACCCGCACCCACGAATCAATGACAACCTGAGGTCAGCCAGCTCAGCCGCCTCCTGCAGAGTTTTAGGTTGCTTTTCTTTCAGGTTAAGAGTCAAGTCACTGCCAGTACATTTGAAAAATTGTTCTAACAACACTAATTGCTTCACTGCATCAAAAGTAGTTGCCTTCTCCGACCTTAACCAATTCTCAAACGCATCTGACAGCTCTCTAGCGTGTTCCTGGAAAGTACTCTCCTTTCTCTTAGGAACAGCCCTAAACTTCAGCCTATAGGTCTCTGGCTGCAACTCATATGCCCTCAGGACAGCCTCTTTCAACACCTCGTAGTCAATACAAGACTCTAGGGGTAAAGCATCGTACGCCTTGAGTGCTTTTCCCGTCAATCGTGAAGAAACAAGGGCTGCCCACTTATCCTCGGGCCATTGGTGCTCCCGGCACTTTTTCTCAAAACGAAGAAATAATTCTGTAACTCCTAACTCATCAAACACTGGAACCAACTTTAGTAGATGCGACAGGGACTGGTCATGGGGTCGACCCCCCTGGACGACCCGGTTCCTCGTCACCTCTACACGAGTTTTCTCTAGGTCAATATCGGCAGACTCAGCCTGATACCAATACTTGTGCTCAGACTCTCGCTGCCTGAGCTCAGCCTCATGCTTTCGCTGCTCGAGCTCAGCCAGTCGCTCCTGCTGCTTAAGTTTGGCGAGCTCGAGCTGAAGCAACATCTCGGGAGACAAACTTTGAAGAGGGAGTGCTACTACCGGGGACCCACCCCGTGAGTCACCTAGAGGCATACCCAACCGCCAGCGGACATCGGCCTGCGGGAACGTACTTGGCTCCGGACCCCGAGGGGGCGCCATGATAGGAGTTGAGTGGAATGGGGGCTGGGACGAAGGTGCCCCAGCTCCCGCTCCACCCGAACCCCCATGCACCCCACCCAGCACACAGGTAACCAGCTCACTTCTCGACAAACCGCTAGTACCAGAAAACCCTAAGACCGTGGCTACACACTGCAGTCCGTACCGGTCCAGTCCCGACACCCGGTCCGCCGTCACAGGCTCCTCCAAAAACCTCCGAGCATCCTCCTCATCGTTCACCACCCGAACGCCGTCTAACAACTCCACCTTCTCCACCTCCTCGCCTGTCTCTCGAACTGTGCCCTCACTATGCTCAGACCCGTCCAGTGACATGATGGAGTCAAAAAAAAAAAATCCCAAGTCAAGATAAAAGTAGCCAAACTCTCGCGTAGCTTTATTCACAAAAAATATTCGAAGATGTTTTTAAGTGCAATACTAGGTCACCAATAAACTCCAACAAGTTCCATATATCCTCAAAACAATGTCCACTGCCAACACTGCGAGAAATAAATTCAACCCCAAATGGCAATAAGATTTCTCCAAAAAAACTGCAATATTCAGTTCACTATATACTGGACTAAGGCCGCCATTTGTTACGACCGGCACAACGAAATAAACAAGGGCACTTAATATTGGACTAGAAGATAGGCTATATCTGCAACAACGGTACGCTAATTCCAAACCCTCGAACTATTAAGCCGGTGAACAAAACACTTAAACCCTCCAGAGTTAATCTACTGGATAAAGGGGTATCAATTAACTGGGTTTAGTGCACTTCTACAAAGGCTTTCCGGTGACGGCAAAGCCTACTCCCAACAGGAGTACTTTACGTTAATAAAATGCTCTCAAGTAATAACAATGCTTAAATAAACTATGACAAGATTTAATAAAGGAGTATATGCTTACGTTAACTTTAGTGTGAGTCTGAACTCAACACTAAACTATTCAATGCTCTATAAAAACACTGGAAGTCTAGTCCTACAGCAAACAGATATGGAATCTTCTGAAAACGTCTGATGCTCTAAGATGCTCGTCGAATATAGAACAGAAATAATGCAGGGGCAGGACACCAAAGCGTGTATCTTAAATACACCAACAAGCAGGATACATATATATAAAACAAGGGAGTGCAACAACTCTGTGACAGCACTAATAACAGCCACTCAAAAACAGTACTTCCTTAGCCAACGTAACAGCCAAACTGGGTTGTGCACTATGCATCAACCTAGGCTAAAATAATACGTGAATAATTCCTAAAGCATACGCAGTTAAAGTTAATAAACACAATGTTGTCTTTCTCACTAATAAAGTCTAGCAGCGGCATAAAAGGTACAAGGAGCCTAGGCAGAGCGCAAGCATGCTCGTAGCCTACTGTCTCCCCTGAACAGATTTCCCCTTATGTCACGTTAAGTGACTAGGAGGCTCTCTTGGTAAGTCCAGATCTCAAGTATCTGGTCTTACCCTGGCGCTCCAGAAAGGTCAACAAAAATGAGGTTGCAAGCATACAAGCAAGAGTAGGCAAAAGCCCTTCGCTTGTATACTGCTACGCTTGCAAAGGAAACATATGCACAAGGGTTACAGGCTACCTAGCTCCGTCGAAGTCGTACAGGCTCTGACTTGCCATATACATAACTCAGACAACGACCAACGATACCCTCCACTGTCTAGCATTAAATAGTAGGAAAGAACAACTCAATAATTAGAAGCTCCCAATACTATGATACCATATGACTATGACTAATAATCCCTAAAGCTAGTGCAAAACATATATGTGAGAACTGGTGCTGGTAATACGACTGGCCGACTATGGAAGTCGTATGCAGAACCAGAAGGGATGGATAAATGAATAAAGATGAGAAGTATTGGAAAGAAGGAGTTCAGAGAGAGAAACAGCAGTAAAGAGGGTTAGATTGGGGACAGAATGCAAGAGACGTCTAGGACCAAGCACAACATACCAAGCTCTAAGGAGACACGCGGGAAGGATCCCCCACCCACCGAGCTAAGACAGCGGCCCCCAATCACAGACGAATACGTCATGAAGAGCAGGCGTCATATGACGCGTCAGGCCCGCCGGCCAATCACGAACGGGTGGCACAGCCCAAGCGAGGAATGCGCTCGTACATACACACGCACACACTACCACCTCGCTGCCTCCCTTATCTCTCTCTCCTTGTAATTCACACTACATATCTTATACTCTATCAATGATATAAAATACTTCCAAGTGTCACAGACAAGAATAAAGACAAACACTGATATGTCTGTGACAACATGAATACTAAGAAAGAAAGAACATTGTTCTACGATTATTATAGCCCATTTCACTGCCCTAGCGAGCGCTAGCGAGTACGAGTACATTCTGGCAAGCATGCCAGCGTAACAATAATATATATATATATATATATATATATATATATATATATATATATATATATATATATATATACAGTATATACAGTATATGTACTGTATATACTGTATTTATCTCATATTTTCTCTTTCTCTTAAATATAAACACGCATTCTATCACTTCACTCTCTCTCTCTCTCTCTCTCTCTCTGATATACACCCACTGACATTCTCCGATCTGTTACAAGTCCTTCTCATTCGCATTTTTATTCCCTGCAATTCTTCCAATATAGCTCAAGTCTGTCTTTTATTGCCTCTGCTCTCTCTCTCTCTCTCTCTCTCTCTCTCTCTCTCTCTCTCGCTCTATCTCTCTCTCTCTCTCTCTCTCTCTCTCTCTCTCTCTCTCTCTCTCTCTCTCTCTCACAACTACAATGATTTTTTTGTTTTGCCATTGTAGTAATGGAAGTACAATACATTTACATTAGTTAACCCTTTTAGTACCGGTGGTATACATTTCAATAATATTCTGGCCACTATTAGACGATTTTATACAGGTTTGGAAGAACGTTTACCCATTTAAAGGTTACAGTCTATCTAAATGTATCATTTTAGCTAGTATACATCTTTCCCAGACTATATAAAATAATCTGAATGTAGCTGAAATCCACTATACATAGACGTCGCCTCTACAGAAAAGGTTAATGCCAAGACAAATTTGCAAGCGCAATCATAATCTGAAACTCAAAAAAATATTCTTGTCACTAAAGGTTTAATGAAAAGCAGTGTCTAAACGGAAATTATATATCCCACCCACATTGTATAATAAACAGACGCTCAGCTTTAACAGAGGCACTTGTGACGTCAAGGAAAATAACAAAGCATTATCCTCTTCCTTTGATTGTTAATGCTGATACTATTTTTCGTTTCAATACAGATATGCAGCTAAAATTACATAGCAACGCATCTCTGCAAGAGCTTAACGTGTAGGCAATTGTACACAAATGATAGTGAGTGAGCAAATATGTCGCATTAGAAGTTAAAAACCCTGATCAGTGTGAACGTAAAAGTACCCAGCCTTACCAAGCTATAACTGAGAGTGCACCTGCATGCAAGACAATGAAGCAACTTGGTTGAGCCCGAGAACTTTCAGTCTTCTACTGTACTTCTCACTTCTCAGTTTGTTCTTCGTCTGTCCAATTGCTCTTCTTCCCTACTTTACTCCAGCCTGGTTTGGCAATGTTCAGTATTCTGTGAAGTTTTGAATACCTAGGAAAATTTGTAGAGTATTTGATACTATTGAGAATTGCATGGTTAGATGGTCATAAATGAGTATATAGATAAGACTCGTCAGTTCTGGTCAGCCACCCATATAGGGGAGACAACCTTACAACAATCCGGGTGGATGGGACTCGACAGCCTTGGTTGGCAACCCGTCTAAGGGAATAAACCTTATACAAATTACCGGAGGGCGGCTTGCTCATCGGTGCCACTATGACATGTCGAACTCTACAATGGATACAACAGATAGATTAATAACCACAGAGGGTCTTGGGGGTATTTTTAAAGATTGATGGAGGTTTAGGGAGCAAGTTAAAAACCTCCCCTTAAACCCTTAGTACAATGAAGCCAATTTACCTTTGATTCTGGCTAAAATTATATTATATTATGCGGTTTGAGAAGGACCTAAAATATTGTATTTATCCCTTTGAGTACTAGCCTACAGACAGATAATAAGTTAAAGGGAATTGTCGAAAGGTGACCAGGATATGATGAAAATGACGTGACTGGTACTGAAGAGGTTAAGGCAGAGTAAGAAGGTGACTGCAGTAGGCACCCCACTCAGCCTGATTAGCCCTTGTGCTTGCGATGTCAGAGCTTGAAAGGCCTCTAATGGGCTTTCATAATTATTGTTTCCGTTTGTTCAGCTGAGAAAGTTTAATGATACACGACTAACGAGCGCAAGTCAGTGAATAGACGCTTAACCCCTTCTGTACCGGCGAAGTCTTTTTAATATTATTGTAGCCATATTTAGACGATTTTGTGCCGCTTAACCCGGCAAGCGCGATAGGCCTCACGGAAGGCTTCCTATAGGGAACGCGATAGGCCTCACGGAAGCAGGACCATAAAAAAAGACTTCCATAAAAAAAAAGGGCCTATCAAAACAAAGGAATTTGTCTCTACGTGAGATAATTCCCCTCCAGTACTCATCCATGTAAATCTCACCCACCTCCCTCCCCTCCTTCCCCACCTTATTCCCCCCTCCCTCCCCTCCTCAATTATCACCTATTTTTCCTCTTATTATCATCATTTATCGGTTATTTTTCTCTCCCGCGATAATGTAGCACAAGTGGGTTGCATAAAAGATCGTTATGCAACACCCAGACACCGGCACACACCGCCCCGCTCTCCTCAGTTGACTCCCAGACAGCGAGAGGGGAAGGCTGCCTGTCTCTCTCTCTCGCCTGAGATTATGACCGGGTGGCCAATATCTTCGTTTTTCACCACCCAAATGCTTTTCCCACTTATTTTAGCACTCTTGAAGGTTCATATATACATCATATATGTAAAATAAAAGCATACCGAAAACAAATAATGGTTTATATTGTAAATATAACGAATTCTGTCAGAATCCAGGGCTAGAAATGCACAAATAACTACCCTAGCACCTACTGTCAAATCGCGCTTGTCAGGTTAAGAAGGATCTGTGGTAGTAAAAAGGATTAATTGAGATAGGTCAACGTTTGTTAATGTCTGGAGGCCCTCTTTAAACTGAATACAATCGTCTTATAGTAGCATGAATAAGGTCAAAAGGACAGCACCGGTACTGTAAGGGTTAATGGTAGTAACATATAATGAAGTACAATGAGTATAATGTTTGAATGAGATGAATGTTACTGACTTAGTCTGTATATGTCGTCAGTATATATATATATATATATATATATATATATATATATATATATATATATATATATATATATGGCTAGATAAAGTGATGGTTGATGAACTTTAACCATTTTAGGGTTTGGACGCATTTTGACAGTTAATTATGGCTATCATTACACAATTGTATACAGGTTACTGTCATGACGATATGTGGGAATTAAATGGATAAAGATTATTTCAACAAACCCTTGACTTCCATACACACTTCCTAATCTGAATAATAGCTTCTAATAATACCCAATAAACAGAAAAGAAATGCGTCATCGATCCTCGGAGGGCTAAGGTTTGAGCTTCTCTAAACTAAATAATCAGTAACTTCCGCACCTGCGTGTTGACTGACAGAGTTGGACGGAAACCACCTCCACCCAGGTGTGGCTTTATCATAGAGTAATGGGTTTGACATCTGGTGAATACAGTTTTGAAAATCCACTCGCGTATAGGTATTGTGATAGCTGTCATATATCCTTAAACTGCACAACATCGTGTAAGTATAGCTAGAATTAAAACAAATAAGCGGGGTAAAAGGTTTGAAAATCCCCCATTGCTACTTGAAATATAAAATAAAAGGGGCTAAGCATGAGGGAGAAGGGTGGCCAGAAAAACGAACCATCTTTATTTAAATATATATATCGTAGGCAGTGAATATTGAAACTAACCTTAGGCTGTTGTTCATAGTCTAGTTGTGCTGCCAATGTGATAAGACCGGACCTCTGGTGGATGGTAAACAAACCATCCCTGTTGCCTCCACTGATGCTGTACCGCACACTCAACCCTGCGAAAGGAACAAAACATAGAGGTGTACTTGCTGAAAACTGCTTCATATATAACGAGTAAGTTCAAATCAAATGGTTCAAAGCATAACCGCTAAATAGGCAAGCTCATAGATGGGATTTTGTAAAAGCGCCATATCACCAGTACGTAATTAGATAAATTAAGACTGAATAAAATGCACTAAACATAATGCAACATATGGATGTTTGCATAGTCCGACGAGTTCTCTCTCTCTCTTTATATTATATTTCTTAACCGACGCAGAATTCAAGTTGTTCCAGTGTTGACCGTAATTGGAGTCCAGCTCTCACAAAACATAATTGTGTTTCCAGCAAATAAAATCCAAAACATTGCTGAGCGTTTACTGCTGTGGGAATGTGTGTAATAACCTCCTCTGTGATAACAATACTAATACTAATAATAATAATAATAACAGTTATTATTATTACTTATATGTAATATTATCATTAATATTTGTATTATTATTATTAATATTATTATTATTATTATTATTGTGTTCTTAAACTTAAATTCAATGTTCTACTAAGGTAAGAATAATTCGACGGTTGTTTGAAAGTGCGTGTATTTATTTAACAAACTCCCATGGTAACCGTGATCCACATAGCAATTGATTCTCTGTTCGGGTCAAGATGGGTTCAAACTATTAGTTGAATATCTACGACGGCCCAGTATAGATTGCACTTGGGAATTGTGACATTCCCATTACTACCTATCTGGACAATCGCTATTTATAGTTTTGACCCACTTCGATTCCGAGCCAAAGGCACATCACTCTCTTCACAATGGTTGACAAATGTATGCTCTAACTCTCCCTCAATGTGTCCTTTAATCACTTTAATAACATTAGGACCGAGGATTTAATCAAATTCTTCTCCAATCACCCTCACAATATCAGACACATGTATTCATTTACAAGGGATTACAATTAATCACCTTTATCATATTAAACACAATTGATAAATATCTGGGTATTTAAATCACCATGAGCATACTAATAAACAATTTCTTAATCCGTGTTCTTAAATCTCTTTTACAATATTAAACGCAATTACTAAATCAACAGGTATTTCTATTACCTAGATTCACAGACAATATCAGAACGCTATGTCCTTTAGGTCATCTTAACAATGTTTTAATCTATTATTCAATTAATGAGATCCTTAAAACTAGATGGCTAGATATGTACGTGCAATCAAAAGCATGCTGTTGACGAGGTAAATATCTAATTAATAAAAGTTCTCTCCTTATAACAAAAAAACTATGTCATAGGTTCGGGCTGAAGCCCTTCTCTAACTATTTCCTCAGCTACGTCTAACATATGTTGCAAATACTTAACCCCGGAAAGCTGCTCAGGTGAGCTTAGTTATCTCAATTGCATGGGATATATCAATTATTTCCCCTTATTGATTTATCCCGAAGAACTCCCACTTAACCTGACAAGCGCGATATAGACGTAGGTGCTAGGGTAGTTATTTGTGCATTTCTAGCCCTGGATTCTGACATAATTCGTTATATTTACAATATAAACCATTATTTGTTTTCGGTATGCTTTTATTTTACATATATGATGTATATATGAACCTTCAAGAGTGCTAAAATAAGTGGGAAAAGCATTTGGGTGGTGAAAAACGAAGATATTGGCCACCCGGTCATAATCTCAGGCGAGAGAGAGAGACAGGCAGCCCTCCCCTCTCGCTGTCTGGGAGTCAACTGAGACGAGCGAGGCGGTGTGTGCCGGTGTCTGGGTGTTGCATAACGATCTTTTATGCAACCCACTTGTGCTACATTATCGCGGGAGAGAAAAATAACCGATAAATGATGATAATAAGAGGAAAAATAGGTGATAATTGAGGAGGGGAGGGAGGGGGGAATAAGGTGGGGAAGGAGGGGAGGGGGGTGGGTGAGATTTACATGGATGAGTACTGGAGGGGAATTATCTCACCTAGAGACAAATTCCTTTGTTTTGATAGGCCCTTTTTTTTTATGGAAGGCTTTTTTTATGGTCCTGCTTCCGTGAGGCCTATCGCGTTCCCTATAGGAAGCCTTCCGTGAGGCCTATCGCGCTTGCCGGGTTAATATTAAACATATCTTTTCATAATATCCTTTAAGATCCTGTACTATTGCTTGCTAACTGGCTGACTGCCTTTACTAACAATAACAGCTATATCTCTCAACACATCATATTGTTATGAGTTCTTGCCCTCTTTTGTGTGGATTATATCTACCTACTTGGAGCTCTTCCCTTTGGTGTTACTATAAGAGTTCCTGGAGGATATGGTAGTGTGGCATCTCAGTGTCTTCACCTTATATATATATATGCATTGTGTGGTCCCTTATGTGCATTGTACCGGATCATAAGGGATGGGACTTGATGGAGAATGAGTGTCAAAGTTGTAGATTAAGTATTAATTATAAGAAATACATGTAGTTGTGAGGTTAAAGTGAAATTTACTATTCTTGGTTTTATGCATACAATAATTCTGTGTTCTCATCTCTTTATACCATAGCTTGATCTCGGATACTCATAGATCATGTTGAGTCATGCTCTGATATACTTTACTTAGGGTAAGACCTCTTATGAAAATTAGCTAGCCTTATGGAGATAATTCGTGCGGATTCCCTGAACGTAAGAAATTGGCGGGAAAACCTCTGGTGTGGCTGCCAGATGCATTTTGTGTTTGTTTACTTCATTAAAATTTCACTTTCGTTAATTGTTAGGCTATTAAAATACTCTGACATTGACTTATTGAATGCGCCTGTACATGATTCATGGGATGGGATAGGTTTACTATGTTTATAGTTTATTATCGAAACAAGATCACAGAATATATGTTGCAAGTCTCTGATCTGGTTTCAAATATTATGTTTTTGATAGTTTATAGACAGATGCAATCGAACAGGAATTTGTATTGCGTCAGGTTCGGTGTAGATTTTGGTAGGCTTTGCAGTGATGTGTTTATCATCCATTGATATGCGTGTAATGTAGAATTATAGATGAAATTGTTTGGGTCGATAAGCACAAGTTAACCACTTCTGTATGCGAGGGGAAGAATTGTACTTTTGCGTCCGCACGGGTTGATAAAAGTTCGAGAGACAGCTCTCCAGGCAGTCGTCTGGCGGAGCTCGGGAAGAGAGGACCTGGTGTGTGTGTGTGTGTGTGTTGGTGAAGTTGCGGGACCTTTTGCAAGGGTTTGTGGTATTTATCTTATATTTTGTTTTTATTGGCTTAATATCAGTGCTTATTATTATTGGAAAGGAATACATTTTATAAAGCAAGTCGGACAGTGAGTGTTTGTTGGATACATTTATACTGTCTTGCTTACAACATTGCAAAACTTAGCAGAATCTCATACCATACCATATAGCCTAGCCTAACTATGTATTTGAGAATTTAATGTATTGTTGTGGTGAGGCTTAAATAACATTACGGTGATAAGTGAGTGATAGCATATGTTTATAAGAATTTGTTGTGGAATGCAAACACTGGATAATGCAATAGGTTTTAGTTGGCCTAGTCTAACTTTATTTTTTGTTTGTATTCATTGTAGTGAGTGTTTCGGCATTTACATATTTTAATACATTAACCTAGTGCAATTATAAGTGAGTGCAATCCAAAAGTATATATATATATATATATATATAAAAAGGAAAAGAATTGACAGGGTGCCAGGCAACATCTTTATTTTTCAAATTTTCGGCTAACCTTAAGCCATCATCAGGAACAACATTCCCTAAAAATAAGTAATATACTATTAGAACAACGCAATTTGTAAAAAATAGGGTAATGATTATCGAATCTATAAAAGGTTAAACTTACTAAATATAAACAATCCTATATTAATGTCTCACTATATATAAAATTAAAATTCATACACTAACCATGTAAAACCAGTGAAGATACCGAAAAGCAAAATAAAGACCATCACAATTGAACCATATCACATATTTTAACCTTTGAATACAAACATTGTTTCCTTAAATTCAAAACAGTCACAACACAGGCTAATACCATACAACGGATCAAGAAACGATCTCCCAATTTATCTAACACCATTGATTTATCAGTAAGGAAACTATATAATAATATTTCGATAACTAGCAATTAACTTACATAACCCCTGACCAAAAATCCAAACACAAATAATACTCTTAGTCAAAAACATGAAAACACTAATAAACTAAGCCTAAATCAATTATATATCATAGCAATACGAGACTGAAATTCAACCCAATCTAGAGATTTAACACAAAAAACACATCACTCCCAATGACAAAAGCAAAAATATTTATGTTTAAACCCATCATTATACTTGACTTACCCAGAGTTTTTTATAAGAAGGATTGGTTGAGTCATTTTGTTTCAGTGGAAAAATTGTGTAATACAGTTCAAGAGTGTGTCAAAACGGGGTTGTTGAGAAATGGGATGGACAGTGATGGTGTAATTAACAAACTTAGGGAATTTGGCAATAATAACTATAGATTGGCAGTACGGGAATATCAAAATGTGGAATCATCTGTGTTTAGGAAAGAGGACTTGGATTTGCTTAGGGATTTGGGTAAGGATAGTTCAATTGTCATTGTCAAACCGGATAAGGGTAAGGGAGTTGTTATTATGGATAAAGTTGATTATTTGCAAAAAATGGAAACTATTCTGAGTGACCGAAACAGATTTAAACTAATAAAAGGTGAATTGTTTGATGTAATTATCAGAGGTGAGGATAAATTAAATAGGATTCTACGATCTATTAAGGACAGGATAGGTATTGACAGCTTCAACTTCTTATATGCGTCTGGCTCAGCTCCGGGAGTAGTATATGGGTTACCAAAGGTGCATAAACCAGGAATTCCACTTAGGCCAATTGTTTCATCTATAAAGACAGCGGGGTATAATTTAGCAAAATTTCTTCAACCCATAGTTGCTCCTCTTACAACTAATGAATATACAGTACTCAATTCTAGTAGTTTTGTGAGGGAAATTTCAAATCTTGTGTTGCCTAAACATTTTGTTCTTGCCAGTTATGATGTAGAGTCACTTTTCACAAACGTTCCTCTGAGTGAGACTTTAGAGATTATTTTGGATGAATATGATTCTAACAACTTTTTCAATATTAGTAAGGATATAGTTAAGAAATTGTTCTTGTTTGTAACTACAGAATCTTGTTTTTTGTTTAACAAAGTATTGTATAGTCAAATTGATGGAGTTTCAATGGGGTCAAGTCTAGGTCCATTGTTTGCGGGTTCATTTTTATGCAATAAAGAGGTTCAGTGGCTTGATGAGTGTCCCCTATCATGCAAACCTATATTTTATAGGAGATATGTGGATGATACATTTTTAATATTTCGAGATGTAGAAGATAATATAAGTTTTTTTGAATATATGAACAAGCAACATCAAAATATTAAATTTACATGTGATAATGAAGTGAATGGGTCACTAGCATTTTTGGATGTTAGTGATAAAGACAGATCAGGGATTAGCTACTGAGGTTTATAGAAAGCCCACTCATACAGGATTAGGTTTAAACTGGCTTAGCTACTGCCCTAAGATTTTTAAGATTAATTCAATAAAGACACTATTAGAAAGAGCCTATGCTGTTTGCTCCAGCTATGTTTCGCTACATGTTGAAATTGAAAAATTAAGGAAATATTTTATGCTTAATAACTATAAGGAAGATATATTCAATGGTATACTTAGACATTTTTTGTATGTAAAACAAGCTCAAGGGTGTTCAATCAAATTTTGATGTAAAAAAGAAGATAATTTATGTTAAAATGCCTTACTATGGATCTATCAGCAATGAATTTCGTAAAATTGCACTAAATGTTCTGAAAAATAGTTTTCCTGCTGTGAGCTTTAGATTTGTTTTCACCAATAAGTTTAGAATTGGGTAATTTTTTAGCTTCAAAGATCGCGTGCCTGACTTTCTGTGTTCAAATATTGTATACAAATTTACTTGTCCTAGCTGTGAGGCTAGGTATTTGGGATGCACTAGTCGTTCCTTCAAAATTAGGATATTTGAACACCTGGGTAGGAGCTACCGATCGGGAAAGTTTTTACAGGCTATGGCGTTTTCGGCTATTCGAAATCATTCGCGTGAAGAGGATCATCTCTTTAGTGTGGGTGATTTTGAGATAGTCTCTAGGTTGGGTAGCCAGTCTGATGCATTGATTGGTGAGAAGTTGTTAATTAGTAAACTGAATCCTGAAATCAATCTTGCAAATAGTGGTTCATAGATATATGTTTGGTCAAATTTCAAGGGTTTGTCCAACATGGTTAATGGTTCATTTGTTTGGGAAATTGTTTCATGGGAGTTTATTTTAGCCGCTTCTCGGTTCAGGTTCCTCAGTTCTCTCTTGTTCCTGGTGCTGATGAGAACTCTTTTCTGGGTAAGTCAAGTATAATGATGGGTTTAAACATAAATATTTTTGCTTTTGTCATTGGGAGTGATGTGTTTTTTGTGTTAAATCTCTAGATTGGGTTGAATTTCAGTCTCGTATTGCTATGATATATAATTGATTTAGGCTTAGTTTATTAGTGTTTTCATGTTTTTGACTAAGAGTATTATTTGTGTTTGGATTTTTGGTCAGGGGTTATGTAAGTTAATTGCTAGTTATCGAAATATTATTATATAGTTTCCTTACTGATAAATCAATGGTGTTAGATAAATTGGGAGATCGTTTCTTGATCCGTTGTATGGTATTAGCCTGTGTTGTGACTTTGTTTTGAATTTAAGGAAACAATGTTTGTATTCAAAGGTTAAAATATGTGATATGGTTCAATTGTGATGGTCTTTATTTTGCTTTTCGGTATCTTCACTGGTTTTACATGGTTAGTGTATGAATTTTAATTTTATATATAGTGAGACATTAATATAGGATTGTTTATATTTAGTAAGTTTAACCTTTTATAGATTCGATAATCATTACCCTATTTTTTTACAAATTGCGTTGTTCTAATAGTATATTACTTATTTTTAGGGAATGTTGTTCCTGATGATGGCTTAAGGTTAGCCGAAAATTTGAAAAATAAAGATGTTGCCTGGCACCCTGTCAATTCTTTTCCTTTTGATATGGAGGTTTAAGTGCCCAAAATCTACTGCTGAAGTACTCATAACTCTATATATATATATATATATATATATATATATATATATATATATATATATATATATATATATATATATATATATATATATATATATGCGAATATGCTTCCACACTAAAGGTGTGTAGAAAAGGGTAGGTTCACTGCAAAAAGTTTAAAAAAATTTAGTGCTAAATTAAATTGCATCTAAAATATATTGCATGCACAAAATAAGGGTTTAAAAAGTATGTCCGAGTATCTTATTAGAAGGCTCGGACTGTTGTGTACATATTAAAATAATGTTTATGTAAAATATGCTTATGTTGCATAACATAATTACATAATGTTACATAATGTTATATAAACATTATTTTAATATGTACACAACAGTCCGAGCCTTCTAATAAGATACTCGGACATACTTTTTAAACCCTTATTTTGTGCATGCAATATATTTTAGATGCAATTTAATTTTAGCACTAACATTTTTTAAACTTTGTGCAGTGAACCTACCCTTTTCTACACACCTTTAGTGTGGAAGCATATTCGCATATATTTTTACCACAAGAATCAATATTTTTCATGTTTTATATATATATATATATATATATATACTTTTTTTGTGTTTAGATTTTAGTGACTAAAGGTTAGAATACATTTCGAGTTGATACATGCTTAACCCCTAACCAACGGCGCACAACATCTGTCGAGTTAAATAAATTTGGACTATGTGGCAGTGCACGACAGCTGTCGAGTACCATTTTCAGCACGTAATGTTGCTGAGAGAGAGAGCTGAGCGGTGGGACGAGCGTAGTAACCTTATGACCGCTCCCCACGACCACCGTGGACGTAATGAACTGTATTCTACCTTCCTCCCCTCTTCTCACTAGCTACACAGGGAATTATGTTCGGAAATTACCTTATTTTAGGTTTTTTGCACTCGTGTTGCACGATCGTTGCAAGAGAACCAGTGGTCATACAAGGATAGTTCGGGTGTCATTGGAAAACTCTGTTTACGCCCTTTCAGGAATAGATACTTGTTTTACGCTCTGGGTCTTGTGTATGCATGAAAATGAGCACGGAAATAACCCTATTTAGGGTAAAACCCCCTCCGCTGGGCGGCACAGTGTAAAATACCCTAGCACCCGCTCTTTGTGTATTAAGGTTTAATGAAATATTGTCAACATTAGTGAAAATCCTTGAATTAAGTTGGTACTGTTCTATGACAGTAAATTGAATGCTTAATGATTATAACCCATATGAGAAGATATCAAGTTTACTAGAAGTTACTTTCTTAACTGCAACAATGACAGATTGATATTTGAAATTCTGATATTTTGATGACACATTTAAGTACAGTAAGGCAGTGAATCATAACGCCTTTTGTGACTTTTAAATAGCAAAGATCGTTTAAGTTAAATTATGTGTATTTATCCCTGTTGAGTAGTTAGATTATCTCTTGTAGTGTTCATTGTGGGGAGTACTATAGGGTAGTGGAAGTTGGTTTCAATTTGTGTTTGGATCTCCCCTGGAGGCCGGTGGGCGACCCATATAATTTCTGATTGTGTATTAATCAGTTGCACACATAAGTCCTAATTACTGCCCTTATAATTGGGTCCTGATGACAAGCCGGATAAAGTACGGGGGTTGTAACAATATCTTGATTTCATCATTTGTCTAATCAATTTATCTTTGGTTGTTCTATAAGAACACATACATTGTATTGTTGGAACACATAGGCTCAGTCTGGCATTTAACTCTTTGATAAGTCTATTCGGGCCTGTAAGGGTCCTTTAAAAATATTCTGGAAGCTCTTTGTCTCTGCTTCACCTCTTCAAAGCAGGCAAATACATCAGGTCCCTCTTCTCAGTACCATCTACCACAAGGTTACACTCTTGAATCAATTGGTTTATTGTGTGAAGGCTAGCGATGAGTCTGCAGGTCTGGAAGCTCTCTTGTCTCTGTTTGCTGGAGGTCAAGAACAGGCTTATTTTCCTCCCCATAGGTGCCAAGGTGAGCAAGGGGGAGGGTGTCTGCTTAGAGCGTGCCAATGTGTTCCGGGCAGGTGCCGTGGCTGTCTGGCTGCTGTGAACGGAACGGAACGGAAGTATATAGGAAAGGTGAAGCAAGTAATCAAATTTACCCTAGTGATACGACCTATGCCAAGGCCGATTTTACACTCCAGGTACCCAGTTTAACGTATGGGTGGGACGAGGCGAACACGAGAGAAGGCCTGCCCAATGGCCACTGAGCAATCCTGGTGGCTAACCAAGTTCTCAGTCTCGTGTGTTGATTGGTTGTAGGAAGCTACCAATCAGGCCCCTGAATTCATTTTAGCCACCATGAATCCAGGTACTCATTTTCGTCTGAGTGAGACGGAACTGACAGGGAATGGAGTTTGTTCAACACTCCTGGGCTACTTGAACCCTGGTGGCAAGCCAGGGAAATTTCACCCACCCCTAGGGCAACATCTGGTCAATGTCGGTACCGGGTGCAATCACCCAACCAGCTACTGCCTTTGCTGGAGCAGGACATGCCAAACCCACCCAGCAACTGCTGTGCTGGTGCGGTCACCCATCCAACTACTGACCAGACCCTACGTTGCTTAACCTTCTGATCTATTATCAGGGTTGCAAGCGTTAGGCAGGGTTGCCCCTAGGCCCCGCTCACCTCCCTTTATACCCATCCCTCACGCCTCGCGGCTCTGTGATTGGCCAAGCCGCGCGTTCAGGCGGGGCTATAACAGCCCGGTCGCTTTGAATTCCAGCATCCTTCACCTGCTGGATTTCATCCCCGTAATATTTCCGTGGAGGCATATTAGAGATGTTCTTTAGTGGCTGACGGGAATAAGAGGGTGGCACCATTGTAGTGGAATGTTTGCGACCAGGATAAAATATACTGGTGTGAACTAAGGGCAAATTATGAGGCGAGCGTTTGGGGGAGGAGGTGAGGCGATCGTCGTGCTGCGTCATAGGAGGCTGGTGATTGGTCGAGAGTGAGGAGTGTCAGGGTGTTCCGTGTGATGAGATTTAAAGGGCAAACCTTGCTGATACACCTGAGCTAATCCTGTCTCCTGATTGGCGGAGGGGCTTACTCCTTCAATTATTAGCATTAGTATTATTATTATTATTTTTATTATTTTTATTACTATAATTATTAATGTTATTATTGTTATTATTATCTATTTTAATTATGATTATTATTATTATTATTATTATTATTATTATTATTATTATTATTTTTATTACTATAATTATTAATGTTATTATTGTTATTATTATCTGTATTTTAATTATGATTATTATTATTATTATTATTATTATTATTATTATTATTAACATATATAATAACGTCGATGGAGGTTGGTAACGTTGAGGCCATTAATATAAGTCCTGCCAAAGATGTGGACCATTTGCCAATTAGTTGATATACGATATTGCTTTCTCGGGTTTATTTTTCCTACGATCCCAGTTCTGTCTTGTGCAAAAACTGTTGTTAACGGATATAAACACCAAATGAGGAGGAGCAATTTATTGACAACGTTTCGCAGATAACTTCTTCAGGTCACTAAAACGTTGTCAATAAAGTGCTCCTCCTCATATGGTGTTTATATTCATGTTGTCAATAAAGTGTTCCTCCTCATATGGTGTTTATATTCATGTTGTCAATAAAGTGTTCCTCTTCATATGGTGTTTATATTCATGTTGTCAATAAAGTGTTCCTCCTCATATGGTGTTTATATTCATGTTGTCAATAAAGTGTTCCTCCTCATATGGTGTTTATATTCATGTTGTCAATAAAGTGTTCCTCCTCATATGGTGTTTATATTCATGTTGTCAATAAAGTGTTCCTCCTCATATGGTGTTTATATTCATGTTGTCAATAAAGTGTTCCTCTTCATATGGTGTTTATATTCATGTTGTCAATAAAGTGTTCCTCCTCATATGGTGTTTATATTCATGTTGTCAATAAAGTGTTCCTCCTCATATGGTGTTTATATTCATGTTGTCAATAAAGTGCTCCTCCTCATATGGTGTTTATATTCATTCTGTCAACTTTTCCAAGTTGTCTCAACACTTTTATTAACCCCTTCTGTACCGGCGATGTCTCTTTAATTATATTCTAGCTACAAACAAACGATTCTATTGAGTTTAAATAGGGCCTACATAAATGTACAGGCTTCGAACTATCTCACTTGACCTTTTTTACTAACACAAATCCTTCTTAAACCGCACACAATCCTCTAAATATAGCTAGAATAAAATTATAAAGATGTTGCCGGTACAGAAGGGGTTTATATACGATATTTCTTTCTCAATGTTGTTTTTCCTTTAATTCCAGGTCTGTCTTGTGTAAACATTGCTTTATTAATTATCTGCTAACTGATTATTGCAATATTTATTTAGGAAGAAGATTCCTGGCATCGTGTGAATAGTTGTTGGGATAGGTTATTGTGGGTTTAAGGGGAGATTTCTACTTGAGGATTTTTTTCTGGACTCCTTTCTCCCTCATATTTAGCCCCATTACTTTTGAGATTTTAAGACGTTCGCCCCATTAGCTTGCTAAATTTAAGAACTTTCGACCCATTTCTGTCAATTTTAAGACCGTTCGTGCCATTTAGGTGTCATTTTTTTCTGGCGAGCGATATCGAGCCTGTAATTAAAGAGGAACCGGCTTTCGGCTGGGAAATTTTTCTACCGAAACATTTAAATATTGATCTTGAAAGGGGGTCAAGGGGGCGTAATTATAAGCTTAATGGAGGTCTAGGGAACAAAATAAAAACATCCCCTTAATGCAAACGCTAAATGCCTCAAGTTAATACATCTTTCTATAATTATATTTTACACAAATTATTATCAACGGCTTTGTGTGATCATAATACCGCCACCCTTGCAATAGGATGGGTGTGTTGTAATCTTCCACACCAATTACCTGGCTGACCCTTCCCAAATTATATAAATATTAGATCGATTACTCTAGTCGATAGCGAGTTATAGTATGTTGTTATGTGTGTGATCATAATACTACCACCCTTACACTGGGATGGGTATGTTGTGAGCTGTATATTGCAACCCTGTTACCTGCACAAATTCACAGAATTGGTTGGAGCCTGGAAGCCGGGTTCAGTGTTAATACCGTGTAATAGTTTGGCCTGTGTGTGTTAGACAGAATATGTGTGCATGACAGTATGTTTCTTACAGTTTCTTACAGTAGATCCTCTGGAAAAAGGCAAACTATGCCTGTGTATCCAGCTCAGTACCAGTACTTGCACTGCTGCGGTCGTTCACGGTGTTGGCGGCGGCGGTAGCAGATGCAACATTTTTACTATTCTGTATTTTTTTTTTATAATCAAACTTCAAATCTTGTCTTCCCCATGCTTTATCAAGATTACTTTCAAACTCCCTTATTGATTCGGAATCGACTACATACTGGGGCAGTGCGTTCCACTCATTTACCACTCTATCACAAAATGAGTTCTTTGCCTTCTCAAGCCTATTTCTTTCTTTGTAAATTTTCTTAGAGTGTCCTCTCGTTCTTGTTCCCTCCCGCATCAAGAAGATACCTTCACACACATCCTCATCG
Source organism: Paralithodes platypus (assembly GCA_032716605.1). Classification (NCBI taxonomy): domain Eukaryota; kingdom Metazoa; phylum Arthropoda; class Malacostraca; order Decapoda; family Lithodidae; genus Paralithodes; species Paralithodes platypus. The sequence goes on from CM064534.1 coordinate 18,446,131, forward strand.
TACTTTCCTGACACTATCTTAAAAGTCTCTATCATATCCCCTCTCTTTCTCCTATATGCCAGTGTCGGAAGCCCCAGTGTCCTTAACCTCTGCTCATAGCCCGCGTTCTTCAACGTTGGTACCAGCTTGCTAGCTCTCCTCTGCACTTTCTCCACTGCTTCTATATCCTTTACCATATATGGAGCCCACACCTGGTTTGCATATTCCAGGTGCGGCCTAACCAGCGCTGTATAGAGATTCCTGAAGATTTCTTCGTCAAGTGACACAAATGTCCTCCTTATCAGCCCTACAATTCTATTGGCTTTGTTTATCTTTTCCGCTAAATGTTCTGAGAAATTTAACTTATTGTCTATCACTACTCCTATATCCTTTTCTGCATTCACTTCCTCCATCGCTTCATACATACTGTATCCTACCTTGTCTATCTTGCTGGTCCCAATCCGCATGTACTTGCATGTTTTTGGATGAAAAGGCATTAACCAATGCTCAGACCATCCCTTCATGTCCTCCACATCTCCTTGAAGCAAACCCATATCTTCCCTACTCCTCACTCTTCTATACAGCTTAGTGTCATCCGCGTATATGTTTGTGACTGCATGTGTATATCTATGTATCTATTTAGACGATATTATATAGTTGAGGAAAGATATATGGTAGCGAAAAGGGTCCTTCCTATACTGAATAAACTCACCTAATAGTTACCAGAACATAATGAAAAGGACGTAACCGGTACTGAAGGGGTTAATAGAAAAACGAGAAACTTCAATGTCTGCGTCATCGTACTGCCAAGTTTCATAATTAACATATCTGGCTATACAAATCCTCGTAATAACTGAGTAATGATGATGGACACATGGCAATTTACCCTCAGTTTGAAACAGATAGACAACACGGGTTAGGCTGTGGGTGTAGCTAGTTGTAATACCACTTAGGTGTGGTTTGTGGGAGGAGGAAGCTAAAGGTGAACGTCAATAAAAGTAAAGTGATGGTGTGTAATAGGGGTGATCGTAGGGTGAATCTAGATGTGAGGCAGGATGGGGAAATAATGGAACAAGTGGAGTGTTTTAAATATCTAGGAGGAGCGATAAGCAATAATGGAGGTATGAAAATGGAGGTAAAACAGAGAGTATGTGAAGGATGGAACGTTTTCGGAGCAATGGGAAGCATGTGGAAGGTGAGGAATCTCCAGAAGAAAGTTAAAAGTGCAATGTATCAAGGGAGTATTGTATCAACAGTGATGTATGGGGCTGAGACATGGGCTCTGAAGGCAAGGAGAGAAGAAAGCTGGATGTGATGGAGATGATCTGCTTGAGGAGTATGTGTGGAGTGACTCGTAGGGACAGATTGAGGAATGAAGAGATACGTAGGAGAGTAGGACAGCAGGAACATTTGTCAGCCAGAGTGAACAGAAGGGTGCTGAGCTGGTATAGTCATGTTGAACGAATGGTAGATGAAAGGCTTACAAAGAGAATATGTGAGTCAGACACAAGGGAAGGAAGAAGGGTAGTAAGACCTCCATTGAGATGGAGAGACTGTGTAGGATTAGTGTTGGAAGATAGAGGAATAATATTATCATAGATCAGGCAAGAGCAGTGGTAATATATAGGTATGAATGAAGAATGCTAGCGAATAGATGACTGTAAATGCGGTCATTTAGGAAAGAGGGTCATGCGCCAGTTGGACTTGATAATAGTTCGTCAGGCGCCTGGCCCGGGGAGTTGGTGGTAATGAACGGTGCTCCTGGAAGCATGGTGGGCAGGCTTGTCGTGGCGGCTCCGCTGCGAGTCTGCCTGCGGAAGTCGGAGCCTCTCCGGGAGATCTGAGACCTGGGAATCTTTTGCTGGAGCCCCTAAATGGGCCTGGGTCTCTGGGTATTTCTCCTGGACGATCTAGATGTGTGTGATGTTATTTTGCTTTGTTTTGTCATTCTAATGCCTTGTGATGTCCATGTTCGGGCTCTGTCTCAAGTCGTCACCCCCCCCCCCCCCCCCTCCCCTAAAATAAATACAATAATTTACTGGGGTAAGTGCCAGAGTAAATACATACAAACACACATACCATTTAAGTTCCCTTTCAGTACCAGAGCCGTCGTTTTAACCTGATGCTGGCTACTAGTAGACAATTGTATTCACTATAAAAAGGGCCAACAGCAATTAACAAGCTTCGAATTATCTCACCTAGCCCTTTTCTTACCACTGCAGATCCTCCTTAAGCTACACATAATCGTCTACATATAGCTAGAACAAAACAAAAAAGACGTCGGCGGTACATCTATATCAATATTGAAGGCAACCTTAGCCTGCCCTCCATAACACCCTCTCCTCCTATCAATACATTATACTACAAACACCTTTCATACTACACTACCTTTCTTATATATAATGATGACGAATACACGACCCGCCTCGGAGTCCGCAGGGGGGGGGGGGCAGAAATGTCCCCATTTGACTGACCCCTGGCAACGACACCACAAAATGCTCTGGACCACTACCTTCTACTCTTACTATTAACTTCTGTAACATTCGTGGACCTCTCCTCTAACTTCCACTCTGTGGAACACTACCTCTCCTTTGCCAATCCTGACCTTCTCTTTCTCACCGAAACTCAGGTGTCTGGGACTACTGACATCAAACCCTTCTCTGTATCCTCCTACTATCTTTATCCTCAGTTTCAAGCCAAAGGTGGATGTTGCATATATGTGTGCAACAATCTTGCTCTTCGAAATTCTCAACTCTCTGGCTAAAGCTTTCTTGACCTCCTCAAACTAAATATTTATGTGCTGTTTATCTCTCCCCTAATTCTACTGACTATCCAAAATCCTTTAACTATCTCACTTCTAAAGTGGAACCCATTCTATCAATCTCTCCCTTCGCAAAAGTCTCCATCCTAGGAGATTTCAACATTCACCACCGCCAGTGGCTTTCCTCTCTTTCCACTGACCAACCTGGTGAACAAGCCTGCCTACATCTTCTCTATCCTAAATGACCTAGAGCAGTTAGTTCAGCAACCCACCTGTATCCCGGATCACTTAGGAGATCAGCCCAACATGCTTGACTGATCTCTAACTGTTAACCCTTCTGCTTATACTGTAAATCTTTTCTCTGCTTTGGGCTCCTCCGACCACAAACTTATCTCTGTCACCTGTCCTATCTCTCCAGAACGGCCACCCGATCCTCCCAGCCGGCGGCGCTTGTGGCTCTTTGGCACTGCCGATTGAGAGGCTCTTCGGCAGTAATTCTTTGATTTCCCATGAATTGACTTTAGCTTCCATGGCCGGGGACCCTCGGAGAGTGCTGAATGCATTACCAAGGTATTCCTCTCGGGCATGGAAGCATACATTTAATTTTCTTTCTCTCAGTCTAATGCAAACATATCTTGGTTTACTCACACTTGTTGTACTGCTGTCCGCAATAAGGAAGAAGCATTCAAACTGTACCGTCACCTTTAAACACAAGAATCTCATACTTAATATGTTTCTGCCCGGAATCAAGCCAAATTTGTTCTTCGACTCGCCAAATATTCTTTCATCAATAATAAATACACTGAATTATCCAACTCTAGCTCTTCCCAAGTCTTCTGGCATCTAGCTAAAAACCACTCCAACAGCTTTTCTTCTTCGTCTTTCCCTCCTCTTTTCCACTCTGACGGCACCACCATCACTTCTCACCTGTACAATCTCAAAATTTGCCGACGATACAAAAATTGCAAATAGCGTACTCTCAAAAGATCAAGTTGACGATATGCAACACAATCTAGATAAATTGTCACATTGGGCCCAAATTTGGCAAATGAGTTTCAATGCGGATAAATGTAAAGTACTACATATCGGATACCTAAATGAGAAAGCAAACTATTCGATGAATGGCACTCAGCTTAAGAATGTAAACAGAGAAACCGATCTGGGAGTAACAATATCGAGTAACCTAAAACCGAGTCAACAATGTTCAGAAGTTGTTAAGAAGGCAAACAAAATAATTGGCTTTATAGGCAGATCATTTGAGCATAAATCCAAAGACGTAATCCTAACCCTTTACAATTCCTTAGTCCGCCCTCTTCTGGAATACTGCGTTCAATGCTGGTGCCCTTATTACCAAAAAGACATAAACAAGCTAGAACGAGTTCAACGTAGAGTTACCAAAATGATACCTAGCCTAAAGAACAAACCATACGAAGAGCGTCTTAGAGAATTAAATCTATTTCCTTTAACCCAGCGCAGATTAAGAGGTGACTTAATTCAAGTGTTCAAAATCATCAAAGGCATCGACAATATGAACTGTAGTAAGTACTTCACTATCGACCAATCTAATTACACGCGGGGAAACGGTTGCAAAATGATTGGTAAATCTTTTAACTCACACGAATCTAAGAATTTCTTCTTCAATCGAGTTGTCAACTTGTGGAATGGGCTTCCCCGAGACGTTATAGACTGCAGCACCGTTGATTCATTTAAATTCCGCCTAGACAAATATCTCGCATCAAACCCGCGACTGACTGCGTTTGTAAATGAATAACTTTATTTTATCCTCCCCTCAGTTACTAACCCATATGTCCCCTACTAACTTCCTAGTCCTGCCACGTTAGTGGCTGGGCAGTAGTTCCTTTTCCAATGTTCCCTTACCCACTCTAAACCACTGTTTGGACACTTCATCCTCAGTGTTTTGGAGGACAAGCAGCCTAGAAGGGTCACTAGACCTGTTGTTGCTTGATTTCCTTTGTACTCCTTTGTACTTCTTCCTCTGACAAAGCTGAACTCTTCGCTAACACTTTCGCTAAAAACTCCATTTCGGATGATTCCAGTGCTATTCCTCCCTCTCCACCCCCTCTCTCCTACTTATGCATAATATCATAATCTCTTCCAAGGATGTACTTTCCACCCTCTCTGGGCTTAATACTAAGAAGGCGTACTGACCAGACGGTGTTCCTCCTGTTGTACTAAAAAACTGCTTCCGTGCTGACTCCCTGCCTAGGCAAACTCTTTTGTCTCTGTCTATCCTCTAACGTCTTCCCTTCTTGCTGGAAGTTCGCTCTCATTCAACCTGTCTCAAAGAAGGGTGACCGCTCTCAACTCTCTAACTATCGTTCAATTGCTCTCATTTCTTGTATCTCTAAAGTTTTTGAAACTTTTTTGTACCTCAAAAAATGTCTTAACCTTTAATACAGCGAAGCTATGGTATTTGAAAGTGCCCGCCAGGCGAACATATTAAGGCTCATTCCCGACTAAAATCGTCATTATCAGATAAATATCGCTATCACTTAATCATATGCTCCTGTGTTACGTTAAAATGAAGATATTAACATGTTACAGCAATAAAACCAATGGGAATAGTATTTGGGGGGTGAAAAAGACGAAGTATTGCCGACCGGTTCATTCATGAGAGGAGAGCCATCGGTGCACACACCCTCCCTCTCTCACTTACCGATCGACAATGATGTCTTGCTTGTGAAGTCTCTCTCTTGCTACGATCCCTATATGCATCCCCTTCGACCTTGAAACCGGGTAGGGGATATTTGCGCGGAAAATAAATTGATAAACATGGAATATGAGGAAAAATAGGTGATAATTGAAAGGGGGGGGGGTAGAAGGTGGGGCTTGGACAAATATGGAGGAGTGATACGAGGTATGGAAGGGAATTATCTCACTGAATCACATATTCCTTTGTTTTGAGTGTACTGGAGTCTTTTAAAAGGCTCTTTTTAGGCCTTGGATTGTAAGAGTCCCGTCGCTTTCGCCCAGTAAAACCGGTTAAGAGCCTCGGCGCCGTTCCTGGGTTAAGCATTTAACTTTCCATAACCAACTCTCAGACCGCCAGGATGGCTTCCCTAAAGGCTGCTCTACTGGTGATCGTCTTTCTTATCTTACTTACTCTTGGCCATCCTCCATTTGGGACTTTGGTGGGACTTTTTCTGTTGTGCTAAACATATAGAAGGCCTTCGATAGAGTCTGGTAAATATCTCTCATTTCCAAACTATCCTCCTCCGGTTTCTATCCCTCTATCTGCACCTTTGTCTCGAATTTCCATTCCATAGCTGCGGTTGTGAATGACCACCGTTCACTTCCTCAACTTATCAACTCTGGTGTTCCTCAGGGTTCTGTCCTATCTCCAATTCTTTTCCTATTATTCATTAACCACCTTCTCAACTGCACCTCCAGACCCATCCACTCATATGCTGACGACTCTACATTACACTATTCATGTTATGTCCGGTTATAATATTTATAATCCGTGATGTAGTCTTTACTAAAATCCAACTATGGAGTTATAGACCGTAAATATTCCCAACAGAGACACACCGAACACGTTCTTAATTTCACAATCAGTATTCAACTAGGTACTACAGAACTCAGTAACAAAACACATGTAAATTATACACATAAGTTTATTCAAAGGCATGGGCTTTATAGAAGTATCTTTGACTCATTACTTAACTATTATGATCAACAGTAAGTAATGCATGTATTGAATTAGATCAAGGATAATCGATATCTCAGTTAATAACACAAAGTATAAACATAAAGTGGTAAAATGTAGTATATATAAGAAATATGCAATCAAATATAATGAACATGTGACCTATAGCATCAACCTTTAATAATAATAATAATAATAATAATGTGGGTCGAGTGTCTAACGTGAACTATTCTTCAATAAACAAAAGATTAGAAAACTCTCTAAGTAGGAGAGTATGAATGAATTGAGAGTTAAAAGACAATTACACGGGTGGCTGGTTCGAGTAATGTTCACGGAGTGAGGGCGCGCAAGCGAGCTAGGTAAACTCTCACGGTTAGTGCGACCTTTGACCAGGTAGCTTCTCAGGTCATACAAGTTACTGCGATGGTGAAAAATATAATTCTTGTTTGTGTGACTATAAACTTAGTATCTGAGGTAATGCAATGCATTTAATGGCAATGCACTAATTAATTATTTTTACAATTCAATATCTACTTAGCTTGAATTATGTAATTTATGATCTGAAGTATATATTCTTCAATCGATTGTATGTAATAATAACAACTCGGGACGAGGAATTCAGATTTACTATTTACTATACGATTATGAATGAACTATAGATGAATATCTAGTAATCGTAATTAAAGAACAAGTCTGATTAACAAAACTAACGTAGTTGACAGATGTCCTAGAAATGCTTAAATATGATTAGCGTAAAGAATAATTAAACAAAATGTTAATTATAAAGAAAGAGCGTACATGACAAAGTTGTACTTAATGAAATAGTCACAATGGTATAATCAAGATATCTGAACATGTTAACAGAGTCTTATGAAGAATTCATCGAATGATGAATAATTAGATAACATACTCTATGCAAGGCTAGAATTCCTAGACGAGAAGAATCAGAATTATCTACATCAGTAATCAAATGAACATCAATAATAGTTCATATAATAATTACAATAACGCTTCAGTAAACGAGCGTAAAATTAGGATCTCGGGAAGCAAATATATATCAATAATTAATAATACAACTTCTCAACGATGGGGGACTGAGATAAATCAAATGTGAAATTGAGTGTAGGTTTTAGGTAACAGGTTATTATTAGGAAGGGAATAAGTACACAAAATACACTTCGACCTCAACTTGTAACATACATAAAAGAATAACATATACAATGAAAATCTGTGAGTACGTGGCTAGGTGAATTAATTAACACGAGTATGTAACGTATGCACAAAACGTTATAGAAGAGTTACGAAGGAAAATGAACACTAGATCTTAGGCACAGATCTACACATGAAGTAGAATAAGATTCAGAAGGATTAACACATACGCAATGAATAAGGATCTTGGACACAGATCTATATAGAATCGTAACACTATAATAATCACAGATCTTACCTATACCTTTACAATAATAATCACAACATAAGATAGTCAGAGACACTTAGTGTAATTTGGAAGGGTAGTGAGCAAGTCTGGCCGATGTGGAACGTAGGGCAGTGGAGCAGCACTTCAGGATGAACGGCATCTCACAATCAGGACTTCAGGGTCCAGATTTCAGCAGGTACTTCAGCACACTCTCAGGGCAGGGGGAAGGGCTAGGCAAGTCTACACTGCTGATGGATGTCCCGTTCTTTACAGAGTTAGGGGCATTACCTCAGTGCATGTTTGCATACATTCTCACTCATTCTTTGAGGTTATGTTGGACTTAATTCTTGCCTCTCACTTGCATGAGTTCAACGTAATAGGGATATTGTGAATATTTTGTAATCGAGTTGTGAGGTTTAATACTTATCATAGACATACATAATGGCTGTTTATATTGGTACATGTATAATAGGTATTTTATTTATGACTTAGATACTAGTTACTTAGCCTAATAATTGAGCAATCTTACTTATATGGATTATTCCATAATCCAAACTCCTAGACAAACTTTATTATAGCTCGCCTATTAGTTGTTCTTCCGCGAGGGTTATGATATCGCCAGGTTGGTCATAACTCGCCCTCCTGCCTAAGTCCATTTATACCTGTAGACTTATGGCCGTTGATGTTCTACTTGCATAAGCATAGTTTCATTATTCTGTAGATCCGGGGACTGAGGAAATGCTGTCTGGTGATTGGTGGGCACGGTTTGAAACCCGGGCTGCGATTGGTTCCACGAATTTCCCTTTTCCTGGGGTAACTAAGTTATATGCTTGGGTGATGCCCAAGGGGCATGACAGGGGTCAGATCTGCCTGGTGAGCAGCCATAAAGTGGTTGGAACATCGGCTGGCTTGGTGACGTCCATGGTCATGGTGACTTGTAGAGGTTGCTTGGCTTCCGCTGCTAGTTGCACTAAATGATGAGGATTTTGTACCGGTGAAGTTTTGATGCCATTTGTGACCGAGACACCGTTAATTTTCATCGTAGCTGTAGGTGCAGAAGGAGGCACTGTAGGAGGAGGTGCACTTGGAAAAGGTCTGAGCACTGCCGGGTTTGGAGGAGTAGTGACCAGGGCAAGGTTGACTGGAGTTGTGTGCATGGAGGCAGGCGAGGCTCGAGCAGGTAAGGTTGACCTCGCACTAGTTGGGGTGGTCAGGTGTGGAGTCGACATGGTAGTTTTGTTCAGGTCCCGCCGTATGTAGGTAGGCATGAAGGTAGGAGCCCATCGTTGAGGTGGTATCACACGTCGACAAGATCTTGTACATGTAGGATTAGATCGAGTAGGGATTAGAGAGGGTTTATTGATACGGGATGTTGGAGAGGGGGAGGAGGCTAAGCTAGAAAATGGTTATAGTCTTTTGTTGATATTATGTCCAGGAAGAAGTAATGGAGAAGGACATGTGTTAGAAGAAGTATGAGGTAAGTTCTTGTGTATTAACCTGACAAGCGCGAAATAGACCTAGGGGCTAGGGTAGTTATTTGTGCATTTCTAGCCTTGGATTCTGACAGAATTTGTTATATTTACAATATAGAGCATTATTTGTTTTCGGTATGCTTTTATTTTACATATATGATGTATATATGAACCTTCAAGAGTGCTAAAATAAGTGGGAAAAGCATTTGGGTGGTGAAAAACGAAGATATTGGCCACCCGGTCATAATCTCAGGCGAGAGAGAGCCACAGGCAACCCTCCTCTCTCGCTGTCTGTGAGGTAACTGAGACGAGCGGGGCGGTGTGGGCCGGTGTCTGGGTGTTACATAACGATCTTTTCTGCAACCCACTTGTGCTACATTATCGCGGGAGAGAAAAATAACCGATAAATGATGATAATAAGAGGAAAAATAGGTGATAATTGAGGAGGGGAGGGAGGGGGGAATAAGGTGGGGAAGGAGGGGAGGGGGGTGGGTGAGATTTACATGGATGAGTACTGGAGGGGAATTATCTCACCTAGAGACAAATTCCTTTGTTTTGATAGGCCCTTTTTTTTTTTTTGGAAGGCTTTTTTTATGGTCTTGCTTCCGTGAGGCCTATCGCGTTCCCTATAGGAAGCCTTCCGTGAGGCCTATCACGCTTGCCGGGTTAATGGAAGAGGTCGTGTAGAAGTTTTAGTGGTGGAGTGTGATACGGAAGGAGCTGGAGATTTAAGTTTAGAGGCATAGGAAGTACTTAAAACAAGAGAAACGGGTAAAGAAGTAGGTAGAGAGGAAGAAACTTGCGGAGCGAGAGGGACAGGTAGAGTGACGAGATTAGGAATGTTGGCAAAAATAGGAGTAGTAGGTAGAGTACCTGATGATTCAGAATAATTAGGTAAACTTATAGATGGCGAGGCAGGAACAGGGAAAGAGTGCTGTGTAGGTAGAACTTGAGAAGGTAATTGTGGAGGGGCAGAAACAGTGCGAGTAGGTACAGTAGGAATGGGTGTGTAAACAATAGTAGGGGGTCGTGGCTGCACCGGAGGGGTGGCTGTGTGTGTTAAAGGGTGAGTGTCAGGTGGTGGTCTTTGACGGCGTGAGGGTGTCACAGGTAGAGCGATGTCAGGTGTTGCAGGTTCTGTGGATCCCAAATTCTGATTATTGGATGCAGGCAATATGTCATTCTGAATGGGGTCAGCAAGCATAACTATATTCTCATTAATAGGTTGAAATCTACGGACATGTATGTTACGGTATGTGCGTGACTCACTAAAATAATTCACGGTAACCTGGTAGCAGTTTGGAACAGACAAAATTTCAAAAGGCCCTTTAAATCTTGGTTTTAGCTTGGACGGTACAGGTAAATGAGCAATCATAACTAGATCACCAACACAGTGAGGGCTGGATTTGGGAGTTTCATCAGGTTGTAGATCTTGTACATATTGTAATTGATGGAGACGATTCTTGAGATGCACTAGTGATTGGTCGAAATTTGAAGAGGGCTCATACGGTGAAGCTAGATGACGGAGAGGAAGGAGCAAAGGTGTTACTCCCAATACGCGTTCATGGGGCGAAATTCCATCTTCTCGAGGGCAGGTGTTTATCCCCCATTGCACAATTTTCACTTGACTGGGCCAATCCTTGGATTCCATTTGTTGCAATCTGGTCCTGATTTAGTTAGCAATGGTTCTATGGCTTCTTTCACAGATTGAGTTCCCTTGAGCCAGTAGGGAGAGGAATGGCTGGTTTTAAATCCACACATTAGTGATAACTCAGACCATACGTGGCTGGTGAATTCTGGTGCATTATCAGAATGGATTGCTTCAGGTAGGCCAAAATAAGGAAACACATGTTGGATGAGTGCTTCAGCTACTGCAATGGCCGAATGTTCTTTTGCTGGGCATGCAATGACGTACTTTGAGTAGGTGTCCACAGAGGTGATGATGTATTTGAACCCTTGGCTACCTTCCATTGGTCCCATTACGTCAACTGCAAGTAATTGCCATGGCTTAGAAGAAACTAATTTCCCAGATGGACCAGCTGTGCGGGTTCTATCTTTCCCTAACGCACACGCTTTGCAAGACTCGATGCGTTTGGCAGTGACGGTATCCAATAAACCTGTTGGAATGTGGTGATAAGTTTCTGTTGAGCCAGATGGATCCCATTGTCCATATGTATAGACTGCATGGTTGATAATGCAGCCTGTGGAGTGATGAAAAATTGTCCTTCCATTGTGAACAAATTATCACCGCATCTGGTCAATTGGTTGAATATTTTGCGAGGCATCCAGTCTGTTTTCTCTTGTCGTTGATAAGCTTGCAAAAGGTCTTGTTGACTGTCATTCAACGAATCTTGATGATGAATGGCAAGTATCGGGTGTGGCGTCTCGTCGTGTTGAAGGTCAGGTTTGGAGGTATGCATGGGTAGACGAGAGAGAGCATCTGCATTGGTGTGCAATTTTCCAGGACGATATACAATGTCCATATCAAATTCTTCTAGAGATTCTCTCCACCTTACTGTCATAGTATTCTTTGTGTCTGACTTGCACAGCCATTGAAGGACGTGGTGGTCAGTGATTACGGTGACCTTGACTCCCGCCAGGTATGCTTTGAAGTATTGTAGAGCCCATATCAGGCCCAAACATTCTTGTTTAGTCACAGGGTAATTGACTTCAGCCGGATTGAGAGTGCGGCTGGCACATGCAATGATATGTTCTTTACCATCTCTGGTTTGGCCCAATATGGCCCCAATACCAAATTGGGACACATCGGTAAATAACCGGAAAGGTTTAGTGTAGTCCGGAAATGATACAACCGGAGATGCAACTAATTTGTTCTTGAGATCATTGAAGGCTTGTAGACGTAGATCTGTCCACTTGAATGGTTCTTCTTTCTTAGTGAGGTCATGTAAAGGTTTGGCAATGGTGGCAACATTTTTAACAAATCTTCTGTAGTACGAAGCTAACCCAAGAAAAGCACTTACACCTTTAACGTTAATAGGAGGGGTAATTTTACTGATGGCTTCTAGTTTGCTGGGATAGGGTGCTATCCCTTCTTCTGATACAATATGCCCAAGAAAGTTAACTTTGGTCTTAGCTAGAGTGCATTTGGAGGGCTTCAGTTTCAGACTAGCATCTCTGATTCTCTGAAATACTTGCTTTAACCTCTGCAAATGTTCGGCCCAGGTTTTTCCGAAAACAATAATATCATCTAGGTAAGCAAGACAGGTTTCCCAGGTTAGTCCTTGCAATACCGATTCCATCAGCCTGGAGAATGTAGCTGGGCCATTGCATAAACCAAAGGGTAGTACCGTAAACTCGTACAAGCGTCCTTGGCTGGTGGAGAATGCTGTCTTTTGCTGGTGTTCCGGTAATACTGGTACCTGCCAATAACCAGCTTGCAAGTCCAGAGTGGTGAACCATTTAGCTCCAAGCAAAGAGTCCAGAGAGTCGTCAATTCTGGGAATAGGTGTGGCGTCTTTGATGGTAACGTCATTAAGTTGTCGGTAGTCAATACAAAACCGGGTTGATCCGTCTTTTTTCCGGACCAGTACAACCAGAGATGACCAAGGGCTGGTAGATGATTTGACTACCCCTGTGGCGAGCATATCTTGAACTTGTTTCTCCTCTTCTTGTCGTTGGATTGGGTTTTTTCTACGGATGGGCTGCTTGATTGGATGCCCTACCATGTGAATGGGGTGATGCAACATGTCAGTTTTCCCCATATCATGACTAGAAGTAGCGAAAATATCTTGATAGGAAATAAGGAGGTTTCTGAGGTCAGTTTGTTGGTCAAAAGTGAGAGTGGAGGGAATGTCAGGAAGGGGATTTTTATATGGAGGAGAAGAATCAGTGGGAACAGAAAATTCTTCTGAATACATTTCTACTTCGCCAATGGCCAGTCCTTTTTAACAAGGTGACTGGTTTGTCAGAGATGTTAGCAATTTTTATGCATTTTAATTGCTGTGGTAGCATGCTAGGAGTGGTTAGGCATACCCCATTGCAAGGGCTTTGGAGGTGTGGGGTCAAAAGGACATCTCCTTTTATGGTGGGGACTAATGGTACCCATTTTTCATGATGTGGAGGAACTTTGATAGTGGAGGAAATAATAGCTTGAGAGATAAAATGTGGTTTAATGGGAAGACTATCTTCATTACTTTGGGGTGCAGCAGTGATGGGGAAGGATGTAGGCAAAGGTGATGATTTGAGCTGCTTCAAGTTATCAAGAGAGTGTTTTTTTTTTTCAAGTTTGGAAGGTGGATCATAAGTTAATGTTCTGTGCCTGCAATTTATAAAGGCACTCAGAGAAATCAACAGATCGAGACCTAAATATCCATCGTATTTAGACTCACTGGGATTATAAATCACGAAAGAATTATTAACTCCGTGATTTGGGTGAGGGGTGTTTACGTAGAGAGGAAGAGTTTGACCAAGATTGGGAATAACTTGATCATTTACACTTATGAGTATAATGGAAGAAGACTGCATTTGTCCGAAAACATTTTGATGCTTGCGAAAAAATGGAAGGAGTAAGCAAGATCGGGAAGCCCCCGTATCTATGAGGAGTCGAACTTTCACCCCATTCAGCGTGATTTTGTTGTACACCGGAAGTCCCTCATCCGATGTCCTGTCATGAGCCCCCGCCATGGTTACCACTATTTGTTTGGGGGGGCAGCTTAAATATCCTGTGGATCTGGCTGGATTATTTCAGGCTGATACTGTTCTATGTCCCCCTCTGCTTCTCCTTCTTCTATTCCTGCCGTCCCGTCTTCAATGATAGTAGCAATCTGATGTGGCTTAATCCAGGGAATCTGTGCCCACCAACTTGGGGTCCTTGGCCTCTTCCTCGTCAATTCATTGAACGATCTTTTTAAAGACCAAAGCATACATGGGCCGGAGCATGGTTTCCAATCTGCTGGATGAATCCGGGCCGTCTTCTGCTTTGTCTGCTACCCGAGGAGCTACTGGACTACTGATGGGAGCTGTATTTGCAGTAGGGTGAGTGGTGACTTTGCTAATCACTGCAATTTTCGCTTGTTCCCTGGATTTTCTTAAAGCCATGATTCTTCTGAACACAGGCAGATTCGCGTCATATGTCGTTGGCTCAACTATCGAGAAGTGGTCGGCCACTGGGTCAGATAGAATCCTCACCAACGTCTTGAATATAATTTTCTTCCTTTGTGCCGTGGTTTCTTCTGGGAATGCAGTTAACGCTATCAGTTGTAATTTCTCAACAGTACCGTCCAAGTCTCCTGAATATTGAACTTCATGAAACTTTTTGTCAGCTATTGTTTTTCCCAAAACTGGATTATTGCGGTCTTTACATATACCTCAAACTGCGCCCAGGTTAACCCAAACATATTATCGTGCACATACCCTGACACTTTTGTTGCATACTTCCCTAGTTTTACCACAATAGTATGAATCTTGGAAGCGTCCTCATTTCCGAACATAATGTCCAGGACCGGTTTGACTATTTCCATATATATGTAAATATCATAATCCTCAGGCTTGAATGCCGGGATATCAAGAGACCTAATGGCTCCCATGATGAATAATATAAAATACTCTAATTGAATACCACAATTTTTTTTTTTTACAATAAGAACAGTCGTGTTGATATGCCGTATTGAGACACCGCTGCCGCCAGTGTTATGTCGGGTTATAATATTTATAATCCGTGATATAGTCTTTACTAAAATCCAACTATGGACTTATAGATCGTAAATATTCCCAACAGAGACACACCGAACACGTTCTTAATCTCACAATCAGTATTCAACTAGGTACTACAGAACTCAGTAGCAACACACATGTAAATTATACACATAAGTTTATTCAAAGGCATGGGGTTAATAGAAGTATCTTTGACTCATTACTTAACTATTATGATCAACAGTAAGTAATGCATGCATTGAATTAGATCAAGGATAATCGATCTCTCAGTTAATAACACAAAGTATAAACATAAAGTGGTAAAATGTAGTATAAGAGATATGCAATCAAATATAATGAACATGTGACCTATAGCATCAATCTTTAATAATAATAATGATGTGGGTCGAGTGTCTAACGTGAACTATTCTTCAATAAACAAAATATTAGAAAACTCTCTAAGTAGGAGAGTATGAATGAATTGAGAGTTAAAAGACAATTACACGGTTGGCTGGTTCGAGTAATGTTCACGGAGTGAGTGCGCGCACGCGAGCTAGGTAAACTCTCACGGTTAGTGCGACCTTTGACCAGGTAGCTTCTCAGGTCATACAAGTTACTGCGATGTTGAAAAATATTATTCTTGTTTGTGTGACTATAAACTTAGTATCTGAGGTAATGCAATGCATTTAATGGCAATGCACTAATGAATTATTTTTACAATTCAATATCTACTTAGCTTGAATTATGTAATTTATGATCTGAAGTATATATTCTTCAATCGATTGTATGTAATAATAACAACTCGGGACGAGGAATTCAGATATACTATTTACTATACGATTATGAATGAACTATAGATGAATATCTAGTAATCGTAATTAATGAACAAGTCTGATTAACAAAACTAACGTAGTTAACAGATGTCCTAGAAACACTTAAATATGATTAGCGTAAAGAATAATTAAACAAAATGTTAATTATAAAGAAAGGAGCGTACACGACAAAGTTGTACTTAATGAAATAGTCACAATGGTATAATCAAGATATCTGAACGAGTTAACAGAGTCTTATGAAGAATTCACCTAATAACGGTGTATTCGAATGATGAATAATTAGATAACGGACTCTATGTAAGGCTAGAATTCCTAGACGAGAAGAATCATAATTATCTACATCAGTAATCATTTGATCATCAATAATAGTTCATATAATAATTACAATAACGCTTAAGTAAACGAGCGTAAAATTAGGATCTCGGAAAGCAAATATATATCAATAATTAATAATACGACTTCTCAACGATGGGGGACTGAGATAAATCAAATGTGAAATTGAGCGTAGGTTTTAGGTAACAGGTTAATATTAGGGAGGGAATAAGTACACAAAATACACTTCGACCTCAACTTGTAACATACATAAAAGACTAACATACAGTATATAAGGAAAATCTGTGAGTACGTGGCTAGGTGAATTAACCCTCTCGCATTCTTAGGACGCGATCGCGTCATAACGCCACCAGCCCAAGAGTGCCCGTATGACGCAATCGCGTCATAATGCCACCTGTAAGTTAGAAATATTCGCCAAAAATAAGTTTATGACTCGATTTTGATGCAATTGGGACTGGTAAATTAGGCATCAGTAAGTTACAAAAGGAAGTATCTAGCAACCCCATAGCGTTCCTCTCTGAGGAGCCCTGGCCTTTGTTAAGTCAGTAGTTTTCCGGCCCCCAGACTGTGAGGCAGGGTCCCGGCCCTTTAAATTCTTGGCTCCCTCTCTCTGGCCCACCATGCTTAGCTATAGGCAGGCAAGGGCGGGTGCCTAACCCCGAAAGGGTTGAAATAGGGGAGCTATCCCCCCCCCAAAGGCGGCTTTCTAGGGCCTTTCCTAGCTGATGCTGAGAGGATTGGGTTCTAGTCATGTGGTGATGGGCTGGTCTATCAGAGTGAGAACTGAGCGATCTCTGCCATACCCATAGCTTACTCCGACTGTTCCTTTTACTTATTTATTTTCTAGATCTCGAGTGACGGCGTCTCTTCCGTGGATTGACCTCCCAATATACCAAGATTGGAAGCCAAAGCGTCACATTTTTCCCTTGCCCCTCAACTTTCTCTTCATAATTGCTGAGGGGCACAGGGCCCTGGGTGGGGCTTTGGTTTCCCGGGCGTTTCCGCACCCTCCTCAGCTCCCCACCATGGAGTGGCTTCGGTCACCAAGGCTTTATTGTGGTCGGCAGGGAGGGTTCAGTGGGGGCGTTCGGTTATGGCCTTGGCCGTGCTCGGGGCCTTGGGGCTGTTCGGCCAGGCAGCTTGGGGAAAAACAACAACAACATAGGCAGGCAATTATGGATTATTTCATCTACGCAGTGAAAGTGTTTAATGAATAATTCGAATTATAAATGTATATAAGATGTTACTTGTGACTTTTGGTGACTGAGGGGAGTGAATCTTGGTTAACCCCTTGAATATTGATGCAGTTTTGTCTAGGTATCATTGACGACTTTACCCTATTTTTTGCTTGAAAGACAAATATATTTATCAATAAATACTGCCTACAAAATAAATACATTATAATCACGTAGATGTCACAGGAATGCTTACAGGAAGCTTACAGGAAGTATGGTAAGTACTCTATGGAATGTTAGTTATATTACAGTATATATTATATATATATATACAGTATATAACAGCCCCAAGGTCCCGAGCAAGCCCAAGGCCCATAATCGAGTATTTATAATTATTAATATTATATTTTGTATTTTATTTAAATATTTATTTATTTGATATATTATTGTTTTTATTTATTTTATTTTATTTATTTTATTTTATTTATATGTTTATTTTATTTATTTTATATATATATACCGTACCGTATATATATATATTTTTTTTATTTCTGTTCCCCAGGGTGTCTAGCGGATCAGCCCCAAGGTCCCGAACAAGCCCAAGGCTCATAATCGAGTATTTATATTATTATTAATTTATTTTATTTTATTTATATATTTATTTATTTTATTTATTATTGTTTTTATTTATTTTATTTTATTCATTTTATATACCTACCTATGTGGAGTTACCTATGTGGAGTTCGCCACTCTTGCTAGTGGCACCGAAGAGCGCACCGCCCTTCGTTGTTGTTTGAGAATTGGTGCAGCAGACTATTCGAAGAGGTGGAGCGCACCCTTGTGAAGATGGGCTCGTCTGGCACTTTTTGTAGTTCGACATCGAGAGCTCTCTTGAAGCTGTCTAACGAGACACCTCTCATGTCTCTCACTCGCCGTGGGAGTTTGTTGAGGAGACGTGCTCCTCTATGTGATAACCAGCCCTCTTGCAGAGAGCCCATAGCCCCCCGATTTATCATCTTGGGGATCTCGCGTTCCCAGCCTCTCCTATCATTGAATTTCATTGCTATTGGTGTATGTAGATTTGGTACAATACCCTCTGCGATTTTCCACGTATATATTATTAAGTATCGTTCCCTTCTACGTTCCAACGAATATAGTTTGAGTGATTTTAAGCGATCCCAATAGCGTAACTGTTTTACTGAATTTATATGTGAGGTGAAGTTCCTTTGTACACTTTCTAAGTCATTAATTTCACCTAATTTGTATGGGGATGTTAATACGTTACAGTATTCGAGCCGCGGTAGCACCAGGGATTTGAAGAGTGTTATCATAGGCAATTCACCGCGAGTTCTAAATGTTCGTAGAATCCAACCTGTTAGCCGTTTCGCAGCTGCAACTTTGACCTGGTTATGTTCTTTGAATCCCATATTTTCAGACATTATCACCCCAAGGTCTTTCACATTGTCTTTACGTTCTATTATGCGATTGGATTCTGTTATGTAACTTGTGCTCTCTTTAACGAAATCCTTATCTCCGTATCGTATTAATTGAAATTTGTCTTCATTAAATTGCATGTTATTTTCCCTGGTCCACTGGAACACCTTATTTATGTCCTCTTGCAGCCGGCCCGTGTCTTCCTGTGTCTTTACTATCATACTCAGTTTCGTGTCATCCGCAAAGGAGGATACTGTACTGTGTCTTGTGTTGGTATCTATGTCACTTATTAGAATGAGGAAAAGAAGGGGCGCTAATACTGTTCCTTGGGAAACTGAGCTTTTGATGTCTGAAGGCTCAGATGTTACTTGGCTTACCGCTACTGATTGTTTTCGGTTCACGAGGAAGTTGTATATCCACCTTCCGATTTTACCTGTTATCCCTTTTGCTTTAAGTTTGTGTGCAATAATACCATGATCACATTTATCACATATTTAGCAAAATTGGTGTAGATGACGTCCATGTTTTTCTTTTCTTCTAGGGATTTAAGAATTCTGTCGTAGTGTTCCAATAGTTGCGAGAGACATGATCTTCCTGCTCTGAACCCATGTTGACCAGTGTTGTGTAGTTCATTTTTGTCTATATATGTTGAGATTTTGCCTCGCAGGACTCGCTCGAAAATTTTAATGATGTGGGAAGTCAGAGCTACTGGGCGATAGTTTTTTGGTAGTGCTTTACTCCCTCCTTTATGCAAAGGGGCAATTATTGCGTTTTTCAAACTATCCGGTATTTCTCCAGTGTCTAGACTCCTTCTCCACATTATAGCCAGGGGTTTTGAAAGGTTTTCCTTACATTTCTTTAGTAGGATTGAACTCCACGAGTCCGGGCCTGGTGCCGAGTGGGATGGCATGTTGGCTATGGCTTCTGCTATATCTTTTGGTCCGAAATTAATGTCCAGAATCTGGGAGGTTTCCGTGGGGCGATTATTCTTGAAAAATTCATTTTGGTCTCTGATTGCTTTTGTTTCGTCAGGCTTACTGAAGGCTTTTTCATACTGTAGACGTAATAGTTCACTCATTTCCTTTTTGTCCCCTGTGAACGACCCATCATCTTTACTTAGTGGGCCGATGTTTGATGTGGTTTTAGTTTTATGTTTAGCGTATGAAAAGAAGTACTTGGAGTTTTTGTATGCTTGCAATAGCTTTGCTCTCCTCTTCTATTTGTTGTAGCTCATAAGAGATTCTTAGTCGTTGTTCAATTTCCACAATTTCTCTATCTATTTGGATCTTTTGTCTTTCCTGTAGACTTTGTTGTGTGCGTCTTTGTGTTAGTAATTTTCTTCTTCTGTACAGCTTCCTTCTTTCCCGTTCTTGTTTGCTTCTTCGTCTTGTTTGTCTTTCTGGTATGTGGTGGCTACAGATTTGGGACATGGTTTCCGTTAATAGGACTAGGCATTCTGATGGTGTCAGGTTGTTCATTAAATCTTCCCAGTCTATTTCCTCCATTTCTTGGTTTACCTCTTCCCACCTAATATTTTTACTATTGAAGTTAAATTTGCTGAATGGACCAGTTTTTGGTCTAGTTTCTGAGGTGTTCTGTACATATGCTAGGGTTGTTTTGATCTCAATTAATTTATGATCTGAGTATGTTGTGTCCGATATGTTAACACTGTGTACTAGGTTGTCATTATTAGTGAAGACAAGGTCTAAGATATTGTTTTCACGTGTGGGTTCGGTAATATGTTGGCTAAGACTAAAAAAGTCGCAAAGATTAAATAGTTCTCTTGCATTTGCTTCTCTGGCGTTTATCGACACTACTTGGTCTTCTAGTTGCCTCCACTTGATGTTTGGAAGGTTAAAATCTCCTAACCACATAATATTTGGTGTCGGGTTTCCCAGGGCTTCCAC
Organism: Paralithodes platypus; assembly: GCA_032716605.1. Taxonomy (NCBI): domain Eukaryota; kingdom Metazoa; phylum Arthropoda; class Malacostraca; order Decapoda; family Lithodidae; genus Paralithodes; species Paralithodes platypus. Next base: position 18,466,764 of record CM064534.1, read on the forward strand.
TTCTGATTTTATCATGTTGAGCTGGGTTTTGAATTCTTCTAAGGAAGAGTCAGGAGGTCTGTATGTAACAATAACTGCTAGGTTTAGGGATTCTATTTTAACTCCAAGTATTTCTACTACTTCGTTACTGTTATTTAGAATTTCAGTAGATATCAGCGAGTCATGAATGTACAAGGCTACACCTCCACGAGTTCTATACATTCTGTCCGCCCTATGTAGGTTTTAACCAGGAATCCATACTTCACTATCTACCTGATCCTTAATGTGGGTTTCTGTGAGAGCCGCAAATATAGCGTTTCCTTCTTCTAGCAGGCCCCTAATAAATGGTACTTTGTTTGTGGTTCTATTTTTAAGACCTTGGATGTTATACTGTATATATATACTGTATATATATATATATATATATATATATATATATATATATATATATATATATATGTATACCGGTATATATATATTTTTGTTTTTATTCCTGTTCCCCAGGGTGTCTAGTGGATCAGCCCCAAGATCCCGAGCAAGCCCAAGGCCCATAATCGAGTATTTATATTATTATTAAATTTTTGTTTTATTATATACCGGTATTTATTTATTTGATTTATTATTGTTTTTATTTATTTTATTTTGTTTATTTTATTTTATTTATATTTGTATTTCATTTATTTTATATATATATACTGTATACTGTATATATATATATATATATATATATATATATATATATATATATATATATAATAATATATATATATATATATAGGCTATATATATATATACGTATATATTTTTATTTTTTTATTTTTTTTTTTTTTATTCATGTTCCCCAGGATATCTAGCGGATCAGCCCCAAGGTCCCGAGCAAGCCCAAGGCCCATAATCGAGTATTTATATTATTATTATATTTTTATTTTATTTATATATTTATTTATTTGATTTATTATTGTTTTTATTTATTATATTTTATTTATTTCATTTTATTTATATTTTTATTTTATTTATTTTATATACGGTATATATACCGCATAAATATATATATATATATTTATGACACCTTGTATGTATATATATATATATAGATACCCACACACACATACACACATTTTTGTTACCATTCATTATATTTTGTTTGACACCTTGTATATATATTTATATATTGATATAATACTTTATTTGTGTGTACAATAGAATTATTTCTGAATGTATTACTTGAAGATAACCTGGCTTTCTTGTTTTGCTTTTTCACTGTCAACCCAGGAGCCATTTCCCTTCTCGTTGGAAAGGGTTGTGGCTCTACCAGGTAAGTAAAATTGACAACCTTCATGACTGACATGTGTTCTATGAACATTATACAATTATTGGCAAGGAAAATTATATAAAAGTGTTGTACATTGTGGCAAAGATATACAACTGTATAAACATTCTCATATATTTACTTAACAATAACAATGCATGGAAACAATTGCGCATAGCTCGCGAACCAATTACGCTATATTATTTTGGTTTTCACCATTAGAGCATAATTTTCCAATTACGGTGATATAAAGTTATATACGTATCCGAGCAAATAAAGGAACGCCGAGGTGGGGAACAGCTCGGAACCCGGCTAGCGTCGGCGGAACGGAGACGAGTGAAGCGTAAATATTCGCATTTTAGCTTTTCATTTCAAATATTCATAGAGCAAAAAGTATTTGTCGTAGGAACTTCTAGTTTTTTTTATTCTCTTCAGCATTACCTGCCGTATTCATACAGCCTAAATTGAGAACCATAGACATCATAACAACGAAATAATTCGAAAATTTTATAAACCATAACATGCAAAGTCATACTTTTTTTGTTTTCGGTCACTGCTTGAGAACTATTGAAGATAGACAATTTCTGTTTTCAGATTTGGAAAGAGCAGAAACAATACTATTATTTGAGCAAATACAAATATATGGTCATCACTCACAATTTCGAGATAGGACGGTGTGAAGACAATTGCCCAGGAAAAACTTTTATTCAGGAGTCGTTTACACTTTCATATTGCAATTTTTTTAATTTTTTTTTATTTATTATAGTTATTCCTCTTTCCATTGACATATGATACATCACAATAAACAGCATTCTGGTGGATGAAAATACAGAAAAAACACAAGGCTTCGAAAACTCGCCCAGCCCTGGCAAATTAGAGAAGGGCTCACCATTTTCAATATGAATATGTTACCAGAGGCGAGAGGGTTAATTAACACGAGTATGTAACGTATGCACAAAACGTTATAGAAGAGTTAAGATGCAAAATGAACACTAGATCTTTAACACATACGCAATGAAAAAGGATCTTGGACACAGATCTATATAGAATCGTAACACTATAATAATCACAGATCTTACCTATACCTTTTCAACAATAATCACAACATAAGATATTCAGACACACTTAAGGTAATTTGGGAGGGTAGAGAGCAAGTCTGGCCGACGTGGAACGTAGGGCAGTGGAGCAGCACTTCAGGATGAACGGCATCTCACAATCAGGACTTCAGGGTCCAGACTTTAGCAGGTACTTCAGCACACTCTCAGGGCAGGGGGAAGGGCTAGGCAAGTCTCCACTGCTGATGGATGTCCCGTTCTTTACAGAGCTAGGAGCATTACCTCAGTGAATGTTTGCATACATTCTCACTCATTCTTTGAGGTTATGTTGGACTTAATTCTTGCCTCTCACTTGCATGAGTTCAACGCAATAGGGATATTGTGAATATGTTGTGATCGAGTTGTGAGGTTTAATACTTATCGTCGACATACATAATGACTGTTTATATTGGTACATGTATAATAGGTATTTTATTTATGACTTAGGTACTAGTTACTTAGCCTAATAATTGAGCAATCTTACTTTTATGGATTATTCCATAAACCAAACTCCTAGACAAACTTTATTATAGCTCGCCTATTAGTTGTTCTTCCGCGAGGGTTATGATATCTCCAGGTTCGTCATAACTCGCCCTCCTGCCTAAGTCCATTTATACCTGTAGACTTCTGGCCATTGATGTTCTACTTGCATAAGCATAGCTTTATTATACTGTAGATCCGGGGACTCAGGAAATGCTGTCTGGTGATTTTTTTTTTTTTTTTTTTTTATATATTCCAACTACTCCCTCTAGGGCAGAGACTGATAGTCATTACACTCTACCGCTGAACACGGTGAGGCCCGTGAGGTCTTGTTCCAGCCTAGGGAGTGAGACATGCTAAGCACCTTGTCACTCCCAAATGAGTTTAGCCTATATCATTTGTGAGTGAGTTACAATCACGAGGCCTATTGTGGGGGGGGGGGACCCTGTGAGAGGCTATGTTGCTGTACACCTTTCCTCTGCTGTCTCTAGTGTGGGTAGTTGCCAAATGTTACCCTTGTATTGTTACCACGAGAGTGATTGAATAAGTATTATTTTTTAGTTAGTTATTTAGCCTTGTGTGATTAATGCAGTTTATCATAAGTTCACACAATGATGACTTATAATTATTTGATTACTTTTGTTGTTAATGAGGGCACAGGCTGCCTGAGATAATTAAGTATTCTTGCGACGCCTGGAGCCCTTCCTTGCCACGCGGGGGGCCCCTAGCTCGACTCCCGCGGCCGCGGGTGCGGCGTCACTCCAGTCTCACCTCTCGCGCTGTCAGCATCACTGTTTAGTGTTGGTTAGGCTTGCTTCGTGGTTTCCCTTGAATACCGCATATATCTTTTTGTTCGTTATTTGATTGGAGCATAGCAGGGGCTGGAGTCATATTGAGCATATTGTTTTGTTTTAACCTCTTTAGTTTAATATTGATCACTGCATTTATGCTTCTTTGGCAATCTTAGTGTATAAGCTTCTACACTGATTTCATTATTCTGCTGCATTGTTATACCATTATTATATGTGCATATTATTCATGGTTGATATCACGGGGGGGGGGGGGGGGGATTGGGTGGCTGGACTGTTTATATCTGTTTTTGTCAGGCCTTTGAGCACAGAGGATGCTGGGTGAGTGCTATGGTAGGCTAAGCCTTTTTTCCACCACACAGCATCCTTTGACTCGGGTCTTATCCAACCCTTTATGGGTGGCAGCCAGCATTTAACTTCCCCAGGATATCAACCCTTGGGCCTTGTGTAGTTTTAGCAACAATACATCTGGTGCAGTCAGGGACTAGGGGTGGAGCCTGTTACTAGGTGAGGTTGTCCCCATTGTACTCGGGTGTATTGAGCTAACCCCAGATGATGTTGTAAGCGATAAGTCATTAAAGTTGTGTATCCCTTACAACACCACCGCCATGCTGTGCTGAAGAGAGCCACTCGGTGTATTATTTGGACATAGGCTAGGGATAATAGGCTTGGCACAGAGGTTTATTCTACTGGACTTTCCATGGGTTTTGCTTTGTATTGTTCTCAATTCCTAAGCGATTGGGCATGATATAGAGTGTTCTGGGAGTCTAGTAGTGGTATGGTTAGGTAATGTTGGTGCAGTATAGAATAACCTTAGAAGTTCTCTTGCATACTACAAGCACTATGGACTAGACTCGGGGACAATAAATATTTTTGTGTCTCCTTGTTACTGCTTTAACCCGGGAGCTGCGGGTAGACTCTGAAGAGTTCCCCCGGCGCACTGCGGGTAGACTCTTAAGGTGATTCGCAGGACATTATACAAGCAGCTCGAGAAGTGTGGGAAACTGATAGCCCTGAAGTGGAAAAAAAAAAATTTATAAAAGCAATGTCTGCTTGCATAAAAATGCAATTCTGAAGTCCATTTATATGTACGACATACGCATGTCTCAGTTTCTCTCTCTCTCTCTCTCTCTCTCTCTCTCTCTCTCTCTCTCTCCATTCCTGACTCATGTTATTGTAGACCTGTTGATGGCAACGAACACCAGCCATCTGGTAGACATAAGGGTCAAAATACCAAACATCAATACGCCTGGGGCGCCTCCACAATTATCACTAAGCTGGTTATCTATCTAGAGATCTGCCTGACTTCCATCTCTCCACGACTCACTCACTCACTGCACCCCTGCATGCCTCCCTCCCACGCACCCACCACCCCCAACGCCCACTTTCAGGCTTCCGTCTGCTAGAAACACATTCACAATTTGCGTAAATATCGCATCAATTGGGCTATATGCGGTATATTCCTTGTTATATGGGACGGCTACATATGTACACAGTGTTATTATAGCATGAGAGTGCTCTAAAAACAAGATTGACGTGATATTTATGGCGTAACACACCCTCTCCCCCTTTCATTCCCACCACAACTCACTCACACCTTGGTTCACGCATAGAAACTCATTGATAATGTGCGTAAATATCGCATGAATTGGTTTATATGCGGTATATATTTTGATATATGGCACGTATACATACGTACAAGTCTGTATTAGCGTGACAGTGCTCTACGTACAAGATATACGTGATATGTATGGCGTAAACCACACTCTCAGCTCATAAATTGCCGCCAAACCTCCAACACATCTTCATTCCCGCCTAAATATTCTCTTATAATTCCCTTATATATTGCAATTTTTGGTCACTATGAGGCATATTCATTGTTATATGGGTGCCCTACACATGTATACATACTCTAAATAGCCTAAAAGGGCTCGAAAAAGGAGATATACGTGATAATACGCGGTAACCCACCCCTCCTCCCTCTCCTTCTATCCCCTGCGCGCGTAAATATTCGGCAGGGAAATCTCGCCGCTCGATGGCAATCTAGCCGCGTTTTGGGGGGTCAAATATATATGGGCCGATGCACGCAAACATTCCCTACACGATGATGTACTTTTTATCGAAATTGGCAATAGGTCCCAAAATCATCATAGGTGCGCACAGTCTTACCCTGTAGTTAATAGAGCAAAGAGGAAGATAACCATTTTTCCTATAGAACCTGCGTATCTTGGTGTTTGAGTCAGATATTAAGAGCGTATCTGTTGCAGGGTTGGTTTAGTGCGGTGGGCAGTGTTGGGTGCAGGTCTACAGCATTGGTGTCTTTTTGCTACTGAATTGTCTTTTTGCCAGTGCTGTGGGCTAGTCTATTTGAGCATCTGTTTCTCCCCCGCCTCCCCTCGTAACAACCTATTTTCACGGCTCGAACCCAACTCCATCTCTGAAGCTGCTTCGCCTCTGCGCCTCACAGTCTTGCTACCGAGGCTCGGACCCTCATTCTCAGAACGCCACCTATTGAGAAATTAACTCACTAGGCATTGCCCCCCCTGTAGCATATTTTGAATATGGGAATATTCATACAGTGCTATTTAATCAGGGAACAATGAGGGTATTTTGTTTTGGCATTTCGGTGTGCTGTGGTAATGCACTGAAACTGGGTACAGCACAAATTCCATCCCAATAATACCTTCCCATTGACATTGGGATTCGAACCCGGGTCCATTGGATTACCAGTCCAGTGGCAAGACCACTCTGCCACACCTCCCGGCACGGCGGGCACGGTTTGAAACCAGGGCTGTGATTCGTTCCCCGAATTTCCCTTTTCTTGGGGTAACGGCGTTATATGCTTGGGTGATGCCCTGTCGCATAGAGAATGAGAAACTTTACTGAAGGAAGGGGGTGCTCGTTTATATGTTTTGTTCTTTGTCGTCCCTGCTGTCCTTGCTTCTTTTTCTTGTTCACATGCAGACTAGCAATTCTGCAACTGTCCTTTAACCCCTCTTTCACTAATCCCGTCACTTCCATTCAACTAACTTTCCATAACAGGAATCACAACAGGAACTACAAAAGTCACGTAAGGAAGCCATAAAGCACCTATCTTCTAATCTCTCTACTATCTCTAATTGGGGCAAAGAAAACCTTGTTACGTGCAATGCCTCCAAAACTCAATTTCTTAATCTGTCTACTCGTCACCCCTTCTCCTGGAAAACCAGAACTACTCTTTAACAACATACAAGTTATCCCTTCATCTCCTCTTAACATTCTAGGTGTCTCTTTTTCTTCTTATCTCTCTTGGAAAGATCATATTACCACTCTTGCTAAAATAGCTTCCCAGAAGTTGGGTGTGCTTAACCCCCTCTGGGTGTTCTTTACCCCTGTGCAGCTTCTTGCTATGTACAGGGGCAAGGTGCATCCATGTATTGAGTATTGTTCACATGTGTGGGGAGGATCCTCTGACACAGAACTTCTAGACAAAGAAAAAAAGAAAGCCTTCCGTCTCATTAACTTACGTCCACTCACCCATTTTCTGCAGTCTTTCTATCTTCGCCGCAATTCTGCATCTCTCTCACAATTCTACCGCTATTACAATAATCAGTGTTCCTCAGAGCTCTCTCAGTGTACACCACCCCATCTTCGTAGAGCACTTAGTACCCGTCTTGCAACAAAATACCATCCTTACTCTGTGCAACTCTACAACACAAGAGTGAAACATTATTTTGTTTTCTTTTTTCTATGCAACAGTTGAGCTCTGGAACTCTCTTCCAGAATCAGTCTTTCCCTCTTCCTATGACTTAGATTGCTTCAAACTCCGTGAGTCCAGGCATTTTGGCTCGAACGTCCCTTGATTTTGGCCCTGTGACTCTTTCAACTCTGGTGGAGGCACTTTCTACAGGCAGTTCTGCCTTTTGTTTCCCTCACTCACATAGAACAAAAATGGGGAGCTTTTCCATTGCTGATCATCTAAGAGAATGGCAAAAACAATAAATATTTAGATACATAGATAACATTACATAACTCTAAGCTTGTTTTGCCAATTATCCTTTTGAGGATCGGTGATGTACTTCCTTTCTGTTTTCTGGCTAATAATAGACGATTTCATTCAGATTAAGAAGGGTACATGGAAGTCAGAGGGTTAATTTAGATAGTCTTCACGCTTTCAATTTCCACTGATCATTCCCTAGCTGTTGACATCGTCTAATGACAGCCAGAATAAACTGCTAAATCGCGTCATATCCTTTTAAGGAGTTAATCAAAATCACAATATATATTCAAATAAAAAAAAACTTCCCATTGTCATGTTTACCCTTGCTTTACCGGTAACGTCTTTTTTATTTGATTTCAGCAACATTTAGATTATTTTATGAAGCTTAGGAATGATATACAAGGTGTCCCATGAGAAAAGGTCTTAACTTTGGGAAATTATAATACAAAGTATTCTAAACATAGAATGTTCGATAACAAAAAGTCGAAATCTCAACCGTTAACAATATATTGAAGGTTTTATATAGTGTCCTCGTTCGGATAACGGTAATGGACTCTTCCATTTCACATATAGTTTCCAACTGGTCCAAAGTAAGCTAATATGTCTCTAATAATATTGTAACTTATAGAATTATAATAACTGTATGATAACATGGTAAAATAATTGCAGTTAGATGGAAGCACTAGGACAGCTAGGCCACCCTTATGGGGAAATACATGAGAAAATAAAATTTTCAACATTCAATATCTCAATACTGAAGATTTGGAACATGTCTTATAGAACATTTTAGGCTTAGCATATCTTGTTTTATCATTTCCCAAAGTTATGACCTTTCCTCCTGGGACACCCTGTATGTTAGCTAAAAGGCTTATTTGAGATCATGTGTAGTCTTTTAATTGCTACACGTCCTACCCAAGCTGAACAAAATTGTCTAATTATTGACATAAAAGAACGTCGCCGGTACAGCAGGGGTTAAGTATGCACATAAATAATAATGTTTTCCTCATGAATAGCCCCATTACTTTTAAGATTTTATGACCCATTAGTATGGTGATTTTAAGACCTTTCGCACCATTTGTCAATTTCAGGACCTTTCATGCCATTTAGGTGTCGATTTTTTCCTGGCGAGCGATAGCGAGACTGTAATTTGAAAAGAACCGGCCTTCAGCCGGGACATATCATATGATATTATAACATAATATCGTAATAACCCCCGAGACATTGCATTAGATGGTGTTAAAGGGAGATGGATATTTGTTCTGGTCCCCCTTCTTCCTCATGCTTAGCCTCATTATTTTTCAAATTTTATGACGTTCAGCTCATTGGTTTTGCGATTTTAAGACCTTTCGCTCCATTTCTTTGTCAATATTAAATCTTTTTGTGTAATTTAGGTGTCGCTTTGTTCATGGTGAGCGATAGCGAGCCTGTTATATAAGAGGAACCAGCCTTCGGCCGGGACATTTTTCTATCAAAAAATGTAAAAACTAATCTTGAAGAACGGTCTTGGAGGGTGTACTATATAAGTTTGATGGAGGTGTAGGGAGGAAACTGAAAACATGATGAAAATGTATATAAATGAGCAAAAGATACTCCAATCTCCCCTTAAGCAGAAAATATATTATATTTCGCATTCTTCATATTTATTACCGAGCTTCAGTCGGTATCAAATAATGTCAATATATTCTTAACCCACTGAACCCCAGCGACGACAACGTGTCGTCGCCAATGTATGTAACGCTAAACCCCAGCGACGACAACGTGTCGTCAATGTTAATTACTCCGGTCCTATGGCACCTAGAGGGCTCAGATTTGTATGGGAACTGTGTAAGTATCCCACGCAACCTTGACGATGGTTGAAAACTCTCAAAGTCCAACCGCGTGCATGTGAGCACGCAAAAACCTGTTTTTTGTGTGTTTTTGCCTTCAATTTTTTACTCGTGTAAAATCCGTTTTCGGGGGCTCCGTAGGACCAATTTTTTACCTTTTTGATCGTTTTGTGTGGTTTTTCCTTCATTCCTAACCCATTCGCTATTGTTTCTGGAATAAAAAAATGTCTTCAAAACCTGCTGGTCCCTGGTAGTACATTTATTTATAACTAGCTGGGGCTCAGTGGGTTAACATCATTTCCACTGACAGAACACAAAATATAAGATAAACGGAATTATATACGCTCTTGATTCTGACAGCCAATCTCAGCTGAAGTACTGGGTAGTCTAAATAGTCCCAAATTGCCAGCTGAGGATGGCTGTAATAGGATGTGTTACCAGAGCCAGGCTGGCATCTAGTTGTAACATTATAAACATCATATTAACCCTTATTTAGCGGGGTCGGACTTAAGTCCGATACGAGAAAATTGGACTAAATGGCGGGGTCGGACTTAAGTCCGTGGGCGTATTCCCGCCCTAATTTAGGTGGAAAGCGAAACTTGGTGGTCAGGCGGTGTACTACAAGGGCCCACCCACACATCCCCACTGCGTGACCGTGACTAAGTGACCCTCAAGCAGCCATAATGGAAGGTCAAGATTTGCCCGTGTTCGATTCGGTGGCCGCCAATCCCTAGTGCGTCGCGCCACCCTACTAACCACGCCCGGCTCACCACCCAGAAACTAGATATCATGCTGAACTCTTCAGAACTTTCTAATAAGCTGTTGGATGAAACCGTCGAAGGTCTGGGTGAGAGTTTTGGTAGTGTGGATGACTCGGAAGACGAAAATAACCCGATCATAGGCTTTCACCCCAAGCATAATTTGCGGGGGGTGGATGTTGTGGTTGATATTGGACAGACCCTTGAGCAAATTGGAGACGTTCCTGACGAAGAACATACTGGTGTGGGTGTTGGTAAGTACAATTTATATTTTATAATTGCTTGAAAATGTGATTGCAAGCATTTTATCACCTTACGAGCGGCTGGTGGAGTATATTTCACTGTGCCGCCCAGCGGGTTTTTTTTTTTACCCTAAATGGGGTTGTTCCGTGCTCTTTTTCATGCATAAACAAGACCCAGAGCGTAATACAAGTATGTATCCTGAAAGTGCGTAAATTGAGCTTTCCAATGACACTCGAACCATCCTTTTACGATCACTGGTTGTCTTTCAACGATCGTAAAACACGAGTGCAAAAACCCTAAAATACGGTAATTTCCTTATAGAATTCCCTGTGTGGCGAGCGGTCTTCAGGTAATTTATGCTCCTAATCATCGCTCCGCTCTCTCTCAGAGCACATTACGCCCTCAAAATTGCACTCTACAAGAAATTTCCTTTGCATTTTATAGCGTATTATTTGCAGGCGTTCGGTAAATTTCTTACGGTAATACAAACAACCAAAGATTGAATATTTGTGCTTGGCATTATATGATTGTGGAGAACAGATGTAGGCCTACCGTATATATTATGTTTTCATATATTATATGATACATGTGTAACATTTGTATATTATCACGACTATCTCTCTCTCTCTCTCTGTCTCACTCTCTTTGTTTGTACTCCTTTGTACTCTCTTTGTCTGATGTAGGCCAGGGCACGCCCCTAACTAATCTCTTCCCTCCCAGGGGAAATCACACCTAGCAGATGTTTTTGACCTCCCCTCTCTCTCTGTCTGTCTTCCTCTCTGGGTCTACCTATACTGCATGTGACATTGAAATTGCTTGAGAGTTTGATTGCAAGCATTTTATAGCGTATTATTTGCAGGCGTTCGGTAAATTTCTCACGATAACCAGGGTGTATGGTACATTTCTCACGATAATACAAGCAACAACGAAGCTTGGCGAAGATTGTGGTCTACAATATACCTTTTTATAATTGCATGTGACCTTGTAATTGCTTGAAAGTTTGATTGCAAGCATTTTATAGCGTATTATTTTCAGGCGTTCAATAAATTTGATAAATATATCAAAATAAGTCCTGTGGGACTATGAAATAGCTATTATTGGACAAGGACAATATTTTGTTCATCCCTCCACTGGAACATCAACAACAATATCAACAACGTATCGCCGTCGGCAATCGTAAGATTCAGAGTCGTAAAGATTCCAGGACGAGCTCAATAGAAAATGAATGAATGAAATGAATGAGTGTGCAGTACTGCCAATACGTATAGCGACTTCCGCTAGATCTAGAGACCTTTACTTCGATCTAGCAGCAATGACTTACACTAGCGGTTTTGTTTTGAAATTTCAGAACAATTTCGAAGTGATATTATATGGATTTTGCCAATTCATATTTCTAGTGGTATTTATCATGTCTTACATCTAACAATATATGCTAGCGGATTTAATTTCAATTGGTAACCCTCCCGCTCTAGTCGGCTCCAAGAAAATCGATAATGGTGGCACTTTAGTAAACAGGTGATAAACAAAACCGCATGCGGATCGGTTTGGTGTATCTGTATTATGGTAAGTTGGCTACCTACTATTGTTTATACGATATAGTAAGTAATGATAAGTAAATTATTATATATTATATATAAAACAAAAACAAAATTCCTGCAAAGCAAGCGAAACAGAGAGAGAGAGAGAGATAATGCTGAAACTGAACTGAAGAAAGAGTGAAAAAGATATAATAATACAGAAATATTACAAGCAAATAAATGAAATAGAGGGATTAGTTAGAGAAAATAATAATGAGAAATACATAATACGGATGAGGAAGAGGGAAAGCGAGCGAGCCAGAGAGAGAGAGAGAGAGAGAGAGAGACAGGAAGAGTGAGAGATATTGCAAGCATTTTATAGCGTATTATTTGCAGGCGTTCAGTAAATTTCTTACGGTAATACAAACAATGAAAGATTGAATATTTGTGCTTGGCATTATATGATTGTGGGGAACAGATGTAGGCCTACCGTATATATTATTTGTTCATATATAATATGATACATATGTAACATTGTTATATTATCACGACACACTCTCTCTCTCTCTCTTGTCTCTTCCTCTCTGGGTCGGTTACCTATAGCCTACATTTATAATTGCATGTGACCTTGAAATTGCTTGAGAGTTTGATTGCAAGCATTTTATAGCGTATTATTTGCAGGCGTTCAGTAAATTTCTTAGGGTAATACAAACAACCAAACAACGAAAGATTGAATATTTGTGCTGCACATCCCTCATACGAAATACCATTCCCACCGTATAGAGAGAATACAGAAACTGAACTGAAGACAGAGTGAAAAAGATATAATAATACAGAAATATTACAAGCAAATAAATGAAATAGAGGGATTAGTTAGAGAAAATAATAATGAGAAATACATAATACGGATGAGGAGGAGAGAAAGGGGCACAAGAGAGGGAAAGCGAGCGAGCCAGATAGACAGACAGACAGGAGGAGTGAGAGAGATTAGAGAAAATAATAATGAGAATTACATATACGGATGAGGAAGAGAGAGAGAGACAGAGCGTGCAAGAGAGGGAAAGCGAGCAAGCCAGAGAGAGAGAGAGAGAGAAACAGACAGACAGACAGGAGAGAGAGAGAGAGAGAGAGAGAGAGAGAGAGAATACAGAAATAAGGAGAAATAAGAGAAAAATAAGACCGATTACCCGAAGGAATAGTAGACGCCCTAGAGGCCGAAGTCAGGCCAAAGCAAACGCAACCGAATGCGCCTGGGAAATAGACCAAAAAGTACCTCCTCTTCCTCACCTCTTCCCACCCTCCACACTCATTCATAACATCCATTCATAGACTTATATGGGGAGACGAAGAGTTGCTCTTTCCAAAAATGATCGTTTCGTTCGCATTGGAGCCATAGTAACGGCGCTAGGGCGAGTGAAATTGAGCGAATATTTCGGGATTATGCCCGCTGAGCGGTACAGTGTAAAATACCTTACTACCCGCTAAATAAGGGTTAACACGTATTGACCTATAATTATCAACAGTGGAAAACAATATCAAGCGTACATATGAGACAGCCACATTTAAATCTGTACATAAATGTGTATTAACCTGACAAGCGCGATATAGACGTAGGTGCTAGGGTAGTTATTTGTGCATTTCTAGCCCTGGATTCTGACAGAATTCGTTATATTTACAATATAAACCATTATTTGTTTTCGGTATGCTTTTATTTTACATATATGATGTATATATGAACCTTCAAGAGTGCTAAAATAAGTGGGAAAAGCATTTGGGTGGTGAAAAACGAAGATATTGGCCACCCGGTCATAATCTCAGGCGAGAGAGAGAGACAGGCAGCCTTCCCCTCTCGCTGTCTGGGAGTCAACTGAGAAGAGCGGGGCAGTGTGTGCCGGTGTCTGGGTGTTGCATAACGATCTTTTATGCAACCCACTTGTGCTACATTATCGCGGGAGAGAAAAATAACCGATAAATGATGATAATAAGAGGAAAAATAGGTGATAATTGAGGAGGGGAGGGAGGGGGGAATAAGGAGGGGAAGGAGGGGAGGGGGGTGGGTGAGATTTACATAGATGAGTACTGTAGGGGAATTATCTCACCTAGAGACAAATTCCTTTGTTTTGATAGGCCCTTTTTTTTTATGGAAGGCTTTTTTTATGGTCCTGCTTCCGTGAGGCCTATCGCGTTCCCTATAGGAAGCCTTCCGTGAGGCCTATCGCGCTTGCCGGGTTAAAGTTCGTATGATTCGAAAACGAAATTTAAAAACGTGTTCATAAGACAGTTGCATTGTCTCACTCACGTTTCGAAATGTTTGGATAATAAGGTAGATTAATTAAATATTACCGTAAATTATTGGGTCTAGTACTTCACATATAACATTAATCATAACTAAACACTACATTGTAGAGCTGCTAACTCGCAGATGTGCTACACGAGGAATAGGTGATGGTACTGCTTAAGAATGTGGTCACTTCACTATTTCGTACCTGAAAATGTTTTGCGTGATAATCCTCAAGGTGTTACACGCAGTACACACACATACATATTAATGGCTAGACGACGTTGGTATCTCCCTACCAACACCAATACTGCAGCGGCTTGGGTAAATACTACACTGATATGGTAGGCCAAATATTGTCCATGCATACAACGTTGTTTACAAAGCTATATAACCCAAGATAATGCAACTCTCAACAGGTTTGTGTTTAACCTAGCTGGGTGTGTGTACGTATCGTGTATATATATATACAGGTATATATATATATATATATATATATATATATATATATATATATATATAGCTACTAAATGCATCTTTATTTACCTGCATGGAGGTCTAGAGTGCAAACTATAAAAAGAAAAAGAAAAAGAAATAGGGGTCCGTGGCTGGCAGTTTAACGTATAGAGGTTGAGTGGCATGAAAAGGGATTTGTGGCCAGAGTAAAGTAAAGGTTGGAGGTTCACACTAAGCTGTACTTGGCCTTGGGGCTAATGTCCGTGACATAACCGTTTGGAGCCTGCGATAGGTACACCTGGATGCCACAGTCCCTAGCACTCTCGTAATAATTCGCGGACGCCCTATGTTTATCTTTATACAATTATAACTAAAATACAGGAAAAAGTCAGCACCACGCCATCACCACCACCAAGCAATTTTCCTGCACTTCCCACCACACTTCCGAGACAAAAGGATGTAACTACCACCCCATCAAAATGTGCCCGAGTAGCTGCAATTGATGTTGCATTTCCTCTAACACCCAGGAAGAACCTAACCATCACCATCAACAATCCTGATGCACACCGGAGAAGAAAAGCTGCCAAGGAAAGGAAGCCAACAAAACAGCTCCATAGATACCATACCTCCACGCGACATTCTTCCTCCAAGCCGCATCACCACCGTGACAATGAGACCAGGAGGGACTACCCCAAACACCTCAAGAGTCCCCGCCCCCTGCACCTGTGGCATTATTAACCCGAGACCGTCAGGAACAACACACTATAAGGTATGACCACCGCAGGCAAAATGAAGATGATTACAGTTGGACAGGTCTTAGATACCTCTCACTGGAAGGTACCTAATAGTAGGAAGATTTTGGTCCCTTTTTAATATTGGAGTAAAACCCTGATTACATTGGTGGCAAAGCAATACTTCCAATCTTATATAACATCTTGGCTCATCAAAGGAATTTGTTATTAGACCTTACTAGAGGCTACCTAATATCCGTTCCTCTGCCTCGATACGGCGTTGTTATAAATAAAGAATGCTGACTTGTCAAGCGGTCTACTAGTAACATACCACCCCCGTCTTATTAAAAGTTCACGCACTGGCTGGACTCTGATAAGACAAGGGCTCAGCGAGATACCGTAGCAATTCTGCATAACTGCGCTCCGCAATAGAAACCCTCCAATACGGAATCCCAGGCACTGGTTCTGGGATACGATATTGGAAATGGCCAAAATTTCCTCATCAACCCAGTCACTGAAAGACTCTTATAACGGTCAGAACAGTTAAGAGACGTTGCGTCACAAACAACCCTCTTACGTTAGTTCGATGACGTGTTGCAGATGCACTGGCATATTGCACACAATATTTAAGGCCCAACACCCTAGAGTACTGGAAGGTCTGCATCAAAATCTTATAACGGTCAGAGCAGTTAGCGAGTCCTCTCCAACGTTAGCTCGATAATACTGTACAGATGCACTGGCATATTGTACATATTATTTAAGACCCTATACCCAAGAGTTTGAGTCTCCATATACTGTCACCCAGCCACGTCAGCATCACCACCACGGCCCAGATTCTCACCAGAAGACTACAGAGTGCTACTACATATAATATATAGTGAAACCCCTTTATAAGTACTAGTGATACACCTTATTGATAAAAGGAAGTACTAAATTAGATCTTTATATACCATTGATATGCTTATTAAAACGCATTATAAGTACTAGTGATAATCATTTATTAACCTGACAAGCGCGATATAGACGTAGGTGCTAGGGTAGTTATTTGTGCATTTCTAGCCCTGGATTCTGACAGAATTCGTTATATTTACAATATAAACCATTATTTGTTTTCGGTATGCTTTTATTTTACATATATGATGTATATATGAACCTTCAAGAGTGCTAAAATAAGTGGGAAAAGCATTTGGGTGGTGAAAAACGAAGATATTGGCCACCCGGTCATAATCTCAGGCGAGAGAGAGAGACAGGCAGCCTTCCCCTCTCGCTGTCTGGGAGTCAACTGAGAAGAGCGGGGCGGTGTGTGCTGGTGTCTGGGTGTTGCATAACGATCTTTTATGCAACCCACTTGTGCTACATTATCGCGGGAGAGAAAATAACCGATAAATGATGATAATAAGAGGAAAAATAGGTGATAATTGAGGAGGGGAGGGAGGGGGGAATAAGGTGGGGAAGGAGGGGAGGGGGGTGGGTGAGATTTACATGGATGAGTACTGGAGGGGAATTATCTCACCTAGAGACAAATTCCTTTGTTTTGATAGGCCCTTTTTTTTTATGGAAGGCTTTTTTTATGGTCCTGCTTCCGTGAGGCCTATCGCGTTCCCTATAGGAAGCCTTCCGTGAGGCCTATCGCGCTTGCCGGGTTAATAGAAGTACTTACTGTATAGTGTTGATGAGGGATACATAATTATAAAATAGTGAAAAAATAAAAGTACTAATGATGTGCCTTATGTACAAGGAAGTACTTAAGTGAATTATTTAATATTTTTGTCATGCAATTTGAAACACAATTGAAGTAGGCATACTAGTGATGCCCACTTATTTTAGGAAAGTACTAAATTTAAAGTTCTAAATATTCATACAAAGTAAAATATTATAAGTACTAGTGATTACCCATGAAAAAGCAAATACTTATGCATATACCAGTGTCGCATGATATGAGAAAGTACTAGTGTCCTACCTCGATTGAAGGGAGTACTACGCTATATTGATTTTTGATATGACGGGGTCTGGACAAGATATGCCAAATATATCCAACTACCTGCTCCATCTACACATAACACCTCAGACCAAATCTGCTGCATTTCTTCCATAAGAAGCCAGGAACCACAGCCCGGCCCTCCAGGACCCAGGACCACCATTAACATCAAGTCAGCAAACGGGACTCAACCAAACCAGAATACGCGCCCCCAGGAACACCTCTCATAGAAAACGAAGAGCGTGGGAATTCCAGGAATTCCAGGGAGAACTCCTACAACCCCCAAAGCCAACCAGTGACAATTCGTGACACACCCGAGTGTATGCAAATTAACTACCAAAACCCCCAGTACCCCCCAGTAGAGTACCAAACTAATTAGGGAGAGAGTAATAACATTGCAAGTAAACAAGCCCTTTTAAATTTAACTTATCCCCTCAGTACTAAATATGAAGAAAATCCCAACTCTAACCAAACCCCTCAAATTAATTTCTCACTCCCAAATAACCATCAGGTCAAACCTAAGGCAAATAAGAAGACCGAAACTCCCAAAGCATTATCCTTGAACAAGTCACACAGACAAACAAATATTAGTGCAACTCCTTCCATCCCTAAACTCAAAATCAGGGTATCACACACTCCCCTATTACCCTGAGATCAAAGCCCCTTGTGCCGACCAAAAAGGAGTTACTACCTGCACTGAACAAGGTTAAATCAAGCAATCAGCCTACTGGCTTACCTACAATTTAGGAGTACAAGATCAGGATCCCTAAGATAGAAAGGGATCAGTCAGGTGAAGCCTCTAGTGAAGAACTTTCTGGGCTACTAACAAGTTGTCAACATCCGGTAATTCGGGGACTTACAAATACCCATGCAGGAAATTCCAATATCTCAGGTGGATCTAGTAGCTTGGATGCTGATTTAGAAGCTGGATTAGTATCCCTGTACCAAACCGATACTCATAATAAATCTAGAGTTAAATCATCATCCCAGTACAGTGCAGACAGTATTCGAGAGTGTCGTGTGGAGAGAAAGAAGGACCAAGATAGAGCCAGGTGCATAAAGTTGTTTGGGACCGAACCTAGTGAGCGTGTGTGAAACCTCCGGGTCCCTGTGATCAACCGTTGAACAACTTGGACTAGTGAACCATGCTCGCCAAACGCTCTACCAGTGCCTTTCCTCTACCTAAACCTTTAAGTGTGTTTTTGTTTCGTAATGGTAAGGATGATTGCAATTAGGGTTTAACTTGGTATGTTGAGGTTCATAGTTTAACGTAAGAACCAGAAGATTGTCCATTCTTCCCTATTTACTTATTATCCGTTGCTCTGTTAAGGGAGAACAATTACACATCTATCGGGGGTAAATAACTTATATACTACCTCGAACACAGTCTCCTGTATTCTTTATGTAGAAATATATATATGTTTTTCCGGGAATAAATACCTGCACTTACACGTAAACACCAGTGAACGCTTATTCAGACCTAGTTCTTATGCTACTTTTATCATCTGGGTACGTCACTATCATATATAGTTTATTCACAGAGTATTTCTCCTCAGTCACATATTTATGACTATTATTATAATCACGCTGTATGAAGTACAATTCATATGTGTACCTTTTGAGTTATTCTAGCTCTATGTTTATTCAAGTTACATTAACTTATTGTTTGCTTTGAAGTTCAGTCACGCATACATGACTAATATCTAAATTGTATATACTCATGAATTTATCTTCATAATTATTACTCTTTGAGTTATTAGAGTTTTATCTCTAGATCAAGTTACTGTAACTTATTATTCGTTTTGAG
Source organism: Paralithodes platypus (assembly GCA_032716605.1). Lineage (NCBI taxonomy): Eukaryota > Metazoa > Arthropoda > Malacostraca > Decapoda > Lithodidae > Paralithodes > Paralithodes platypus. Next base: position 18,486,008 of record CM064534.1, read on the forward strand.
CTCAAGTAGTGTCTTAATTTACATACCTTCTATACCTTGGGTATGCTATCGCAGTAACTATTATTTACTTTGAGTGAAACTGTATTTAAAGCTTTTTATTGTTTTCTTTTAGGACACTACTTATTGTGATTGAGACTTAACCTCGCTGTGTATTATTATTTATATGTTCTATCTGTAACATTATTATTATTTATATGAAGGTTATCCATATATTATTTTCCAACACCATATTGAGAATGTACCCTAGCTTGTGAACCAAAACTGTGTATTTTGTGTCCATTGATTATTACTTGAGTGAATTTATAAATCTAAGGCTAGTTGTTTCCCAACGGAGAGGAACCCAAGTTGTTGATTAGCGCTGATTCATAAGGTGGAAATCGCAATCAGATTATCTCACGTTTTATTAGAACGTGGCATAAAAATGTTAACAAGTACCAGTGTCACATCTCCATTGAAGGGAATCCTAAATTATATTATACCAGCCAAGTCTTAACCTCTCCGCGGCGCACAGGGGGTTTTCTACAGGGTAAGACTGTGCGCACCTATGATGATTTTGGGACCTATTGCCAATTTCGATAAAAAGTACATCATCGTGTAGGGAATGTTTGCGTGCATCGGCCCATATATATTTGACCCCCCAAAAAATGTCTGGGGGGGGTAGGGGAACGGTCCGTAGTTGAAAAATGTGGAGCGAATGGCACCGCGCGGCTAGATTGTCATCGAGCGGCGAGATTTCCCTGCCGAATATTTACGCGCGCGCAGGGGATAGAAGGAGAGGGAGGAGGGGGTGGGTTACCGCGTATTATCACGTATATCTCCTTTTTCGAGCCCTTTTAGGCTATTTAGAGTATGTATACGTGTGTAGGGCACCCATATAACAATGAATATGCCTCATAGTGACCAAAAATTGCAATATATAAGGGAATTATAAGAGAATATTTAGGCGGGAATGAAGATGTGTTGGAGGTTTGGCGGCAATTTATGAGCTGAGAGTGTGGTTTACGCCATACATATCACGTATATCTTGTACGTAGAGCACTGTCACGCTATAATACAGACTTGTACGTATGTATACGTGCCATATATCAAAAATATATACCGCATATAAACCAATTCATGCGATATTTACGCACATTATCAATGAGTTTCTATGCGTGAACCAAGGTGTGAGTGAGTTGTGGTGGGAATGAAAGGGGGAGAGGGTGTGTTACGCCATAAATATCATGTCAATCTTGTATTTAGAGCACTCTCATGCTATAATAAAGACGTGTACATATGTAGGCGTCCCATATAACAAGGAATATACCGCATATAGCCCAATTGATGCGATATTTACGCAAATTGTGAATGTGTTTCTAGCAGACGGAAGCCTGAAAGGGGGGGTTGGGGGTGGGTGGGTGGGAGGGAGGCATGCAGGGGTGCAGTGAGTGAGTGAGTCGTGGAGAGATGGAAGTCAGGCAGATCTCTAGATAGATAACCAGCTTAGTGATAATTGTGGAGGCGCCCCAGGCGTATTGATGTTTGGTATTTTGACCCTTATGTCTACCAGATGGCTGGTGTTCGTTGCCATCAACAGGTCTACAATAACATGAGTCAGGAATGGAGAGAGAGAGAGAGAGAGAGAGAAACTGAGACATGCGTATGTCGTACATATAAATGGACTTCAGAATTGCATTTTTATGCAAGCAGACATTGCATTTTAGACACATGTGAAGTACCACAGAAACATGTAGGCCATTGACTGTAAATAAAGTACTATATTTATAGACCACCAGCGACGGTGCTGAGTCAACACAGGCAGATTGCCTGTTGTGATAGAGGGCTAAATATAGACTGGTGTCTCCTTACACCTGCGAAAGGGTAGATTGCCACCAGAGAAACGTTTACTTATTTATTTCGAAGTAATATGCAATCTAAATGTATATTCGAGACCTACTGCAATTATTTGTATGACAGTCATGACTATGTATAATCCAATATACGCGCGTAGGCGAGACATAAGAAAGCTGGTTGAGCAATTTTCGACACCCACACAGTTATTATTCATTTTTATTTACAATATTATACAATACAAATGTATTTGTGAAGAGTATTTTATCCATTATTGTATTTATACCAATTTTGTTCCCAGACAGAGCTGCTGTAGCTGGAGAAACAAGGAGCGGCAAGGGTCACCTCGTGACCGCCTGACCGTGTGAAAATGAGTGGAGTCACACTGAGAGGGGCAATTTTGCTGAGTGTTTGGGCAATTTTTGACAGAATAAAGTTATATAATTACTAATTCTTGACAGAGACAAACTATTATAAACCTTGGCATGATATAATTGATAATCCCATCAATTTACAAACGTAAATTGGTGGGATAATTCATTTTTTTTTTGTATATTGTCATTTCGATTGTAGACACGAAGTTTTGAGTGATATTTGGTATGAGCTCCTGTGGCATGGTTGGTAAGGTCGCGGACTGGAAAACTCAAAGTGTCGTAGGGTAGTGGGATCGAATCCAGGAGGGGGTTATGGGGAAGGTTTTATATTGTCTAGAAACATTTTTATAAATTTTTTTTTTTACAAGATCATGCCATTGTATTCAAACAATATGAAATATTCATAGAATATATCATATTGTAAGAATACAATGACATGACCTTGTTTTCTTTTTTTCTTTTTTTATTGTTTTATTTTATTATCATAGTAGGTTTGACATGATTTATTGAAACATATTTATTTTTGTACAATTCATTTGAGGTAAGAAAATAATTATATACACATTACTTAGGCTAATAACAAACATATATATTGATATACTAAAAAAATAAGGCATATTACATGTAAATCTTTGAAACTTATAAACTAAATAATGAAACATACAATTATATAATGTAAAAGCTATATCACAGGGACATCTTTGGAACTTATACATTATATAATATATATGTTACATTATGAGGTAGCGTGATCAATTAGGTCAGGTCAGGTAAGGTAGGGCGCGAGTCCAGGGCAGGGCAGGGCAGGAGGCGAGTCCAGGGCAGGGCACGGGGCGAGTCCAGGGCAGGGCAGGGCAGGGGCCGACACTCAGTAGTTCTTGAAGGTGTGGTAGTCCCTGAAGCAGTCACCCAGGCAGAGTGCAACTTTGCACTCGGCGCACATTGAGGTGACTCTTATGGTTACATGGGGTTTCCTCACACTGGAGCTGCAGACGGTGCACTGCACCTGCCTGTGACGAGTGCCAATCAGCTCGGTGTTGGTTGTGTAGTGTCTTTCGACACCCAGCTGGATGCGGTCAGGAACGTGATCCCCACGCCATGCCGTACGTCTGTGAGTGGTGGTGCCATACTTCTCCAGGAGTTGGTAGGAGACGTTGTACACGAACTCCCGGAATTTCAGCTTCTGGTTTGGGGCCATATCCTTCTTCACCAACCACAAGTTGTAGGCGTTCAGCATCGTTATGTCAACTAGGTGGAGGAAGAGCTTGTGATACCACTTCACAGTCTTCCTCAGACACTCAACGCCTGACAGCTGACAGTCAGACTTGTCCACCAGGCGCATGTTTTTGGTGTAGTTCACTACCATGTCGGGCTTGTAGATTGTCTTCCTGGTTCGGTAGTGGATTTTGCCAGAATCCACCTAGGCACCTGTGTGGACGGTGGAAAGCAGGTGGACGTCTCGCTTATCCTTCCACTTCAGGGCTATCAGTTTCCCACACTTCTCGAGCTGCTTGTATTTCTGCCCCTTTCGTCGCCTTCTTCGCACATGCCTCTCGCGGTGTTCCTGGGCCAGGTCGTCTTCTGAAGGTGTGTCACTGGAGGAGGCATCTGTGAGAGGAATGACATCACCTGTGAACTTTGGCATAAACTTTCTTGTCTTTCTGACAGTCCCACATGACCCCGTTTGGTTGTCATAAAGAAACTGGCAGAGAGCAGGAGAAGTATACCAGTTGTCAGTGTAGATGATGTGGCCTTTGCCCAGGTAAGGTGCCAACATTTTCCTGACGATGGCACCTGACATGCCCATGGGGTCATTGGCAGCGGCTTTCGGTACGTCAATGTCAGTTTCTGTATACACGATCATGTCAAGCACTATTCCAGTTTCACAGTCGCACAACACGAAGAGCTTGATTCCGAACCTATGCCTCTTCAAGGGGATATACTGCTTGAAAACAAGACGTCCTTTGAAGAGCACGAGCGACTCATCAATCACCAAATTGAGGAAGGGGTAAAAGTATTTCCTATACCTCTCCAACAACATGGTGAACACATCCCGAACTTTCCATATCCTGTCAATCCTGTTAGGATTTTCGTTGTCTGCAAAGTGCATAAATCTTAGCAGCAACAAAAATCTGTCACGAGTCATGAACTTATTGAAAGTTGGGGTGGCGATGAGAGGGTCGTGCTTCCAGTAGTGTTGCAACACATGCTTCTTGATCAGAGGCATGAGGAACAACAAGGCAAAGAACGTCAGAAAATATGCCACAGTCGTATCCACCCAGCCTCGTATTCTCGCTTTTGGAGAAAGGACGTCCAATCTGCCAAACACCCACCTGTAGTAGGCGTTTGTTTGGGCAACGATGTACGTCATTACCTCCATGTCGAAAAAAGCGAGGAAGAAGTCGCTTTCGTTCGCTTGATCATCACAGGGCCAGTCGTCAGTTGTTCCTGACATCCCAGGATTGAACTGGGGCACGTCAGGTACAAAATTGACCCCGTCAGACCAATCGAACGAAGGCATGCCAGGGATCGGAATGTCGTCTGCGTCTGCTTCTGCGTCTGAAATATCGCTTCCATGGTCGCGATACAGCACTTCATCATCATTACCCTCCTCTTCACTTGACAGACGATGCCCTTCCTCGTTTTCGTCACCGACGTCGGACTCACTCCCACTGTTCACTCCCAAATCCCCCCACCCTTGGTCCCGTGCTAGGGCTTCGTCATCGAAACCCGGGCTGCCAATGTCCTGCGAATCACCATCAAACAGCAGGGCGGCATACTTAGATGGTGTAAGAGTTTTCCGGGTCACTTTGGCACGTGCGGGAGTCTTATGGACAGGGACAGCAGAGGTGGTGGCAGGGGCGGCGGCAGGGGCGGCGGCGGCAGGGGCGGCGGCGGCAGGGGCAGCAGTGGTGCGTGGCCTTGATGGCAAGATGATGGTGGTGCCTGTCGCCCTTCTCTCTGTTCCTTGGGCAGGGGCGGCATGGGCGGCAGGGGCAACAGGGGCAGCAGGGCCGGCAGGGACACCAGGGCCAGCAGTCGCTTTCCCAGTCGCTTTCCCCTTCCCCTTCCCTGTTCCTTGGGCAGGGGCGGCAGGGGCAGCAGGGGCGGCAGGGGCAGCAGGGGAGGCAGTGACACCAGGGCCAGCAGTCGCTTTCCCAGTCGCTTTCCCTCTCCCTTTCCCCTTCCCCTTCCCTGTTCCTTGGGCAGGGGCGGCAGGGGCGGCAGGGGCGGCAGGGGCAGCAGGGGCGGCAGGGGCGGCAGGGGCAGCAGGGCCGGCAGGGACACCAGGGCCAGCAGTCGCTTTCCCAGTCGCTTTCCCTCTCCCTTTCCCCTTCCCCTTCCCTGTTCCTTGGGCAGGGGCGGCAGGGGCGGCAGGGGCAGCAGGGGCGGCAGGGGCGGCAGGGGCAGCAGGGGCGGCAGGGGCAGCCGGGCCAGGGGCGGCTGGTGGTGTTGGTGGTGGTAGGGGCACTGTGGCTGGCGTACGGGTTCTTTTCCCTACGCCCGTGCCTTTCATTTTCCTGCCCCCGCAGGTAATGCAGCCCTAGGGCGGCCTCCTGCGTCGCTGGTACCGGTGGCAGGGGTGGCAGGGGTGGCAGTGGTGGCAGTGGTGGCAGTGGTGGTGGTAGTGGTTGTTGCAGTGGCCTGGGTCGTGGTGGCAGTGTCCCGAAAGACCAATGACCTCTGTGCCATTGCCCTGCTTGCACGTGTTTTACGTGCTTTTGGTGCTGGTGATTCGTCCTCTGAGCTGTAGGGCGTGTCGTACTGGTAGCTAGGGTCTTTGGCAGCCACCCTCTGCCTTCCACGGCGGCTAACACCACCAGAAGGAGGGCTGGTTGTGTCATCAGGGAGCGAGCGTGAGGGACGTGTAGGCTCCATGACTAGTGCGTGGTTACTGGCGCGGTGGTGCTTGCACGAGTGCGGGGCGAGCGTTTGGCGGGGTGGTATCGAGAGTTGACATGTAGTACTATACCCACACCAATTTTCAGCCGCCTGGCTATAAACGCGCGGTTTTGGTACGTGTTCAAAGTCCCTGCTCTTAAGAGTCTCCCCGCAGTGCGCCGGGGGAACTCTTAAGAGTCTCCCCGCAGCTCCCGGGTTAAGAGTGAACGGAGATTGTGGAACCTCGTTTGTGCGTCTTACATATGTTTATACCATTATCTATCTTTTTAATACGATATCTATGTGTAGTGAATATAATAATATGAATGTACGTTTTGTTATAATTATCCTCCATTACTTTCTGTGCATGTGTTGAAACGAATTTAGCTTCTCCATTCAAGTAGAACCTACCTAATTTACCAATCAACCCCAATAAAAACCTGGCATAACAATAACTATATGGAATTATTTGTATGTAGAACTTGTATGTATATATGTATATACTCAGGTACACTCGGATACCATAGTCTCTAGCTCACCCCACTCTGGCAAAAGGTGAGGCCAGGACCCTTTCTGGTTGGCGGCCCACAGTGATGGTGAGGGGTGGGGTTTGAGAGAGAGGGCAACACACAAACGAGCACAGTGTGAAGCATTTGAAGCAACGAGCCTGAACACCATGAGGGGTAACTGAGCAAAAAGAGTGATACCTGAGGCTTGGCAACTTTCGTATTTTCGTTGTTGTTGAGCTCACGCCGCGTCCATACGCTTGATGGCGTTAGTGTCGATCTGCATCGTCTGCATGTCATCAGCTTAGCTATATAATTAGGCAATGCATAACGTATGAGCTTGAAATGCAAACACATAAGTTTGGATTCCCAATTAAGATAACTATCGTAATAATATAGATCAATTTTGTTGGGAGACGAATGAAATAATGTTAACAAATGAGAACCATTCATTTCAGCAGACGCCAGACGGACTCACGGAGGTAGGGCTGATGTTGATGTTAAGTTAATAGTTTCTTTATCTCTCCTGAAAGAGGGATTAATGCTGGTCCTTATGTCTCACCGAAAACCAAGGCCCTCTCTTAGATGTATATATGAGGAAAGAAACGACCCAATAATTATAGTTTCCCTACAGCAAGTGAAAGGTAGATTTTGCTGAAGGCAGGCAATGTAAACATTAGGCATATCGTGAAATACTTAGGGTGACGTATATCTCGATCAGTAATTTTTCTTATATCTCACTGCTATGTATTAACATTAACCATGTTTACCTAATACTTTATTGTTTTTATCCACAGATCGGTGTAACTTGTGGATTTGTGCCATGGTTCAGCTGAGGAGTTCATACATCCATAAACTAATCTAAATAAACAGAACAATAATTATGTATTATGTGTTATTATCCTTTGACATGTTATAATAGGGATCCGACATGAAACTACTTTTAATGATGTGTTAAACGCAATATATATCATAATAATGCAGTCTTGTGGGTTATAATATAATTGTGCTCACAGCTGTTTAGGATATGTTTCGTGATTTTATATTCCTATTACAGACATTAGGGCGATTAAGCTATATGTAAATTATAAAGTATTCGTGGTTAATTTCAATTGTTTAATGTGAGGAAAATAATTATTTATAGCCTATTCTCTTACCTCCTTAAATATTTAATGACCAAATGCACAATGACTAAAAACTGTCAGGTTTAAAGATAATCACCCAAGCTTTGGTTATGACCTACCCGTACTATTGATATAATATGGGTTAATTTGATTATAGTGCATACATAATATTCTGATGTAAACCAACTCAATCCTATAGAATACAATTTCAGTAACATTTTACTGGTCGCTTTATATGAATATGTTATTTCATTGGTCATTACAATACATACTTTGTCAGTCCGAAATTACGTTTTCGCTGTTAATTTTTGAATATCCTGATAGCGAATAAACATTTCTAATTGATTTTAATGTGTTCTTACAGTCATGTATGAATAGAAAATGTCTCTGTAAATGCCATATTCAAATGCGTAGAATCAACCTGAGCAACGCTTGATAATCATATAACTGTGAAAATGTAGTTTCGACCAGACTAGAGGACTAGTATCGTATATATCATGGTAGAATAATAGACTTATTAAAGTTGTTGTTGTTGTTGCTGTTCCCCAAGCTGCCTGGCCGAACAGCCCCAAGGCCCCGAGCAAGGCCAAGGCCATAACCGAGTGCCCCACCGAACCCTCCCTGCCGACCACAATAAAGCCTGGGTGACCGAAGCCACTCCATGGCGGGGAGCTGAGGAGAGTGCGGAAATGCCTGGGAAACCAAAGCCCCACCCAGGGCCCTCTGCCCCTCAGCAATTATGAAGAGAAAGCTGAGGGGCAAAGGAAAAATGTGACGCTTTGGCTTCCAATCTTGGTAGATTGGGAGGTCAATCCACGAAAGAGACGCCGTCACTTGAGATCTAGAAAACATATAAGGAAAAGGAACAGTCAGAGTAAGCTATGGGTATGGCGGAGATCGCTCAGTTCTCACTCTGATAGACCAGCCCATCACCAGATTTATTATAGTAGAGGTGAGGAGGTAAATATTTTCATAACGACCAAACAATGATAGGTAGCCTACTATCATAATACGAGAAATAGGATGTCTAATTTTACGGTTCCGAAAATCCAAGGACAGGGTAAGCAAACATTCTTCTTCACTGCCATCAAAGACTGGAACGACCTACCCCAGTCAGTCCGTGAAAAGAGAACACTGTATTCCTTCAGATGTAGCCTGAAGGAGCACCTGAACCGGACAGCTGCGAGAAGGGAGCACCAAGCTTATGTCTACTACTAAATACGACATAAGAGATAGGCAAAACAAACTGAAATGATTACTGATTACGGATTACTGATATATACTATAGGATGTAAGGTATCTTAAAATAATCCCCTAGAAATACTTTCTCAAATGTATCTATTTCTTTTGGTTCCATGTCATCTCAACCAGTAGACCATTTCAACCAGTAGCTCTCAACCAGTGCCAAATCAACCAAGACCAACCAAACCAGTGCCAAAATATAGTACTAATCTAACCTAACCGTATTGGTTAATTTGGTACTGGTTGAGAGCTACTGGTTGAAATGGTCTACTGGTTGAGTTGACCGGTCACCATTTTTTTTATCCTCCACTGTTCCCCAGCTAACCTAATCCCACAAGGACTCCAATGGAAATACGCTTAACGGCCTTATTGGGCTATCCTTAGTTGGAATTATGCAGGGCTGGTACATGTCATATTTGTAACATATTAAGTGGTACCAACTCTGTAAAATGATAACTGAATAAATATTATTATTATTATAATTATTATTATTATTATTATTATATAACAGTGGCAATTCTGACATTAGTAAAGTGTGTAGGGAAGATTGCTTAGCCTAAAGTAAACTATCAATATTGAATACAGTAGCTGTGTGAAGTATGAAGACAAATCCCCTAGATTTTGTTCACCAATATTTGTACCGCGTCCATACAGTAGATGGCGTTGGTTGCAGCCTCAAATCGATGCCAGACTCGCTATCTAAGGTATCATTTATTTTAATGGGAGGCATAGGAAGTGTCCTATCTCCCTTATATATTCTCTGATTTGAAGACTTCGAATCCTGTCGCAAATGCTTCACGCTGTGTTCGTGTGTGCGTTTCTCTTTCTCCCAAACCCCAGCCGTAACTATCACTGTGGGCCATCGTCCAGAAAGAGTCCTGACCTCACCTCGTGCCAGAGTGGGATGGGCTATAGACTATGGTATCCGAGTGTACTGTACATACCCCAAAGCTGGGGGTGGCCAACTCGAGACAGAGACCAAACAAAAACAACAGATATATATATTTTTTTATTTATTTTTTATTTTTTACACACACCTACTGTAGGTCACCCAGGAGACGACCCAGAAACTAAGGAGTACAAAGGAGTACAAAGGAAATCAAGCAACAACAGATCTAGTGACCCTTCTAGGTTGCTTGTCCTCCAAAACACTGAGGATCAAGTGTCCAAACAGTGGTTTAGGGCGGGTAAGGGAACATTGGAAAGGGAATTACTGCCCTGGAACTAATGTCCGTGGCAGGATTAGGAAGTTAGTAGGGGACAGATGGGTTAGTAACTGAGGGGGGGATAAAATAAAGTTATTCATTTACAAACGCAGTCAGTCGCGGGTTTGATGCGAGATATTTGTCTAGGCGGAGTTTAAATGAATCAACGGTGATGCAGTCTATAACGTTTCGGGGAAGCCCATTCCACAAGTTGAAAACTCGATTGAAGAAGAAATTCTTAGATTCGTGTGAGTTAAAAGATTTACCAATAATTTTGCAACCGTTTCCCTGCGCGTGTAATTAGATTGGTCGATAGTGAAGTACTTACTACAGTCCATATTGTCGATGCCTTTGATGATTTTGAACACTTGAATTAAGTCACCTCTGCGCTGGGTTAAAGGAAATAGATTTAATTCTCTAAGACGCTCTTCGTATGGTTTGTTCTTTAGGCTAGGTATCATTTTGGCAACTCTACGTTGAACTCGTTCTAGCTTGTTTATATCTTTTTGGTAATAAGGGCACCAGGATTGAACGCAGTATTCCAGAAGAGGGCGGACTAAGGAATTGTAAAGGGTTAGGATAACTTCATTGGATTTATGCTCAAATGACCTGCCTATAAAGCCAATTATTTTGTTTTCCTTCTTAACAACTTCTGAATATTGTTGACTCGGTTTTAGGTTACTCGATATTGTTACTCCCAGACCGGTTTCTCTGTTTACATTCTTAAGCTGAGTTCCATTCATCGAATAGTTTGCTCTCATTTAGGTATCCGATATGTAGTACTTTACATTTATCCGCATTGAAACTCATTTGCCAAATTTGGGCCCAATATGACAATTTATCTAGATTGTGTTGCATATCGTCAACTTGTTCTTTTGAGAGTACGCTATTTGCAATTTTTTGTATCGTCAGCAAATTTTGAGATTGTACAGGTGAGACCCTCATCTATGTCGTTGATGTAAATTAGAAAGAGAATTGGACCTAGTACCGATCCCTGGGGTACCCCCTACTTACATTGGTCCATTTAGAGGTCATGAGACCTCTGAGGTCACCATGCAAAGGACCATGAGAGGTCACCAGCAAAAGATTCCCAGGTCTCAGATCTCTCTGAGAGGTTCCAGTCACAGCAGGCAGACACGCAGCGGAACTACACTACAATGCCCAGCCACATTACTTCCAGGTATGGCCCTTCCTACATATACCGGCTCCCCGGGCCAGGCGCTGGACAGACTTTTATTTGGTCCAACTGGCGCCCCACCCTCACATCCTACGACCGCGTTATCACTCATCTATTCACAACCATTCTCCATTCATTCCTATTCACCACCACTTCTCTTGCCTGTTCTTCAGCCATCTCTCAATCTACTTGGGAAATATAATTGATGACAAAATACGTTTAGGAGTAGCATAATAATAACAACTCTATGCGTGATGATATTATCGTAATTCAAGGATAATAGAAAATAAACCATGACTTGCTAAGCATTTAAGGGGGTAGTGGTTAGTCTTTGGTCTATATATCTATATATATATTTGCTTAGTTTCTTCGCTAAACCATCAAACTTAAATAATATACATCCCCTAGACCAGACTAATGGAACAAATATCTTAAAATCTCAAAACTAATGGGATTAAACATTAGTGAGAAAAAGCAACTACTTCCCCCTTAACCCGTTCTGTACCGGTGTCGTCCATTTAACTTTTGTCTGGCTACTATTAGACGATATTAAACAGTTTAATAAGGGCATCCAGCAAATAACAGGCTTCTAACTATCTCACTTAACCCTTTTCATTACTACAGAACCTTCGCAAACTGCACACAATCGTCTAAATATAGCTAGAAATCTAACCATTACACCATCAAGACAGTTCAAGGTTAAGTACATGTTCGAGTCAAAATGCCTGGAGTCACGGTGTCTGAAGCAATTTAACTAACCTCCCCCTGTCCCGGTAATTCCCAGTCTACCTTTATAAACGACACTACTATGTTCATTTACACCAAGTTTTATCTCGAGTTATAATAAGGGCAGTTGTCTCACATATTTGCCAAACCGTTATTAAACTAACTAACATTAATTACGTAATTAATTAGTAATGGAGTGGACACAAATAAATGGATACAGTTGGAAGTTAACCCCGTCACCACCATTACGTAATGTTCATCATGTTTTGGTTATCATTAGACCATTTTATTTAGTTTGTAATTTGCCTATATGACTCAAATGGGTACATCCGATCTCATTATACCCTCTTAGTAACATAAGTCCTTCTGAAACTGCATAACATAATCTAATGTCAGCGATAATCAAAGGTAAAAAGGCGTCATGGTGATGAAGGGGTTAATTTTAGAAGTGGTGAAATACGAATAGACGTTAGTGATCATAAATGAGAAGGTACCGTAAATGAATCAGGACCAAGGTTGCATGGACATTAAATAAACAGAGAGGAAAACGATGCCATACAAATAAGTCGTAATAGATTCAGTGGATGCGATCATATTACGATTAATTGCATTTAGGTCTTGGCAACTGAACATCGTGGAAGTGTATTTGTACTCTATCTGCAGTAATCTGTGAGCCAGGGGAGCTGAATTATACTAGTAATAGTGCATTCACATAATCCATCTATCTATCTATCTATTGTCTGACGCCGTAATCCCCGAAGGGGTGGCCACGAACGAACCGCCCCCATGCACCTCTGTCCCCAGTCAGTCGACGCCCCTCTCCCCAACCAGCACCGCCTTCGTTCATATACTTCCTCACTCCATCCTTCCACCTCTCCTTCGGTCTACCTCTCCCCCTCTGTCCCTCCTGTTACGCTGGCCAGCTTGCCAGAATGTACTCGTACTTGCTAGCGCTCGCCGGGGCAGTGAAATGGGCTATAATAATCGTAGAACGATGTTCTTTCTTTCTTAGTATTCATGTTGTCACAGACAGATCAGTGTTTGCCTTTATTCTTGTCTGTGACACTTTGAAGTATTTTATATCATGAATAGAGTTATAAGATATGTAGTGTGTTAGTTGCAAGGAGAGAGAGAGGGTAGAGCGAGGTGGTAGTGTGTGTGTGTGTATGTACGTGTGCATTCCTCGCTCGGTGGGCCACCCGCCCCCTATTGAACGGCGGGCGTGGCATGTCATATGACGCCTGGTTTTCATGTGATGTAGTGGCCTGTGATTGGTCGCCGCTATCCTAGCCCGGTGGTGGGGGCTCCTTCCTTCTTTCTCTCCTCAGAGCATGGCATGTTGCGCTTGGTCCTAGACGTCCCTCCCATTCTGTCCCCAATCTAACCCTCTTTACTGCTGTTCCTCTCTCTGAACTCCTTCTTTCCAATACTTCTTATCTTTATTCAATTATCCATCCCTTCTGGTTCTCGCATACGACTTCCATAGTCGGCCAGACGTATTACCAGCGCCTGTTCTCACATATATGTTTTGCACTAGCTTTAGGGATTATTTGAGTCATAGTCACATGGATTCATATTATTGGGTGCTTCTAATGATTTGGTTGTTCTTTATTACTATTTAATGCTAGACAGTGGAGGGTATCTTTGGTCGTTGTCTGTGTTATGTATATGGCAAGTCAGAGCCTGTACGACTTCGACGGAGCCTAGGTAGCCTGTAACCCTTGTACATATTTTCCTTTGCGAGCTTAGCATTATACAAGCGAAGGGCTTTTGCCTACTCTTGCTCGTATGCTTGCTACCTCATTTTGTTGACCTTTGAGGAGCGCCAGGATAAGACCAGATACTTGAGATCTGGACTTACCAAGAGAGCCTCCTAGTCAATTAACGTAAGATAAGGGAAATCTGTTCAGGGGAGACAGTAGGCTGCGAGCATGCTTGAGCTCTGCCTAGGCTCCCTGTACCTTTATACCGCTGCTAGACTTTATTAGTAAGAAAGACAGCATATTGTTTATTACCTTTAACAGTGTATGCTTTAGGAATTATTCACGTATTGTTTATGCCTAGGTTGAGGTATAGTGCACAACCCAGTATGGCTGATGCGTTGGCTAAGGAAGTACTGTTTTTGAGTGGCTGTTATTAGTGCTGTCACAGAGTTGTTGCACTCTCTTGTTCTATATATATGTATCCTACTTTTTGATGAATCTAGGATACACGCTTTGGTGTCCTGCCCCTGCATTAGTTCTGTTCTATATTCGACGAGCATCTTAGAGCATCAGACGTTTTCAGAAGATTCCATATCTGTTTGCTGTAGGACTAGACTTCAAGTGTTTTCATAGAGCACTGAAGAGTTTAGTGTTGACTTCAGACTCACACTAAGATAACGTAAGCATATAACCTTTTATTAAATCTTGTCATAGTTTATTTAAGCATTGTTATTACTTGAGAGCATTTTATTAACGTAATTACTCTTGTTGTGAGTAGGCTTTGCCGTCATCGGAAAGCCTTTGTAGAAGTGCACTAAACCCAGTTAATTGATACCCCGTTATCCAGTATATTAACTCTGGAGGGTTTAAGTGTTTTGTTCACCGGCTTAATAGTTCAAGGGTTTGGAATCAGCGTACCGTTGTTGCAGATCTAGCCTATCTTATAGTCCAATATTAAGTGCCCTTGTTTATTTCGTTGTGCCGGTCGTAACACTCCACCTCGCTCTCGTACACCCTCTTAGTCATGCTCTCGCTTTCCATACGTTCCATATGGCCGAACCATCTTAAGTTGTTCCTTTTCACACTTTCCAGCACATCAACCTCCACACCACACCTCCTTCTTACTTCTTCATTAGTCTGTCTATCCCTCCATGTAACTCCGCACGCACTTCTTAAGTAATTAATTTCCACTGCTCTTACTCTTAGTCTGAGTCTCTCAACCAACGTCCATGCTTCGCTTCCGTAAGTCAGTGTCGGGATTACCACACTGTCATGCAAAGACTTCTTCACTTCCATACTGACCACCCAATTTTTTGTTACTGCTTTCAGCATTCCTACAACCCTCTTCCCCTGTTGTACCATCTCCCGCACTTCTTCATCCATAGTCCCATCTTTACTCAACACACTGCCCATATACTTAAAAGAGCTGACGATCTCCATAGCCTGACCGTTCAGCTTCACCTCACACTCTGTGACTTCACCCCTTTCGAAGACCATAACCTTGCTCTTCCCTGCATTTACCTTCAAATTCCGTTTTTCGCACACTGTTCCAAACACATAATCCATACATACGATAATTAAATTAAACACCTTCTTTCTACATACCTTCGAGGTGTTGTGCTTGAACCTGCAGCACTTTGAGGTTCGAGGGAGCGTCTTCAGCCAACAGGAGACAGTATCGGGGCTCAGAGAATTGCAGAGGGCCCCCTTCACCAGACACCAGGCGAGTCGCTGTGAAGGAAGAGAAGAAAGGGTATTAGTTGAGAAAATGGTGAGGCAATATTCGGGGTAATCCATACAAATCCATACAAACGATAGGCGAATGTTTAACTTTTACCCCGGGGCTAAAAACACTGGAGAGAACCTCCTTCACCAGACACCAGGCTGGTCGCTGTACAGAAAGAAAACGTGGTGTTAGTAGAGAGATTGGTGAGGCAATTTTAGAGGTAATTCATATAAATGATAGGCGAATGTTTAACCTTTACTTTAGACCTCAGAGAATTGCAGAGGACCCCTTTCTCCAGACACAAGGTGGGTCACTGTGGACGGAGAGAAAAGAGGTGTTATACCCTATAACTTACAAACAACTAGAATATTCTAGTTAATAGTTCTACCATTTGGGAAGCGTCAACCAGGGAGTAGGCGTGGACATTTACAGCCTATTTGCTCTCTCCCATTTTGAGCTATAGGGTTTATAGATATTGAGGGATAAGTCTTCACAACGGCACCTCGTATCTACTTTTCGAAGAGTGTTGAGTGGGTAGCAGGGGTTTTGGAGTGATAGGAAGCCAATGGACTGGCTTTGTTGTGTGTGTTATATATTTGTTTGTATAGGTCAGGTTAAGGTATTGAGGGATAAGTCTTCACAACGGCACCGCGTATCTACTTTTCGAAGAGTGTTGAGAGGGGAAAGAGAGAAGAAGCTGTTGGAGTGGCTTTGTTGCGTATGTATAGGTCAGGTGAGGGTATTGAGGGATAAGCCTTTACAACGGCACCTCGTATTTACTTTACGAAGAGGGTTGAGAGGGGAGAAGGGGTGTTGGAGAGAGAGAAGAAGCAGTTGGAGTGGCTTTGTTGTGTGTGTTATTAGTCTGTATAGATGTCGAGGTGTTCGTTCCAGCCGACCCGTTGACACAGGGATACCGAATCACCTGGGGCTCCGAAGCCTCAAAGTGGGTAATGCCTGATTTGTCGGCATTGTTGTGATTCTCTGTGTGGGTGCAGGACCCAAGTAATTGTCCAACCATGGGCGATGATAGTTTGATTATGACCGTTCAATCTAGCGAGCCAATCTACGACAAAACCCATCTTAAATGGGGGGGGGGGGGTTAGTGTGTTCCCTAGACCTCCATCAAGCTTAAATTGAATTACACCCCCTAGATAAATTTGTACTTTTTTCGGTAGAAAAATGTCCTGGCCAAAGGCCGGTTCCTCTTCACTCGCCAGGAAAAAATCGACACCTAAATGGCACGACAGGTCTTATAATTGACAGAAATGGAGCGAATAGCCAAACTAATGGGGCATACGTCTTAAAATCTCAAAAGCAATGGGGCCATACATGAAGGAGAAAGCGGTCCAGAAAAAAATCCCTCAAGTGGAAATCTCCCCTTAAGCAGAGGAACAGAGACGTTATAATATCGTTGTGGCAGGGAATACCTGGTGAATTAGGTGTTGAGGAAGGTAGGTTGATGAAGTGTATTTACTATATTTACAGTATACTATGTACAGTTGACCACATAAGTTCTGTTCCTCGTCGTGATCTTATGTATGAAGGTAAAATTAGTGTGAAGGAATTGCAAGTGTGGTTTATTTTAATTAGCAGTTGACTATAGTCTGTGTTTTTTCAGCTGATGGTAAATTGAACCCCTTAGCAACTGGTACCTCGAGACTTAATGGAAATATATGAAACTACTATGTCTCTGCTTTATATAAATACAAAACATTTATTAAGAACATCAGATTTAAGTATACATTTGTTTGTAATTGCCTAGGAATCATGATGAGGACATGGCAATTTACCCTCAGGTGAAAATACACAGACTATAGTCAGATGAGTTAACCACTGCATAAGTAACTAAACTCGTAAATCAATTACCTGTATGCGCATTAGATGTATAAGATCACAGAGAGGAACAGAACTTATATGGTCACCTGTACGTTTACCTATATAGAGAAGTTTCCATTGTAGGATATTAGTCAGTACCTAGAGATAGTGTTATATCCACATTTATAATTCTTGTCTTGGCAACAAGAAACACGTTCCGAAGCATTCCAGAATGCACAAAGTACTGTTTAACATCTACTGTACTGGCGACGTCTTCAATATATTCTGGCAACTAATAGACGATTATATTCAGCTTGGCAAGGACGTCTACCCATAATAAAGCTACTGTTTATCCTAATTAATCCTTTAACCCACTGAGCCCCAGCGACGCACTGTTTGCGTCGGCAATGTTTGTAACGCTAAACCCCAGCGTCACATAAGGTGCGTCACGGTTAATTACTCCGGTCCTATGGCACCTATAAGGATCAAATTTGTATGGGAACTGTGTAAGTATCCCACGCACCAATGCCGATGGTTGAAAACTCTTAAAGTCCAACCGCGTGCGCGTGAGCGCGCAAAAACCTGTTTTTGCCTGTTTTTGCCTACCCATTTCCCCATGTTAATTCCGACTTTCGGGCGCACCGTAGGACCCCTTAATGACCTAGAGGATCGTTTTTTTGTGGGTCTTCCTTCATTTCTAACCCATTCCTGGTGTTTTCTGGAAAAAAACTTGTTTTCCAACCTGCCAGTCCTGGGTGGTACATTTATTATTAACTAGCTGGGGTTCAGTGGGTTAAGCTACCATTCTTCCTACTTTTCATAAAAACTTATACATGTAGCTGCAATAAAATATATAAGATGTCGCCGGTACAGAAGGGGTTAAGGATAGGTTCTGATAGGTTCAGGCTATATAATTCACTTTTATTGTCCCGCAACGAAAATATGCAAGAGATTATAGTGGGAGTATCTAATTTCAAGGGACTGGAGTTCTCGAAAAGGGGCTCCAGGTATGACGCTATTCTTGACTTACAGTTTACTGGCTTAATAATCCAGAAGGGTTGATAGCCTCTGAAGTCTTATTTTAACTAATATAGTATCTAATCAGTTTGATATAAGTAACACCATGTCCGACCCATCTATATAAAGAATACATATAATCTCTTTCACAGAAAACCTAAAATATTGACGGTAAAGTAAGGGGTAACTATTCTTTGTTTTTTATAGTTGTTGGCCTATTAAATTTCTACGTACATTATTGATTATCTATTAATAGTTATTGTCTGCTCACGTAATACACTTTAAAATTAGCTTAATTTAGCTGGAATGCAGGCAAAACAAAATATATGTTCTGCCCAAGTCGAGATGAGGGGGGGGGGGTACTGCCCAGGTCAAACATGGAATAAGTAATGACTTATGGTGCGAATGAAAGAATAGTTATAAATGGTAGAATATATAGGTTGGTTAATGCCACTTGCGTTATCAGTTGGGATCACGTTTTATCTAATTCCTTTTCCTTTAAATTGTGTTACCCGTGCAAAGCCACCTTTGTTTTCTGTGAAAGGAGAAACTCCTTCCAATAACTTGTGTGAGAGTTGTCAGAAGGGGAACACAACACGCACATTGTTATTGACAACTAGGGTCTCACTGTTTTGTTTTATATATACTGTATATATATATATATATATATATATATATATATATATATATATATATATATATATACAGTATATATGTATATATATATATATAAGGAAGAGCAATACCAAAGCGTAAAGGAACATAAATATTTTTCTAGAGTATGTGCGACGTTTCGACACCGACATGTGTCATTTTCAAGCCTAAAAAGGAAAAAAGAACTTAAATTAAAAGTTTGCAATCAAATATACAATTTGTAAAAGTAGGTTAAATTACTATAAAGTACACAAGAAACTGGATGAAGGAAGGTAGAAAACAGGGATAAAATACTGAAATTTAAATTAAGAGAATAATAAATGAATAACATATGGACAGAGAAAGTCAACAAAAACGAAAACAAAAATAAACAAAATATAGAAGAGCTACATTTTAGTGAATAACATACCAATTACTAGAAACAAAGTAAAGGAGAGGAGGACTCGTGGGTGCCTAGGGATAAGAACATAAGAACATAAGAAAATGGGAGTCTGCAGAAAGCCGATTGGCCTAAGCAAGGTAGATCCCTGTCCCACACAACCCCAATTACAAAGCCCAATTATAGGCTCAACACTCTAATACCCTGAGGATCATCTTACCGAAACGGTTAGAGATTAACGCAGGATTACGGGGGTCTGCAGAGCGCTGATTGGCCCAACCCTGCTGATCCCCCTTCACACCCAACCCTTCTCATCCATATGCTTATCCAATTTTATCTTAAAGCTCCCTATCGTTTTTAATCCCACTATAGCACTTGGTAGTCCATTCCACCCATCTACAACTCTGTTACCAAACCAATATTTGCCTATATCTTTTCTGAAACGAAATATATCTAATTTGAAACCATTGGTACGAGTTCTTTCGCTATCACTGAGCTTTAGTACATTTGTCATGTCCCCTTTGTTAATCCCACTAACCCACTTGAACACCCCTATCATATCCCCTCTAACTCTGCGTCTCTCTAACGAATGTAAGCCTAATTTCTTCAACCTTTCTTTATACGGCAGATTTCTAATATTATGGATCATTTTTGTCATTCTACGTTGTACTCTCTCCAATGAATCTATGTCCATTCTGTAATAAGGACACCAAAATTGAACAGCATAATCCATATGGGGTCTCACTAATGACAAGTCAAGTTTTAAAATAACATCAGCAGTTCTGTTACTCACACTCCTAGAGATGAACCCGAGAATCCTGTTTGCCTTGTTTCGAACGCTTATACGCTGTTGTCTAGGCTTCAAATCATTGCTAACAAGCACACCTAGATCTTTCTCACAATTCGAGTTTTCTAATTCCATATTAGCTAGTTTATATTTAACATTTGTATGCATCTTCCCTATCTTTAATACCTTGCATTTGTCAATGTTAAACTTCATCTGCCAATTTACTGACCATTCGTGTAAGGTATCTAGATCTCTTTGGAGGCACTCTATATCTCTATCTGAATCAATTGTTCTCCCCATTTTGGTATCGTCTGCAAATGTACTTATCCTACTAGTTATACCTAAATCAAGGTCATTTATGTATATAACAAACAACAGAGGACCTAATACAGATCCCTGGGGGACACCACTTTTGACTGCTCCCCATTCTGACTTCGTACCATTTATGCTGACTCTCTGCTTCCTACCAATTAGCCATGACCTAATCCATCCCAACAACGCCCCACCTATTCCATGCCCCTCAACCTTTCTCATCAATCTCTCATGGGGGACTCTGTCGAAAGCTTTACTGAAATCTAAATATATTATATCATATGACTTGTCATTATCTACTGCTTCATATACCTCTGAGAAAAAACTAAGCAAATTAGTAAGGCAAGAACGTCCCTGAGTGAATCCATGCTGAGAAGAATTTATTAAATTAAATGTATCTAAGTGGTTTCTAATTTTACTAGCAATAATTGACTCTAGTAGCTTTCCTATGATTGATGTAAGACTAATGGGACGGTAATTGGATGCTATTGATTTGTCACCTTTTTTGAAGATCGGAACTATGTTTGCAAGCTTCCAAGCTTCTGGAACTATACCTGTCTCCAATGACTTGTTAAATAAAAATATTAATGGGTAACTTAACTCATCCCTACATTTTTTTAATACTCTAGCATATACCTCATCAGGACCAGGCGATTTATGAGGTTTCAGTCTGTCAATTTCCTTAAGCACATCATTTCTACTTATAGTAACCGTACTTAACCTATTTTCTATACTATCGCTATATACCTTACGGACTTCTGGAAACTGTGCCAAATTTTCATTAGTGAACACGGAAAGAAATTGACTATTTAATGTACTGCACATTTCTAAATCATTTTCTGTCATTTCTCCTATCGAAGTTTTAAGGGGACCAATTACATCTCTAACCTTGGATTTATATAGTTGGTAAAAAGCTTTAGGATTATTTTTTGAGTCATTGGCAACCTTAATTTCATAATTTCTGTTTTCTTTCCTAATATCCATTTTTACCTGTCTTGATAGATTCTGATAGTAAGCAAGTAGGTGAATTTCGCCTTTCCTAATTTTTCTATATATTCCTCTCTTTTGTCCTAGAAGATCTAATAGTCTATTATTCATTCATTTGGGTTGGTTCTGTGTTGATCTAAATTTTCTTTTGGGGATGTATTTATTTTGTGCATTGAATACTGACTCGATAAAATTATCGTATGTATCTACCAAGGTTGACGTCTCTTCCTGACTTAAGATGACATGTGCCTGAGAAGGGGTACACTCATTTGGACACCTGGATCGACTTAATTTTTTGACCATAGGGTCAGCTAATAGGGCTCTTCTTAACCCACCATAATTGGCTTTTCTGAAGTCAGGTATTAATGTTGTATTCTCTCTGGTATTACCTTTCCATTGTATATTAAAATACACAGAATTGTGGTCACAATTTCCTAGGTGGTCCCCTATCTCTACATTATTTACCATATGTTCATTGTTACTGAAAACTAAATCGAGAATATTATTACCTCTAGTCGGCGTATCTATGAATTGAAATAAAAAACTATCTTGTACTACCTCTATAAGCTCCTCAGAATCAGAGTCTCCTATTTGATGCTGCCAATCTATATTCGGAAAATTAAAATCCCCCATAATGCACACATTGCTAAACCTTGATGCCATTTTAATTTCCTCCCATAATGACGTTCCGTCATTTCTACTCATATTTGGCGGTCTATACATAACTCCAATAACTATGGTCTCACTACCTTCGTTAACCTCTACCCAAACACTTTCATGATCGTTATTTAATCTAATACCTGATTTAATACAGCTTTTTAATGTACTCCTGACAAACACTGCTATACCGCCACCCCTCTTACTTGTTCGGTCATATTTAAACAAACTATATCCTGGTATATCAATTTCTGCAAAAAAATGCCTGGTTTCTGTATTAATCCACGTTTCAGTTAGCGCTATTATGTCTATATTTTCTTTGCTAACAAGGGCTCTAAGTTCGTTTATTTTGTTACATAGACTCCTACAGTTGTTCCATTTAACCTCTCATTTACACTCTCAATATTTCTGTTCAAAACCCCACAACCACCCTATCTAAAGAACTAGCTAATGTAGAAACCCCTAACCGTGAAAGATGAACCCCATCCCTTGCGTACATCCAATCTCTCCCATAGAAACTATCCCAGTTATCAATGAATGGTATTGCTTTTTCTTTGCAATATTTCTCCAAATGGCAATTGACACCAATCGCCCTGGATGTCCATTCCTTGGGAACTCCTCTTCTGGGTAGGATACAATGTACTACAGGGATCCCTCCCTTCATCCTAACCTTATCTAACACATCCCGATACTGCTGCAGCAGTTCCTCACTTCTACCCTTACCAACATCGTTACTCCCGGCACTGAGACAGATAATGGAGTTATCTCCACTATCTTCCAAGATGTGGTCCATCTTCTCTAAAACCCTCCCAACTCCATGGCCAGGCAGACACACAACCTTCCTAAGTTTAGTGCGGGTAGCCCTAACTAAATGTCTCACCATGGAGTCGCCCACAATCGACACAGACTTACCTGGTTGGTATGGTTGGTGATGGTGGGTGAGGAGAGACTCAGCTGTTACCCTGGGCTTGTCATCTGATGTAGTGAATAATATGGAAACGTTTTGACTATTTATAGCATGCCCTGAAGATTCACTATGATTTCTGATAGCCGAAAATGAAGGTCTTGATATGGGAAAATTTGTGCGGTATGATCGACCCTTGTGTTCGGCAATCCTCGTTGCTAATTGGCGCTTTGTTTGACCAATATAGGTAGCACTACAGCTACTGCACTTGAATAAGTAAACAACTGAGGATTGCAAAACGCAAGGGATATGATCTTTTACCTTGAACATTTGGGATATTGTCATTTGTGGTTTGAAATTTATTTTTAACGAAACCTGTGGATAGAATTCTGAAATTAATTTGCGAAGTTTGTGTTTCAAAGTTAGGCTTTGTTTTCCAAGATAAGGACAGGGAAAATATTGGGGGGCTTTACTGACAGTTGTGATAGCGGGCAAAGGAGAATATAATTTCTTAACACCTTACGAGCGGCCTATGCGGTTTAGGGTGTTTTAGCCAAATAGGGCTGTTTACGTGATCATTTTCATGCCTAAATCCTATCCCTGAAAGGGCATAAACAGAGCTTTCGAATGACACCATAACGATCCTTGTATGATGGATAGTTTTCTTGCAATAACCGTGCAACGCGAGTGCAAAAAGCACCACCACTTGTCTCTCTCTCTCAGCCACATTACGTGCTGAAATTGTCACTCGACCTATGTCGAGCGCCGCCACATAGTCCAGCTTTATTTAACTCGACTTATGTTGCTCGCCGCTAATTAAGGGTTAAGTTGTCTGCCTATACATGTATCAATTAGTAGTGCTGGGAAACCGTTAGCCTTTAATGTTTGCCTTAAAAATTCGAACTCGTAATGCATGGTGAGATAGGTGGAACAAATTCTGTAGGCACGGGTTACAAGGGTATATATCAAATTTAAGTTTATATTGAAGAGGGATGAAAGAGTCGAACTTAGTCATGAGACCTGTGAACGTGGGTTTGCGGTACACTGAAGTGATAAAGGAGTTGTTTGACTTTTCAATATTTATATCTAGGAAGGAAATTTGTTCCATATTATACATCAGACGACATGTCCAGGGTAACAGCTGAGTCTCTCCTCACCAACCATCCCTAGGCACCCACGAGTCCTCCTCTCCTTTACTTTGTTTCTAGTAATTGATATGTTATTCACTAAAATGTAGCTTTTCTATATTTTGTTTATTTTTGTTTTCGTTTTTGTTGTCTTTCTCTGCGTTGTTGTGTGTGCGATTGGTTTGCTTGGGAAACAGATTGACTTGCTCATGTAGTGATGTACACCCTATGTGGTGGATTGTGTTCTTTTATTTAATAATTTTCATTTTAGTGGGCGTTGTTTCCACATAGCGATTTGGATAATTTGATTTGACTTTATGTTGTCCTTGTCCTGGTTTTGGTTTGTTTAGTTTGCAAGTTTTACATTTTAATTCATTTATTATTCTCTTAATTTAAATTTCAGTATTTTATCCCTGTTTTCTACCTTCCTTCATCCAGTTTCTTGTGTACTTTATAGTAATTTAACCTACTTTTACAAATTGTATATTTGATTGCAAACTTTTAATTTAGGTTCTTTTTTTCCTTTTTAGGCTTGAAAATGACACATGTTGGTGTCGAAACGTCGCACATACTCTAGAAAAATAAAGATGTTCCTTTACGCTTTGGTATTGCTCTTCCTTGTACGCCTACGATTCCATGCCGGAGAGTCAATTGCTTCTATATATATATATATATATATATATATATATAATCTGAGATATCCTACATTAACTATATTTCCCGTTACCACTGTAAATGCCCCGGATGTTATCAGTATCAATTTGGCAAACGAACATTTCAGGAAAAATCGCTTGTGTTAATCCTACATATACCACAACACGCTCTTCACTACTCCCCCGGAAATATACCCTATTGCAAATAAGAGTAGGCCACAAATCGTGAACCCTAACCTCTGTAACTCAAAATGGGCTAAAACAAATGGGCTGTAAATGTCCACACCTATTCCTTGGCTGACCCTTCCCAAATGGTATACAGATTAGCTCGATTACTCCAGTCGTTTGTGAGTAATTGAGTTTAATGTTGAAGAGTTTTGGACAACATATTTGGAACAGGGTATAACCAGGAAACTAAATACATGTCTAGCACTTGTCTCTACTTTAGGTTCATTGTTATTGTTATTTCCTGTAAACATTGTATTCGGGGTATTACAGGTAATGTACAACAACACACACGAGGCAAGTAAACGAACCAATATGCTGCCACACTCGCTAAAATCCATTATTATGTATACATAAATCTGGAACAACACTCAAATTAACAAGACTCAGTAACGATCAAACATGCACACACACACACACACACACACACACACACTCTTTCTCTCTCTCTCTCTCTCTGCTCACCCCACACATACATAATGCAAACACACATAAATATTACAAAAAAGACAACAAAAGACACACACTGACAAACGCGTAGCAAGCACAAATTGTTGTGTGATATTTTGTGTGTAGTTTGTAGCGGTTTTCATCAGTGTGGAGTGGAGATGTAGGCTCCATAATAACTCCGGAACCCAGCCAACCATCCCACACACTAACTTCCCATTTTTTTTTTTTTTTTTTTTTTTTTTTTTTTTTTTTTAATGAAAGGTCCCAGTACTTTACCTTTCTTAAGTAAGCCTTTTTAGATTTACAGAAGAGCGATGATTACTTTCTTTACTGCATGTCCACAAACATTTTAGTAATGTAAGCATGTTTCCTTCTATTTATTTTTTATTTTTGTATTCAAGTGACAATTACAAAGTGGTGTACAATCTATCTTATTCTAGTTCCCATATATATTATCTTATTTTACCGGTACCTCCATACATTCAACCTAGATGTCCCCCAATTCGGCCCTCTGCCATGGCCATTTCAAAGTCCAAGTCTCTCACTCTTGTCCTCTGTAGCGGGGAGGACCCCTGAGACACAGGAGTGCAGTCCTGAGAAGAGAGAGAATGAGCCGGCATCTCATCCAACACTGACACATAATTGTGTATTTTAAAGTATCTATCTATCTATCAATCTATGTATCTATCTGTCTATCTATATATTTATCTATATGTCTATATATATCTATATATCTATCTATCTGTCTATCTATCCATGTCTATACATTTCTCCATCTATCTCTCTATCTATCTATCTATCTGTATATCTATGCATGCCTATGTAGCTATCTACCTATCTATCTATTATCTATCTATATATCTATCTATATATCTATCTATCTATCCATGTCTATGTAACTATCTCTATTTTTCCTTTGTGCCTCACTTACACTGAGAGTAATCCAGCTCGCTCTATCTCAAACACCTCCTGAGCCTCCTATCTACTTCACTACACTAAACATGCACACCACACTTCCTTCTTCCACAAACAAAGTTGTTATAATGATGATGAACTTTAGCCCAGTAACAGAGCCCCCAGGTGGGGTGGGGGATATTAATGCCCCAGCCTGCCTGACCTTCCCCTGACGACCCCTCTAAATGCTCTGGACCGCGGCCTGTTACTCTTACTATGAACTTCTGCAACATTCGCAGCCTTTCCTCTAATTTTCTCGTTGTTGAACACCATCTCTCCTCCTACAAACCTGATCTTCTTTTTCTCACTGAAACCTAGGTGTCTGAAGCAACTGCCAGCAGCCCCTTCTCTGTATCCTTCTACTTTCTCTATCCTAGTTTCAAAACCAAAGGCAGATGTTGTGCATACGTGCACAACAAACTCACTCACTCTCGTGTTTCCGAATTTGACTCCTCTGAATTCTCAACGTTATACTGTCGATCTTTTCCCTCCTTTGGGCTCCTCCGACCATAAACTTATCTCTGTCACCTGTCCTATCTCTCCAGTACGTCCAACCGATCCTCCCAGCCGGAGACGCTTGTGGCACTTGGGCAGTGCCGACTGGGAGGCTCTCCGGCAGTACTTCTTTGATTTCCCATGGAATTATTTTTGCTTTCGTGGCCAGGGACTCTCGGAGAGTGCTGAACGCATTACCGAGGTAATCCTATCGGGCATCGAGGCATACATTCCATTTTCTAATGCAGTCTAATGCAAAACAATCTTGGTTTACTCACACTTGTTCTACTGCTGTCCGCAATAAGGAGGAAGCATTCAAACGGTATCGATGCCTTAAAAGTCAAGAATCTCATTCTTCCTATGTTTCTGCCCGGAATCAAGCCACTTCTGTCCTTTGACTTGCCAAACACTCTTTCATCAATAATAAATGCACTGAACTATCCAAATCTAGCGCTTCCCAAGCTTTCTGGCATCTAGCCAAAAACCTCTCCAACAATTTTCCTTCCTCGTCTTTCCCTCCCTTATGGCACAACCATCACTTCTTCCTCTGACAAAGCTGAACTCTTTGCTGAAACTTTCACTAGAAACTCCACCTTGGATGATTCCAGTGCTATTCCTCCCTCTCCACCAACCTCTCTCCTACTTATGCCTAATATCCTAATCTCTTCTAAAGATGTACTTTCTACCCTCTCTGGGCTTAATACAAAGAAGACGCATGGTCTGGACGGTGTTTCCCCTGTTGTACTAACAAACTGTGCTTCTGTGCTGACTCCCTGCTTAGGCAAAATCTTTCGTCTCTGTCTCTCCTCTAACGTTTTTCCTTCTTGCTGGAAGTTTGCTCTCGTTCAACCTCACCCCAAAGAAGGGTGACCGCTCTCAACCCTCCAACTATCGTCCAATAGCTCTTATCTCTTGTTTCTCTAAATGTTTTGAAACTATTCTTACTTCCAAATGTCTTACCCCTTTCTCTTCTCATAATCTACTTTCAGATCGCCAGTATGGTTTCCTTAACCCCTTATTAGCGGGGCCCGACTTAAGTCCGTATAAAGAACACCTGCCCAAAGAGCGGGGCGAGACTTAAGTTTGTGTGCAATTTTGGAGCAATATTGCCTCTGAGAGAGAGACGAGCGGTGGGCGGATCGTAGGTCGGACTCTGACCGTTCGCCACGGGTCCCGCGGGCCTACTGACATTTACTCCACACACATCCACCCTCCCTCCCTCACTACACAGGGTATTATGTCAAGAAATTACCGTATTTTAGGGCTTTTTCCTTCGCCTTGCACGATCGTTGCAAGAGAACACGTGGTCGTAGGAGGATGGTTCTGGTATCATTGGAAAGCTGAATTAACGCCCTTTCAGGGATACATAATTGTATTACTCTCTGGCTCTTGTTTATGCATGAAAAAGAGCATGGAAACAAGGCCATTTAGGGTAAAACCATCCGCTTGGCGAGTAGTAGAAATTCCTTACGGGCCCGCTCGTAAGGCGTTAAGGGTCGCTCTTCTGGTGATCTTCTTTCATATCTTACTAACTCTAAGTCATCCACCTTTCGGGAATTCGGTGGGACCTTTTCTATTGCGCTAGATATATCGAAGGCCTTCGATAGAGTCTGGCATAAATCTTTAATTTTTAAACTACACTCCCTTGGTTTCTATTTCTCCATCTGTGCCTTTGTCTCTAATTTCCATTCTGGCCGTTCCATAGCTGCGGTTGTGGACGGCCATCGTTCACTTCCTCATTCTATCAACTCCGGTGTTCCTCAGGGTTTTGTCCTATTTCCAATTAACTTTCTAATTTTCATAAATGATCTTCTCAACTGAATCTCCAGTCCTATTCATTCATACGTAGGTGACTCTACCTTACACTATTTAATTAGTTTTCCAGAATGCCCCAGCAAACAATCCCTCAAAAAAAACATAATGAAGCCATACAACACCAATCTTCTGATCTGGCTACCATTTCCAATTGGGGCAGAGAAAATCTTGTTGCCTTTAATGCTTCCAAAACCCAATTTCTCCATCTATCTACCCACCGTGAACTCCCAGAGGACTATCCCTTATACTTCAACAATACAAATATCAACCCTTCATCTTCTCTCAGTATTCTCAGTGTCTCTTTCTCTTCTGACCTCTCTTGGAAGGACCATATTACCAGTCTTGCTAAGGCAGCCTCCCATAATCTGGGAATGCTCAACCGCCTCAAGGGGTTCTTTACGCCTGCACAGCTTCTTGCTCTGTACAGGGGCACAGTGCGTCCTTGAATTGATTATTGTGCACATGTGTGGGGAATTTCCTCTCACACAGCACTTCTAGACAAAGTAGAAAGGAGAGCCTTTCGTATCATTAACTCCTGTCCACTCACCGACTCTCTTCAATCTCTATCTCACTTCGCCGAAATGTTGCATCTCTCTCGCTATTCTATGGCTACTACAATAATCAATGTTCCTCAGAGGTCTCCCAGTGTATGCCACCTCCTCCATGTAGGGTACGTAGTACCTGTCTTGCAACACAATCCCACCCCTACTCTGTGCAACTCTCCAACCCAAGAGTGAAACGATACTCCTAATCTTTCTTCGAATCCTGGTGGATCACATAATTATATGCTTTCATTAATTTCATTGGAGGTGTTTGGTGTTGTGGTGAAATTAATAAAAAATAGATTCAATTCAACAGCTGAGCTCTGGAACTCTCTCCATGAATCCATCTTTTTCTCATCCTATGACTTAATTTGCTTCAGACTCCGTGTGTCCAGGCATTTTGGCTCGACGGTTCATTGATTTTGGCCCTGTCATTCTTTCAACTCTGGGATGAGGCACTCGTCAAAGGCAATTTTGCCTTTTGTCTCCCTCATCCACATAGAAATGAAAATCTATCTATCTATCTATCTATATACACCCTGGAGCCAAAGCCTGTCTATCGTAACACACCAAAGAGTAGGATGAGTAAGACTGTGGCTTTGTGGATCTCATGGAATGAAAGAAATGTTGGAGGAGCCGAACAAATCTTTACCCCCCCTGGCTCAATGTTTTCTAATCAGTGGCCCACTTACGATGTTTTCTTCTTCCCATCCTCTCAGTATCCTAGATGTGTTGCAGATCTCTCGCCTCCTACGAGTCTGTGTATCATTGTATACGATTATGTTTACCACGATATAATAAATGTTCGGTGTGTGCCCTTATACGTGTTAGGATGAATTATTGTGTAAATGTGTGGGGTGTGTTATGTTCCTCGTTGTCAGCTTATGTATGAGAGAAAACTTAATTAGTAGGCCCTATGCATGAATTTTGAATGTGGTTCCTCTTAATTATCAGTTGACTAATCAGATAAGTTAACCACTGCATAAGAAACTACACTCGTAATTCATTCATACGCACTACATGTCCATGTACAAGATCATGGAGAGGAAAGGAACTTATGTGGGCAACTGTACATTGAATTATATATCAAATTCCTTTACCAAGGAAAAGCCAACATCCTTATCACTGAAAAGATTAAGTCTTAATAATTTCGGTGAGACTCTGTGGTTGTGAGAAAGAGGAACAGAACACACATTTTCCATCACTTGTATTTGTTATAGTATCTCTCTCTCTCTCTCTCTCTCTCTCTGTCTCTCTCTCTCTCTCTCTCTCTCATAAGAACATAAGAACATAAGAACATAAGAAAATGGGAGTCTGCAGAAAGCCGATTGGCCTAAGCAAGGCAGATCCCTGTCCCACACAACCCCAATTCAATTACAAAGCCCAATTATAGGCTTCACACTCTAATACCCTGAGGATCATCTTACCAAAACGGTTAGCGATTAACGCAGGATTATGGAGGTCTGCAGAGCGCTGATTGGCCCAACCCGGCTGATCCCCCTTCACACCCAACCCTTCTCGTGCATATGCTTATCCAATTTTATCTTAACACCTTACGAGCGGCCTATGCGGTTTAAGCTCCCTACAGTTTTAGATCCCACTATAGCACTTGGTAGTCCATTCCACCCATCTACAACTCTGTTACCAAACCAATACTTGCCTATATCTTTTCTGAAATGAAATATCTAATTTGAAACCATTGGTACGAGTTCTTTCGCTATCACTGAGCTTTAGTACATTTGCCATGTCCCCTTTGTTAATCCCACTAACCCACTTGAACACCTCTATCATATCCCCTCTAACTCTGCGTCTCTCTAACGAATGTAAACCTAATTTCTTCAACCTTTCTTCATACGAAAGATTTCTAATATTATGGATCATTTTTGTCATTCTACGCTGTACTCTCTCCAATGAATCTATGTCCATTCTGTAATAAGGACACCAAAATTGGACAGCATAATCCATGTGGGGTCTCACTAATGACAAGTAAAGTTTTAAGATAACATCAGCAGTTCTGTTACTCACACTCCTAGAGATGAACCCGAGAATCCTGTTTGCCTTATTACGAACGCTTATACACTGTTTGCTAGGCTTCAAATCATTGCTAACAAACACACCTAGATCTTTCTCGCAGTCTGAATTTTCTAATTCTAAATTAGCCAGTTTATATTTAACATTTGTTTGCATCTTCCCTATCTTTAATACCTTGCATTTGTCAATGTTAAACTTCATCTGCCAATTTACTGACCATTCATGTAAGGTATCTAGATCCCTTTGGAGGCACTCTATATCGCTATCTGAATCAATTGATCTCCCTATTTTAGTATCGTCTGCGAATTTACTTATCCTACTAGTTATACCTAAATCTAGGTCATTTATGTATATAAGAAACAACAGGGGACCTAATACCGATCCCTGGGGGACACCACTTTTGACTGCTCCCCATTCTGACTTGGTACCATTTATGCTGACTCTCTGCTTCCTACCAATTAGCCATGACCTAATCCATCCTAACAACGCCCCACCTATTCCATGTGCCTCAACCTTTCTCATCAATCTCTCATGAGGGACTCTGTCGAAAGCTTTACTGAAATCTAAATATATAATATCATATGACTTGTCATTATCTACTGCTTCATATACCTCTGAGAAAAAACTAAGCAAATTAGTAAGGCAAGACCGTCCCTGAGTGAATCCATGCTGAGAAGAATTGATTAAGTTAAATGTTTCTAAGTGGTTTCTCATTTTCCTAGCAATAATTGACTCTAGTAGTTTTCCTATGATTGAAGTGAGACTAATGGGACGGTAATTGGATGCTATTGATTTATCACCTTTTTTGAAGATCGGAACTACATTTGCAAGCTTCCAAGCTTCTGGAACTATACCTGTTTCTAATGATTTGTTAAATAGAAATGTTAATGGATAACTTAACTCATCTCTGCATTCTTTTAATACTCTAGCATATACCTCATCAGGACCAGGCGATTTATGAGGTTTCAGTCTGTCAATTTCCTTAACCACATCATTTCTACTTATAGTAACCGTACTTAACCTATTTTCTATACTATCGCTGTATACCTTACGGACTTCTGGAAACTGTGCCAAATTTTCATTAGTGAAAACGGAAAGAAATTGACTATTTAATGTACTGCACATTTCTAAATCACTTTCTGTCAATTTTCCTATCGAAGTTTTAAGGGGACCAATTACATCTCTAACCTTGGATTTATATAGTTGGTAAAAAGCTTTAGGATTATTTTTTGAGTCATTGGCAACCTTAATTTCATAATTTCTTTTTTCTTTCCTAATATCCTTTTTTACCTGTCTTGATAGATTCTGATAGTAAGCAAGTAGGTGAATTTCGCCTTTTCTAATTTTTCTATATATTCCTCTCTTTTGTCCTAGAAGATCTAATAGTTTATTATTCATCCATTTGGGTTGGTTCTGTGTTGATCTAAATTTTCTTTTGGGGATATATTTATTTTGCGCATTGAATACTGACTTGATAAAATTAGCGTATGTATCTACCAAGTTTGACGTCTCCTCCTGACTTAAGATGACAGGTGCCTGAGAAAGGATACACTCATTTGGACACCTGGATCGACTTAATTTGTTGACCATAGGGTCCGCTAACAGGGCTTCTCTTAACCCACCATAATTGGCTTTTCTGAAGTCAGGTATTAATGTTGTATTCTCTCTGGTATTACCTTTCCATTGTATATTAAAATACACAGAATTGTGATCACTATTTCCTAGGTGGTCCCCGATTTCTACACTATTTATCATATGTTCATTGTTACTGAAAACTAAATCGAGAATATTATCACCTCTAGTTGGCGTATCTATGAATTGAGATAAAAAACTATCTTGTACTACCTCAATAAACTCCTTTGAATCAGAGTCACCTATTTGTTGCTGCCAATCTATATTAGGGAAATTAAAATCCCCCATAATGCACACGTTGCTAAGCCTTGATGCTATTTTAATTTCCTCCCATAATGATGTTCCGTCATTTCTACTCATATTTGGCGGTCTATACATAACTCCAATAACTAAAGTCTCACTACCTTCGTTAACTTCTACCCAAACACTTTCATTTTCATTATTTACTCTAATACCTGATTTAGTACAGCTTTTTAATGAACTCCTGACAAACACTGCTATACCGCCACCCCTCTTACTTGTTCGGTCATATTTAAACAAACTATATCCCGGTATATCAAACTCTGCTAAAAAATGCCTGGTTTCTGTATTAATCCATGTTTCAGTTAGCGCTATTATGTCTATATTTTCTTTGCTAACCAGTGCTCTAAGTTCGTTCATTTTGTTACATAAACTCCTGCAATTTGTATAATAAACACTCAAACTATTACTTGTATTTGCAACTATTTTTCTATTGTTTTTAACTAATTTATTTTTACCTGTTGAACTACTGGACCTAGACGGAAAATCTACGCTATCAGAATGTTCGTTATTACTATCAATTTGATGTGGCTGGGATTCTATTTTATTTACACACCTATGGTTTATTAACAAAACCCCGCAACAAACTTGTCGAGTGAGCTGGCTAAGGTCGAAACTCCTAGTCGAGAGAGATGTACTCCATCCTGGGCATACAGTTCATCCTTACCGTAGAAGAGGGTCCAGTTATCCAGGAATGGAATAGTATTTGCCTTGCAATACTTCTCCAGCCGGCTATTTACACCAATAGCCCTGGAGGACCATTCCTTCCTTACCCCTCTTCTTGGTAGGATACTGTGTACCACAGGAACTCCACCCTTCTCTCTCTCTCTCTCTCTCTCTCTCTCTCTCTCTCTCTCTCTCTCTCTCTCTCTCTCAAATTCCTTTACCTAGGAAAAGCCAACATCCTTATCACTGAAAAGATTAAGTCTTAATAATTTCGGTGAGACTCTGTGGTTGTGAGAAAGAGGAACAGAACACACATTCTCCATCACTTTTATTTGTTATAGTATCTCTCTCTCTCTCTCTCTCTCTCTCTCTCTCTCTCTCTCTCTCTCTCTCTCTCTCTCTCTCTCTCTCTCTCAATAAGAACATAAGAACATAAGAAAATGGGAGTCTGCAGAAAGCCGATTGGCCTAAGCAAGGCAGATCCCTGTCCCACACAACCCCAAATCAATTACAAAGCCCAATTATAGGCTCAACACTCTAATACCCTGAGGATCATCTTACCAAAACGGTTAGAGATTAACGCAGGATTATGGGGGTCTGCAGAGCGCTGATTGGCCCAACCCGGCTGATCCCCCCTCACACCCAACCCTTCTCGTCCATAAGCTTATCCAATTTTATCTTAAAGCTCCCTACAGTTTTAGATCCCACTATAGCACTTGGTAGTCCATTCCACCCATCTACAACTCTGTTACCAAACCAATATTTGCCTATATCTTTTCTGAAACGAAATTTATCTAATTTGAAACCATTGGTACGAGTTCTTTCGCTATCACTGAGCTTTAGTACATTTGTCATGTCCCCTTTGTTAATCCCACTAACCCACTTGAACACCTCTATCATATCCCCTCTAACTCTGCGTCTCTCTAACGAATGTAAACCTAATTTCTTCAACCTTTCTTCATACGGAAGATTTCTAATATTATGGATCATTTTTGTCATTCTACGTTGTACTCTCTCCAATGAATCTATGTCCATTCTGTAATAAGGACACCAAAATTGGACAGCATAATCCATATGGGGTCTCACTAATGACAAGTAAAGTTTTAAGATAACATCAGCAGTTCTGTTACTCACACTCCTAGAGATGAACCCGAGAATCCTGTTTGCCTTATTACGAACGCCTATACACTGTTTTCTAGGCTTCATATCATTGCTAACAAACACACCTAGATCTTTCTCGCAGTCTGAATTTTCTAATTCTAAATTAGCTAGTTTATATTTAACATTTGTTTGCATCTTCCCTATCTTTAATACCTTGCATTTGTCAATGTTAAACTTCATCTGCCAATTTACTGACCATTCATGTAAGGTATCTAGATCCCTTTGGAGGCACTCTATATCGCTATCTGAATCAATTGATCTCCCCATTTTAGTATCGTCTGCGAATTTACTTATCCTACTAGTTATACCTAAATCTAGGTCATTTATGTATATAAGAAACAACAGGGGACCTAATACCGATCCCTGGGGGACACCACTTTTGACTGCTCCCCACTCTGACTTGGTACCATTTATGCTGACTCTCTGTTTCCTACCAAGTAGCCATGACCTAATCCATCCCAACAACGCCCCACCTATTCCATGTGCCTCAACCTTTCTCATCAATCTCTCATGAGGGACTCTGTCGAAAGCTTTACTGAAATCTAAATATATAATATCGTATGCCTTGTCATTATCTACTGCTTCATATACCTCTGAGAAAAAACTAAGCAAATTAGTAAGGCAAGAACGTCCCTGTGTGAATCCATGCTGAGAAGAATTGATTAAGTTAAATGTTTCTAAGTGGTTTCTCATTTTCCTAGCAATAATTGACTCTAGTAGCTTTCCTATGATTGAAGTGAGACTAATGGGACGGTAATTGGATGCTATTGATTTATCACCTTTTTTGAAAATCGGAACTACATTTGCAAGCTTCCAAGCTTCTGGAACTATACCTGTTTCTAATGAATTGTTAAAAAGAAATGTTAATGGGTAACTTAACTCATCTCTGCATTCTTTTAATACTCTGGCATATACCTCATCGGGACCAGGCGATTTCTGAGGTTTCAGTCTGTCAATTTCCTTAAGCACATCATTTCTACTTATAGTAACCGTACTTAACCTATTTTCTATACTATCTCTATATACCTTACGGACTTCTGGAATCTGTGCCAAATTTTCATTAGTGAAAACGGATAGAAACTGACTATTTAATGTACTGCACATTTCTAAATCATTTTCTGTCATTTCTCCTATCGAAGTTTTAAGGGGGCCTATTTTATCTCTAACTTTAGATTTATATAGCTGGTAAAAAGCCTTAGGGTTATTTTTTGAGTCATTGGCTATCCTGATTTCATAATTTCTTTTGTCTGTCCTTATACATTTTTTTACCTCTCTTGATAGATTCTGATAGTAAGCAAGTAGGTGAATTTCGCCTTTCTTTATTTTTCGATATATTCCTCTCTTTTTTCCTAGAAGGTCTAATAGTCTATTATTCATCCATTTGGGTTGGTTCTGTGTTGATCTAAATTTTCTTTTGGGGATATATTTATTTTGCGCATTGTGGAGTGAAGAAATAAAATTATTATATATAGCTGTCAAATTATCCTGAGTTAAGACAGGTATCTGAGAGAGAGTATGTTCATTTGCGCACCTGGGTCCACTTAATAGTTTAACCATAGGATCGACTCTTAAGGCTCGTCTTAATCCACCATAATTGGCTTTTCTGAAATCTGGGATAAGTGTCGTATTCTCTTTAGCCTTTCCTGTCCATTGTATGTTAAAATAAATTGATTTATGATCACTATTTCCTAGTTGGTCTCCTATCTCTACATTATTATCATTTGTTCATTATTACTGAGAACTAAATCGAGGATATTATTACCTCTAGTAGGCGAGTCTATGAATTGAAATAAAAAACTATCCTGTACCGCCTCAATAAACTCTTTTGAATCTGAGTCGCCGATTTGATGCTGCCAATCAATATTCGGAAAATTAAAATCCCCTATAATACACATTGCTAAACCTTGATGCTATTTTCACTTCCTGCCATAAAGCTGTACCTTCGTTTCTACTCATATTTGGTGGTCTATAAATAACTCCAATAATTATGGTCTCACTACCTTCGCTAACCTCAACCCAAACACTTTCGTTATCAGTATTTAGTCTAATACCAGATTTAATACAGCTTTTTAAAGAACTCCTGACAAACACTGCTATTCCGCCGCCCCTCCTACTTGTTCAGTCGCGTTTAAACAAACTATATCCTGGTATATGGAATTCTGCTAAAAAATGTCTTGATTCTGTATTAATCCATGTTTCAGTCAGTGCTATAATGTCTATATTTTCGTTGCTAACAAGTGCTCTAAGTTCATCCATTTTGTTACATAAACTCCTACAGTTTGTATAATATAATCGCAATGAATTTATTTTACTGGCATCGGATTTACCTTTATTTCTAACTGAATTCCCATCTTCTGTTACACCTTTAATATTTCTACTAGCAGTACAATTAAAATCCTGTGACTGATATTTTCTATTCCTATCTGTACCAGTACGGCAATTTACCCTATCTAGACAATTATTCTTACTCATATTCTCAGGCTTTATTTTCAGCGAAACCCCGCGACAATCCTATCTATTGACCTAGCTAAATTTGCCACCCCTAGCCGAGAAAGATGAACCCCGTCCTGTGCGTACAACTGATTTTTACCTTAGAAACGGGTCCAGTTATCAAGGAATGGTATTGCATTTGCATTACAGTATTTTTCCAGCCGACAATTGATACCAATTGCCCTAGATGACCATTCCTTGCTGACCCCTCTCCGTGGCAAGATACTGTGTACTACAGGTATGCCTCCCTTCCTCCTAACTTTATCTAACACCTCCCTGTACTGCCGAAGCAGTACTTCCGTCCTACCTTTACCAACATCATTGCTCCCTGTACTGAGACAGATAATGGGGCTATCTCCAATATCTTTCATGATGTAATCAATGTCCTCTAACACCTTCCCAACCCCGGCACCAGGCAGACAGACAAGCTTCCTAATATCAGTACAGGTGGACCTAGCTAAGTGTCTGACCATGGAGTCCCCAACAATTGAGAAGGACTTGCCTCTCCTTGTCGATGACTTGGTAGCAGCTGCGGCAGCGGCAGGAACTCCTGGGGCAGCAGTTGAAGGTACTCCTGGGGGGGGCAGCAGTCACACCATTCCCTGTTGGAGGCAACTCACTTACCTTTCTCCTGGTTTCCTCGCCGAAGGAAGCACTCGCAGCCTCACCATCACATTCGTCATCCAAGGTGATGAACTTGTTGCTGAGGGCAACTGGCCGCCGTAGAAATTTGCAGGTTGTTGCACTTGTTGGAACAACTGTCCAGGGAGCATCACGATCCCTAACAGCAGTTGCACTATCCTCACTTTTCTTCTCAGCCAAAGTCAGCTTTAAGGCCAAATTCTCGTCTTTGAGAGACTGCACCTCTCTCTCCACATTCTCCATCCTTTCTTGCAAAGCAAGACAAAGCTGGAGAATATGAGAGGAGGTAGCAATCTCGTCAACACCAGCCATTTTATGAAAGCGTTAATACTATCACCACACTATGGGCAAAGATATTCACTGGGAGTCACTAGGGACAGGTCCTCACTCAGCAAAGGTCAGGCAGGTACTGAAAAGTGCAATCAGTAGTTGAATGTTCTTGAGTTGTTTTGTATGGACCATTGAACGACATCTTTATTGAGCATTACTCTCTCGTAAGTGGTTCAACTTTAGACAATCCGGCTGTTACAAGTTCGTCATAACTGTTATTTTAGCGATTTATTCCAATACAATGTACAACCTTAGCCGATTTTTGGCATTGTCATAGTATATACAGTATCTGAGTGTCCATTATATACAGTATCTGAGTGTCCATTATATACAGTATCTGAGTGTCCATTATATACAGTATCTGAGTGTCCATTATATACAGTATCTGAGTGTCCATTATATACAGTATCTGAGTGTCCATTATATACAGTATCTGAGTGTCCATTATATACAGTATCTGAGTGTCCATTATATACAGTATCTGAGTGTCCATTATATACAGTATCTGAGTGTCCATTATATACAGTATCTGAGTGTCCATTATATACAGTATCTGAGTGTCCATTATATACAGTATCTGAGTGTCCATTATATACAGTATCTGAGTGTCCATTATATACAGTATCTGAGTGTCCATTATATACAGTATCTGAGTGTCCATTATATACAGTATCTGAGTGTCCATTATATACAGTATCTGAGTGTCCATTATATACAGTATCTGAGTGTCCATTATATACAAACATCATATAAACTATATTATGTGAGAGCTAGAAGAGGCAGCTCAATATTGAAGACAAACTATCGCATGTTGTTGTTGGATTGAGTTTGGGCAGTAATAAATAAGCCGCAAAGGATGGATGGCTTAGCGACTCTCATCCATCTGAACTATCATGGAACTTGCAATCAAACCTTGCAAACTCCAACACACAAATAGTTATCACTTTTAGTACCAGCTCCATGACACACACACACACACACACACACACACATACACACACACACACACACACACACACACACATATATATATATATATATATAATTTAGTAAATATACTTGCTCCCCCCCCCCCCCCCCAAACAAAACAAAAATGCCGGGAAACGCGCTCGTGTAAACACCAGCTTTCTGAAATACGGTGGACCTGAACCGCAACAACAACAAAAAAAAAAGAGAGGAAAAATGTACCATTATCATCTCGATTTGAACATCATCAGCTAACGAAGTATATACATAATATCTAACTGACCAACATTGAATGCCAGTTGCTCCTGTGCAATCTCTTGTTTTGGTCCTTATTGTATTGTAAGTTAATATAAGTTAGAGTTAAGCAACAAACTGTTCCTTTGTACATTTTCAGCCAATGGCTGCAACTATTAATAAACCGTTTATTATTATTATTATTATTATTATTATTATTATTATTATTATTATTACACACACACACACATTTTATTATGACTCAGTGTCTTCATAGAGTAATCAGTGACTATTGATTATGACCAAAGAGGTCTGGTAGATTTTATGCGCTCGCTTTTTTTTCCTATATGGATGAGGGAGAAAAAAGGCTAAATTCCCTGGGACAAGTGTCTCAGCAAGATTTGAAAGAGTGACATGGTCAAAGTCAAGGAATGTTCGAGCCAAAATGTTTGGACACACTGAGTTTGAAGCAATTTAAGTCAGAGGATGAGGGAAAGATGGATTCAAGGAGAAAGTTCCAGAGTTCAGCTGTTGAATGGAAGAAAGATTGGGAGTATCGTTTCACTCCTGAGTTGGAGAGTTGCACAGAGTAGGGGTAGGATTGTGTTGCAAGACGGGTATAACGTACTCTACGTAGAGGAGCTGGTATACACTGAGAGAGCTTGAGAAGCACTGATTATTGTAATAGCGGTAGAATAGCGAGAGAGATGCAACATTGCGGCGAAGAGGGAGAGATATCAGAGAGTCGGTGAGTGGACGGGAGCTTAACCCGTACAGCCCGAGCGACGCGCCTGACGCGTCGGCGATGTATGTAACGCACAGCCCCAGAGATGCGCCTGGCGCGTCACCCTAATTGCGCCGACCGTAACCTCAGGTGTAGCCACTCAAGAGGGCTCAGATTTGTATGGGAACTGTGTACGTATCCCACGCAACCGTGCCGATGGTTGAAAACTCTCTAAGTCCACGTGCGTGCACGTGAGCACGCAATAACCTGGTTTTTTGGGGTAATTGCCTTCAATTTTTTACTCTTGTAAAATACGTTTTCGGGGGCTCTGTAGGACCATTCTTTAAGCTTTTTGAGCATTTTTTCGTGGTTTTTCCTTCATTCCTAACCCATTCGCTATTGTTTCTGGAATAAAACCATTTTTTGAAAACCGGCCGGGTTCTGGTGAACAAACATTACAAAACTAGCCGGGGCTGGACGGGTTAAGGGGACTGTACACCCACCCAGTCCAAAATTTCATGATATT
This sequence comes from Paralithodes platypus, assembly GCA_032716605.1. Taxonomy (NCBI): domain Eukaryota; kingdom Metazoa; phylum Arthropoda; class Malacostraca; order Decapoda; family Lithodidae; genus Paralithodes; species Paralithodes platypus. The sequence continues at coordinate 18,526,981 of CM064534.1, forward strand.
TTTTTGTTTGTCTAAAATGCTTCTTTCAACATAGGAGAATAGCATAGGAGGGCATAAACAACCATATGACATTCCCCCCCTCCCCCCTCCAGACACACACAACCAAAATGTCATGATTTTTTGGGGGGGTCTAAAATGCTTCTTTCAACAATGGAGAATAACATAAGAGGGCATAACCACCTACAGTATATGACATCAATAACCGACCCCCCCAAAAAAACCCACTGACATACACCTATTATACGTATTATAAGAGGTTACATATAGAAAAATCCTAGTTTACCCTAAATTACTGGCTAGTTTACGTTTTCTTCTAATACCTAAATAAAAAAACTTAGTTTTTGTGAGTAACTTAGCCATTTTTTCATGAGACACCACCAAATAATTGAGATGTTATATATATTTTACTGTCGTCTGCGATTTCCCACAATCATATATCGTCAACTTCCAAGTGTAACTACTCCATTGTATTGTATTGGAGCTGCTTGTAAACGCTCATGTTAACACATTTTGGTTGTGCCTTCATCGTGTAATTTTGTTTTTTCGATAAAGTGAAAAACTTGAGTAACAAAGGGTAATTTTATTAAACAAAATCGCGACGTCGCGACGTCGCGCACGACATACATTTTATGACATCGATATCTCATGATGTAATGGAAATTTTAAGAAAAACTAAATTACACGCTCTTCATATGGTATTCGAGTATTTACATGCAACAGCAGGTGTCTCTAGGACAAATAATAAGACCGTAAGAAGCTGTGACATCAGCATGACATCATGATCGTGACGTCATGATGTCATGACGTACCACATTCTCATACTCCCACAAAGTCAGCATTCATAATTTGATTATACCCTGAAAGTTTCGAGGTGAAAGATATATATATTTTTTTTTTTATAATTCTTTTTTTTTGTGTCAGGGTGTGTGCAGTCCCCTTAAGAGGGGATGATTGATTTGTCTGGCCCCCCTTCTCCCTCATGATTAGCCCCATTCGTTTTGAGATGTTAAGGCGTTCGCCCCATGATTTTGGCGATTCTAAGATCTTTCACCCCATTTCTTTGTCAATATTAAGACATTTAGTGTCATTTAGGTGTCAATTTTTCCTGGCGAGCGATAGCGAGCCTGTAATTAAGGAGGGACCGACCTTCGGCCGGGATATTTTTATACCAAAATATGTACAAATATATCAATGGAGGTCTAGGGAGGAACTAAAGCAATAATATATGAATGAAATAATTGACCAAGAAATAATTCTTGCCTCCTTTAAGGTTTCTATTTTTTTCCTATTCCCACTAATTCATATTTGTTTTCACCAACCAACCGATTAATTTACAAATAAACCTAACAAATGAAATTAATGAAAGTATTGAATACATGTGGTACTCCGAGGACTCGAACCTAGGATACTAACACCGAAATTCTGCACACTAAGCATTACGCTATCAAGACAGATTTATAAGTGAATGTTGGGATCATAAACAACTAACCCACACGTTAATCAGCAAGCTTGGTAGGCAGTTATATATATATATATATACAGTATAATATTATTATATATGAAAGAAATGCCAATTAACACGACATTATTTAATATAATTATATTCTACAGACGTCCTTAACACCTAACCTCTTATACAATGTAATGTGTAGGGTTAATAAATAATGAATGATTGCAACCACCGGGAATCGAACTCGGGACTTTCAAACAGGACGACAGTGCTCTACCACTGTACCACCAAGAAGGTTAAAAGGTTTAGCACACACTCTTCGTACATATACCTTGAGGTATTATGTACGAATGTATATGTACGAAGAGTATGTGCTAAACCTTGGCAGTGGTAGAGCACTGTCGTCCTGTTTGTGGGTCCCGAGCTCAATTCCCGGTGGCTGCATTCATTCATTATTTGTTAACCCTACACATTACATTGTATAAGAGGTTAGGTGTTAAGGACGTCTGTAGAATATATATATATATATATATATATATATATATATATATATATATATACAGTATATATACGGGTAGCCTATATATATATATTTTTTCTTCTATATTCCAACTACTCCTTCTCGGGCATAGGCTGAGATCCTGCACACTCAACCGCTGAATACGGTGAGGCCCGTGAGGTCTTGTTCCAGTCTACTGAGTGAGACATGCGAAGCACCCCGGCCTGAAGCAATTCCATCTCTGAAGCTGCTCCGCCCCCGCGCTTCACAGTCTCATTCCGCAGACTCGGACCATCACTCTCAGAACGCCACCTATTGAGCAATTAACTCACTAGGCATTGCCTCCTTGTAGCATATTTTGAATATGGGAATATTCATACAAAGCTATTTAATCAGGGAACAATGAGGGTATTTTTTTGGTATTTCGGTGTGCTGTGGTAATGCACTGAAACTAGGTACAGCACAAAGGCTCCTGGTCCAGATGAAATTCCTCCAATAGTACTTAAGAATTGCTCCTTGGTGCTCTCTCCTGTATTGGCAAAAATTTTCCGTCTGTGTACTCATACCTCATGCTTCCCAGTACCCTGGAAAGAAACAAACATCCATCCAGTTCCTAAAAAAGGTGCCTCTTCAGATCCATCAAACTACAGACCAATAGCTATAACTTCCACTCTTGGCAAAGTTTTTGAAATTATATTAAATAATCACATAATTAAGCATCTGGAGAATAATAAATTAATCAGTGATAGGCAATATGGTTTTAGACGATGTCGATCAACTGCAGACATTCTTTGCCTTCTTACGCATCAAATCAACCAAGCTACAGACCAACATGGCGAAACACATACAATAGCACTGGATATATCAAAGGCATTTGATAGAGTCTGGCATCAATCCTTATTGTCGAAGATGTCACACTACGGCCTTGCATCATTAGTTCCACTAATTTCTTCTTATCTTCATAACAGAAAAATATGTGTAATGGTAGATGGCCTTTATTCTCAATTTCACTCAATAAATGCTGGTGTTCCCCAGGGATCAGTGTTGGCCCCAACTCTGTTCCTCATTCATATCAATGATCTCATATCTACCACTCATAATCCAATACATTCCTACGCAGATGAATCAACACTCCACAGTTCCTTCACATTTACCAATTCTTTCACCCAACCCGATCTTATAAATTCAAAAATAAACACTGCAATTTCTCTGAACCAGGACCTTTCTAGAATTAATGAATGGGGACAAGAGAATCTAGTTTCCTTTAATGCACAGAAAACCAAGTACATTCAATTTTCTAACCGACAGAATCTCACTGACTCCCATATATTTTTTAATGATGTAAATATTCCCACTTCCCCTAGTATTGACATTCTCGGTGTAACATTAACTACTAACTTGAGCTGGACACATTATGTTAGAAGCATTGCTAAGAATGCCTCTAAAAATCTGGGACTCCTGTACAGAGTTCGAGAATTCTTCACTGACGAGCAGTTGGCCGTAATATATAAAAGTCATGTGCGCTCTCAGATGGATTACTGTTCACCTCTGAGGGGTGGAAGAGGAGTGGTTGCATTGAGGCAGTTGGACAAAATTCAAAATAAAGCTATTAGATTAATCAATAACCCTGCAATCACACAGGACCTTCCTACATTAGCCATACGAAGAAACGTTGCATCCCTTGCATTATTCTACAGATATTTTCACAGCAATTGTTCCGAGGAACTTGCTTCAATTGTGCCGCCTCTCCACATCTTTCCCCGTAGAACTAGGGCAGCTGAGAGCGCCCATGAATTTACACTTTCTCCTCCACAATGCAGAACTTCTGCTTATCAGAATTCATTCATCCCCAGAGCTACTACTCTTTGGAATTCACTTCCCTCGAATTGCTTTCCACAAACTTACAATCAACAAATGTTTAAATCCAGTTGTTACAAACATTTTATGAATGGAGGATGCCTTTAGGCACATGGACCTTTTTGTTTTATCTGTGTTTTTCCTTCCTCCGTTCATTGTCTCCTTAAAAAAAAAAAAAAAAAAAAAAAAAAATCCATCTCAATAATATCTTCCCATTGACATATTGGGATTCGAACCCGGGTCCATTGGATTACCAGTCCAGTGGCAAGACCACGCTGCCACACCTCCCATATATACAGTATATATTATATATATATATATATATATATATATATATATATATATATATATAGATATACAGGTGTATACAGTATATATATATATATATATATATATATATATACTGTATATATATATATTTATATATATATATATATATGTATTTATATATATATATATACAGTATATTTATATATATTGTTGTTTTAATAGATATTTCTCCACGACTGATAATCTGACAATCTTATTTTATTAAGTCTGGCAAAAACAAATGTAAATGGCTGTATTGCTCAATGTTTTTATTCAAATAATTACTAAGACAGAAAGTTAATATTTACGTAATCTGATTTATCTGCTAAATCCAGGTTCAAAAGAAATCAACCGGTTACATCATTTGGAATATATAATTAGACTGATCAATTATAATTTATGAGCGAAGTTGCAATAAAAATTGATATACTTATTTATATGTTAATGCATATAATTACACTGATGTCCAAGTTAATTAAAGCCTATGAAAATATATCGTGCGATATTTTAGTAAAAAAAATTGATTTCCTGATAAGATAATCTTTGTTACCGTTTAAATCAAGTAATGCCACTTTGTTTGTATATAGTATTGACTTGTCTTATCTACACACACACACACACACACACACACACAGTATCACCAAGAAATATATGTTTTACACATTTGACCTATGTGTACAACACTTTGATATAAACAATGAGGATCTAAAGTTTCCAACAAAACTTTAAACATAGAACATATATCGAAAGTGCAGTAGTAAGACAAAATACAAATAAGGAGACAAAAATGGGAAGGGGTGGGGTTGGTGGGGTGATAAAATATTAGTAAGAAAATAGTAATAAAATAATAATAGTAAATTTAATAGAACATAGATGTAACAGCGCATTTTGAGCGACTGTACACTCTAGGGTAACTCATATAATCACATATATAACTCACACCCTTATAACAGTTATTCACTTACTTAAGTATACTACTGTACATTCTAGTTGGGAATGATCTCCCTATAGATAGATCATCTCCCCCACCTATAAAAGGACTTGGTACAATTCTTGCAGAGTAAGCTGTGATGCCTGCAGCTTAGCAGAACGCCACGTGGGCTCAGCCGCTCGCTTGGCCACTCGCTAACACTCGCCAGGGCAATGTATTTGGCTACAGTCTATCTACAATGTTGTACTTTCTTTCTTGTGAATCGTCATGTCACAGGCAGTACAGAAGTGGTGTTTATTTTCGCCTGTGACAATGCATTATATTTTATATCATCAGTTATAAGTTTAATGTATAAGACTGAATGATACAGCTAGAGAGTGTGAGTGAGTAAATGCTGGAGGCAGAGGGTAGTGTGCGTAGTGTTACACGTTATCTCGGTGACGTCATGCCACGGCCGGGCCCTCTGAGTAGCTGGCCGCCTCACTACCCTCCCGCCGCGTCAGGAAGTGGTTCCCCCTGCACTCCCTGCTGCCTTCTGCCTTCCTTGCTCAGAGCTTGCCTGACCAGCATACCCTTCACATATCCCTTGCTACCTGTCCCCAACTTCTACCTATAGAACACTTTCTCTCTCTCTCAACTTCTTACCTCTCATTCTTTCAATCTATTTAATATCATAACTCCCCTTTGGTTCTGCACGATTTCATACATCGGCCATCGTATTATATGCTGAAGCTCTCAGATATTCCATGTTTAGTTAGACATTTTGGAGGGGTTAACATTTTGTCTGTAGAGGTTCGACACACTCACAGTGTCTCCCTACCTTTTGCTTGGTTGTCTGCTGGGCTATTTAATGCTAGACTCGGGTGAGGCTGTTGTTGTTGTGATTTCCGATGTGTACCAGGTTTTGTTGAACCTGTACAATCGCAACGGATACGTGGGAAGCCTAGGTTGTCTTTCTGACTGTGTACCTTGTGAGTTTAGCACTGTGTTGCGAGTGAGGGCTTTTGCCTCTGCCACCCAACACTGTGCTAACTCGTTTTGCTTTGACTTTGAGAGGGTCGCCAGGAGAGAACCAGATACTAGCGATCTGGATCTTTCAAGAGAGCACCCCGTCAATTAACGTAATTTGGCTGTACAGTCTTAAGGACCTCGCTAGGCTACGAGCCGCTTGCTCAGCCATTGTTTCCTAGCCTACTACATCCCAGCTAGACTTTATTCGCCTAGCAGACACCCGATTAAGATTATAAACTCTTATGTTATGTATGCAGCATTTTTATTGACGTTGATTTTAAGCCTTGGTTGTTGTTGAGTTGCACAACCTGAGCAGGCTTTTACGTTGCCTGAGGAATTACTTCTTTTGTTGTTGGAGATAATACTATTGCGCATTTATTATTATTCCCGTGCCAGTTAACACTGTATGTCCCTACACTTGTCCTATCTTGTTCCTGCTTTATATAACAGGTCAAAATCCGATTCGATCATCTTAAGCAGCATCAGACTTTCTTCAGAAGATTCCTGCTCGATGCTTTAGGACTTTCGTTCACTTTCTTTAATATAGGAGTGACAGTTTATTATTGTTTAGAATAACTTAAATTATACCTTCTTCTTGTTTGCATAAAATCATTTCAGTGATTTAATTAAGCTCTCTATCCCTTTCCTTGTATACATTATTAACGTAATTGTATGTTGTTGTGCTCAGGCTGTATCAGAGATCATCAGCCTGTAAGTAGTAGTGCATTTATACCGAGTTATAGGATACCCCGTTATCGCAGATATAACTCTGGAGGGTATAGGGGTTTTTGTGCGCCGGCATTATAAGTTCGAGGGTTGGATCTAGTGTTACCGTTGTGGCTGTGTGCCTTTCTAGTCCAATGATTAAGAGCCCTTGTTTTATACGAGTCCCGGTCGTAACAAAGCAAGCATTCCCACGGTCTTCTTAAAGTATTGCAGCAACTCCAACATGATTGCTAGCAACATGTATCGTATGACTCCACACTGGTCAGAAGCCGGCACGCTCGAACCCCCAGGCATTGTCCAGTAGCAGATCAGACAGCCACATAGGAAGGTGAACCCTTCATGCGGCAGTGGTAATTAATACAGTGACATATACAGTGACAGTGCGATACTGTGCGATAATTAGTGTGTGTACCATGATAAATTTTCGCTATTCTTATTCCTTATTCTTTTACAGGAAAGATTATAATCACAGGAATATAACTCAATCTAATTACTTTTATAATATAGTGCAAAGCTGTAGGTATTTCCCAGTCGGGTAGCTACAATACCTACAAAGACAATCAATAACTCAAACCAGCCTCTAATTAAGCATAATCTATTTTGTTGGTAATAAAACCCTAGCAAAACCCAACAGTGTCTTTACTTCAAATCAATACCTTAACAAGTTATCTTTCAACATGTTTTTACAGTGAAAACCTCAACTACAAGCATAAACCTCAACTACAAGCATAAACCTCAACTACAAGCATAAACCTCAACTACAAGCATAAACCTCAACTACAAGCATAAACCAGGACAATTAAGGTAAGAGGTAAAAAGGGCAACCAAATAGTCACCGCTACATAATTGGTTGGCAGCGTATATTGGGATTCGTGTTCCCCAAATCGAAAACACAATTAAAATAATACCTCCGAAGAGCAAACAAAAGCACTAAGAAAAAGCAATTAGAAAAACATTAACATAACAGAGCTAAGTGGAAAGAAAAACATCGATGAATGATAAAAAAATAGAAGTGGATTCAGAGTGAACTGGTACTATCTCTCAGTACCCATCACATCAGCGCTGACCTCAGCATTCCCTTCACTGAGCCAATAAGGCACGGTGAGCCCGCGCGCCAGCAACTCGCCCCAGCAACTCAACCCTAGACACACACACGCACGCATGCACACCACACCCAGGCCAGGGTATGACATGTGTGTGAACTGTGATGTCACGGGAATTGGTGACGACGTAAGGAGAAGCAATCAACTCTACGGGATCGCCCCTTCAAACTTCATTCTACAACAACTGACAAGAAGACTTCAAGAACATCGCAACGATTAATTCAGCTTTGTATCGGTTAGTCAGAAAATTCATACAAACTAAATATACTAGTAATTAGTGCTAGTAAAAATCCTGTCAACATAAACAAGCAGTGCCAAAGTATCTTAACTATTCTTTCAACTTATTCATGTGTATAGAATAATTTAGCTGGGACTGTACATTCCTCATTAATTTCATTCCTTCTATGAATTCAAGTCAGATCAAAGAATTTAAGTATTCTATATTTGCAGTAACAGTTTCTCAAGTAATAACTTAGCAGAGATTCAAAGACTTACTTCTGTTACACACTGTGTTAATTTCTTTTCAATTTCTCAGTAAGAGAATAGGCTTCCCTATAGTGCCTTACTAATCTAATTTTTCTTAGTAAGAGAGTATTCTTATACAGTACCTTACTAACCTGAATTTTCCAGAATTTTCCTGTATTAACAAAATAACTGCTCACTCATAGTCTAACTAACATCAATTCATCCTTCAACTTTGGATAGAGGTGTGACATTAAAGTGAAACTCCTACGACCTATATTCTATGCTAGTGACCTTGAATGTTACGTCATTTCAGAATTTCAGGTGGGAATTATGTTTCAATGCGTGTAAAATTTTCTTGAATTTAAAGTGGAATTTAAGGAATAGAAGTTTGAGCCTCAGTCAGACACAGAGTTTGAGAAAAGAAGTAGGGACAAAACTTGCTTCTGACATTGACGACATGACTGAAAGACTAGCTAACTTTTTCAAGGAGACATCGGGCCACCCTGATTCATCCTTAGCGCAAGCGAACTTCTAACAATATTTGCACATCAAATATAAGGCCCTTCGTGTCACCCAGGCACCAAGGTAATGTTATTCTGAGACTGTGCCATGCACTTATCAGAATTTTTCCCCTATGAACGTCCGACACTTAAATATTTGTACAAAGGCTAGTGTACAACACCTGCATTCCAAAGGTAAGTTTAGTATTTATAAATTCCAGGACTAAGGGTAAGTTAGATAGAGGCAAGTGTAGAGAAGTCTTCAGAAGAACTTAGTACACTTACAGCTATGACAGCTACAACTACAGCTACAGCTCCCGCTACAGCTATGACAGCTGCAGCTATGCCAGCTATCACTACAGCTACAGCCAGAGGCAATTCTCACGTGGATGCTCAGTCACAGCATACAGTCCACTTGCTTATGTTTTCTGGGAAGAAGTGTCCTAATTACCCAGGGGGTATCATACAATTTCTGGAGAAAATAGGGAGATACGAGGAATCACATTTCATACTAAGGGACGAGGAACGAATTGTCTTTGTCCAGAAGCATCTGAAACCAGGAAGTGCTCTCGACCTCGCTTAAGCAACCGCTCAATTTCAGACAACAAATTACAGGCAATTCCAAATCAACCTTTGTATCTTCGATAGTATCGCTGGAAATCCTGACGATAACCAGCCAGAGACACCCCTTACACCAAAAGCCTTGGTAACCCCCGTAGAAGCCTCAGGGACCAGACCCAAACAAGCGTATAGTAGCAGTTCGAGGAAAGACAACAGCTGTGATCATTGCCACAAGAAGGGACATGACAAGACAGCCTGTTGGAGACTACACCCGCAGCTAATTCCAGACAAGTACAAGAAGAAGATGACATTCACACCCTCCAGTGGGACATCATGCCAAAGTGGACAAGCTCAAAAACACCAGACAGGACAAGCGCAAGGGAAACAGAAGATGACTTTCATGTTCCATGGTGAGAAAGGACACTCCAAAGAGGATTGCCGGACAATTAAAGGCTTAGCTGCAAAGCGTAAACAAGGATCGTAGGGGGAAGACTCGCGCACCAGAACCAACGATCAAACGTAGAAAAACCTACAACGTTACCTACCAATGTCCACTCGTCGCCCTTACACGTGCCCTCGCTCGTTGCGTCAGTATCACAAGTGAACATTATGTCAATTCCAGTAACGGTAGGTGATGTGAAGATGTCTCTGGCTTTGACTCCGGCACCTGCACCAACGTCTTGTCCTACGAGTCATTGACAAATCTTCAAAATCAGCTTAAGTGCAACTGGAAACTTGATCTCCCAGACATGCAACTTACAGGAGTTACACGGAATAACCTAAAACTAGTTGGTATGGTAGACATTCCGTTTAGATTCACACGTCACTGAGACCCAAACATCAAGACGAGGTTTTACGTGATCAAGGATTTTCCACTCCCAGCAGATGGCCTCATAGGCATCGGAACAATGAAAGACAATTGCATCGCCTTAAATCCTTCCGACCAACAGATGATCTACAACCGACGCATGTATTCTACAATGCAGAATCCGCATCCTCTCCTGCACTCGACCATTGCAGCGGCTGTTTCAACAAGCATGGACAGTTCGCGTGCGTGGCCCTTGGTGTCCCCTACTCCAAGTAACCAGAGTGTTGGATCAACGGATCAAGGTTCACGGTTGTATCCCTTAGTAGTAATCGGAAAGCAAAGGATTTGTGCTAGAGAGGGTGCACACCTCCCAGTTAGGTTATCCAAGCTCAAGAAAGGCACGGATGCAGTATGTCTAAGTGAAAGTGCATGTATTAAAGGACTAGCTCTAGAATCAACCTTGTACAAGCTTCAGGGTAAAGCAAGGACCGAGATACTAGTCTATAACAGGTCTAACAGTCCAATCACACTGAAGTCCGGCTCCAAGATCGGAAAAACTCTTGTGTACGCCTATCCAGTAGATCCTGAACCTCCGGAGTGGCCCTCCGCAGAAGCACCAATTGCAGCAATGACAGCATCATCACCATCCGAGATGCAAGACGAAGATCCTCTCAGGCAAAACCTAAAGAAGACAGACTTTCCAGAAGAGGCAGAATCCCTTCTGTAGTTGCTACAGTCTTTCAGAGATGTAGTTGCACTCCCAGGAGAACGTCTAGTTAAAATGGATCTAACAACGCATACCATACCCCTCAAACCAGGCACCAATCCCGTTTACACAGCGGCGTACAGATTGCCACACTGTCATAGGGAAGTAGTAAAAGGGATGGTAGACGAAATGCTGGAGCAAAATGTTATTCGCCATTCATCCTCGCCATGGAATTCACCTCTTTTCCTGGTACCTAAGAAGGATGGAGGATGGCGTCCGGTGATTGATTATCGCAAAGTCAATCAAGCAACTATACCTGACAGGTTCCCCATGCCTGTACTGTCCGAGCTACTACAAGGCATAGGAAAAGTGAACAAGGTATTCAGTACTTTAGACCTCCTCAGTGGGTACTGGCAAGTTGGAATGGATGAGAAATCAACAGAAGTCACTGCGTTCTCTACCCCCAGTGGACACTACGAATGGCTACGTATGCCGTTCGGACTGAAAAACGCACCACTCACCTTTCAAAGGTTAGTAAACAATCTTTTTGCGGGCCTATTGGGTGACTCAGTCTTCGCCTACCTGGACGACATCATAGTCTGTAGCAAAGACGTCAGCTCTCATTTCAGCAAACTCCAACAAGTATTGGAAAGACTTCAAACGGCAGGTTTACGTGTCAAGATCAGCAAGTGTGATTTCCTAAAAGGGAAAATCAAATTCCTGAGTCATCAGGTGGACGCTAAAGGAATTCACACTATGAACGACAAGATCATCGCGGTACAAAATTTTCCACGTCCAAAGTCGGTTGAGAATGTCAGAAGCTTTATCGGGCTTTCTGGCTATTACCGGTCTTTCGTGAAGAACTATACGAGTCTAGCGAGGCCTCTGACACAACTTCTCCGGAAGGACGCTCCATTCACATGGGGTCAAGAGCAAGAGGAAGCATTCACCAACCTCAAAGAAGCACTCACCAGAACGCCTGCCCTACTCTTCCCAGACCATAATAGACCATTCATACTCTGCACCGACGCCTCTCTCAAAGGGCTAGGAGCTGTTGTAATGCAACCAGATGAACGAAGCAAGATGCCAGTCATTGGATATGCAAGTTGTGTGATGAATGATGCTTAGACTAGGTATCACTCAACGGAATGGGAAACCCTTGCAGTAGCTTGGGCATTGAAACATTTCAGAGATATCATCCTTGGTTATAAAATCCACCGCTACACAGATAATGAGGCGGTAACAAAGATATTCAAGGGTGGTAAGAATCTCACTGGCAGACTAGCGCGGTGGTACGAAACGGTATTATAGTTTGATCCTACTCTGTATCATCTCAAAGGTAAAGCTAACGTGGCGGCAGACGCACTCTCACGAAATGTGCAAGTAGCCCCAGTGATCCAGCTACCGACGCTTACTGAAGCCCAATTGAAGGAAGAGCAGAGCAAGGATCTGCTGTGGTCCAAAGTCATCTATTCCTTAGAATCAGGTGATAACAGAACTCTCCCAGAACTACCCGTACCTCACACGCAATTCCAGTTGCTGGACGGACTACTAGTAAGAGTTATTCCCACAGACCTTGATGCACGCCCTCGTGTAGTGATTCCAGACACGCTCACAGAAGCAGTACTTACGCAGACGCACGATGCTCCCCAAGCTGGTCATCCAGGAAGTGATAGAACGCTCCTAGCAACAAGAAGGAAGTACTACTGGAAAACGATGAGAAAGGATATTGAACAAAACATAGCAAGATGTCTCTCCTGTGCCCAGCACAAGGGAACCTGTGATGGTCCCGCACCAATCTTGGAGTATCCAATGCCTTCACTTCCATTCGACACTGTATCAGTGGATTTGCTGAAGTTGCCGCGGAGTCACCAGGATTCACAGTATCTTCTAGTATGTGTTGATTTCTTCTCAAGATTCGTAGTTTTAGCCCCGCTTAAAACTAAAACAGCGGATGAAGTTGCTCATGCACTAGTAACGCATCTCATCTATCCGTTCTCCTGCCCTAAGACGCTCCTCTAGGACAACGGGTTGGAATTCAGGAACCAGGTGATTGCAAGTATCTGTGATATCTACAATATCAAGCAATCGTACATTGCAGCATACCACCCAGCCTCAAATGGGTTGGTAGAATGCATGAATAGGACACTCTTAGAAGTCCTATGCCATGTAACAAACCTGCTCCATGAAGCGTGGGAAGACTGGCTTCCACAGGTGGCAGTTTGTGTAAACGGCTCTGTAAACTCCTCTACAGGTAAGACGCCACACTACATAGTCTATGGACAGGACAAGATTCTGCCATATGACCTGCTATCCAAGCCTAGCACACCAGTCTACAATCTAGAGGACTATGCTAAGAGACAACTCCAGGTCTTTAGCAAGATCCACCATCAAGTCCGAGATCATTTACAGGCATCCCATGCAGAAATTATAAGGAAACAACACAAAAGAGCACACCAAACTGTTCTTGAAGTAGGTGACAAAGTTATGTGCCTAGATCCGACGAGAATGGCTAAACTCTCGCCGAAGTATAGTGGACCCTATGTCGTTTCGGACACAGCATCCGGTAACAAGTATGAGGTTCGAGACCCTACCACAAACAAGGTAGAAGTAATTCATGGTGACAGGTTAAAACGGGTGAGCCCAGAACTCTCTGTAGATGGCCATATTATACCTGATCCATCACCTTCGGCGGTGCAACCAAATGCACCGACCAAGACTGACTCCGCACAGACAAACGAGTATAGGCGGAAGCTTCGTTTTGCTAGCAGAGCATTCTAAGACCACTCTAATAAGAGAGTGAAGCAAGACCACTCTAGTAAGAGAGTGAAGTGAGACCACTCAAGTAAGACCACTCTAGTTAGAGAGTGAAGTATTCTATACACATCATCGTTCTGTCAACGTTACATATCTGACAGAGCAAGCCCTTCCCCACGTACATCCTACTGGGCGAGTGAAATATTCTATTAGGACCCCTACAAGTAGAATATTGGCTTTCTCCCGAGAAAGATGGTCTGGTTAATGAAAGCCCTTCTTCTAATTGGAACACTAATTATGGTTGATTCTATGACACCCTCATATCTGAAACCTGGCGCCCTTGTAGCCCAAGTTGGAAGAGTGCTAATTGCGGAAGATGTAGTAGCAGTTCAGTATGATTTCGGAGACATCTTTGCAATCCCCCGTAGTGTTGAGACACTCCAACGTCGCCTAGACAAATTACACTCTACTTTTACCTTCCTACTGACTAATCAGACACTGCCCCGTGACTTACGACTTACAGTTATACTCCAACGCTCACGTGTAGCTCGTATGAATCGTAAATTACGGAAGATCCAATTGGTCCTGCCTGAAGACCCTATCCAGGAAGCCAAACACGCTCACTCACGGCGTACAAAGAGAGGACTTTTCAATTTTGTTGGCTTGATCTCCCATGAGCTCTTTGGAACAGCCCAAGCTTCTGATGTTGAAAAGCTGGGAAAGAGACTTAGTGTACTGGAGACAGCAGCAAGAGCCATGAATAGAGTCTTGAATTACGACGCAATAGCAATGAAGGATGTATTCACGACAGTTAACTCGGTAATTTTGACTATTAATAACTTGACACAAGTAGTTAATTCTCTAGTTTCTGATGGACATTCCACAGATAAAGTAATTTATTTGTCCGAGATCCTGCAAGCTACTGAGGAAGATGTTAGCGATTTATTTCTGGGTACGAAGAGGGTTATAGCAAATCTCGTTGATGCTGCCCTAAGCCGAGTCACCAGTGACCTAGTACCTGTAGAGCATCTCAGTATGGCAATAGAGATAGCGAAAGACCAGTATTCCCTGATGCCGCTATTTGAAGCAGGTGAATGTGAGTTCTACTACCCTCTATTGGAAGCAGTTCATACGCACTCATCAATTTTAGTCCACATCCCGTTCAAGTCCTCACACATGTTCAATGCTTGGAAAATTATCCCGTTCCCGTTTCTCGTAGACGGAAGATTACTAACCATGACTGACACAGCGGACATGATGCTCGTCTCCGAAGACCTTCAACTTTTGACTGTGACTGACAATGACGCACTTAACTTATGTAGGTCCTCGTATCTTCATCTATATGTGTGTCCGGCGTATGTGTTTTCCTTTACGTCCCCGGACAAAACTGCATGCGAACTTACCTTGACTCAAACCACTGTGACTGACACTGGAGCTATGAAAGACTGGTCTTACGCACCGGCTCCTCAGCTCCTCGGGTTTCATAAACACTTGCTAGATATTCAGTTCTTTTACTTCCCTAACCAGACCCAGGTGTCTATCATTTGTCAAGATTCTAGAAATATATTTCATGCACAAGGGATGTATCAGGCCCCTGATCACTGTGAAGTAAGGAGTTCACTCATTCATACTCTACCTTCTCATCAGCACCTCGCCCTGATTACTAACCTCTCTTCTGAGTTCATCCCAATTAACATTTCTTTCACAGGCAACTCTTCAGACCTGATCATCAAGTCACGTAGCATTAAAATGTTAAATGCATTGAATTCTTCTGAGTTTACTAATCTAATTAGTTCATCTCTCCCCATGTCCATCAGCCCAGACGTTATCTATCCTACAGTACTAACCCCTCCCTTGGCTCCCTCAGTAATAATTCTAATCCTTGTAGGCCTCTTCCTTCGCCTATCTTTCAGGGTTGATCGCCTGACTCGTAGACGTAAGGCTAAGCTGGCAACTGCCGAGGCGACTGTGTAAGTTGGTTCTTACCTTTTCATACTTTCTTTGGCATTGCTATACACTGGGAATAGGGTTATGTAAGTCATAGGGATGATAGGGGTGATATATATATGTTCGGTGGGCCTCACTTTACGTGGCCGAGCGTTGTAACAGCGCATTTTGAGCGACTGTACACTCTACGGTAACTCATATAATCACATATATAACTCACAGCCTTATAACAGTTATTCACTTACTTAAGTACATTCTAGTTGGGAATTATCTCCCTATAGATAGATCATCTCCCCCACCTATAAAAGGACTTGGTACAATTCTTGCAGAGTAAGCAAGCATTCCCACGGTCTTCTTAAAGTATTGCAGCAATTCCAATATGATTGCTAGCAACATGTATCGTATGACTCCACACTGGTCAGAAGCCGGCACGCTCGAGCCCCCAGGCATTGTCCAGTAGCAGATCAGACAGCCACATAGGAAGGTGAACCCTTCATGCGGCCGTGGTAATTAATAAAGTGACATATTGTTATGACCGGCACTACGAAATAAACAAGGGCACTTAATATTGGACTAGAAGATAGGCTATGTCTGCAACAACGGTACGCTAATTCCAAGCCCTCGAACTATTAAGCTGGTGAACAAAACACTTAAACCCTCCAGAGTTAATCTACTAGATAACGGGGTATCAATTAACTGAGTTTAGTGCACTTCTACAAAGGCTTTCCGGTGACGGCAAAGCCTACTCACAACAGGAGTACTTTACGTTAATAAAATGCTCCCAAGTAATAACAATGCTTAAATAAACTATAACAAGATTTAATAAAGGAGTATATGCTTACATTAACTTTAGTGTGAGTCTGAAATCAACACTAAACTCTTCAATGCTCTATGAAAACACTGGAAGTCTACTCCTACAGCAAACAGATATGGAATCTTCTGAAAACGTCTGATGCTCTAAGATGCTCGTCGAATATAGAACAGAAATAATGCAGGGGCAGGACACCAAAGCGTGTAGCTTAAATACACCAACAAGTAGGATACATATATATAAAACAAGGGAGTGCAACAACTCTGTGACAGCACTAAAAATAGCCACTCAAAACAGTACTTCCTTAGCCAACGTAACAGCCAAACTGGGTTGTGCATCAACCTAGGCTAAAATAAGGCGTGAATAATTCCTAAAGCATGCGCAATTAAAGTTAATAAACACAATGCTGTCTTTCTCACTAATAAAGTCTAGCAGTGGCATAAAAGGTATAAGGAACCTAGGCAGAGTGCAAGCATGCTCGTAGCCTACTGTCTCCCCTTGAACAGATTTCCCTTATGTTACGTTAAGTGACTAGGAGGCTCTCTTGGTAAATCCAGATCTCAAGTATCTGGTCACACCCTGGCGCTCCACAAAGGTCAACAAAATGAGGTAGCAAGCATATGAGCAGGAGTAGGCAAAAGCCCTTCGCTTGTATGCTGCTACACTCGCAAAGGAAAAATATGCACAAGGGTTACAGGCTACCTAGCTCCGTCGAAGTCGTCCAGGCTCTGACTTGCCACATACATAACTCAGACAACGACCAAGGATACCCTCCACTGTCTAGCATTAAATAGTAGGAAAGAACAACTCAATAATTAGAAGCACCCAAAACTATGATACCATGTGACTATGACTCTAATAATCCCTAAAGCTAGTGCAAAACATATATGTGAGAACTGGTGCTGGTAATACGACTGACCGACTATGGAAGTCGTATGCAGAACCAGAAGGGATAAGTAATTGAATAAAGACAAGAAGTATGGAAAAGAAGAAGTTCAGAGAGAGAAACAGTAGTAAAGAGGGTTAGATTGGGGACAGATTGCAAGGGACGTCTAGGACCAAGCACAACATACCAAGCTTTGAAAAGACACACAGGAAGGATGCCCGCACCATCTTACTAAGACAGCGGCCTCCAATCACAGACGACTACGTCATGAAGAGCAGGAGTCATATGACGCGTCAGGCCCGCCGGCCAATCACGAGCGGGTGGCACAGCCCAAGCGAGGAATTCACACGTACATACACACGCACACACTACCACCTCGCTGCTCCTTCTCGCTCTCTCTCCTTGCAATTCACTCTACATATTTTATACTCTATCAATGGTATAAAATACTTCCAAGTGTCACAGACAAGAATAAAGACCACCACTGATCTGTCTGTGACAACATGAACACTAAGAAAGAAAGAACATCGCTCTACGATTATTATAGCCCATTCCACTGCCCTGGCAAGCGCTAGCGAGTACGAGTACATTCTGGCAAGCTGGCCAGCGTAACAATATACAGTGACAGTGCGATACTGTGTGATAATTAGTGTGTGTACCATTATATATTTTCGCTATTCTTATTCTTTATTCTTTTACAAGAAAGATTATAATCACAGGAATATAGCTCAATCTAATTGCTTTTATAATATAGTGCAAAGCTGTAGGTATTTCCCAGTCGGGTAGCTACAATACCTACAAAGACAATCAATAACTCAAACCAGCCTCTAATTAAGCATAATCTATTTTGTTGGTAATAAAACCCTAGCAAAACCCAACAGTGTCTTTACTTCAAATCAATACCTTAAGAAGTTACTTTTCAACATGATTTTACAGTGAAAACCTCAACTACAAGCATAAACCTCAACTACAAGCATAAACCTCAACTACAAGCATAAACCTCAACTACAAGCATAAACCTCAACTACAAGCATAAACCTCAACTACAAGCATAAACCTCAACTACAAGCATAAACCAGGACAATTAAGGTAAGAGGTAAAAAGGGCAACCAAATAGTCCCTGCTACATAATAATGCAATAGTTAGTAAAATATTGATAGTGACCAGACTATGTTGTAGGTTAAAAGTGTATTACGAGGAGAAGACCAGGGGAAATATGTGGAGCTTTTCCGTCCTTCATTATATTTATTGTGCTGCAGTAAAATAATAGCAGATCTAATTATCCTTACGAGGTTACTTGATTGTTTCTGTCTCTCTCTCTCTCTCTCTCTCTCACACACACACACACACACACACACACACACAAGCACGCTGCACACACCAATTGTATGGAAGAATCACCGACCAACATACATTACCTAATACAGTATGTAAAGTAGAAAATTAGAACAATAGTTTTCACTAACATCCACTGTAGTATAAGATGTACAGTAAATACAAACTATATGCAATTGTATCAGTACCTGGTCTGTCTCAATGCCTATATATTTTCCACAGGGAAAATTAGTTTGACAATACCACATTATTTAAATATAATATATTTATTTCACTCCCAACACCAAACACCTCCCAATGAAATTAATGCAAGCATGTGATCCTCCCGGGATTCGAACTTGGGTTACCACATACAGATCTTAAAAGCTATAAACATTACACCATCAAGAATTTGTTTATTGTTTTTTTATTTATTTTTTACAGAAAATAGTCTGAATTTCCAGAATGTGAATGGGTGGCTTCAGGCGTGATCTGTGGAAATAACTGGATTATATATTTGTACAAACAAAGTAAGTTGGGAATCGAGAGGGATATTTGTCAGTGTTGTTTTGGAAGTACATTTGGTATGTGTGTGTGTGTGTGTGTGTGTGTGTGTGTGTGTTTGTGGTTGTGTGTGTGTGTGTGTGTTTGTGGTTGTGTGTGTATGTGTGTGTGTGTGTGTGTGTGTACGCGTGTGTGTGTGTGTGTGTGTGTGTGTGTACGTGAGTGTGTGTGTGTGTGTGTGTTGATCAGACAAACATGACACTTTATCACTGTGTTGGGTGAAGCCTTCCTCACGGCTACACCTCGGTTGAAAGTTAAGTAGCGCTCAACATACAACTATTACCTCTAACTTAACCATTTCTGTACCAACGACGAGTGTTACATTTTATTATAGCTATATCTAGACGATTTTATGCAGTTTAGGAAGGGTCTGTAGTAGTTAAAAGGGTAGATTGAGATAGTCCGAAGCCTTGTAATTGCTAGAGGTCCTTTGTAACCTGAATAAAATAGATTAATAGCAGCCAGAGTTAAATTAAAAATACGTCGCTGTGACACAAAGGGTTAATACATGTAATCGATAGTAAAATACACGATACCATCCTTACTCTCATTACCTATTATATAATTGGATTCGATTCTCTCATAAGGGAGCCCACCTCGCTTGTTTTCTCTTTCTCTCCCTCTCTCTTTGGCTTGCATCCATTCGGGCCCATTCAGCCTACTGTTTTAAGACGTATACCCCCATCCAGGTGTCAATATTTTCCTGGCGAGCGGTAGCGAGCCAGCATATGTATATATTATGTTTTGACAGCAAGCTAAATTTGTACATTTTTCGATAGAACAATGTCTCCGGCGAAGCCGGGTTTCTCCATACAATGCTGGCTCGCTATCGCTTGCCAGGAAGAAATCGACACCTGGATGGGGATATAAACGTCTTAAGACACTTGGCTGAAAGGGGCCGAATGGATACAAACCAAAGAAAGAGAGAAAAGAAGAGAAAGTTAAACAAAAGCAGGTGACCCCCCTTAATCTACACATACGGGGCAGGACACAGGTACATTCGAAGCTTGTGTTTGTTACTTTAGTTTTGTTTTAGTTCATAGGGCTGTCATTTCCAGCATAGACAGATATATACAAACTAATAACACACATAACAAAGCCACTCCAACAGCTTCCTCTCTTCTCTTCTTCTCCTCTTTCTACACTCTTCGGCAAATAGGAAAAGTATAAATTAGGTGCCGTTGTAAAGGTTTATCCGTCAATACCTTCACCTGACCTGAGGTGGAAGAGAAACGGAGTAAATTAAAAGTGTGTCGGAGAGGGAATTTTCTTTGAAGATAAAATATATAAATAGTTGAGTTGATACACAATAGTTGAGTTGATACACAATAGTTGAGTTGATACAAAATAGTTGAGTTGATACACAATTTAATACACCGAACCAGAGCAAAAATACCGGCTATAGTGTAACATATTTATTAATTATAACCCGCATATTACCAGTCACATGCATTTCATTATGTCTTGCCTATTATTAGACGATTTTATTCAGCTTAGGAAGGACGTCGACCCATTTAAAGGCTACACACTATCTCAATTAACCCTTTTAGCTACCATATATCGTTCTGAAAATTCATAATAACATCAAAATGTAGCTGAAATCAAATATAAAATATGTCACCGGTACTGCAAGGGTTAAATAATCAATATGCTATAAGCTTGATCATAATAAAGGGTTAAACTCACCTAGTAAAGTGCTGTTGGTGATGATCTGAAATATCTTGCCTGGATCCATGGTTCAGCAAATTACCCACTAAAATGGGAGGTAGATTTTACTGTCCCAACTTCCCCTAACCTTTAACACTTTTCACAGGGTTTCGTTCTCTCCTTTCAAGCTTTAGTTAACATGTGTTCTGAGCTGGTATATTATCTGCACTTCCATTATATCCCAACTTCCCTTAAGGGGAGGTTTTTTGTTTGTTCCCTAGATTTCCTTCAAGCATAAAATTCCACACCTTTTTAATCCCCTTTCAAGAAAAATGTGTACATTTTTCGGTAGAAAAATGTCCCGGCCGAAAAAATCGCGCCTAAATGGCACGAAAAGTCTTAAAACTAACAGAAATGGGGCGAAAGTTCTGAAAATCACCAAATTAATGGCGCGAACGTCTTAAATTAGAAAACGCAATGGGGCTAAACATGAGGGAACAAAGGTCATAGGAAAACAATTCTCGAGGGGATATGAGCCCTTAACTTGCAACCCTTTTCACTGGTTTTGGTTCTCTCCTTTACTTAACTTGTGTTCTTCCTCGCTTCTATTATATCTTATCTCACCCATTAAGTGTTGGAGGAAATTGAGTTTTTTCTAGTATATTGGCTCTCTTTGCAATGGGAGTTCTCAATATAGTTTAAGTTCCACTGCATTGTGTTCAAATTATTTCAGAATTCAATTTGATTTATGCGTTATTTCCAAATAGTAATTTTGATTAGTTCTTTTGCCTTTATATTGTGTCGTCCCTGTTTTGGTTTGTTTATTTTGCTAGTTTTACATTATATTGAATTTTATAGGCGTATTTCAACTTGTTTGTTTCAGTTTTAAAGCTTTATATAATATACCGGTACATATTTTATTATTGCTTTTCCATAGTTAATTATATTTTTCAGTCATATTTACTTTCTATTTCTTGCTACAACACTTCACAAAATATAGAGCTTGGTAATCAAAATGTTCCTAATTCATATGTATAGTTTTTGCTTTCAAAATATGTTAATTCTAGGTTTCCAATGCACAGAACCGGTTAAAATGTTCTAATGCATCGTATATGTAAGCTTTCTTTTGTAAGTACTTTCTAGGAAACACCCTACAAGAAATTCACATAATTACTTAATATGATTCAAATAAACACTATTATTTATATATATACAAATTACAATATATACAAAATCAAATACAGGTGACAAAATGTTCCTAAATGTGTGCAAGACAAAGTTGTTAAGGGGGCATGTTTTACTTGTTGCTCGATGTTTTCATATATTTATTATTTTGTTTAGTCTCCTCCCTAGACCTCCATCAAACTTTAAAAAAAAAAAAAAAAAAAAAAAAAAAATATATATATACATTAGATCCCCCTTTTAGATTAATTTGTAATTTTTTCAGAAAGATTTCCCGTGCAAAGGCCGGTTTTTCCAAAATTACAGAGTTGGCCAGGAATAAAATCGACACTTAAATAGCACAAAAGGTCTTAACCCATTGCCTGCAGGAAACGTTCCCGAAAGCCATGACAATTTACAGCAATTTACAGGCTTTAACACTTAATTAGCGGCTCACCACATAAGTCGAGTTAAATAAAGCTGGACTATGTGGCGGAGCTCGACATAACTCGAGTGGCAATTTCAGCACGTAATGTTGCTGAGAGAGAGAGACAAGTGGTGGCAGGAGAGTAGCGAGCGTATGACTGCTCCAGACCACCGCGGCGAACCTACTGACACGAATCTCACCTCCCTCCTACCTCTCTCACTCGCTATATAAGGAATTGTATGGGGAAAGTGCCTAATTACATGCTTTTTGCACTCGCGTTGCACGGTTATTGCAAGAAAACTAGCCATCATAAAAGGATCGTTATGGTGTCATTCGAAAGCTCTGTTTATGCCCTTTCAGGGATAGATACTTGTTTTACGTTCTGGGTCTTATTTAGGCATGAAAATGATCACGTAAACAGCCCTATTTTGGCTAAAAACACCCCGCTGGGCGGTACATATAAATAAACCGCATAGGCCGCTCTTAAGGTGTTAAAAGCCTTTTAAAGCCTGTAGAATTGAGTGCGAGGGAGCAGAAGCGTGACAGGACACACGTCCTTCCTCCAGCCAGCCAGCTTAGGCACTGAGGAATCTGAGTCATGCTCTCACGAGATATACAGTGCTGCCAAAGGCAAATGTAGTGCAACATTAGCAATAATTGCTCATTTTAGCAAATGTATATGGTAGCGCTGCGGGTGAAGCATGCGAGCTACGAAGGTAGATTTCATGTAAATTTGAAGCTATTTTTTTCGAGTTTTTGACTGAATACACTTGCCTAATCAATCAGGACTGCCTGAATGAGCCCTAATATAGCGGAAATCGGCGGAAATATGCCCGCAGCCAAAGTGTTAATATTGAAAAAAAATGGGGCAAAAGGTCTTAAAATCGCAAAACTAATGGGCCGAAGGTCTTATAAACGGAAAACTAATGGGGCTAAACATGAGGAAGAAGGGTATCCAGAATGACGACCAATCTCTCTTTAGTAGTTGCATAGCCAGACACTGAATGCCTAATAGAAAACCTGCTTCAATGAACACAACACATCTTAACTAATAATGAGTTTTCAGAACTGTATAAAATCGTCTAATGATAGCCGGAGTAAACGCTCAAAATGCGTCATAATCGTCAGAGGGTTAAAAGGAGATGGGTTGTTTTTCTAGACCCCCTACTCCCCATGCTTAACCCCATTAGTTTTCAAATGTTAAGATGTTTGCCCCATTTGTTTGTCGATTTTAAGACCTTTCTCCCTATTTCTTTGTCAATATTAAGATCTTTCGCGCTATTTAAGTGTCGATAATTTGTCCTGGCGAACGAAAGTGATCCTGTAATTTTGGAAGGGATATTTTTCTACCGATTTTTTTTACAAATTAATCTAGAATGGGGATCTAATGGATGTTTTTTTAAGATTGATGGAGGTCTAGGTAAGAAAGTAGAAAAATAATGAATACACGAAACAAAAATTAACTCAACAGTAAACCATCCCCCCTCAAGTACAAAATATGTTAGCACAATAATTGGCCTACGATAAACTGTTGGTAACACCTTCAGCACGATGACACCTTGTCTACCGTTGATTCTCTTTACCATTAGAAGATGTCATGCCATTTATGAAGGACCTATGTTATTCAGAGGGTTGATTGACATAGTATTTACCCCTTTCAGTCCTATAATAGACTATAAGCTAAAGTGTATCGTCTAATAGTAACTATATTATGATGAAATTTACGTCATCGTACCGAAGAGGTTAACCCTTTCATGCACCGGGGGTTGCCCGTTTAGCATTAAAAAATATAATTATCCTAATCTCATAATTACCTCTCACAAATTAGTTTCCTGCCAATAGCTCACTCAAAGACAACTGCAGAGGTTGAAGTAACTAAACTAAATGTTTCTAAACACGTCTGATGGTCACAATTTGTTTTAAACATCCCAGAAAGGGCGCAAATCACGTACTTGTGCGCGAAAGCGTTAATATAGGTATTGGCACAAAATGCGTTGCATACGAGAAAATTGGATTGTAATAGTCTCTCCCTTCCAACCCTATCGGACCTTCCATTCCAATCCACTTATCCCCAATTTCCAAACAGCTGTTGCTGAATCGCATTACGAGCGAAGCCATTTGGGACCATCCAATAGTGTTGTCATAATTACTGAGATATTTCATTGTGATACGAACGTGAACATTAACATGTACAGTACCGGTGACGTCCTTGTTATTATATTCTCTAAACTACTAGAAAATGTTATTCAGCTTAGGAAGTACGTCTACCATTGAAAGGCTACACGTTATATAAATGAATCCTTTTAGTTAACATATATCCTTCATAATGGTTTTAATATTTACGAAATTGGGGCGAGAATCTCACCATCGCAAAACTAATTGGCCAAACGTCTTAAAATCTGTAAACAAAATGGGGCTAAACTTGAGGGAGAAGGGGGGATCAGAAAAAATAACAACCATCCTCTCTTTAATATCTCCTTGTGATACAAACGTGAATATTTTCAAGATTGAACTCTTTATTGGGGTCTAGTGTCTATACTCTGTTTCATTTCAACTGACGGTAAATTGCAAAGTTCTCATTAAATTTTTTAAGTTATTTTGAAAACTTTGTAGTGCAATTATGTTGCTAATTATATAAACTTGGTCTTAATATGATGAAGAGACATAGTAGTTTCTTATTATTCCGTTAGTTATCGAGAAATCAATTGCTAAGAGATTCCATTTACCGTCAGCTGAAATGAAACCGAATATAGTTATTATGTTTATATATTAATTGTATTATCAGTGAATTATTAACCCCTTATGTACCTTCCACGATTTTTAAAATTATATTCTAGCTATATTTAGACGATTTTGTGCAGTTTACGAAGGATCTGTGGTAGTAAAAAAGGGTTACGTGAGATAGTTCGAAGCCTGTAAATTGCTGAAGGACCATTTTATATTGATTATAATCGTATAATAGTAGCCAGCATAACATTATAATCGTATAATAGTAGCCAGCATAACATTATAATTGTATAATAGTAGCCAGCATAACAATATAATCGTATAATAGTAGCCAGCATAACATTATAATCGTATAATAGTAGCCAGCATAACATTATAATCGTATAATAGTAGCCAGCATAACATTATAATCGTATAATAGTAGCCAGCATAACATTATAATCGTATAATAGTAGCCAGCATAACATTATAATCGTATAATAGTAGCCAGCATAATATTATAATGGTATAATAGTAGCCAGCATAACATTATAATCGTATAATAGCAGCCAGCATAACATTATAATCGTATAATAGCAGCCAGCATAACATTATAATCGTATAATAGTAGCCAGCATAATATTATAATCGTATAATAGTAGCCAGCATAACATTATAATCGTATAATAGTAGCCAGCATAACATTATAATCGTATAATAGTAGCCAGCATAATTTTAATCGTATAATAGTAGCCAGCATAACATTATAATCGTATAATAGTAGCCAGCATAACATTATAGTCGTATAATAGTAGCCAGCATAACATTATAATCGTATAATAGTAGCCAGCATAACATTATAATCGTATAATAGTAGCCAGCATAACATTATAATCGTATAATAGCAGCCAGCATAACATTATAATCGTATAATAGTAGCCAGCATAATATTATAATCGTATAATAGTAGCCAGCATAACATTATAATCGTATAATAGTAGCCAGCATAACATTATAATCGTATAATAGTAGCCAGCATAATTTTAATCGTATAATAGTAGCCAGCATAACATTATAATCGTATAATAGTAGCCAGCATAACATTATAGTCGTATAATAGTAGCCAGCATAACATTATAATCGTATAATAGTAGCCAGCATAACATTATAATCGTATAATAGTAGCCAGCATAACATTATAAGCGTATAATAGTAGCCAGCATAACATTATAATCGTATAATAGTAGCCAGCATAACATTATAATCGTATAATAGTAGCCAGCATAACATTATAATCGTATAATAGTAGCCAGCATAACATTATAAGCGTATAATAGTAGCCAGCATAACATTATAATCGTATAATAGTAGCCAGCATAACATTATAATCGTATAATAGTAGCCAGCATAACATTATAATCGTATAATATTAGCCAGCATAATATTATAATCGTATAATAGTAGCCAGCATAACATTATAATCGTATAATAGTAGCCAGCATAACATTATAAGCGTATAATAGTAGCCAGCATAACAATATAAGCGTATAATAGTAGCCAGCATAACATTATAATCGTATAATAGTAGCCAGCATAACATTATAATCGTATAATAGTAGCCAGCATAACATTATAATCGTATAATAGTAGCCAGCATAACATTATAATCGTATAATAATAGCCAGCATAACATTATAATCGTATAATAGTAGCCAGCATAACATTATAATCGTATAATAGTAACCAGCATAACATTATAATCGTATAATAG
The DNA here is from genome assembly GCA_032716605.1 of Paralithodes platypus. Lineage (NCBI taxonomy): Eukaryota > Metazoa > Arthropoda > Malacostraca > Decapoda > Lithodidae > Paralithodes > Paralithodes platypus. The sequence continues at coordinate 18,553,898 of CM064534.1, forward strand.
TAGCCAGCATAACATTATAATCGTATAATAGTAGCCAGCATAACATTATAATCGTATAATAGTAGCCAGCATAACATTATAATCGTATAATAGTAGCCAGCATAACATTATAATCGTATAATAGTAGCCAGCATAACATTATAATCGTATAATAGTAGCCAGCATAACATTATAATCGTATAATAGTAACCAGCATAACATTATAATCGTATAATAGTAGCCAGCATAACATTATAATCGTATAATAGTAGCCAGCATAACATTATAATCGTATAATAGTAGCCAGCATAACATTATAATCGTATAATAGTAGCCAGCATAACATTATAATCGTATAATAGTAGCCAGCATAACATTATAATCGTATAATAGTAGCCAGCATAACATTATAATCGTATAATATCTAATAGTAGCCAGCATAACATTATAATCGTATAATAGTAGCCAGCATAACATTATAATCGTATAATAGTAGCCAGCATAACATTATAATCGTATAATAGTAGCCAGCATAACATTATAATCGTATAATAGTAGCCAGCATAACATTATAATCGTATAATAGTAGCCAGCATAACATTATAATCGTATAATAGTAGCCAGCATAACATTATAATCGTATAATAGTAGCCAGCATAACTAATAGTAGCCAGCATAACATTATAATCGTATAATAGTAGCCAGCATAACATTATAATCGTATAATAGTAGCCAGCATAACATTATAATCGTATAAGTAGCCAGCATAACATTATAATCGTATAATAGTAGCCAGCATAACATTATAATCGTATAATAGTAGCCAGCATAACATTATAATCGTATAATAGTAGCCAGCATAACATTATAATCGTATAATAGTAGCCAGCATAACATTATAATCGTATAATAGTAGCCAGCATAACATTATAATCGTATAATAGTAGCCAGCATAACATTATAATCGTATAATAGTAGCCAGCATAACATTATAATCGTATAATAGTAGCCAGCATAACATTATAAGCGTATAATAGTAGCCAGCATAACATTATAATCGTATAATAGTAGCCAGCATAACATTATCGTATAATAGTAGCCAGCATAACATTATAATCGTATAATAGTAGCCAGCATAACATTATAATCGTATAATAGTAGCCAGCATAACATTATAATCGTATAATAGTAGCCAGCATAACATTATAATCGTATAATAGTAGCCAGCATAACATTATAATCGTATAATAGTAGCCAGCATAACATTATAATCGTATAATAGTAGCCAGCATAACATTATAATCGTATAATAGTAGCCAGCATAACATTATAATCGTATAATAGTAGCCAGCATAACATTATAATCGTATAATAGTAGCCAGCATTATAATCGTATAATAGTAGCCAGCATAACAATATAATCGTATAATAGTAGCCAGCATAACATTATAATCGTATAATAGTAGCCAGCATAACATTATAATCGTATAATAGTAGCCAGCATAACATTATAATCGTATAATAGTAGCCAGGATAACATTATAATCGTATAATAGTAGCCAGCATAACATTATAATCGTATAATAGTAGCCAGCATAACATTATAATCGTATAATAGTAGCCAGCATAACATTATAATCGTATAATAGTAGCCAGCATAACATTATAATCGTATAATAGTAGCCAGCATAACATTATAATCGTATAATAGTAGCCAGCATAACATTATAATCGTATAATAGTAGCCAGCATAACATTATAATCGTATAATAGTAGTCAGTATAACATTATAATCGTATAATAGTAGCCAGCATAACATTATAATCGTATAATAGTAGCCAGCATAACATTATAATCGTATAATAGTAGCCAGCATAACATTATAATCGTATAATAGTAGCCAGCATAACATTATAATCGTATAATAGTAGCCAGCATAACATTATAATCGTATAATAGTAGCCCGCATAACATTATAATCGTATAATAGTAGCCAGCATAACATTATAATCGTATAATAGTAGCCAGCATAACATTATAATCGTATAATAGTAGCCAGCATAACATTATAATCGTATAATAGTAGCCAGCATAACATTATAATCGTATAATAGTAGCCAGCATAACATTATAATCGTATAATAGTAGCCAGCATAACATTATAATCGTATAATAGTAGCCAGCATAACATTATACACGTATAATAGTAGCCAGCATAACATTATAATCGTATAATAGTAGCCAGCATAACATTATAATCGTATAATAGTAGCCAGCATAACATTATAATCGTATAATAGTAGCCAGCATAACATTATAATCGTATAATAGTAGCCAGCATAACATTATAATCGTATAATAGTAGCCAGCATAACATTATAATCGTATAATAGTAGCCAGCATAACATTATAATCGTATAATAGTAGCCAGCATAACATTATAATCGTATAATAGTAGCCAGCATAACATTATAATCGTATAATAGTAGCCAGCATAACATTATAATCGTATAATAGTAGCCAGCATAACATTATAATCGTATAATAGTAGCCAGCATAACATTATAATCGTATAATAGTAGCCAGCATAACATTATAATCGTATAATAGTAGCCAGCATAACATTATAATCGTATAATAGTAGCCAGCATAACATTATAATCGTATAATAGTAGCCAGCATAACATTATAATCGTATAATAGTAGCCAGCATAACATTATAATCGTATAATAGTAGCCAGCATAACATTATAATCGTATAATAGTAGCCAGCATAACATTATAATCGTATAATAGTAGCCAGCATAACATTATAATCGTATAATAGTAGCCAGCATAACATTATAATCGTATAATAGTAGCCAGCATAACATTATAATCGTATAATTGTAGCCAGCATAACATTATAATCGTATAATAGTAGCCAGCGTAACATTATAATCGTATAATAGTAGCCAGCATAACATTATAATCGTATAATAGTAGCCAGCATAACATTATAATCGTATAATAGTAGCCAGCATAATTATAATCGTATAATAGTAGCCAGCATAACATTATAATCGTATAATAGTAGCCAGCATAACATTATAATCGTATAATAGTAGCCAGCATAACATTATAATCGTATAATAGTAGCCAGCATAACATTATAATCGTATAATAGTAGCCAGCATAACATTATAATCGTATAATAGTAGCCAGCATAACATTATAATCGTATAATAGTAGCCAGCATAACATTATAATCGTATAATAGTAGCCAGCATAACATTATAATCGTATAATAGTAGCCAGCATAACATTATAATCGTATAATAGTAGCCAGCATAACATTATAATCGTATAATAGTAGCCAGCATAACATTATAATCGTATAATAGTAGCCAGCATAACATTATAATCGTATAATAGTAGCCAGCATAACATTATAATCGTATAATAGTAGCCAGCATAACATTATAATCGTATAATAGTAGCCAGCATAACATTATAATCGTATAATAGTAGCCAGCATAACATTATAATCGTATAATAGTAGCCAGCATAACATTATAATCGTATAATAGTAGCCAGCATAACATTATAATCGTATAATAGTAGCCAGCATAACATTATAATCGTATAATAGTAGCCAGCATAACATTATAATCGTATAATAGTAGCCAGCATAACATTATAATCGTATAATAGTAGCCAGCATAACATTATAATCGTATAATAGTAGCCAGCATAACATTATAATCGTATAATAGTAGCCAGCATAACATTATAATCGTATAATAGTAGCCAGCATAACATTATAATCGTATAATAGTAGCCAGCATAACATTATAATCGTATAATAGTAGCCAGCATAACATTATAATCGTATAATAGTAGTCAGCATAACATTATAATCGTATAATAGTAGCCAGCATAACATTATAATCGTATAATAGTAGCCAGCATAACATTATAATCGTATAATAGTAGCCAGCATAACATTATAATCGTATAATAGTAGCCAGCATAACATTATAATCGTATAATAGTAGCCAGCATAACATTATAATCGTATAATAGTAGCCAGCATAACATTATAATCGTATAATAGTAGCCAGCATAACATTATAATCGTATAATAGTAGCCAGCATAACATTATAATCGTATAATAGTAGCCAGCATAACATTATAATCGTATAATAGTAGCCAGCATAACATTATAATCGTATAATAGTAGCCAGCATAACATTATAATCGTATAATAGTAGCCAGCATAACATTATAATCGTATAATAGTAGCCAGCATAACATTATAATCGTATAATAGTAGCCAGCATAACATTATAATCGTATAATAGTAGCCAGCATAACATTATAATCGTATAATAGTAGCCAGCATAACATTATAATCGTATAATAGTAGCCAGCATAACATTATAATCGTATAATAGTAGCCAGCATAACATTATAATCGTATAATAGTAGCCAGCATAACATTATAATCGTATAATAGTAGCCAGCATAACATTATAATCGTATAATAGTAGCCAGTATAACATTATAATCGTATAATAGTAGCCAGCATAACATTATAATCGTATAATAGTAGCCAGCATAACATTATAATCGTATAATAGTAGCCAGCATAACATTATAATCGTATAATAGTAGCCAGCATAACATTATAATCGTATAATAGTAGCCAGCATAACATTATAATCGTATAATAGTAGCCAGCATAACATTATAATCGTATAATAGTAGCCAGCATAACATTATAATCGTATAATAGTAGCCAGCATAACATTATAATCGTATAATAGTAGCCAGCATAACATTATAATCGTATAATAGTAGCCAGCATAACATTATAATCGTATAATAGTAGCCAGCATAACATTATAATCGTATAATAGTAGCCAGCATAACATTATAATCGTATAATAGTAGCCAGCATAACATTATAATCGTATAATAGTAGCCAGCATAACATTATAATCGTATAATAGTAGCCAGCATAACATTATAATCGTATAATAGTAGCCAGCATAACATTATAATCGTATAATAGTAGCCAGCATAACATTATAATCGTATAATAGTAGCCAGCATAACATTATAATCGTATAATAGTAGCCAGCATAACATTATAATCGTATAATAGTAGCCAGCATAACATTATAATCGTATAATAGTAGCCAGCATAACATTATAATCGTATAATAGTAGCCAGCATAACATTATAATCGTATAATAGTAGCCAGCATAACATTATAATCGTATAATAGTAGCCAGCATAACATTATAATCGTATAATAGTAGCCAGCATAACATTATAATCGTATAATAGTAGCCAGCATAACATTATAATCGTATAATAGTAGCCAGCATAACATTATAATCGTATAATAGTAGCCAGCATAACATTATAATCGTATAATAGTAGCCAGCATAACATTATAATCGTATAATAGTAGCCAGCATAACATTATAATCGTATAATAGTAGCCAGCATAACATTATAATCGTATAATAGTAGCCAGCATAACATTATAATCGTATAATAGTAGCCAGCATAACATTATAATCGTATAATAGTAGCCAGCATAACATTATAATCGTATAATAGTAGCCAGCATAACATTATAATCGTATAATAGTAGCCAGCATAACATTATAATCGTATAATAGTAGCCAGCATAACATTATAATCGTATAATAGTAGCCAGCATAACATTATAATCGTATAATAGTAGCCAGCATAACATTATAATCGTATAATAGTAGCCAGCATAACATTATAATCGTATAATAGTAGCCAGCATAACATTATAATCGTATAATAGTAGCCAGCATAACATTATAATCGTATAATAGTAGCCAGCATAACATTATAATCGTATAATAGTAGCCAGCATAACATTATAATCGTATAATAGTAGCCAGCATAACATTATAATCGTATAATAGTAGCCAGCATAACATTATAATCGTATAATAGTAGCCAGCATAACATTATAATCGTATAATAGTAGCCAGCATAACATTATAATCGTATAATAGTAGCCAGCATAACATTATAATCGTATAATAGTAGCCAGCATAACATTATAATCGTATAATAGTAGCCAGCATAACATTATAATCGTATAATAGTAGCCAGCATAACATTATAATCGTATAATAGTAGCCAGCATAACATTATAATCGTATAATAGTAGCCAGCATAACATTATAATCGTATAATAGTAGCCAGCATAACATTATAAGCGTATAATAGCAGCCAGCATAACACTATAATCGTATAATAGTAGCCAGCATAACATTATAATCGTATAATAGTAGCCAGCATAACATTATAATCGTATAATAGTAGCCAGCATAACATTATAATCGTATAATAGTAGCCAGCATAACATTATAATCGTATAATAGTAGCCAGCATAACATTATAATCGTATAATAGTAGCCAGCATAACATTATAATCGTATAATAGTAGCCAGCATAACATTATAATCGTATAATAGTAGCCAGCATAACATTATAATCGTATAATAGTAGCCAGCATAACATTATAATCGTATAATAGTAGCCAGCATAACATTATAATCGTATAATAGTAGCCAGCATAACATTATAGTCGTATAATAGTAGCCAGCATAACATTATAATCGTATAATAGTAGCCAGCATAACATTATAATCGTATAATAGTAGCCAGCATAACATTATAATCGTATAATAGTAGCCAGCATAACATTATAATCGTATAATAGTAGCCAGCATAACATTATAATCGTATAATAGTAGGCAGCATAACATTATAATCGTATAATAGTAGCCAGCATAACATTATAATCGTATAATAGTAGCCAGCATAACATTATAATCGTATAATAGTAGCCAGCATAACATTATAATCGTATAATAGTAGCCAGCATAACATTATAATCGTATAATAGTAGCCAGCATAACATTATAATCGTATAATAGTAGCCAGCATAACATTATAATCGTATAATAGTAGCCAGCATAACATTATAATCGTATAATAGTAGCCAGCATAACATTATAATCGTATAATAGTAGCCAGCATAACATTATAATCGTATAATAGTAGCCAGCATAACATTATAATCGTATAATAGTAGCCAGCATAACATTATAATCGTATAATAGTAGCCAGCATAACATTATAATCGTATAATAGTAGCCAGCATAACATTATAATCGTATAATAGTAGCCAGCATAACATTATAATCGTATAATAGTAGCCAGCATAACATTATAATCGTATAATAGTAGCCAGCATAACATTATAATCGTATAATAGTAGCCAGCATAACATTATAATCGTATAATAGTAGCCAGCATAACATTATAATCGTATAATAGTAGCCAGCATAACATTATAATCGTATAATAGTAGCCAGCATACCATTATAATCGTATAATAGTAGCCAGCATAACATTATAATCGTATAATAGTAGCCAGCATAACATTATAATCGTATAATAGTAGCCAGCATAACATTATAATCGTATAATAGTAGCCAGCATAACATTATAATCGTATAATAGTAGCCAGCATAACATTATAATCGTATAATAGTAGCCAGCATAACATTATAATCGTATAATAGTAGCCAGCATAACATTATAATCGTATAATAGTAGCCAGCATAACATTATAATCGTATAATAGTAGCCAGCATAACATTATAGTCGTATAATAGTAGCCAGCATAACATTATAATCGTATAATAGTAGCCAGCATAACATTATAATCGTATAATAGTAGCCAGCATAACATTATAATCGTATAATAGTAGCCAGCATAACATTATAATCGTATAATAGTAGCCAGCATAACATTATAATCGTATAATAGTAGCCAGCATAACATTATAATCGTATAATAGTAGCCAGCATAACATTATAATCGTATAGCATAACAATATAATCGTATAATAGTAGCCAGCAAAACATTATAATCGTATAATAGTAGCCAGCATAACATTATAATCGTATAATAGTAGCCAGCATAACATTATAATCGTATAATAGTAGCCAGCATAACATTATAATCGTATAATAGTAGCCAGCATAACATTATAATCGTATAATAGTAGCCAGCATAACATTATAATCGTATAATAGTAGCCAGCATAACATTATAATCGTATAATAGTAGCCAGCATAACATTATAATCGTATAATAGTAGCCAGCATAACATTACAATCGTATAATAGTAGCCAGCATAACATTACAATCGTTTAATAGTAGCCAGCATACCATTATAATCGTATAATAGTAGCCAGCATAACATTATAATCGTATAATAGTAGCCAGCATAACATTATAATCGTATAATAGTAGCCAGCATAACATTATAATCGTATAATAGTAGCCAGCATAACATTATAATCGTATAATAGTAGCCAGCATAACATTATAATCGTATAATAGTAGCCAGCATAACATTATAATCGTATAATAGTAGCCAGCATAACATTATATTCGTATAATAGTAGCCAGCATAACATTATAATCGTATAATAGTAGCCAGCATAACATTATAATTAATAGTAGCCAGCATAACATTATAATCGTATAATAGTAGCCAGCATAACATTATAATCGTATAATAGTAGCCAGCATAACATTATAATCGTATAATAGTAGCCAGCATAACATTATAATCGTATAATAGTAGCCAGCATAACATTATAATAGTAACCAGCATAACATTATAATCGTATAATAGTAGCCAGCATAACATTATAATCGTATAATAGTAGCCAGCATAACATTATAATCGTATAATAGTAGCCAGCATAACATTATAATCGTATAAATCGTATATATAGCCAGCATAACATTATAATCGTATAATAGTAGCCAGCATAACATTATAATCGTATAATAGTAGCCAGCATAACATTATAATCGTATAATAGTAGCCAGCATAACATTATAATCGTATAATAGTAGCCAGCATAACATTATAATCGTATAATAGTAGCCAGCATAACATTATAATCGTATAATAGTAGCCAGCATAACATTATAATCGTATAATAGTAGCCAGCATAACATTATAATCGTATAATAGTAGCCAGCATAACATTATAATCGTATAATAGTAGCCAGCATAACATTATAATCGTATAATAGTAGCCAGCATAACATTATAATCGTATAATAGTAGCCAGCATAACATTATAATCGTATAATAGTAGCCAGCATAACATTATAATCGTATAATAGTAGCCAGCATAACATTATAATCGTATAATAGTAGCCAGCATAACATTATAATCGTATAATAGTAGCCAGCATAACATTATAATCGTATAATAGTAGCCAGCATAACATTATAATCGTATAATAGTAGCCAGCATAACATTATAAGCGTATAATAGTAGCCAGCATAACATTATAATCGTATAATAGTAGCCAGCATAACATTATAATCGTATAATAGTAGCCAGCATAACATTATAATCGTATAATAGTAGCCAGTATAACATTATAATCATATGATAGTAGCCAGCCCACATTATATCGTATAATAGTAGCCAGCATAATCTTCATTATAATCGTATAATAGTAGCCAGCATAACATTATAATCGTATAATAGTAGCCAGCATAACATTATAATCGTATAATAGTAGCCAGCATAACATTATAATCGTATAATAGTAGCCAGCATAACATTATAATCGTATAATAGTAGCCAGCATAACATTATAATCGTATAATAGTAGCCAGCATAACATTATAATCGTATAATAGTAGCCAGCATAACATTATAATCGTATAATAGTAGCCAGCATAACATTATAATCGTATAATAGTAGCCAGCATAACATTATAATCGTATAATAGTAGCCAGCATAACATTATAATCGTATAATAGTAGCCAGCATAACATTATAATCGTATAATAGTAGCCAGCATAACATTATAATCGTATAATAGTAGCCAGCATAACATTATAATCGTATAATAGTAGCCAGCATAACATTATAATCGTATAATAGTAGCCAGCATAACATTATAATCGTATAATAGTAGCCAGCATAACATTATAATCGTATAATAGTAGCCAGCATAACATTATAATCGTATAATAGTAGCCAGCATAACATTATAATCGTATAATAGTAGCCAGCATAACATTATAATCGTATAATAGTAGCCAGCATAACATTATAATCGTATAATAGTAGCCAGCATAACATTATAATCGTATAATAGTAGCCAGCATAACATTATAATCGTATAATAGTAGCCAGCATAACATTATAATCGTATAATAGTAGCCAGCATAACATTATAAGCGTATAATAGTAGCCAGCATAACATTATAATCGTATAATAGTAGCCAGCATAACATTATAATCGTATAATAGTAGCCAGCATAACATTATAATCGTATAAAAGTAGCCAGCATAACATTATAATCGTATAATAGTAGCCAGCATAACATTATAATCGTATAATAGTAGCCAGCATAACATTATAATCGTATAATAGTAGCCAGCATAACATTATAATCGTATAATAGTAGCCAGCATAACATTATAATCGTATAATAGTAGCCAGCATAACATTATAATCGTATAATAGTAGCCAGCATAACATTATAATCGTATAATAGTAGCCAGCATAACATTATAATCGTATAATAGTAGCCAGCATAACATTATAATCGTATAATAGTAGCCAGCATAACATTATAATCGTATAATAGTAGCCAGCATAACATTATAATCGTATAATAGTAGCCAGCATAACATTATAATCGTATAATAGTAGCCAGCATAACATTATAATCGTATAATAGTAGCCAGCATAACATTATATTCATATAATAGTAGTCAGCATAACATTAAAATCGTATAATAGTAGCCAGCATAACATTATAATCGTATAATAGTAGGCAGCATAACATTATAATCGTATAATAGTAGCCAGCATAACATTATAATCGTATAATAGTAGCCAGCATAACATTATAATCGTATAATAGTAGCCAGCATAACATTATAATCGTATAATAGTAGCCAGCATAACATTATAATGGTATAAAAGTAGCCAGCATAACATTATAATCGTATAATAGTAGCCAGCATAACATTATAATCGAATAATAGTAGCCAGCATAACATTATAATCGTATAATAGTAGCCAGCATAACATTATAATCGTATAATAGTAGCCAGCATAACATTATAATCGTGTAATAGTAGCCAGCATAACATTATAATCGTATAATAGTAGCCAGCATAACATTATAATCGCATAATAGTAGCCAGCATAACATTATAATCGTATAATAGTAGCCAGGATAACATTATAATCGTATAATAGTAACCAGCATAACATTATAATCGTATAATAGTAGCCAGCATAACATTATAATCGTATAATAGTAGCCAGCATAACATTATAATCGTATAATAGTAGCCAGCATAACATTATAATCGTATAATAGTAGCCAGCATAACATTATAATCGTATAATAGTAGCCAGCATAACATTCTATCGTATAATAGTAGCCAGCATAACATTATAATCGTATAATAGTAGCCAGCATAACATTATAATCGTATAATAGTAGCCAGCATAACATTAAAATCGTATAATAGTAGCCAGCATAACATTATAATCGTATAATAGTAGCCAGCATAACATTATAATCGTATAATAGTAGCCAGCATAACATTATAATCGTATAATAGTAGCCAGCATAACATTATAATCGTATAATAGTAGCCAGCATAACATTATAATCGTATAATAGTAGCCAGCATAACATTATAATCGTATAATAGTAGCCAGCATAACATTATAATCGTATAATAGTAGCCAGCATAACATTATAATCGTATAATAGTAGCCAGCATAACATTATAATCGTATAATAGTAGCCAGCATAACATTAAAATCGTATAATAGTAGCCAGCATAACATTATAATCGTATAATAGTAGCCAGCATAACATTATAATCGTATAATAGTAGCCAGCATAACATTATAATCGTATAATAGTAGCCAGCATAACATTATAATCGTATAATAGTAGCCAGCATAACATTATAATCGTATAATAGTAGCCAGCATAACATTATAATCGTATAATAGTAGCCAGCATAACATTATAATCGTATAATAGTAGCCAGCATAACATTATAATCGTATAATAGTAGCCAGCATAACATTATAATCGTATAATAGTAGCCAGCATAACATTATAATCGTATAATAGTAGCCAGCATAACATTATAATCGTATAATAGTAGCCAGCATAACATTATAATCGTATAATAGTAGCCAGCATAACATTATAATCGTATAATAGTAGCCAGCATAACATTATAATCGTATAATAGTAGCCAGCATAACATTATAATCGTATAATAGTAGCCAGCATAACATTATAATCGTATAATAGTAGCCAGCATAACATTATAATCGTATAATAGTAGCCAGCATAACATTATAATCGTATAATAGTAGCCAGCATAACATTATAATCGTATAATAGTAGCCAGCATAACATTATAATCGTATAATAGTAGCCAGCATAACATTATAATCGTATAATAGTAGCCAGCATAACATTATAATCGTATAATAGTAGCCAGCATAACATTATAATCGTATAATAGTAGCCAGCATAACATTATAATCGTATAATAGTAGCCAGCATAACATTATAATCGTATAATAGTAGCCAGCATAACATTATAATCGTATAATAGTAGCCAGCATAACATTATAATCGTATAATAGTAGCCAGCATAACATTATAATCGTATAATAGTAGCCAGCATAACATTATAATCGTATAATAGTAGCCAGCATAACATTATAATCGTATAATAGTAGCCAGCATAACATTATAATCGTATAATAGTAGCCAGCATAACATTATAATCGTATAATAGTAGCCAGCATAACATTATAATCGTATAATAGTAGCCAGCATAACATTATAATCGTATAATAGTAGCCAGCATAACATTATAATCGTATAATAGTAGCCAGCATAACATTATAATCGTATAATAGTAGCCAGCATAACATTATAATCGTATAATAGTAGCCAGCATAACATTATAATCGTATAATAGTAGCCAGCATAACATTATAATCGTATAATAGTAGCCAGCATAACATTATATTCGTATAATAGTAGCCAGCATAACATTATAATCGTATAATAGTAGCCAGCATAACATTATAATCGTATAATAGTAGCCAGCATAACATTATAATCGTATAATAGTAGCCAGCATAACATTATAATCGTATAATAGTAGCCAGCATAACATTATAATCGTATAATAGTAGCCAGCATAACATTATAATCGTATAATAGTAGCCAGCATAACATTATAATCGTATAATAGTAGCCAGCATAACATTATAATCGTATAATAGTAGCCAGCATAACATTATAATCGTATAATAGTAGCCAGCATAACATTATAATCGTATAATAGTAGCCAGCATAACATTATAATCGTATAATAGTAGCCAGCATAACATTATAATCGTATAATAGTAGCCAGCATAACATTATAATCGTATAATAGTAGCCAGCATAACATTATAATCGTATAATAGTAGCCAGCATAACATTATAATCGTATAATAGTAGCCAGCATAACATTATAATCGTATAATAGTAGCCAGCATAACATTATAATCGTATAATAGTAGCCAGCATAACATTATAATCGTATAATAGTAGCCAGCATAACATTATAATCGTATAATAGTAGCCAGCATAACATTATAATCGTATAATAGTAGCCAGCATAACATTATAATCGTATAATAGTAGCCAGCATAACATTATAATCGTATAATAGTAGCCAGCATAACATTATAATCGTATAATAGTAGCCAGCATAACATTATAATCGTATAATAGTAGCCAGCATAACATTATAATCGTATAATAGTAGCCAGCATAACATTATAATCGTATAATAGTAGCCAGCATAACATTATAATCGTATAATAGTAGCCAGCATAACATTATAATCGTATAATAGTAGCCAGCATAACATTATAATCGTATAATAGTAGCCAGCATAACATTATAATCGTATAATAGTAGCCAGCATAACATTATAATCGTATAATAGTAGCCAGCATAACATTATAATCGTATAATAGTAGCCAGCATAACATTATAATCGTATAATAGTAGCCAGCATAACATTATAATCGTATAATAGTAGCCAGCATAACATTATAATCGTATAATAGTAGCCAGCATAACATTATAATCGTATAATAGTAGCCAGCATAACATTATAATCGTATAATAGTAGCCAGCATAACATTATAATCGTATAATAGTAGCCAGCATAACATTATAATCGTATAATAGTAGCCAGCATAACATTATAATCGTATAATAGTAGCCAGCATAACATTATAATCGTATAATAGTAGCCACCATAACATTATAATCGTATAATAGTAGCCAGCATAACATTATAATCGTATAATAGTAGCCAGCATAACATTATAATCGTATAATAGTAGCCAGCATAACATTATAATCGTATAATAGTAGCCAGCATAACATTATAATCGTATAATAGTAGCCAGCATAACATTATAATCGTATAATAGTAGCCAGCATAACATTATAATCGTATAATAGTAGCCAGCATAACATCATAATCGTATAATAGTAGCCAGCATAACATTATAATCGTATAATAGTAGCCAGCTTAATTTTAATCGTATAATAGTAGCCAGCATAACATTATAATCGTATAATAGTAGCCAGCATAACATTATAATCGTATAATAGTAGCCAGCATAACATTATAATCGTATAATAGTAGCCAGCATAACATTATAATCGTATAATAGTAGCCAGCATAACATTATAATCGTATAATAGTAGCCAGCATAACATTATAATCGTAAAAAAGTAGTCAGCATAACATTATAATCGTATAATAGTAGCCAGCATAACATTATAATCGTATAATAGTAGCCAGCATAACATTATAATCGTATAATAGTAGCCAGCATAACATTATAATCGTATAATAGTAGCCAGCATAACATTATAATCGTATAATAGTAGCCAGCATAACATTATAATCGTATAATAGTAGCCAGCATAACATTATAATCGTATAATAGTAGCCAGCATAACATTATAATCGTATAATAGTAGCCAGCATAACATTATAATCGTATAATAGTAGCCAGCATAACATTATAATCGTATAATAGTAGCCAGCATAACATTATAATCGTATAATAGTAGCCAGCATAACATTATAATCGTATAATAGTAGCCAGCATAACATTATAATCGTATAATAGTAGCCAGCATAACATTATAATCGTATAATAGTAGCCAGCATAACATTATAATCGTATAATAGTAGCCAGCATAACATTATAATCGTATAATAGTAGCCAGCATAACATTATAATCGTATAATAGTAGCCAGCATAACATTATAATCGTATAATAGTAGCCAGCATAACATTATAATCGTATAATAGTAGCCAGCATAACATTATAATCGTATAATAGTAGCCAGCATAACATTATAATCGTATAATAGTAGCCAGCATAACATTATAATCGTATAATAGTAGCCAGCATAACATTATAATCGTATAATAGTAGCCAGCATAACATTATAATCGTATAATAGTAGCCAGCATAACATTATAATCGTATAATAGTAGCCAGCATAACATTATAATCGTATAATAGTAGCCAGCATAACATTATAATCGTATAATAGTAGCCAGCATAACATTATAATCGTATAATAGTAGCCAGCATAACATTATAATCGTATAATAGTAGCCAGCATAACATTATAATCGTATAATAGTAGCCAGCATAACATTATAATCGTATAATAGTAGCCAGCATAACATTATAATCGTATAATAGTAGCCAGCATAACATTATAATCGTATAATAGTAGCCAGCATAACATTATAATCGTATAATAGTAGCCAGCATAACATTATAATCGTATAATAGTAGCCAGCATAACATTATAATCGTATAATAGTAGCCAGCATAACATTATAATCGTATAATAGTAGCCAGCATAACATTATAATCGTATAATAGTAGCCAGCATAACATTATAATCGTATAATAGTAGCCAGCATAACATTATAATCGTATAATAGTAGCCAGCATAACATTATAATCGTATAATAGTAGCCAGCATAACATTATAATCGTATAATAGTAGCCAGCATAACATTATAATCGTATAATAGTAGCCAGCATAACATTATAATCGTATAATAGTAGCCAGCATAACATTATAATCGTATAATAGTAGCCAGCATAACATTATAATCGTATAATAGTAGCCAGCATAACATTATAATCGTATAATAGTAGCCAGCATAACATTATAATCGTATAATAGTAGCCAGCATAACATTATAATCGTATAATAGTAGCCAGCATAACATTATAATCGTATAATAGTAGCCAGCATAACATTATAATCGTATAATAGTAGCCAGCATAACATTATAATCGTATAATAGTAGCCAGCATAACATTATAATCGTATAATAGTAGCCAGCATAACATTATAAGTGTATAATAGTAGCCAGCATAACATTATAATCGTATAATAGTAGCCAGCATAACATTATAATCGTATAATAGTAGCCAGCATAACATTATAATCGTATAATAGTAGCCAGCATAACATTATAATCGTATAATAGTAGCCAGCATAACATTATAATCGTATAATAGTAGCCAGCATAACATTATAATCGTATAATAGTAGCCAGCATAACATTATAATCGTATAATAGTAGCCAGCATAACATTATAATCGTATAATAGTAGCCAGCATAACATTATAATCGTATAATAGTAGCCAGCATAACATTATAATCGTATAATAGTAGCCAGCATAACATTATAATCGTATAATAGTAGCCAGCATAACATTATAATCGTATAATAGTAGCCAGCATAACATTATAATCGTATAATAGTAGCCAGCATAACATTATAATCGTATAATAGTAGCCAGCATAACATTATAATCGTATAATAGTAGCCAGCATAACATTATAATCGTATAATAGTAGCCAGCATAACATTATAATCGTATAATAGTAGCCAGCATAACATTATAATCGTATAATAGTAGCCAGCATAACATTATAATCGTATAATAGTAGCCAGCATAACATTATAATCGTATAATAGTAGCCAGCATAACATTATAATCGTATAATAGTAGCCAGCATAACATTATAATCGTATAATAGTAGCCAGCATAACATTATAATCGTATAATAGTAGCCAGCATAACATTATAATCGTATAATAGTAGCCAGCATAACATTATAATCGTATAATAGTAGCCAGCATAACATTATAATCGTATAATAGTAGCCAGCATAACATTATAATCGTATAATAGTAGCCAGCATAACATTATAATCGTATAATAGTAGCCAGCATAACATTATAATCGTATAATAGTAGCCAGCATAACATTATAATCGTATAATAGTAGCCAGCATAACATTATAATCGTATAATAGTAGCCAGCATAACATTATAATCGTATAATAGTAGCCAGCATAACATTATAATCGTATAATAGTAGCCAGCATAACATTATAATCGTATAATAGTAGCCAGCATAACATTATAATCGTATAATAGTAGCCAGCATAACATTATAATCGTATAATAGTAGCCAGCATAACATTATAATCGTATAATAGTAGCCAGCATAACATTATAATCGTATAATAGTAGCCAGCATAACATTATAATCGTATAATAGTAGCCAGCATAACATTATAATCGTATAATAGTAGCCAGCATAACATTATAATCGTATAATAGTAGCCAGCATAACATTATAATCGTATAATAGTAGCCAGCATAACATTATAATCGTATAATAGTAGCCAGCATAACATTATAATCGTATAATAGTAGCCAGCATAACATTATAATCGTATAATAGTAGCCAGCATAACATTATAATCGTATAATAGTAGCCAGCATAACATTATAATCGTATAATAGTAGCCAGCATAACATTATAATCGTATAATAGTAGCCAGCATAACATTATAATCGTATAATAGTAGCCAGCATAACATTATAATCGTATAATAGTAGCCAGCATAACATTATAATCGTATAATAGTAGCCAGCATAACATTATAATCGTATAATAGTAGCCAGCATAACATTATAATCGTATAATAGTAGCCAGCATAACATTATAATCGTATAATAGTAGCCAGCATAACATTATAATCGTATAATAGTAGCCAGCATAACATTATAATCGTATAATAGTAGCCAGCATAACATTATAATCGTATAATAGTAGCCAGCATAACATTATAATCGTATAATAGTAGCCAGCATAACATTATAATCGTATAATAGTAGCCAGCATAACATTATAATCGTATAATAGTAGCCAGCATAACATTATAATCGTATAATAGTAGCCAGCATAACATTATAATCGTATAATAGTAGCCAGCATAACATTATAATCGTATAATAGTAGCCAGCATAACATTATAATCGTATAATAGTAGCCAGCATAACATTATAATCGTATAATAGTAGCCAGCATAACATTATAATCGTATAATAGTAGCCAGCATAACATTATAATCGTATAATAGTAGCCAGCATAACATTATAATCGTATAATAGTAGCCAGCATAACATTATAATCGTAAAATAGTAGCCAGCATAACATTATAATCGTTTAATTGTAGCCTGCTAAACATTATAATTGTATACTAGTAGCCAGCATAACATTATAATCGTAAAATAGTAGCCAGCATAACATTATAATCGTATAATAGAAGCCAGCATAACATTATAATCGTATAATAGTAGCCAGCATAACATTATAATCGTATAATAGTAGCCAGCATAACATTATAATCGTATAATAGTAGCCAGCATAACATTATAATCGTATAATAGTAGCCAGCATAACATTATAATCGTATAATAGTAGCCAGCATAACATTATAATCGTATAATAGTAGCCAGCATAACATTATAATCGTATAATAGTAGCCAGCATAACATTATAATCGTATAATAGTAGCCAGCATAACATTATAATCGTATAATAGTAGCCAGCATAACATTATAATCGTATAATAGTAGCCAGCATAACATTATAATCGTATAATAGTAGCCAGCATAACATTATAATAGTATAATAGTAGCCAGCATAACATTATAATCGTATAATAGTAGCCAGCATAACATTATAATCGGATAATAGTAGCCAGCATAACATTATAATCGTATAATAGTAGCCAGCATAACATTATAATCGTATAATAGTAGCCAGCATAACATTATAATCGTATAATAGTAGCCAGCATAACATTATAATCGTATAATAGTAGCCAGCATAACATTATAATGTATAATAGTAGCCAGCATAACATTATAATCGTATAATAGTAGCCAGCATAACATTATAATCGTATAATAGTAGCCAGCATAACATTATAATCGTATAATAGTAGCCAGCATAACATTATAATCGTATAATAGTAGCCAGCATAACATTATAATCGTATAATAGTAGCCAGCATAACATTATAATCGTATAATAGTAGCCAGCATAACATTATAATCGTATAATAGTAGCCAGCATAACATTATAATCGTATAATAGTAGCCAGCATAACATTATAATCGTATAATAGTAGCCAGCATAACATTATAATCGTATAATAGTAGCCAGCATAACATTATAATCGTATAATAGTAGCCAGCATAACATTATAATCGTATAATAGTAGCCAGCATAACATTATAATCGTATAATAGTAGCCAGCATAACATTATAATCGTATAATAGTAGCCAGCATAACATTATAATCGTATAATAGTACCCAGCATAACATTATAATCGTATAATAGTAGCCAGCATAACATTATAATCGTATAATAGTAGCCAGCATAACATTATAATCGTATAATAGTAGCCAGCATAACATTATAATCGTATATTAGTAGCCAGCATAACTTTATAATCGTATAATAGTAGCCAGCATAACATTATAATCGTATAATAGTAGCCAGCATAACATTATAATCGTATAATAGTAGCCAGCATAACATTATAATCGTATAATAGTAGCCAGCATAACATTATATTCGAATAATACTAGCCAGCATAACATTATAATCGTATAATAGTAGCCAGCATAACATTATAATCGTATAATAGTAGCCAGCATAACATTATAATCGTATAATAGTAGCCAGCATAACATTATAATCGTATAATAGTAGCCAGCATAACATTATAATCGTATAATAGTAGCCAGCATAACATTATAATCGTATAATAGTAGCCAGCATAACATTATAATCGTATAATAGTAGCCAGCATAACATTATAATCGTATAATAGTAGGCAGCATAACATTATAATCGTATAATAGTAGCCAGCATAACATTATAATCGTATAATAGTAGCCAGCATAACATTATAATCGTATAATAGTAGCCAGCATAACATTATAATCGTATAATAGTAGCCAGCATAACATTATTATCGTATAATAGTAGCCAGCATTATTATCGTATAATAGTAGCCAGCATAACATTATAATCGTATAATAGTAGCCAGCATAACATTATAATCGTATAATAGTAGCCAGCATAACATTATAATCGTATAATAGTAGCCAGCATAACATTATAATCGTATAATAGTAGCCAGCATAACATTATAATCGTAATAGTAGCCAGCATAACATTATAATCGTATAATAGTAGCCAGCATAACATTATAATCGTATAATAGTAGCCAGCATAACATTATAATCGTATAATAGTAGCCAGCATAACATTATAATCGTATAATAGTAGCCAGCATAACATTATAATCGTATAATAGTAGCCAGCATAACATTATAATCGTATAATAGTAGCCAGCATAACATTATAATCGTATAATAGTAGCCAGCATAACATTATAATCGTATAATAGTAGCCAGCATAACATTATAATCGTATAATAGTAGCCAGCATAACATTATAATCGTATAATAGTAGCCAGCATAACATTATAATCGTATAATAGTAGCCAGCATAACATTATAATCGTATAATAGTAGCCAGCATAACATTATAATCGTATAATAGTAGCCAGCATAACATTATAATCGTATAATAGTAGCCAGCATAACATTATAATCGTGTAATAGTAGCCAGCATAACATTATAATCGTATAATAGTAGCCAGCATAACATTATAATCGTATAATAGTAGCCAGCATAACATTATAATCGTATAATAGTAGCCAGCATAACATTATAATCGTATAATAGTAGCCAGCATAACATTATAATCGTATAATAGTAGCCAGCATAACATTATAATCGTATAATAATAGCCAGTATAACATTATAATCGTATAATAGTAGCCAGCATAACATTATAATCGTATAATAGTAGCCAGCATAACATTATAATCGTATAATAGTAGCCAGCATAACATTATAATCGTATAATAGTAGCCAGCATAACATTATAATCGTATAATAGTAGCCAGCATAACATTATAATCGTATAATAGTAGCCAGCATAACATTATAATCGTATAATAGTAGCCAGCATAACATTATAATCGTATAATAGTAGCCAGCATAACATTATAATCGTATAATAGTAGCCAGCATAACATTATAATCGTATAATAGTAGCCAGCATAACATTATAATCGTATAATAGTAGCCAGCATAAACATTATAATCGTATAATAGTAGCCAGCATAACATTATAATCGTATAATAGTAGCCAGCATAACATTATAAGCGTATAATAGTAGCCAGCATAACATTATAATCGTATAATAGTAGCCAGCATAACATTATAATCGTATAATAGTAGCCAGCATAACATTATAATCGTATAATAGTAGCCAGCATAACATTATAATCGTATAATAGTAGCCAGCATAACATTATAATCGTATAATAGTAGCCAGCATAACATTATAATCGTATAATAGTAGCCAGCATAACATTATAATCGTATAATAGTAGCCAGCATAACATTATAATCGTATAATAGTAGCCAGCATAACATTATAATCGTATAATAGTAGCCAGCATAACATTATAATCGTATAATAGTAGCCAGCATAACATTATAATCGTATAATAGTAGCCAGCATAACATTATAATCGTATAATAGTAGCCAGCATAACATTATAATCGTATAATAGTAGCCAGCATAACATTATAATCGTATAATAGTAGCCAGCATAACATTATAATCGTATAATAGTAGCCAGCATAACATTATAATCGTATAATAGTAGCCAGCATAACATTATAATCGTATAATAGTAGCCAGCATAACATTATAATCGTATAATAGTAGCCAGCATAACATTATAATCGTATAATAGTAGCCAGCATAACATTATAATCGTATAATAGTAGCCAGCATAACATTATAATCGTATAATAGTAGCCAGCATAACATTATAATCGTATAATAGTAGCCAGCATAACAGTATAATCGTATAATAGTAGCCAGCATAACATTATAATCGTATAATAGTAGCCAGCATAACATTATAATCGTATAATAGTAGCCAGCATAACATTATAATCGTATAATAGTAGCCAGCATAACATTATAATCGTATAATAGTAGCCAGCATAACATTATAATCGTATAATAGTAGCCAGCATAACATTATAATCGTATAATAGTAGCCAGCATAACATTATAATCGTATAATAGTAGCCAGCATAACATTATAATCGTATAATAGTAGCCAGCATAACATTATAATCGTATAATAGTAGCCAGCATAACATTATAATCGTATAATAGTAGCCAGCATAACATTATAATCGTATAATAGTAGCCAGCATAACATTATAATCGTATAATAGTAGCCAGCATAACATTATAATCGTATAATAGTAGCCAGCATAACATTATAATCGTATAATAGTAGCCAGCATAACATTATAATCGATAATAGTAGCCAGCATAACATTATAATCGTATAATAGTAGCCAGCATAACATTATAATCGTATAATAGTAGCCAGCATAACATTATAATCGTATAATAGTAGCCAGCATAACATTACAATCGTATAATAGTAGCCAGCATAACATTATAATCGTATAATAGTAGCCAGCATAACATTATAAACCTATAATAGTAGCCAGCATAACATTATAATCGTATAATAGTAGCCAGCATAACATTATAATCGTATAATAGTAGCCAGCATAACATTATAATCGTATAATAGTAGCCAGCATAACATTATAATCGTATAATAGTAGCCAGCATAACATTGTAATCGTATATAGTAGCCAGCATAACATTATAATCGTACAATAGTAGCCAGCATAACATTATAATCGTATAATAGTAGCCAGCATAACATTATAATCGTATAATAGTAGCCAGCATAACATTATAATCGTATAATAGTAGCCAGCATAACATTATAATCGTATAATAGTAGCCAGCATAACATTATAATCGTATAATAGTAGCCAGCATAACATTATAATCGTATAATAGTAGCCAGCATAACATTTTAATTGTATAATAGTAGCCAGCATAACATTATAATCGTATAATAGTAGCCAGCATAACATTATAATCGTATAATAGTAGCCAGCATAACATTATAAACGTATAATAGTAGCCAGCATAACATTATAATCGTATAATAGTAGCCAGCATAACATTATAATCGTATAATAGTAGCCAGCATTACATTATAATCGTATAATAGTAGCCAGCATAACATTATAATCGTATAATAGTAGCCAGCATAACATTATAATCGTATAATAGTAGCCAGCATAACATTATAATCGTATAATAGTAGCCAGCATAACATTATAATCGTATAATAGTAGCCAGCATAACATTATAATCGTATAATAGTAGCCAGCATAACATTATAATCGTATAATAGTAGCCAGCATAACATTATAATCGTATAATAGTAGCCAGCATAACATTATAATCGTATAATAGTAGCCAGCATAACATTATAATCGTATAATAGTAGCCAGCATAACATTATAATCGTATAATAGTAGCCAGCATAACATTATAATCGTATAATAGTAGCCAGCATAACATTATAATATTTTAATAGTAGCCAGCATAACATTATAATCGTATAATAGTAGCCAGCATAACATTATAATCGTATAATAGTAGCCAGCATAACATTATAGACGTATAATAGTAGCCAGCATAACATTATAATCGTATAATAGTAGCCAGCATAACATTATAATCGTATAATAGTAGCCAGCATAACATTATAATCGGATAATAGTAGCCAGCATAACATTATAATCGTATAATAGTAGCCAGCATAACATTATAATCGTATAATAGTAGCCAGCATAACATTATAATCGTATAATAGTAGCCAGCATAACATTATAATCGTATAATAGTAGCCAGCATAACATTATAATCGTATAATAGTAGCCAGCATAACATTATAATCGTATAATAGTAGCCAGCATAACATTATAATCGTATAATAGTAGCCAGCATAACATTATAATCGTATAATAGTAGCCAGCATAACATTATAATCGTATAATAGTAGCCAGCATAACATTATAATCGTATAATAGTAGCCAGCATAACATTATAATCGTATAATAGTAGCCAGCATAACATTATAATCGTATAATAGTAGCCAGCATAACATTATAATCGTATAATAGTAGCCAGCATAACATTATAATCGTATAATAGTAGCCAGCATAACATTATAAACTTATAATCGTATAATAGTAGCCAGCATAACATTATAATCGTATAATAGTAGCCAGCATAACATTATAAGCGTATAATAGTAGCCAGCATAACATTATAATCGTATAATAGTAGCCAGCATAACATTATAATCGTATAATAGTAGCCAGCATAACATTATAATCGTATAATAGTAGCCAGCATAACATTATAATCGTATAATAGTAGCCAGCATAACATTATAATCGTATAATAGTAGCCAGCATAACATTATAATCGTATAATAGTAGCCAGCATAACATTATAATCGTATAATAGTAGCCATCATAACATTATAATCGTATAATAGTAGCCAGCATAACATTATAATCGTATAATAGTAGCCAGCATAACATTATAATCGTATAATAGTAGCCAGCATAACATTATAATCGTATAATAGTAGCCAGCATAACATTATAATCGTATAATAGTAGCCAGCATAACATTATAATCGTATAATAGTAGCCAGCATAACATTATAATCGTATAATAGTAAGCCAGCATAACATTATAATAGTATAATAGTAGCCAGCATAACATTATAATCGTATAATAGTAGCCAGCATAACATTATAATCGTATAATAGTAGCCAGCATAACATTATAATCGTATAATAGTAGCCAGCATAACATTATAATCGTATAATAGTAGCCAGCATAACATTATAATCGTATAATAGTAGCCAGCATAACATTATAATCGTATAATAGTAGCCAGCATAACATTATAATCGTATAATAGTAGCCAGCATAACATTATAAGCGTATAATAGTAGCCAGCATAACATTATAATCGTATAATAGTAGCCAGCATAACATTATAATCGTATAATAGTAGCCAGCATAACATTATAATAGTAACCAGCATAACATTATAATCGTATAATAGTAGCCAGCATAACATTATAATCGTATAATAGTAGCCAGCATAACATTATAATCGTATAATAGTAGCCAGCATAACATTATAATCGTATAATAGTAGCCAGCATAACATTATAATCGTATAATAGTAGCCAGCATAACATTATAATCGTATAATAGTAGCCAGCATAACATTATAAACGTATAATAGTAGCCAGGATAACATTATAATCGTATAATAGTAGCCAGCATAACATTATAATCGTATAATAGTAGCCAGCATAACATTATAATCGTATAATAGTAGCCAGCATAACATTATAATCGTATAATAGTAGCCAGCATAACATTATAATCGTATAATAGTAGCCAGCATAACATTATAATCGTATAATAGTAGCCAGCATATCAATATAATCGTATAATAGTAGCCAGCATAACATTATAAGCGTATAATAGTAGCCAGCATAACATTATAATCGTATAATAGTAGCCAGCATAACATTATAATCGTATAATAGTAGCCAGCATAACATTCTAATCGTATAATAGTAGCCAGCATAACATTATAATCGTATAATAGTAGCCAGCATAACATTATAATCGTATAATAGTAGCCAGCATAACATTATAATCGTATAATAGTAGCCAGCATAACATTATAATCGTATAATAGTAGCCAGCATAACATTATAATCGTATAATAGTAGCCAGCATAACATTATAATCGTATAATAGTAGCCAGCATAACATTATAATCGTATAATAGTAGCCAGCATAACATTATAATCGTATAATAGTAGCCAGCATAAAATTATAATCGTATAATAGCCAGCAAACATTATAATCGTATAATAGTAGCCAGAATAACATTATAATCATATAATAGTAGCCAGCATAACATTATAATCGTATAATAGTAGCCAGCATAACATTATAATCGTATAATAGTAGCCAGCATAACATTATATTCGTATAATAGTAGCCAGCATAACATTATAATCGTATAATAGTAGCCAGCATAACATTATAATAGTATAATAGTAGCCAGCATAACATTATAATCGTATAATAGTAGCCAGCATAACATTATAATCGTATAATAGTAGCCAGCATAACATTATAATCGTATAATAGTAGCCAGCATAACATTATAATCGTATAATAGTAGCCAGCATAACATTATAATCGTATAATAGTAGCCAGCATAACATTATAGTCGTATAATAGTAGCCAGCATAACATTATAATCGTATAATAGTAGCCAGCATAACATTATAATCGTATAATAGTAGCCAGCATAACATTATAAGCGTATAATAGTAGCCAGCATAACATTATAAGCGTATAATAGTAGCCAGCATAACATTATAATCGTATAATAGTAGCCAGCATAACATTATAATCGTATAATAGTAGCCAGCATAACATTATAATCGTATAATAGTAGCCAGCATAACATTATAATCGTAGAATAGTAGCCAGCATAACATTATAATCGTATAATAGTAGCCAGAATAACATTATAATCGTATAATAGTAGCCAGCATAACATTATAATCGTATAATAGTAGCCAGCATAACATTATAATCGTATAATAGTAGCCAGCATAACATTATAATCGTATAATAGTAGCCAGCATAACATTATAATCGTATAATAGTAGCCAGCAGAACATTATAATCGTATAATAGTAGCCAGCATAACATTCTAATCGTCTAATAGTAGCCAGCATGACAGTATAACCGTTTGTTAGTAGCCAGCATAACATTATAGACGTATAATAGTAGCCAGCATAAAATTATAATCGTCATAATAGTAGCCAGCATAACATTATAATCGTATAATAGTAGCCAGCATAACATTATAAATCGTATAATAGT
>CM064534.1:18581607-18811607 GCA_032716605.1 Paralithodes platypus
TAATAATACAAATTCTAATATATAAATCAGAAAGTGTATATTTTCATAAATAAATAAGAATAATCAGAAAAATTAAATAAAAGTTATTAAATATATAATTATGTATAAATAAATACCGGTATATGAATACAGGAGGTCAGAAGTGTGGGAAGCCATGACAAGAGTGAAGTTGGGGAAAGCACCAGAAACAGATGGAGTGTGTGGGGAAATGTTGAGGTATGGTGGTGAGATAGTGATTGAATGGGTATGGAAAATGTGCAAACTAGCATGGGAGAAGGGGAATGCACCCGATGACTGGAAGACTGGCATAATTGTCCCCCTATATAAGGGCAAAGGGGAAAGAGGAGTGTGTGGTAACCACCGAGGAATATGTCTTTTAAGCGTAGTAGGGAAGGTGTACAGTAGGGTAGTGATTGAGAGTGAAAGTGGGAACGGAGAAATGAATAGGCGACAAGCAGGGAGGTTTTAGGAAGGGAAGAGGATGTGTAGATCAGAATTTTACTCTGAATTGTGTTGTGGAGAAATATCTGGAGGAGCAACACAAGGGGTATGTTGCCTTTATAGACTTTGAGAAGGCCTATGACAGAGTGGATAGAGAAGGTATGTGGAAAGTACTTAGAATATACGGAGTAGATGGAAAGTTGCTGAAAGCAGTGAAGAGCATGTATGAGGGTGCAAAGGCGACAGTACGTGTGGAGAATGAGCAGAGCGAGTTCTTTGACCTGAGTATTGGGTTGAAACAGGGGTGTGTGATGTCCCCGTGGTTGTTTACTGTACATATGGATGGAGTCATGAAAGAAATACTAGGAAGAGCAGTGAATGTTGGTGTATCGCTGAAAAGGGAGCGAAATGAGTGTAAGCTGCCTATACTGCTGTTTGCGGATGATACAGTTCGGATGAGCGATAATGAATGGGAGTTGCAGGGTCTGGTAAATGAGTTTGGAACAGTGTCCGAAAAACGGAATTTGAAGGTAAATGCTGGGAAAGCAAGGTTATGGTCTTCGAAAGGGGTGAAGTCACAGAGTGTGAGGTGAAGTTGAATGGTCAGGCTATGGAGATTGTCAGCTCTTTTAAGAATCTGGGCAGTGTGTTGAGTAAAGATGGGACTATGGATGAGGAAGTGCAGGAGAGGGTAAAACAGGGGAAGAGGGTTGTAGGAACGTTGAAAGCAGTAACAAGAAACAGGGTGGTCAGTATGGAAGTGAAGAAGTCCTTGCATGACAGTGTGGTAATCCCGACACTAACTTACGGAAGAGAAGCATGGACGTTCGGGATGAGACTCAGACCAAGAGTGAGAGCGGTGGAAATGAGTTACCCGGTACTTGAGAAGTGCGTGCGGAGTAACATGGAGGGATAGACAGACGAATGAAGAAGTAAGAAGGAGGTGTGGTGTGGAGGTAGATGTGCTGGAAAGTGTGAAAAGGAACAACTTGAGATGGTTCGGCCATATGGAACGTATGGAAAGCGAGATTTTGACTAAGAGGGTGTACGAGAGCGAAGTGGAAGGACAGAGAGGGAGAAGTGCACCGAAGGAGAGGTGGAAGGATGGACTGAGGATGTATATGAATGAAGGCGGTGCTCGTTGGGAGGAGGGGCGTCGACTGCCTGGGAACAGAGGTGCATGGGGGCGGTTCGCTCGTGGCCACCCCTTCGGGGATCACGGAATCAGGCAATAGATAGATATGAATATACATATATATATACTGTATATTAATATATTGATAACAAACATGTATTATACATTTAAAATTACATTATGGTAGCATTCTTACTGAATAAACTGTGGTATAATAATAATAATAAAGATGATGATGATAAAATAAGAATAACAATAAGATTACAAATATAATAATAAGTAAGAGATGGCAAATATACTACAGTACTGTATCTAGTTATAATACACTACAGTACTGTAACTAGTTATAATATACTACAGTACTGTATCTAGTTATAATATACTACAGTACTGTTATACAGTACTGTATCTAGTTATAATATACTACAGTACTGAATCTAGTTATAATATACTACAGTACTGTATCTAGTTATAATATACTACAGTACTGTATCTAGTTATAATATTCTACAGTACTGTATCTAGTTATAATATACTACAGTACTGTATCTAGTTATAATACACTACAGTACTGTATCTAGTTATAATATACTACAGTACTGTATCTAGTTATAATATACTACAGTACTGAATCTAGTTATAATATACTACAGTACTGTATCTAGTTATAATATACTACAGTACTGTATCTAGTTATAATATACTACAGTACTGAATCTAGTTATAATATACTACAGTACTGTATCTAGTTATAATATACTACAGTACTGTATCTAGTTATAATATACTACAGTACTGTATCTAGTTATAATATACTACAGTACTGTATCTAGTTATAATATACTACAGTACTGTATCTAGTTATAATATACTACAGTACTGTATCTAGTTATAATATACTACAGTACTGTATCTAGTTATAATATACTACAGTACTGTATCTAGTTATAATATACTACAGTACTGTATCTAGTTATAATATACTACAGTAGCGTATCTAGTTATAATATACTACAGTACTGAATCTAGTTATAATATACTACAGTACTGTATCTAGTTATAATATACTACAGTACTGTATCTAGTTATAATATACTACAGTACTGTATCTAGTTATAATATACTACAGTACTGTATCTAGTTATAATATACTACAGTACTGTATCTAGTTATAATATACTACAGTACTGTATCTAGTTATAATATACTACAGTACTGTATCTAGTTATATACTACAGTACTGTATCTAGTTATAATATACTACAGTACTGTATCTAGTTATAATATACTACAGTACTGTATCTAGTTATAATATACTACAGTACTGTATCTAGTTATAATATACTACAGTACTGTATCTAGTTATAATATACTACAGTACTGTATCTAGTTATAATATACTACAGTACTGTATCTAGTTATAATATACTACAGTACTGTATCTAGTTAATATACTACAGTACTGTATCTAGTTATAATATACTACAGTACTGTATCTAGTTATAATATACTACAGTACTGTATCTAGTTATAATATACTACAGTACTGTATCTAGTTATATATACTACAGTACTGAATCTAGTTTATAATATACTACAGTACTGTATCTAGTTATAATATACTACAGTACTGTATCTAGTTATAATATACTACAGTACTGAATCTAGTTATAATATACTACAGTACTGTATCTAGTTATAATATACTACAGTACTGTATCTAGTTATAATATACTACAGTACTGAATCTAGTTATAATATACTACAGTACTGTATCTAGTTATAATATATACTACAGTACTGTATCTAGTTATAATATACTACAGTACTGTATCTAGTATAATATTACTACAGTACTGTATCTAGTTATAATATACTACAGTACTGAATCTAGTTATAATATACTACAGTACTGTATCTAGTTATAATATACTACAGTACTGTATCTAGTTATAATATACTACAGTACTGTATCTAGTTATAATATACTACAGTACTGTATCTAGATATAATATACTACAGTACTGTATCTAGTTATAATACACTGTGGAACTTGCACAGTGGTAGTTTGCTGCACAAGTCCTGATTCCCAGTGATATTGTAATTTGGCAGCTTCGCACACACTTCCCCAACCCCTCTCCCTCACTCCACCTCCTACCTTCCACCCCACCTTTCCTCCCTCCCTTCTACCTCCCCTGCAACCCCTCTCCCTCACTCCTCCTCATACCTTTCACCCCACCTTTCCTTCCTCCCTTCCACCTCCCCAACCCCTCTCCCTAACTCCACGTCCTACCTTCCACCCCACCTTTCCTCCCTCCCTTCCACCTCCCCAACCCCTCTCCCTCACTCCACCTCCTACCTTCCACCCCACCTTTCCTCCCTCCCTTCCACCTCCCCAACCCCTCTCCCTCACTCCACCACCTACCTTCCACCCCATGCACCTTTCCTCCCTCCCTTCCACTGTCCGACTCATCGTGTCTCACTGTTATAAAGTAGGTGAGTTGTCAATAATTTAAATCAATTGCTTTCATTTCATTACATTGATACCCTAGCCGTAAATTATTATACCTAGTTCAGACGAGTTATAAATATATAACTCGTAATTGTAATGGTATTTCATACAACAATGCAAGGATAGGTTACACTTGAAGCATATTTCAGATAACTGGGAGAGGGAGAGAGAGAAATTATCGTAATGCAACATCTAGGTCGTCTGGCAATAAATTGATTGATAGATAGATATACCTTAAGTATTCTCAATTCAGTTGTGGATCGGGATATTATAAAGTATGTGTATACATGAACATATATAATTCTTTCTCAAAAACCTACCCTTCCTGACTCCATGCTGAGAATCTTTAATTAATATATATATATATATATATATATATATATATATATATATATATATATATATATATATATATATATATATATATATATATATATATATATATATATATATATATATATGTATATATATATATATATATATATATATATATACACACAGAGAGAGAAAGACAGAGGGAGAGTGAGAGAGAAAAACCAGCCCATCCCCCCTTAAAATGCATAAAATCATCTAAATATAGCTAGCATACAATAAAAAAGACGTCCCCGATACAGAAGGGGTTAATGGTAGCGAGTTTAAAGAACCAGCTAGAGTAGAGCAGATCTCCAGGCCCAGCGTTGCCAAATTAGCTGCTTTCTCCCTAGACCTAGAGGTATTTACTTCGATCTAGTGGCAAATGTTTACATCTAGCAACATTAATTCTAGCGATATTCAGGAGATTTAGGTTATTTGACCGATATTCTAGATATTGAGTCAATTTGCTAGTGATTTTCGACATTAATTTACGTAATATCTAATGGCCTTCTAGCGACTTTTGAGAATGGGTCTAGCGGTATTTTGTCATGATATGGTAACCCGGGAAGCAGTGCCAACACCTCAATTGCTCCCCAACCATCGTAGTGGACGGGTTATCAGTGTGTGTCTTGCTCTTCCTGACTCTCGTGCTCGCTCGCTCTCTGGCTTTCGTGCTCTCTCTCTCTCTCTCTCTCTCTCTCTCTCGTGCTCTCTCTCTCTTTCTCTCGCTCTCTCTCTCTCTCTCTCTCTCTCTCCGTCAACATTAATCGGCAATGCGTGTTTACAACTTTTGTGATACACTTTTTATACGATTTCAGTTAAAACACAATTATCTTCAGCCTAGTTACCAATATCAATGCAAATACTGTATATAGGAGGATAAAAGTGGGTAAAAAGTGTGGTAACATTCTAGATATGTAAAGTTGCAGAACAAATAAATTGTAGAAAAGTATAATACAACAGAAGTGATATATATAAAATAATAATAATAATAGTATTAATAATAGTTGTTGTTGTTGTTGTTGTTCCCCAAGCTGCCTGGCCGAACAGCCCCAAGGCTCCGAGCAAGGCCAAGGCCAAAACCGAGCGCCCCTACAGAA
The DNA here is from genome assembly GCA_032716605.1 of Paralithodes platypus. Classification (NCBI taxonomy): domain Eukaryota; kingdom Metazoa; phylum Arthropoda; class Malacostraca; order Decapoda; family Lithodidae; genus Paralithodes; species Paralithodes platypus. Next base: position 18,587,150 of record CM064534.1, read on the forward strand.
CCATCCCTGCAGACCACAATAAAGCCTGGGTGACCGAAGCCACTCCATGGCGGGGAGCTGAGGAGGGTGCGGAAACGCCCGGGAAACCAAAGCCCCACCCAGGACCCTGTGCCCCTCAGCAATTATGAAGAGAAAGTTGAGGGGCAAAGGAAAAAATGTGACGCTTTGGCTTCCAATCTTGGTAGATTGGGAGGTCAATCCACGGAAAAGACTCCGTCACTTGAGATCTAGAAAACATATAAGTAAAAGGAACAGTCAGAGTAAGCTATGGGTATGGCAAGATCGCTCAGTTCTCACTCTGATAGACCAGCCCATCACCACATGACTAGAACCCAATCTTCTCAGCATCAGCTAGGAAAGGCCCTAGAAAGCCTCCTTTGGCGGTGGGGATAGCTCCCCTATTTCAACTCCTTTCGGGGTAATAATAGTAATAATAGTAATACTAATTGATTGATTGTTTATTTGTACCCACGAGTGGGCGAAGACATAAGTTGGTCGATACAATAATAATAATGTAATTTCAGTATTAACAAGAGGGTAAAATATAATGTAAGACAGTTAAATGACAAGCATATGAGGACTAATAGTTTGTCCTTCAAATAGTAATACTTATGATACAAATTATAGTACTAATAATGATACAAATTATAATATTTATATTAGAAAGTGTATATATTCATAAACTAATAATAATAATGGGAACAAATATAAAACAATAATTATTACATATATAATTATGTAAAAATAAATATATTAATACATAAATATAATAATATACAGTATACCGGTATATAACAACAATGTATTGTAAATATATAATTACAGTATCAATCTTACTGACAAAGCTGTGGCATAATAATAATAATAATAATAATAATAATATTAATAATAATAATATTAATAATTGTAATAATAATAATATAAATAATAATAATAATAATAATAATAATATGTACTGTATATACAGTACATATTATAATAATAATAATAATAATTATAATAATAATAATAATATGTACTGTATATACAGTATAGTTATCAGTAATAATTGGAGTTGTGTCTTCGCCATCAATTTCTCTCTCTCCCAATATCGGGTGTACAGTTGGCCAAATAAGTACCTTTGCCAATATATTCCTTGGTCTATGGTAACACCTGCCGAAAGGGGAGTTAAGGGGGGGGGGGGGTTGTTTTTCTGGCCTTCTCCCTCATGTTTAGCCTCATTAGTTTTGAGCTTATTAGACGTTTGGCCGATTAGCTTGGCGTTATTTAGATATTTCGTCCCATTTGTTTGCAAATATTAGGACCTTTCATGAAATTTAGGTGTCGATTTCCATTCCTGGCAAGCGATAACGAGCCTGCAATGTATGAGGAACCGGCCGAAAGCTATCGAAAAATGTACACATTTATCTTGGAGGAAGGTCTTGTTTTTTTTCTTTAAAGCTTGATGGAGGTCTAAGGAGCAAACTAAAAATAAATAACTATAATAATCATAAAACGATAAAATATTAAACATATAAATCCCCCCTCAATGTGTCTATGTAGAAAACGCACACACTACCTTGGATTAATTATAGTCGGTTCAATTTCAGGGGACGGTTTTTATTTCCCCTATTTTATTTCTTCAAGTATTACAATGGTTCTGTAGCGAGATATGATTTTAAGGGGACAGTGGCTGTTTTTTTGGTTAATTAATGCATTCATTCATGTTTTAGTTTCCCCGCTAGACATCCCTCAAACTTAGAAAAACATCCCCTAGGGGCCCCCCCCCTTTACAAATCATCTTGAGGGGGGGGCCCTCAAGATGATTTGTAAATTTTTCAGTAGAAAAATGTCCCGGCCGAAGGCCAATTCCTCTTATAACTACAGGCTCGCTATCACTCGCCAGGAAAAAATTGACACATAAATGGCACGATTGGTCTTAAAATTTACAACGAAATAGGACGAAAGGTCTTAAAATCGCCAAACTAATGGGCCTAACGTCTTAAAATCTGAACACTAAGAGGGCTAAACATGAGGAAGAAGGGGGGACCAGAAAAGCGACCCATCTCCCCTTAATTATGAACACTTGGCATTAAACCCTTCACCACCATTACGTAGTTTCCATCATAGTCTGGTTACCATTAAACGATGTTCTTTAGTTTGTAATCTACCTCTAGGGCTCGAATAGGTAAATACGATCTAAATAAACCCTCTAAGTAACACAGGTCCTTCTTAAACTGCATAAGATCTTCTATTTTGTGTATAATCTACAACTCATTTGTATAATCTACGACTCATAGGGGTAAATACGATCTCAATAAACCCTCTTAGCAACATAGGTCCTTCTGAAACTGCATAACATCTGTTAACTATAACCAGAATCAAAGGTAGAAAGGTGTCTCGGTGCTGAAGGGGTTAGGGGGAGATTTTAAGTTAAGTTTTTTTTCTAGACCCCTTCTCCCTCATGTTTAGCCATATTTCGTTTTGAGATTTTTTAAAGATGGTTTCCCCATTAGTTTGGTGTCTTTAAGAACTTTCGCCCCATTTCTGTAAAATTTAAGACCTTTCGTGCCATTTAGGTGACGACTTTTTCCTGGCGAGCGAAAGTGAGCCTGTATTTTCAGAGTAATCGGCCTTTGGCCGGGACATTTTTATACCGAAACATGTACACATTTATCTCAAAGGGGGGTCTTGGGATTAGTTTTTTAAGCTTGATGGAGGTCTAGGGAGCGAACTGAAAACCTGCCCTTAACATGACAGACACAGTAGGTTCACATCAATAAATCATCTACTAACGCATTATATATATTTCTCCGGTGAAAATAATTGTGTTGTGCATTATGTCTGGTTGGTGCCACAGGCTATAATTATTTCCTATTAAAAAGAGAGACAGGATATCACGTATTTGGCTATCGGTGCAAAACTAACTCAACATGAGCATGGCGCAAACAGTGAAAGCTGTTAGCTTCGTTAATATATTGTATACCAATATATATATACATATATATATATATATATATATATACCGTATATATAAATATATATATATATATATATATATATATATATATATATATATATATATATATATATATATATATATATATATATATATGTATATATATATATATATAGATAGATAGATATATAGATGTATATATATATATATATATATATATATATATATATATATATATATATATATATATATATATACATATACAGTATATATATATATATATATATATATATATATATATATATATATATATATATATATATATATATATATATATATATATTTTCTTTAATACATACGAGGTTGAAAGAAATGGCAATTTCTGCATTGGAAATTTTATTATTCAAAGTTTCCAGGTCTCTGATGAGTTTTCGCTGGGTGGCAGGAAGTAGATGAAGGAGATGAGCAAAATTCATGGTGGTACAGGGTTACATTAATGTACATAATGATACAGGATATACGACGCGTTTCACTGGACAACCAGCATTATCAAGTAAGGATAGAATGATATAAAAGGTAAACAGGAAGGGTATATATAGAGGGTGGAGGATCAGAGGAGGCGAAAAGCAGGGAGCAAAAGTCTGCTATTGGTGGAGGGGTATTCTAGGAGAGAGAAAGATAGAACCGCTTCACGCATGCGCACTGGATGCGGGATGGTGGTCGGTTGGCGGGGTCGAAGCTGATTGGCTGCGTGTCGAGGGGCGTGGCCTAACTTGCGTAGTACGTGTGGCGCCCGCAGAAGACGAAGCTGAAGGAGGTTGCGTGGGGGTTGCGTCAAGGGCACCGGGGGGCGAGGGGCGGTGTTAGGTCCTGTAGGAAAGTGCCTTTTCGCAGAAGGAAGGATCTGAAGGTTCAGAGTTTGGTTGTTGATGTTGGGATGTAAGGCTTGGATATATAATGCTTCGAGTATAGGTAATCTCCTTGGGTCACTTTCTTTATCGAGTATGGTGGTGTGTTTCTCTAACTCATTGCGTGTGAGGTGGGGGTGGTTAGGGGTGAGATAGTGGTCTTTGATGGCTCCAGCCTGAAGGTGAAGAGTTAACCGACGTGAAAGACGAGTCTGCGTCATACCAATATAGGAATGAGGTCCACAGTCCTCATAATTACAGGTATGTTGGTAAATGACGTGATCGTCGGTCATCGGGCTCTTTATCTTGGTGGAAGCTGGTTTGTTGCGGAGAACGAGGTTGGAGGTCTTGGGGGATTTGTAATAAATTATTAATTTGATTTTGTTTTCCGGGTTGGATGGGTGGACATGCATGGAGATTATTTCTTTTAAGACGGTGTTACGACCTGGCACTCGGGTACACAAGGGCTCTCAATCAGGACTCGAATTCGGCTCGCTGCCACAACGGAAACACACGATCCCAACCCCTGAGTACTGCCAGCCGAACAAAAAACACCAATACCCTCCAGAGTTCAATCTGCTATAACGGGGTATACAAGAACTCGGTACTAGTGTTCAACAACAGACTAATAAAGAGACAGGAATTCTCTAGTCTGGTCAACAATCAAACAAAGAAGTAAGAAACAACAACACCAAAGAATAGTGTTGGCCGAAGCCGAAGTAATCCACCCTTGACTAAGAACTTAAGAAGTCCTCCACCCTCTACTTCGGATCGGCACTATTACGTTACGTTAATTAATAGTCCTTAAGCATCGAGCAAGGAATCTTCTGAAAAAAGTTAGATGCTTCTCGGATGCTCGTAAGAAGTACGTATCGGATTTTGAACAGTAATTCAATAAGAAAAACACTGGCAATTAAATACTATTAAAGGTTTAAATTGGCATAAGAATAATTAAAAGAATATGCAATAGTAAATGGCAAACATTAAAAAGAAGTACTCCGCAAATGCAACGGCAATAGCCTACTCGGATTGTGCTCGTGGGCCACTAATCACTAAAGTAGCCAAGCTTGCAACACATGAAATCAATAGTGCATAAACAATATCATACATAAGGAAAGCTTCAATACTATTCTGTATCTACTAATCGAGTAAAGTCTAGCTGGGGTACTGTGGGCAAAAGGTAGCAGTGACTGAGCAAAAACGGCTCGTAGCCTAGCGAAGTCCTCACAACTGTTTAAAGTATTACGTTAACACTAACAAGTGCACTTTGAGAAATCCAGATCCCTTGTATCTGGTTTTCTCCCGGCTCCTTGACAAAGTAAAAACAAGCTGTTAATAAAATACAGGGTGGTTAGGCTCTTGCCCTCACGCACTGTAAATTATTAACTCAACACAGTCAGCCGCGAAGACAACCTAGGCTTCACTGAACCGAAACGAGTATGCAGGTTTATCGCTTAACCACTGCATCAAACAACAACTCGTAACACAGAAAAGCCTTACCCCAGTCTAGCATTACCTAGACTAGCAGAAAACAGGAATAATAATAATAACACACAGGGAAATGCATAGACAAGTGCAACAAACATAAATCAATCCTATTCTAAGTTAACCCTTCCAAAATAGGCTATCTAATAGGCATGTATCTCATGAGAACTCAAGCGATAATACGTTGGCTGACTAGCTCTGCACCAACGGGACCATGGAAGTTAAAAAGGGTAGGGAAAAGAGGAGATAAGAATGTAAGGTAGTAGAGAAAGTTCACATCAGTCAGAAGAATATATAGTTAGCAAGGGAAATGAGAAGTCGCTCTGCCTAATGAGTTCTGATCAAAAAATGGCTAGACTTCCCTTTTTATACTCGGCCCTCTAGTGAGCCCAACGTGAACTACTAAGGACCGCCCACTGACAATCATTACGTAATTTCTCTCTCTCCTCTGGGATAGACAAAGGCTTTCCTAGCACTGAGGGGAGGGGGGAGGGGGGGGGGAGTGCTAGTGAGTTAGGCCCACCTCCCGCATGGCGCACCCACTGACCCCCAACTGTGGCTGCCGCTTCTCCCATCATTACAAATAAGTTTTACACACAATACTTATAACTAATGATATAAAATAGAACTCGTTGACTCAGATGAAAACAAAATACATATTCATATTACTTATAGTACAACGGCTCACATGAACTAAGTTAGGAAACTCTACATAGACTACAGCCAAAGTTCCTGCCCTGACGATCCTAGCGAGAGTGGGGCATGACTAGGCGTTCTGTACAGCATGCTCACACTGGACATGCGTCACACCTCCCCCAAGATTTTACTTGCTCAACCCTGAGCTAAAATCTGACAAACACAGAACCCCATCAAGCCCCTCACGCCCAGCGTCCCAGCGACCGCATGGCACTAAAACAAAGCTGGGTTTATCACCAAAACACATCTTAATATTGACCGGAAATTCAGATTGTGTAACTCCTCCGAACAATAGCAAAAAGACACAATATCATGCTCCCAGAGCGAGCTTACAGCAGCTCAGCCGTTTGATAGTTCGTGGACTACTCAAACTCTATAGGCTATGACAAACTTATACCTATATCAAAAGAAAGAGTTTTTTATATGATTTTTATATTTTAATATGTTTTTCCCGGCTGCACTATAAGGGCAGCCTATTTTCCTCCACTCAAACCCACACACCTGTGATAGCCTACGACTGATCATCCACCCTTGATAAACAATCCGCGATCACATTGTCACATCCAGCAATATGACGGATGTCCAGGATATACTCCTGCAACATCAAAGACCACCTGGTCAGTCTCATATTGCGATTGTGAAATTGATTCAGGAATCTCAAAGGGTGATGATCAGTGTAGATAACCACGACTGGGCCATAGGCTGGAACATACACCTCGAAGTGCCTGAGCGACAGCACAATCGCCAGTAATTCCTTTTCTATTGTAGAATAGTTCTTTTGTGCAGCATTGAACTTCTTAGAAAAGAAACTTACGGGGCGTTCCACACCTTCATTGTCTGTCTGTAGCAAGACGGCACCAGCCCCTACACCACTAGCATCTGTTGCCAGCTGAAAAGGCCTGTTAAAGTCTGGGGCCCTGAGTATCGGGTGAGTACATAGCAAATGTTTCACCAAAGTGAAAGCCTTTTCACACTCAGGTGCCCACAAAAACTTTTTGTCTTTAGATAACAAATCTGTGAGAGGTGCCAACACCGTTGAGTAACCTTTTATGATGCGTCTGTAGTAGCCTATCATACCCAAGAATCTCATAATCTGCTTCTTGGTTGTTGGGTGCGGAAATTTATTGATAGCCTGTACCTTGTTCTGAGGAGGGCACACCTGTCCCCTTCCCACTACAAACCCAAGGTACTGCACAGTGGCTTTTACGAAGTCACACTTTGCCAAATTTACTACCAGACCTGCTTCACTAAGTTTCCGGAACAAGGTCTCAAGGTGCTCACAATGGCTCTCAAAGTCGTCATCATAAATGATTACATCGTCCAAATATACGGTGCAATTTGGAATGTCCTTTACAATTTCATTCATCAGGTTCTGAAACGTTGCTGGTGCATTCTTAAGTCCGTAAGGCATAACATTGCACCGGTAGGTACTCCCGTCCACAACAAAACCACATACCTCTTTAGCACGCTCGGACAAAGGTACTTGCCAGTAACCTTTTACTAAATCTACTTTAGACAAAAAACGAGCATTACCAATTTTGTCAACACTATCATCAACCCGAGGAAGAGGATATGGGTTAGTTGGAGTCAAACCGTTTAACCTACGGAAATCAATACAAAAGCGTACCTTGCCATCTGGCTTAGGCTGCAGTGTTACAGGGGAAGTCCACTTAACTGTGCCTTTCTCTATCAACCCTCTACCGAGCATATACTCCAACTCATCCCTCAGAGCTGGTAGTTTTATGGGGGGCACACGGTACGGGATTGACTTAAAGGGTAGATGGTCCCCCACATCAACATCATGCATAGCCTGAGTAGTGAGGCCTGGGTGTTCAGCAAATACAGTGGGGTATGAACCGAACAACTGACGGATAGCATCAAACTGCGGCTCAGGCAAATGAGCTATAGCCTCGTCAGCCCTTAGGCTCGAGTTCCCCGCCCACTGATCCGCTGAAACATGTTGATCCCAGCTATCCTCCTCTGAAGCTTGACTGTCCCCCTCTCCTTCTCCACCACGGCCGCAACAAGCCAACACAGGGACAGTGAGAGGCTCAGAGGGGCGCCTCACATACTCTTTAATAAGGTTCACGTGACATAACTGGTTCTTTTTCCTCCTGTCTGGAGTGGCAACAAGGTAATCTAAGTCTGAAATTTGTTCTACAATTATATAAGGTCCAGTGTACTTCGCAGAGAGGGGGTTACCAACCAAAGGCAACAAAATTAATACCTCTTGTCCTACAGTGAACTTCCGGAGCCTCACTTTGCGATCATACCTGTCCTTCATCAAAGCTTGTGATTCTGTCAAATTTCTACCTGCCATCTCCAGACTCTTAAGCATGCGCTCACGGCTTTCAAGCACATACTTTAATAATGGACAAGGCTGCACAGTCCCCTCCCAAATTTCTTTCAGCATGTTAAGGGGGCCCCTGACACGGTGTCCAAAAATCAGCTCGTTTGGACTAAATCCCAGGCTCTCACCAGGTACCTCCCGAGCAGCAAACAGCACATAAGGCAATCCAAGATCCCAATCCATACCGTTGTCAGCACAATAACACCTGAGCATGCTTTTAAGTGTAGCATGCCACCGCTCAAGCACCCCTTGACTCTCAGGGTGATACGCTGACGATACTACTGCTCGTATCCCATGCTGTTGCATTGTTTGCTTGAACATGTTGGAGGTGAAATTAGATCCCTGATCAGACTGAATCTCCTCCGGGTACCCGTACCTTGAGAAGTACCACAACAAGTTACTGACTACCGTCTTAGCCATTCCATTTTTCATAGGGTATGCATCGGGGTATCTAGTGGCAACATCCATTATGGTTAACAAAAATTTATTTCCCGCCTTAGTGGGAGGGAGTGGACCAACCATGTCAACAATAATTTTACTAAAGGGTGGCCCAATCACAGGAATAGGGTGTAACGGAGCCTTAGGAATAACTTGGTTCGGTTTCCCGACACGTTGACAAATATCACAGGAGTTTATCCATGACTGCACATGAGACTTCATCCCCGGCCACCAAAACAATTTCCCCAAAGCCGCCACCGTTTTTCTCACCCCTAGATGTCCTGCCAGTGGTGTGTCATGCGCCAACCTCAGTAGGCTATCCCTACACTCCCGTGGCACCACCAACTGGTCCACTACTCCGGACCCCTTTTGCCAACTACGTTTAGGGTCTTGAAAACGCCTATAAAGGATGCCTTCTAAATAAAAAAAATCTCCTGGCTGTGCATCGCCGTCCTCGTCGAGCTCTACAGCTCCATTAGCACACGTTTGGAGCTCAGGGTCCTCTAGTTGCAACCGACGTATATCTGAGGGTGCCAAGCGATCTAACTGCTCCCGGAGCAATGCATGACCTTCCCCGATACTGGGCTGCTCCCTCTGTCTCTCTCGATGTACATAACGTTGCTGTCGTGGAGACTCGTCATGCCCAGCCTCGTCACTCTCGATGACAGGCCCAGGGGCTACTCCAGAATTAAGTAATGGTGCTAATACTGAATCACCCAGGAGAGCCGCCGAGTCAAAACTCTTAAAACCAACTCCAGCTTTAGCCTCCTCCTGTTGATCGTTCCTCCGCTGGTCTGAAGACGGAGGACTAGGCTGTGACACTTTAGCTGCCCGAGCTCGGGTGACAACACACGCCATGGGTTGTGTCTGGCACCGCTCGACCCACTCTTGCTCTTGCCTACTCACGTCGGCCGGCCTCTCGGCAACGACTAAGGGTAGAACCTCAGAAGCGGGCATTGCAAAGTCGTTGCCGAGAAGAAGGTCGACGCCCTCCACTGGCAGTTTCTCCACAATCCCGACATCCAATTCACGTGCCACACCATCCACCTCCAACTCCAACCGCACCAGCGGGTATGACCGAGTTGCATTAATACCCTGCACCACTACCACCCGAGCCGCGTTTATAGGGTAGCCAGTCAAGTTTTTCATCAGAGTCTGGGAAGCACCTGTATCACGCAAGACCTCTACTCCATGCTTGCGCCCCGCCCACATCACGCAACCCCGCCCTCTATGGTCGCAAAAAACATCCTGAGCAGGGTTCGAGCCTCCCAGGTGCTTCTGCATTGGCTGTGCCTCAGCCTCTGACGAACTGCCCCAGGCAAACTCAGATGACTTCGGAGACACACCAATGTTGCAGGCCAAAGACACAGCTGCTGTAGGTGGTTTGCTAGGACAGACTCTTGCAAAGTGCCCCTTTTTATGACAATGATAACACTCCAACTCCCCTTTGGGCTTCCCTTGGTACTGGGAAGGGCCCGGCCCCTTCTTAAATGGGACGGTGCTAGTCTTGTGGTCAGTCTTGGTATCATGGCTCTTGTACTTGTTTGCATAAGGTATATCACTAACTCGGGTGGGTGGGGCGTCACGCCCCTTGTTACCTGCCTCACTACGCTGGGCAGACCCGCACCCACGAATTAGTGATAGCCGGAGGTCAGCCATCTCAGCTGCCTCCTGTAGAGTTTTTGGGTTCTTTTCTTTAATAGTTAAAGTCATTTCTGCACCAGTACACTTATAAAACTGCTCGAGCAGAAACAGCTCAGTCAACTGTTCGGCCGTCTCAGCTTTCTCAGAATGTGTCCAGTTTTTAAGTGCATCTTTTAAGTCCCGGGCATGTTCAAGAAAGGTCACCTCCCTCGTCTTTGTAACACCCCGAAACTTCAATCGATATGTTTCCGGTTGCAACTCGTATGCCCGTAGGACAGCTCTCTTCAATTCTGGGTAGTCAATGCAAGACTCTAAAGGCAGTGCATCATAAGCCTTCAGACCCTTACCCGTAAGTCTTGAGGAGACTAGAGCTGCCCACTTCTCTTCAGGCCAATTATGCTCCCTACATTTCTTCTCAAAACGATTAAAAAATTCTGTGACTTCAGTTTCACTAAATACCGGCACCAATTTGACTAATTGGGCCAAGGACTGTTCTCTTACTTGGCCCTCATGGCCCATCCAAGTCCCTGTCGACTCTGCACGAGACTTATCTAAATCTAATTTAGCACAATATTTCTCCGAGTCGTACCTAAGCTCAGCCTCATGCCTCCTAACCTCAATCTCATGCCTCCTCGTCTCATCCTCCTGCCTCCTGGTCTCATTCTCCTGCCTCCTGGTCTCATCTTCCTGCTTCCTAGCCTCAATCTTAGCAAGCTCAAGTCTAAATACCATATCTGGAGACAGGCAGGAAGAGGGAGCTGCCACTACTGAAGGAGGGGGGGCAAAAACTGGGGAACCACCATGTGCACCACCCGAGGGCACTCCAATCTGCCAATTCTCATCCCTCTGTGGGAGAGTGCTAACCTCCGGTAACTGAGTGGACGGCACTGTGGGAGTCGAGTGAGAGGGGATCTGGGGAGGAACCCCCCCAAACGCCCTCTCCTCCGAAACCCCATGTCGCCCACGCAACACCCAGGAAATCAGCTCCCCCTTGGACATCCCTACTACATTGGAAATGCCCAAAACCTTGGCTATCAGGTGCAAGCCACAAACATCCACCCCAGTCAGCCTCTCCTCCGTCACGTGGTACCGCTTACTCACAAAAACTCTAGCATCCTCCTCACTGGTTACTAACGGCACACCTTCAAATGGCATCTCTCGCTCATCGTCAGTGCTAATGCACGACATACTGAAGTCCACAACAAAATTCTCGAGACAAAAGTGTTAAACTTCCTATGCAAGCACTAATTACTAAATTAACTGGAGTCTCTTAAATGCTTTACTAATTGCCATACAAAAAAAATATTCTTCAATATGCACGCTAAAATACAAACAAACAAATGTTGTACAACTCTGCAAAAATGTATACTGTTCACAAAATCCTAAGCAAGGTCGCCATTTGTTACGACCTGGCACTCGGGTACACAAGGGCTCTCAATCAGGACTCGAATACGGCTCGCTGCCACAACAGAAACACACGATCCCAACCCCTGAGTACTGCCAGCCGAACAAAAAACACCAATACCCTCCAGAGTTCAATCTGCTATAACGGGGTATACAAGAACTCGGTACTAGTGTTCAACAACAGACTAATAAAGAGACAGGAATTCTCTAGTCTGGTCAACAATCAAACAAAGAAGTAAGAAACAACAACACCAAAGAATAGTGTTGGCCGAAGCCGAAGTAATCCACCCTTGACTAAGAACTTAAGAAGTCCTCCACCCTCTACTTCGGATCGGCACTATTACGTTACGTTAATTAATAGTCCTTAAGCATCGAGCAAGGAATCTTCTGAAAAAAGTTAGATGCTTCTCGGATGCTCGTAAGAAGTACGTATCGGATTTTGAACAGTAATTCAATAAGAAAAACACTGGCAATTAAATACTATTAAAGGTTTAAATTGGCATAAGAATAATTAAAAGAATATGCAATAGTAAATGGCAAACATTAAAAAGAAGTACTCCGCAAATGCAACGGCAATAGCCTACTCGGATTGTGCTCGTGGGCCACTAATCACTAAAGTAGCCAAGCTTGCAACACATGAAATCAATAGTGCATAAACAATTATCATACATAAGGAAAGCTTCAATACTATTCTGTATCTACTAATCGAGTAAAGTCTAGCTGGGGTACTGTGGGCAAAAGGTAGCAGTGACTGAGCAAAAATGGCTCGTAGCCTAGCGAAGTCCTCACAACTGTTTAAAGTATTACGTTAACACTAACAAGTGCACTTTGAGAAATCCAGATCCCTTGTATCTGGTTTTCTCCCGGCTCCTTGACAAAGTAAAAACAAGCTGTTAATAAAATACAGGGTGGTTAGGCTCTTGCCCTCACGCACTGTAAATTATTAACTCAACACAGTCAGCCGCGAAGACAACCTAGGCTTCACTGAACCGAAACGAGTATGCAGGTTTATCGCTTAACCACTGCATCAAACAACAACTCGTAACACAGAAAAGCCTTACCCCAGTCTAGCATTACCTAGACTAGCAGAAAACAGGAATAATAATAATAACACACAGGGAAATGCATAGACAAGTGCAACAAACATAAGTCAATCCTATTCTAAGTTAACCATCCCAAAATAGGCTATCTAATAGGCATGTATCTCATGAGAACTCAAGCGATAATACGTTGGCTGACTAGCTCTGCACCAACGGGACCATGGAAGTTAAAAAGGGTAGGGAAAAGAGGAGATAAGAATGTAAGGTAGTAGAGAAAGTTCACATCAGTCAGAAGAATATATATAGTTAGCAAGGGAAATGAGAAGTCGCTCTGCCTAATGAGTTCTGATCAAAAAATGGCTAGACTTCCCTTTTTATACTCGGCCCTCTAGTGAGCCCAACGTGAACTACTAAGGACCGCCCACTGACAATCATTACGTAATTTCTCTCTCTCCTCTGGGATAGACAAAGGCTTTCCTAGCACTGAGGGGAGGGGGGAGGGGGGGGGGAGTGCTAGTGAGTTAGGCCCACCTCCCGCATGGCGCACCCACTGACCCCCAACTGTGGCTGCCGCTTCTCCCATCATTACAAATAAGATTTACACACAATACTTATAACTAATGATATAAAATAGAACTCGTTGACTCAGATGAAAACAAAATACATATTCATATTACTTATAGTACAACGGCTCACATGAACTAAGTTAGGAAACTCTACATAGACTACAGCCAAAGTTCCTGCCCTGACGATCCTAGCGAGAGTGGGGCATGACTAGGCGTTCTGTACAGCATGCTCACACTGGACATGCGTCACAACGGCCTCGTCATTTTTGTGTTCAGAGGACATAAAATTGCGGTAGAAGATCTTAATTTCATTGGGGGGTCAATGTTGGGAGGGCTTTGGGTGTACCATTTTTCAAGATGGTGGTTGATGGTGCTGGAGATGTCGGAGTTGGAGTATCCGTTATTTACTAAAACTTGGGATAGTCTTTCTAGTTCCTGGTGGGTGTCGGCCCAGGTAGAGCAGTGCGTGAGGGCTCTCCTAACATAGGCGGAGATGGAGGATAGAAGATAACGGCGGGGGCATTCACTATCGCTGTTGAGGCATTGTCCTGTGTTAGTTGGTTTAATGTAGACGGTGGTTTTGAACCCATGGTCGTTCAGAGCTATGAGGATGTCGAGGAAGGGGAGTTGTCCATTGTTTGATTTTTCAAAGGTGAAGTTAAGTCCGGAGGAGGTCATGAAGCGACGCTGGAGTTCCTGTAGTTCGTGGAGGTCCTTGATTTGCACGAATATGTCATCCACGTATCTACAGTAGACGGCGGGTCATTGGGTAGCTAGGAGCTCTTCCTCGATGGTACCCATAAAAAAGTTCGCAATCAGACTTTTGCCCCCTGATTTTCGCCTCCTCTGATCCTCCATATCCCTCTATATATACCCTTCCTGTTTACCTTTTATATCATTCTATCCTTACTTGATAATGCTGGTTGTCCAGTGAAACGCGTCGTATATCCTGTATCATCATGTACATTAATGTAGTAACCCTGTACCACCATGAATTTTGCTCATCTCCTTCATCTACTTCCTGCCACCCAGCGAAAACTCATCAAAGACCTGGAAACTTTGAATAATAAAATTTCCAATGCAGAAATTGCCATTTCTTTCAACCTCGTATGTATTAAAGAAAATATATATATATATATATATATATATATATATAAATATATATATATATATGGTATATATATATATATATATATATATATATATATACAGTATATGTATATATATATATACGTATATATATATATATATATATATATATATATATATATATATATATATCTTATATATCTTATATATCTATATCTATCTATCTATCTATCTATATATATATATATATCTATGTAGATATATATATATATATATTATATATACGGTATGTATATATATATATGTATATATATATATATATATATATATATATATATATATATATAATATATATAGTATTATATACAGTATATATATATATATATATATATATATAGATATATATATATATATATATATATATATATATATATATATATAATATATATATATATAATATATATATATATATATATATATATATATATATTGGTACAATATATTAAATATATTATTGAAGCTAACAGCTTTCACTGTTTGCGCCATGCTCATGTTGAGTTAGTTTTGCACCGATAGCCAAATACGTGATATCCTGTCTCTCTTTTTAATAGGAAATAATTATAGCCTGTGGCACCAACCAGACATAATGCACAACACAATTATTTTCACCGGAGAAATATATATAATGCGTTAGTAGATGATTTATTGATGTGAACCTACTGTGTCTGTCATGTTAAGGGCAGGTTTTCAGTTCGCTCCCTAGACCTCCATCAAGCTTAAAATACTAACCCCAAGACCCCCCTTTGAGATAAATGTGTACATGTTTCGGTATAAAAATGTCCCGGCCAAAGGCCGATTACTCTGAAAAGTCAGGCTCACTATCGCTCGCCAGGAAAAGTCGTCACCTAAATGGCACGAAAGGTCTTAAATTTTACAGAAATGGGGCGAAAGATCTTAAAGACACCAAACTAATGGGGCAAACATCTTTAAAAAATCTCAAAACAAAATATGGCTAAACATGAGGGAGAAGGGGTCTAGAAAAAAAACTTAAGTTAAAATCTCCCCTTAACCCCTTCAGCACCGAGACACCTTTCTACCTTTGATTCTGGTTATAGTTAACAGATGTTATGCAGTTTCAGAAGGACCTATGTTGCTAAGAGGGTTTATTGAGATCGTATTTACCCATTCGAGCCCTAGAGGTAGATTACAAACTAAAGAACATCGTTTAATGGTAACCAGACTATGATGGAAACTACGTAATGGTGGTGAAGGGTTTAATGCCAAGTGTTCATAATTAAGGGGAGATGGGTCGCTTTTCTGGTCCCCCCTTCTTCCTCATGTTTAGCCCTCTTAGTATTCAGATTTTAAGACGTTAGGCCCATTTGTTTGGCGATTTTAAGACCTTTCGTCCTATTTCGTTGTCAATTTTAAGACCAATCGTGCCATTTATGTGTCAATTTTTTCCTGGCGAGTGATAGCGAGCCTGTAGTTATAAGAGGAATTGGCCTTCGGCCGGGACATTTTTCTACTGAAAAATTTACAATTCATCTTGAGGGGAGGGGGGGGGGGGTCTAGGGGATGTTTTTCTAAGTTTGAGGGATGTCTAGCGGGGAAACTAAAACATGAATGAATGCATTAATTAACCAAAAAAACAGCCACTGTCCCCTTAAAATCATATCTCGCTACAGAACCATTGTAATACTTGAAGAAATAAAATAGGGGAAATAAAAACCGTCCCCTGAAATTGAACCGACTATAATTAATCCAAGGTAGTGTGTGCGTTTTCTACATAGACACATTGAGGGGGGATTTATATGTTTAATATTTTATCGTTTTATGATTATTATAGTTATTTATTTTTAGTTTGCTCCTTAGCCCTCCATCAAGCTTTAAAGAAAAAAAACAAGACCTTCCTCCAAGATAAATGTGTAAATTTTTCGATAGCTTTCGGCCGGTTCCTCATACTGTACATTGCAGGCTCGTTATCGCTTGCCAGGAATGGAAATCGACACCTAAATTTCATGAAAGGTCCTAATATTTGCAAACAAATGGGACGAAATATCTAAATAACGCCAAGCTAATCGGCCAAACGTCTAATAAGCTCAAAACTAATGAGGCTAAACATGAGGGAGAAGGCCAGAAACCCCCCCCCCCCTTAACTCCCCTTTCGGCAGGTGTTACCATAGACCAAGGAATATATTGGCTAAGGTACTTATTTGGCCAACTGTACACCCGATATAGGGAGAAAGAGAAATTGATGGCGAAGACACAACTCCAATTATTACTGATAACTATACTGTATATACAGTACATATTATTATTATTATTATTATTATTATTATTATTATTATTATTATTATAAGAACATAAGAACATAAGAAAATGGGAGTCTGCAGAATGCCGATTAGCCTAAGCAAGGCCGATCCCTGTCCCACACAACCCCAATTACAAAGCCCAATTATAGGCTCAACACTCTAATACCCTGAGGATCATCTTACCAAAACGGTTAGAGATTAACGCAGGATTACGGTGTCTGCAGAGCGCTGATTGGCCCAACCCGGCTGATCCCCCTTCACACCCAACCCTTCTCGTCCATATGCTTATCCAATTTTATCTTAAAGCTCCCTACCGTTTTTAATCCCACTATAGCACTTGGTAGTCCATTCCACCCATCTACAACTCTGTTACCAAACCAATATTTGCCTATATCTTTTCTGAAACGAAATTTATCTAATTTGAAACCATTGGTACGAGTTCTTTCGCTATCACTGAGCTTTAGTACATTTGTCATGTCCCCTTTGTTTATCCCACTAACCCCCTTGAACACCTCTATCATATCCCCTCTAACTCTGCGTCTCTCTAACGAATGTAAACCTAATTTCTTCAACCTTTCTTTTCATACGGAAGATTTCTAATATTATGGATAATTTTTGTCATTCTACGCTGAACTCTCTCCAATGAATCTATGTCCATTCTGTAATAAGGACACCAAAATTGGACAGCATAATCCATATGGGGTTTCACTAATGACAAGTAAAGTTTTAAGATAACATCAGCAGTTCTGTTACTCACACTCCTAGAGATGAACCCGAGAATCCTGTTTGCCTTATTACGAACGCTCATACACTGTTTTCTAGGCTTCAAATCATTGCTAACAAACACACCTAGATCTTTCTCGCAGTCTGAATTTTCTAATTCTAAATTAACTAGTTTATATTTAACATTTGTTTGCATCTTCCCTATCTTTTATACCTTGCATTTGTCAATGTTAAACTTCATCTGCCAATTTACTGACCATTCATGTAAGGTATCTAGATCCCTTTGGAGGCACTCTATATCGCTATCTGAATCAATTGATCTCCCCATTTTATTATCGTCTGCGAATTTACTTATCCTACTAGCTACTATTGTACGCTTATAATGTTATGCTGGCTACTATTGTACGCTTATAATGTTATGCTGGCTACTATTGTACGCTTATAATGTTATGCTGGCTACAATTGTAGGCTTATAATGTTATGCTGGCTACTATTATACGCTTATAATGTTATGCTGGCTACTATTATACGATTATAATGTTATGGTGGCTACTATTATACGATTATAATGTTATGCTGGCTACTATTATACGAGTATAATGTTATGCTGGCTACTATTATACGCTTATATTGTTATGCTGGCTACTATTATACGCTTATAATGTTATGCTGGCTACTATTATACGATTATAATGTTATGCTGGCTACTATTGTACGCTTATAATGTTATGCTGGCTACTATTGTACGCTTATAATGTTATGCTGGCTACTATTGTACGCTTATAATGTTATGCTGGCTACTATTGTACGCTTATAATGTTATGCTGGCTACTATTATACGCTTATAATGTTATGCTGGCTACTATTATACGATTATAATGTTATGCTGGCTACTATTATACGCTTATAATGTTATGCTGGCTACTATTATACGCTTATATTGTTATGCTGGCTACTATTATACGCTTATAATGTTATGCTGGCTACTATTATACGCTTATAATGTTATGCTGGCTACTATTATACGCTTATAATGTTATGCTGGCTACTATTATACGATTATAATGTTATGCTGGCTACTATTATACGATTATAATGTTATGCTGGCTACTATTATACGATTATAATGTTATGCTGGCTACTATTATACGATTATAATGATATGCTGGCTACTATTATACGATTATATTGTTATGCTGGCTACTATTATACGATTATAATGTTATGCTGGCTACTATTATACGATTATAATGTTATGCTGGCTACTATTATACGATTATAATGTTATGCTGGCTACTATTATACGATTATATTGTTATGCTGGCTACTATTATACATTTATATTGTTTTGCTGGCTACTATTATACGATTATAATGTTATGCTGGCTACTATTATACGCTTATAATGTTATGCTGGCTACTATTATACGATTATATTGTTATGCTGGCTACTATTATACGATTATATTGTTTTGATGGCTACTATTATACGATTATAATGTTATGCTGGCTACTATTATACGATTATAATGTTATGCTGGCTACTATTATACGATTATATTGTTATGCTGGCTACTATTATACGATTATATTGTTTTGCTGGCTACTATTATACGATTATAATGTTATGCTGGCTACTATTATACGCTTATAATGTTATGCTGGCTACTATTATACGATTATATTGTTATGCTGGCTACTATTATACGATTATAATGTTATGCTGGCTACTATTATACGATTATAATGTTATGCTGGCTACTATTATACGATTATAATGTTATGCTGGCTACTATTATACGATTATAATGTTATGCTGGCTACTATTATACGATTATAATGTTTTGCTGGCTACTATTATACGATTATAATGTTATGCTGGCTACTATTATACGCTTATAATGTTATGCTGGCTACTATTATACGATTATATTGTTATGCTGGCTACTATTATACGATTATAATGTTATGCTGGCTACTATTATACGATTATAATGTTATGCTGGCTACTATTATACGATTATAATGTTATGCTGGCTACTATTATACGATTATAATGTTATGCTGGCTACTATTATACGATTATAATGTTTTGCTGGCTACTATTATACGATTATAATGTTATGCTGGCTACTATTATACGATTATAATGTTATGCTGGCTACTATTATACGATTATATTGTTTTGCTGGCTACTATTATACGATTATAATGTTATGCTGGCTACTATTATACGCTTATAATGTTATGCTGGCTACTATTATACGATTATATTGTTATGCTGGCTACTATTATACGATTATAATGTTTTGCTGGCTACTATTATACGATTATAATGTTATGCTGGCTACTATTATACGCTTATAATGTTATGCTGGCTACTATTATACGCTTATAATGTTATGCTGGCTACTATTATACGATTATAATGTTATGCTGGTTACTATTATACGATTATAATGTTATCCTGGCTACTATTATACGATTATAATGTTATGCTGGCTACTATTATACGATTATAATGTTATGCTGGCTACTATTATACGATTATAATGTTATGCTGGCTACTTTTATACGCTTATAATGTTATGCTGGCTACTATTATACGATTATAATGTTATGCTGGCTACTTTTATACGATTATAATGTTATGCTGGCTACTATTATACGATTATAATGTTATGCTGGCTACTATTATACGCTTATAATGTTATGCTGGCTACTATTATACGATTATATTGTTATGCTGGCTACTATTATACGATTATAATGTTATGCTGGCTACTATTATACGATTATAATGTTATGCTGGCTACTATTATACGATTATAATGTTATGCTGGCTACTATTATACGATTATAATGTTATGCTGGCTACTATTATACGATTATAATGTTATGCTGGCTACTATTATACGATTATAATATTATGCTGGCTACTATTATACGATTATAATGTTATGCTGGCTACTATTATACGATTATAATGTTATGCTGGCTACTATTATACGATTATATTGTTATGCTGGCTACTATTATACAATTATAATGTTATGCTGGCTACTATTATACGATTATAATGTTATGCTGGCTACTATTATACGATTATAATGTTATGCAGGCTACTATTATACGATTATAATGTTATGCTGGCTACTATTATACGATTATAATGTTATGCTGGCTACTATTATACGATTTTAATGTTATGCTGGCTACTATTATATGATTATATTGTTATGCTGGCTACTATTATACAATTATAATGTTATGCTGGCTACTATTATACGATTATAACGTTATGCTGGCTACTATTATACGATTATAATGTTATGCTGGCTACTATTATACGATTATAATGTTATGCTGGCTACTATTATACGATTATAATCAATATAAAATGGTCCTTCAGCAATTTACAGGCTTCGAACTATCTCACGTAACCCTTTTTTACTACCACAGATCCTTCGTAAACTGCCCAAAATCGTCTAAATATAGCTAGAATATAATTTTAAAAATCGTGGAAGGTACATAAGGGGTTAATAATTCACTGATAATACAATTTATATATAAACATAATAACTATATTCGGTTTCATTTCAGCTGACGGTAAATGGAATCCCTTAGCAATTGATTTCTCGATAACTAACGGAATAATAAGAAACTACTATGTCTCTTCATCATATTAAGACCAAGTTTATATCATTAGCAACATAATTGCACTACAAAGTTTTCAAAATAACTTAAAAAAATTAATGAGAACTTTGCAATTTACCGTCAGTTGAAATGAAACAGAGTATAGACACTAGACCCCAATAAAGAGTTCAATCTTGTAAATATTCACGTTTGTATCACTAGGAGATATTAAAGAGAGGATGGTTGTTATTTTTTCTGATCCCCCCTTCTCCCTCATGTTTAGCCCCATTTTGTTTACAGATTTTAAGACGTTTGGCCAATTAGTTTTGCGATGGTGAGATTCTCGCCCCAATTTCGTAAATATTAAAACCATTATGAAGGATATATGTTAACTAAAAGGATTCATTTATATAACGTGTAGCCTTTCAATGGTAGACGTACTTCCTAAGCTGAATAACATTTTCTAGTAGTTTAGAGAATATAATAACAAGGACGTCACCGGTACTGTACATGTTAATGTTCACGTTCGTATCACAATGAAATATCTCAGTAATTATGACAACACTATTGGATGGTCCCAAATGGCTTCGCTCGTAATGCGATTTAGCAACAGCTGTTTGGAAATTGGGGATAAGTGGATTGGAATGGAAGGTCCGATAGGGTTGGAAGGGAGAGACTATTACAATCCAATTTTCTCGTATGCAACCCATTTTGTGCCAATACGTATATTAACGCTTTCGCGCACAAGTACGTGATTTGCGCCCTTTCTGGGATATTTAAAACAAATTGTGACCATCAGACGTGTTTAGAAACATTTAGTTTAGTTACTTCAACCTCTGCAGTTGTCTTTGAGTGAGCTATTGGCAGAAAACTAATTTGTGAGAGGTAATTATGAGATTAGGATAATTATATTTTTTAATGCTAAACGGGCAACCCCCGGTGCATGAAAGGGTTAACCTCTTCGGTACGATGACGTAAGTTTCATCATAATATAGTTACTATTAGACGATACACTTTAGCTTATAGTCTATTATAGGACTGAAAGGGGTAAATACTATGTCAATCAACCCTCTGAATAACATAGGTCCTTCATAAATGGCATGACATCTTCTAATGGTAAAGAGAATCAACGGTAGACAAGGTGTCATCGTGCTGAAGGGGTTACCAACAGTTTATCGTAGGCCAATTATTGTGCTAACATATTTTGTACTTGAGGGGGGATGGTTTACTGTTGAGTTAATTTTTGTTTCGTGTATTCATTATTTTTCTACTTTCCTACCTAGACCTCCATCAATCTTAAAAAAACATCCATTAGATCCCCATTCTAGATTAATTTGTAAAAAAAATCGGTAGAAAAATATCCCTTCCAAAATTACAGGATCACTTTCGTTCGCCAGGAAAAATTATCGACACCTTACATAGCGCGAAAGATCTTAATATTGACAAAGAAATAGGGAGAAAGGTCTTAAAATCGACAAACAAATGGGGCAAACATCTTAACATTTGAAAACTAATGGGGTTAAGCATGGGGAGTAGGGGGTCTAGAAAAACAACCCATCTCCTTTTAACCCTCTGACGATTATGACGCATTTTGAGCGTTTACTCCGGCTATCATTAGACGATTTTATACAGTTCTGAAAACTCATTATTAGTTAAGATGTGTTGTGTTCATTGAAGCAGGTTTTCTATTAGGCATTCAGTGTCTGGCTATGCAACTACTAAAGAGAGATTGGTCGTCTTTCTGGACACCCTTCTTCCTCATGTTTAGCCCCATTAGTTTTCAGTTTATAAGACCTTCGGCCCATTAGTTTTGCGATTTTAAGATCTTTTGCCCCATTTTTTTTCAATATTAACACTTTGGCTGCGGGCATATTTTCGCCGATTTCCGCTATATTAGGGCTCATTCAGGCAGTCCTGATTGATTAGGCAAGTGTATTCAGTCAAAAACTCGAAGAAAATAGCTTCAAATTTACATGAAATCTACCTTATGTGTGAGAATGAGACAAAAGGCAGATTGCCTGTAACCAGTTTCTCTTCCAAAGTCAAAAGAGTGACAGAACCAAATTCAAGGGACGTTGAGGTCAAAATGCCTGGACACACAAACTTTAAAGCATTTTAAGTCATAGGATGATGGAAAGAGTGCTTCATGGAGAGAGTTCCAGAGTTTACTTGTTTAGTAGAAGAAAGATAGAACATGTGCCAATTCTTGGGTGGAGAGCTGGACAGAGTAGGAGTGGGACTGTGTTGAAAGGCGGTTGCCTTGCAACAAGGATTATGTCCATTATCTGATGAATGACTCAAGACAAAATGTTAGAGTTCCTCCGTGTTGTATTTCCTTTCTTAAAACCCTGATGATGGCATACCAAATGTTGAAACATTAGCACACTCGGATGCCATAGTCTCTGATAAGAATTCGTGGACCCACTATGTTTTATTTATGTAATTAAAGCTAGCTTGATTGATTTTAGGATATAATTTGCTTTTCAATAAATAGAATATATAGATTTGAAGCTGATGTATAGGAAATGATATCCGTAAATTAGTTTCCAGAGATATGTCTCCATGTTGAGTGATACTTGAAAATTAGACAGAATGGATAAAAAACACCATCTGAGGAAGAGCACTTTATTGACAACGTTTCGCAGATAGCTTCATCAGGTGTCCATAATTAGAAATAGTTGATATCCACGACTATTTATGAGTGGGCTACAGACTATGGCATCCGAGTGTACCTAGCCCGAGGATGGTTGAACGATTTCGGTTTAAGGGGAGATGGGTCGTTTTATAGTTCCCCGTCTCCCTCATATGAAGCCCCATCGGTTTTTAGATTTTAAGACATTCAGCCCATTAGTTTGACGATTTGAATATTGTTCGCCCCATTTATTTGTCAATGTTAAGTCTTTTTGTGTCATTTAGGTGTCGATTTTTTTCCTGGCGAGCGATAGCGAGCCTTTAGTTTTAGAAGTAATCGGGCTTCGGTCGGGAAATTTTTCTACAGAAAAATGTACAAATTTATCTTGAAGGTGGGTCTATAAGGTATTTTTACAGCTTGATGGAGGTCTAGGGAAGAGACTAAAAAGTAAAAAATCATGACGAATAATATACAGATAAAACAATAAACAAATAAATAAGCCCATCTTCCCGTAAATGAATGGGGAGAGAGTAAGTCGCACTGAATGTCGGAAGTGTACCAACAATATTGATTAATGGGTTGAGGAGTAGGTGATTAATGGACTGAGGAGTAGGTGATTACTGGGTTGAGGAGTAGGTGATTAATGGACTGAGGAGTAGGTGATTAATGGGTTGAGGAGTAGGTGATTAATGGGCTGAGGAGTAGGTGATTAATGGGCTGAGGAGTAGGTGAATAATGGACTGAGGAGTAGGTGAATAATGGACTGAGGAGTAGGTGATTAATGGGTTGAGGAGTAGGTGATTAATGGACTGAGGAGTAGGTGATTAATGGGCTGAGGAGTAGGTGAATAATGGACTGAGGAGTAGGTGATTAATGGACTGAGGAGTAGGTGATTAATGGGTTGAGGAGTAGGTGATTAATGGGCTGAGGAGTAGGTGATTAAGGGGCTGAGGAGTAGGTGAATAATGGACTGAGGAGTAGGTGATTAATGGACTGAGGAGTACAGTAGGTAATTAATGGGCTGAGGAGTAAGTGATTAATGGGCTGAGGAGTAGGTGATTAAAGGGTTGAGGAGTAGGTGATTAATGGGCTGAGGAGTAGGTGATTAATGGGCTGAGGAGTAGGTGATTAATGGGCTGAGGAGTAGGTGATTAATGGGCTGAGGAGTAGGTGAATAATGGACTGAGGAGTAGGTGATTAATGGGTTGAGGAGTAGGTGATTAATGGGTTTGAGGAGTAGGTGATTAAGGGGCTGAGGAGTAGGTGATTAATGGGCTGAGGAGTAGGTGATTAATGGGTTGAGGAGTAGGTGATTAATGGGCTGAGGAGTAGGTGATTAATGGGTTTGAGGAGTAGGTGATTAATAGGCTGAGGAGTAGGTGATTAATGGGCTGAGGAGTAGGTGATTAATGGGTTGAGGAGTAGGTGATTAATGGGCTGAGGAGTAGGTGATTAATGGGCTGAGGAGTTTGTCATTAATGGGTTGAGGAGCAGGTGATTAATGGGTTTGAGGAGTAGGTGATTAATGGACTGAGGAGTAGGTGATTAATGGGCTGAGGAGTAGGTGATTAATGGGTTTGAGGAGTAGGTGATTAATGGGCTGAGGAGTAGGTGATTAATGGGTTGAGCAGTAGGGGATTCATGGGTTTGAGGAGTAGGTGATTAATGGACTGAGGAGTAGGTGATTAATGGGCTGAGGAGTAGATGATTAATGGGTTTGAGGAGTAGGTGATTAATGGGCTGAGGAGTAGGTGATTAACGGGCTGAGGAGTAGGTGATTAATGGGTTGAGGAGTAGGTGATTAATGGGCTGAAGACTAGGTGATTAATGGGCTGAGGAGTAGGTGATTAATGGGTTGAGGAGTAGGTGATTAATGGGCTGAAGACTAGGTGATTAACGGGCTGAGGAGTAGGTGATTAATGGGTTGAGGAGTAGGTGATTAATGGGCTGAAGACTAGGTGATTAATGGGCTGGGGAGTAGGTGATTAATGGGTTGAGGAGTAGGTGATTAATGGGTTGAGGAGTAGGTGATTAATGGGCTGAGGAGTAGGTGATTAATGGGTTGAGGAGTAGGTGATTAATGGGCTGAGGAGTACAGTAGGTAATTAATGGGCTGAGGAGTAGGTGATTAATGGGTTGAGGAGTAGGTGATTAATGGGTTGAGGAGTAGGTGATTAATGGGCTGAGGAGTACAGTAGGTAATTAATGGGCTGAGGAGTAGGTGATTAAGGGGCTGAGGAGTACAAAGGAGTACAAAGGAAATCAAGCAACAACAAATCTAGTGACCCTTCTAGGATGCTTGTCCTCCAAAACACTGAGGATCAAGTGTCCAAACAGTGGTTTAGAGTGGGTAAGGGAACATTGGAAAGGGAAATACTGCCCTGGAACTAATGTCCGTGGCAGGATTAGGAAGTTAGTAGGGGACAGATGGGTTAGTAACTGAGGGGGGGATAAAATAAAGTTATTCATTTACAAACGCAGTCAGTCGCGGGTTTGATGCGAGATATTTGTCTAGGCGGAGTTTAAATGAATCAACGGTGATGCAGTCTATAACGTTTCGGGGAAGCCCATTCCACAAGTTGACAACTCGATTGAAGAAGAAATTCTTAGATTCGTGTGAGTTAAAAGATTTACCAATAATTTTGCAACCGTTTCCCCGCGTGTAATTAGATTGGTCGATAGTGAAGTACTTACTACAGTTCATATTGTCGATGCCTTTGATGATTTTGAACACTTGAATTAAGTCACCTCTTAATCTGCGCTGGGTTAAAGGAAATAGATTTAATTCTCTAAGACGCTCTTCGTATGGTTTGTTCTTTAGGCTAGGTATAATTTTGGTAACTCTACGTTGAACTCGTTCTAGCTTGTTTATATCTTTTTGGTAATAAGGGCACCAGGATTGAACGCAGTATTCCAGAAGAGGGCGGACTAATGAATTGTAAAGGGTTAGGATAACTTCTTTGGATTTATGCTCAAATGACCTGCCTATAAAGCCAATTATTTTGTTTGCCTTCTTAACAACTTCTGAACATTGTTGACTCGGTTTTAGGTTACTCGATATTGTTACTCCCAGATCGGTTTCTCTGTTTACATTCTTAAGCTGAGTGCCATTCATCGAATAGTTTGCTTTCTCATTTAGGTATCCGATATGTAGTACTTTACATTTATCCGCATTGAAACTCATTTGCCAAATTTGGGCCCAACATGACAATTTATCTAGATTGTGTTGCATATCGTCAACTTGTTCTTTTGAGAGTACGCTATTTGCAATTTTTGTATCGTCAGCAAATTTTGAGATTGTACAGGTGAGACCCTCATCTATGTCGTTGATGTAAATTAGAAAGAGAATTGGTCCTAGTACCGATCCCTGGGGTACCCCGCTACTTACATTGGTCCATTTTGATGCCTTACCGTTTATGACTACTCTTTGCTTTCTGTCGCTGAGCCAATTTTCTATCCATTTCAACACACCGTCTTGTATTCCATGCGCTTTTAGTTTTAGCAGTAAACGTGTAGGTGATTAATGGGTTGAGGAGTAGGTGATTAATGGGCTGAGGAGTACAGTAGGTAATTAATGGGCTGAGGAGTAGGTGATTAATGGGCTGAGGAGTAGGTGATTAATGGGCTGAGGAGTAGGTGATTAATGGACTGAGGAGTAGGTGATTAATGGGTTGAGGAGTAGGTGATTAATGGACTGAGGAGTACAGTAGGTAATTAATGGGTTGAGGAGTAGGTGATTAATGGGCTGAGGAGTAGGTGATTAATGGGCTGAGGAGTAGGTGATTAATGGACTGAGGAGTAGGTGATTAATGGGCTGAGGAGTAGGTGATTAATGGGCTGAGGAGTACGTGATTAAGGGGCTGAGGAGTAGGTGATTAATGGGCTGAGGAGTAGGTGATTAATGGGCTGAGGAGTAGGTGATTAATGGGCTGAGGAGTAGATGATTAATGAGCTGAGGAGTAGGTGATTAATGGGCTGATGAGTAGGTGACTAATAGGCTGAGGAGTAGGTGATTAATAGGCTGAGGAGTAGGTGATTAATAGGCTGAGGAGAAGATGATTAATTGGCTGAGGAGTAGGTGATTAATGGGCTGAGGAGTAGGTGATTAATGGGCGGAGGAGTAGGTTATTAATAGGCTGAGGAGTAGGTGATTAATGGACTGAGGAGTAGGTGATTAATGGGCTGAGGAGTAGGTGATTTATAGGCTGAGGAGTAGGTGAGTAATGGACTGAGGAGTAGGTGATTAATAGGCTAAGGAGTAGGTGATTAATAGGCTGAGGAGTAGGTGATTAATGGACTGAGGAGTAGGTGATTAATGGGCTGAGGAGTAGGTGATTAACACCTTACGAGCGGCCTAGGCGGTAACTTCTACTACCTGCCAAGCGTTTTTTTTTTACCCTCAACGAGCTTATTTCCGTGCTCTTTTTCATGCATAAACAAGAGCCAGAGCGTAATACAATTATATATACCTGAAAGGGCGACAATTGAGGTTTCCAATGACACCAGAACCATCCTTCTACGACCACGCGTTCTCTTGCAACGATCGTGCAACCGAAGGGCAAAATCGCTAAAATACGGTAATTTCCTTACATAATTCCCTGTCTAGCGAGGTAATGAGTAAGGATGAGTGTTTAGGGGGCCTCAGTTGTCAGGGGTTAAGGGGAGATGGGTCGTTCTTATTTGCTTATTGTTTTATCTTTATATTTTTATTATGTTTGTTTTAATTTCCTCACTAGAAATCCATCAAGCTGTAATAAACACCCACTAGACCCTCCTACATTTTTCGGTAGATAAATGTCCCTGCCGAAGGCCGGTTACTATAAAAATTACAGGCTCGCTATCGCTCGTCAGGTAAAAATCGACACCTAAATGGAACGAAAGGTTTTTAGAAATTGGGCGTAAAGTCATAAAATCGCATAACTATTGGGCGTTCGGCCCATTAGTTTGGCGATTTTATGACTTTACGCCCAATTTCTTAAGATCTAAAAACAAATTAGGCTAAACCTAAAGGAAAAGGGGGTCAGAAAAACTGGCCCATCCCCCCTTAAGCTGCATAAAATCGTCTAAATATAGCTAGCATACATTATAAAAGACGTCGCCGGTACAGAAGGGGTTAATGGTAGCGAGTTTAAAGAACCAGCTAGAGTACAGCAGACCTCCAGC
Organism: Paralithodes platypus; assembly: GCA_032716605.1. Lineage (NCBI taxonomy): Eukaryota > Metazoa > Arthropoda > Malacostraca > Decapoda > Lithodidae > Paralithodes > Paralithodes platypus. The sequence goes on from CM064534.1 coordinate 18,616,177, forward strand.
CAGTGTTGCCAAATTTGTTTTAACTGAAATTGTAGCTCTATTCCAAATAACTAATCCTTTTATTTTTGCATTATATTTTTAATGGTGTGAAAAATAAACATTGTATTGTATATAACAATGCCCAGAAAATATATTAACCACCGTTATATAGCATTTTATCTAAATAATCATAATCTATCAATGTATCTATTTACTCAGGCTCATTCCTCATTGTTTATAAATATATTTTTTTTCTAGGGGTGGCCGACTCCAGACAGAGCCCGAACAGGAATAACACAATACAACAGAAAAACAATGAACACACACAAACAAAACCCAATTCACACACATCTAGGTCACCCAGGAGAAGACCCAGAGACCAGGGATCACCAAGGTCACTCCAGCACTAGCTTTGTATTAACTAACTCAACATTTATAACGCGCGCATCAGTACACCAGCCCTATAGAAGAAGAATCTATCTATCTATGCATCTATTATACACTGGCACATACCATATATATATATATATATATATATATATATATATATATATATATATATATATATATTATTATTATTATTATTATTATTATTATATATGTATTTATTTATTGTTTTAAGCTGGAGGTAGCCGACTCGAGACAAATCCCAAATAGGGATTACAAAAATAATAATATTAATATAAAAAATAAATAAATTTATAAACCCAAAAACAAAACAGAAATCCACAGACATCTAGGTTGCCAGGAGGAACCGTAGTGTTATATACAGGTAGTTGGTGGCCATTCTGACCATTTACTACATGGTGAAGAAGGTTAATAACACAGAGTCCACTGACTTTATCAACTTAAGGGGAGGCTTCTTGGTTTTACGGACCCCCTTCTCCTTAATGTTTAGCCCCATTAGTTTTGACATTTTTAGAGCGTTCGCCACATTATATGGCGATTTTAAGACCTTTCGCCCTATTTCGTTGTCAATGTTATGACTATTCGTGCCATTTAGGTGTTGCTTGTTTACTGGTGAGCGATAGCGAGCCTGTAATTATACGAAGAACCAGCCTTCGGCCATGACATTTTTCTACCGAAAGATGTACACATTTTTCTTGAAATGTGGTCTAGGATTTTTGTTTTTGTTTTAAGCTTGAGGAAGTCTAGGGAGGAAACTACCAATTAAGTATATACATATATAAATCGACCAAAAATAACCACTACACCTTAAGGGAAGGTTTGTTTGTTTGTATATATATATATATGTATACCGTATATATATATATATATATATATATATATATATATATATATATATATATATATATATATATATATATGCTATACTGTACATGCATATATATATATATATATATATTTATAAATATACATACATACATACATACATGAATTAATTAATATTTAAATAAATATAAACTGTATATAAATACACAACATAAATATATAAATATGCAGTGCAGAATCGTACGACTGAAACAAATCGTAAATGAGAATCAAAATTACTAAGTGAAAAAAAGCGACTGAAAATGGCCAGATACCAAAACAATATAAAACCCCCAAGGGGAGGACAGAACAGGACAGCAGGGGAACAGTGGAATGGCCGGAAGAGATCCGATGAAAAGAAGGTGGAAGTAAATGTGAAGGTTAAGGGGAGATGGGCCCTTTTTGTGGTCCCCTTTCTTCTACATGCTGATCCCCATTTAGTTTGTCGATTGTAACAGGTTTGCCCGATTAGTTTGTCAATTTTAAGATCTTTCGCCACATTTCTTTGTCAATATTTAGACCCTTTGTGCTATTTAGGTGTCGATTTTTTTCCTGGCGAACGATAGTGACCCTGTAATTTTGGAAGAACCGGCTTTCGGCTGGGACATTTTTCTACCGAAAAATGTACAAATTAATGTACAAGGGGAATCTAATGGACGTGTTTTTAAGTTTGATGAAGGTCTATGGAGGAAACTAGAATATAAGGGATACATTTAAAAAGAATCGACCAAAAAGTTACCCATCCCCCCTTAATGGGAGCCCAGTGAAAGGCATCCAATGACACGAGAAACAGAACTGGAAAAACACAGAGATTAGGTGTGCAAGAAAACAAAAACAAAATCAAAACTCGGCTAATATTCTTCGCTATAGAAAGGAGCATTCTCTTCTCTCTCTCTCTCTCTCTCTCTCTCTCTCTCTCTCTCTCTCTCTCTCTCTCTCTCTCTCTCTCTCTCTCTCTCTCTCTCTCTCTCTCTCTCTCTCTCTCTCTCTCTCTCTCTCTCTCATTACACCCCACCTTTCCGAAATTAGGTACTGTGTTATATGTCGCGATTGTGTACCTCTAATTTCGCCAACTCCTCAGCCTATTAATCACCTACTCCTCAGCCCATTAATCACCTACTCCTCAACCCCTTAATCACCTACTCCTCAGTCCATTAATCACCTACTCATCAGCCCATTAATTACCTACTCCTCAGTCCATTAATCACCAACTCCTCAGCCCATTAATCACCAACTCCTCAGCCCATTAATCACCTACTCCTCAGTCCATTAATCACCTACTCCTCAGCCTATTAATCACCTACTCCTCAGTCCATTAATCACCTACTCCTCAGTCCATTAATCACCTACTCCTCAGCCTATTAATCACCTACTCCTCAGTCCATTAATCACTTACTACGCAGCCTATTAACCACTCTTTGGCAGCACCCGGCTATAGTCGGACAAGAGAACCCCAACCTAAATAGCGGGGCCCGGCTATAGTCGCATGCAATTTTGAGCACGAAATGTGTTATGAGAGAGAGCCGAGCGGTGGAAGGATCATAGGTTCCCTCTGACCGGTCGGCACGGCTCCCGCGCGACAACTGAGGCCCCCTACACACTCATCCTTACTCATTACCTCGCTAGACAGGGAATTATGTCAGGAAATTACCGTATTTTAGCGATTTTGCCCTTCGGTTGCACGATCGTTGCAAGAGAACGCGTGGTCGTAGAAGGATGGTTCTGGTGTCATTGGAAACCTCAATTGTCGCCCTTTCAGGAATATATAATTGTATTACGCTCTGGCTCTTGTTTATGCATGAAAAAGAGCATGGAAATAAGCTCGTTTAGGGTAAACAAAAAACGCTTGGCAGGTAGTAGAAGTTACCGCCTAGGCCGCTCGTAAGGTGTTAATCACCTACTCCTCAGCCCATTAATCACCTACTCCTCAGTCCATTAATCATCTACTCCTCAGCCTATTAATCACCTACTCCTCAGCCTATTAATGACCTACTCCTCAGCCTATTAATCACCTACTCCTCAGTCCATTACTCACCTACTCCTCAGCTTATTAATCACCTACTCATCAGCCCATTAATCACCTACTCCTCAGTCCATTAATCACCTACTCCTCAGCCTATTTATAACCTACTCCTCAGCCCATTAATCACCTACTCCTCAGCCTATTAATCACCTACTCCTCAGCCTATTAATCACCTACTCCTCAGCCCATTAATCACCTACTCCTCAGCCAATTAATCATCTACTCCTCAGCCTATTAATCACCTACTCCTCAGCCTATTAATCACCTACTCCTCAGCCTATTAGTCACCTACTCATCAGCCCATTAATCACCTACTCCTCAGCCCATTAATCACCTACTCCTCAGCTCATTAATCACCTACTCCTCAGCCCATTAATCACCTACTCCTCAGCCCATTAATCACCTACTCCTCAGCCCAGTAATCACCTACTCCTCAGCCCATTAATCACCTACTCCTCAGTCCATTAATCAGCTACTCCTCAGCCCATTAATCACCTACTCCTCAGTCCATTAATCACCTACTCCTCAGCCACTTAATCACCTACTCCTCAGCCCATTAATTACCTACTGTACTCCTCAGTCCATTAATCACCTACTCCTCAACCCATTAATCACCTACTCCTCAGTCCATTAATCACCTACTCCTCAGCTCATTAATCACCTACTCCTCAGCCCATTAATCACCTACTCCTCAACCCATTAATCACCTACTGCTCATTCCATTAATCACCTACTCCTCAGCCCATTAATCACCTAGTCTTCAGCCCATTAATCACCTACTCCTCAACCCATTAATCACCTACTCCTCAACCCATTAATCACCTACTGCTCAGTCCATTATTCACCTACTCCTCAGCCCATTAATCACCTACTCCTCAGTCCATAAATCACCTACTCCTCAAACCCATGAATCACCTACTGCTCAACCCATTAATCACCTACTCCTCAAACCCATTAATCACCTACTCCTCAACCCATTAATCATCTACTCCTCAGTCCATTATTCACCTACTCCTCAGCCCATTAATCACCTACTCCTCAACCCTTTAATCACCTACTTCTCAGCCCATTAATCACCTACTCCTCAGCCCATTAATTACCTACTGTACTCCTCAGTCCATTAATCACCTACTCCTCAACCCATTAATCACCTACTCCTCAGCCCATTAATTACCTACTGTACTCCTCAGTCCATTAATCACCTACTCCTCAGTCCATTAATCACCTACTCCTCAGTCCATTAATCACCTACTCCTCAGCCCATTAATCACCTACTCCTCAACCCATTAATCACCTACTCCTCAACCCATTAATCACCTACTCCTCAACCCATTAATCACCTACTCCTCAACCCATTAATAATTTACTCCTCAGCCCTTTAATCACCTAGTCTTCAGCCCATTAATCACCTACTCCTCAACCCATTAATCACCTACTCCTCAACCCATTAATCACCTACTCCTCAACCCATTAATCACCTACTCCTCAACCCATTAATAATTTACTCCTCAGCCCTTTAATCACCTAGTCTTCAGCCCATTAATCACCTACTCCTCAACCCATTAATCACCTACTCCTCAGCCCATTAATCACCTACTCCTCAGCCCATTAATCACCTACTCCTCAAACCCATTAATCATCTACTCCTCAGCCCATTAATCACCTACTCCTCAGTCCATTAATCACCTACTCCTCAAACCCATGAATCACCTACTGCTCAGCCCATTAATCACCTACTCCTTAGTCCATTAATCACCTACTCCTCAAACCCATTAATCACCTACTCCTCAACCCATTAATGACAAACTCCTCAGCCCATTAATCACCTACTCCTCAGCCCATTAATCACCTACTCCTCAACCCATTAATCACCTACTCCTCAGCCCATTAATCACCTACTCCTCAGCCTATTAATCACCTACTCCTCAAACCCATTAATCACCTACTCCTCAGCCCATTAATCACCTACTCCTCAACCCATTAATCACCTACTCCTCAGCCCAATAATCACCTACTCCTCAGCCCCTTAATCACCTACTCCTCAAACCCATTAATCACCTACTCCTCAACCCATTAATCACCTACTCCTCAGTCCATTATTCACCTACTCCTCAGCCCCTTAATCACCTACTCCTCAACCCATTAATGACCTACTCCTCAACCCATTAATCACCTACTCCTCAGCCCATTAATCACCTACTTCTCAGCCTATTAATCACCTACTCCTCAAACCCATTAATCACCTACTTCTCAGCCCATTAATCACCTACTCCTCAACCCATTAATCACCTACTCCTCAGCCCATTAATCACCTACTCCTCAGCCCCTTAATCACCTACTCCTCAAACCCATTAAGTTCCTACTCCTCAACCCAGTAATCACCTACTCCTCAGTCCATTAATCACCTACTCCTCAACCCATTAATCAATATTGTTGGTACACTTCCGACATTCAGTGCGACTTACTCTCTCCCCATTCATTTAAGGGAAGATGGGCTTATTTATTTGTTTATTGTTTTATCTGTATATTATTCGTCATGATTTTTTACTTTTTAGTCTCTTCCCTAGACCTCCATCAAGCTGTAAAAATACCTTATAGACCCACCTTCAAGATAAATTTGTACATTTTTCTGTAGAAAAATTTCCCGGCCGAAGCCCGATTACTTCTAAAACTAAAGGCTCGCTATCGCTCGCCAGGAAAAAAATCGACACCTAAATGACACAAAAAGACTTAACATTGACAAATAAATGGGGCGAACAATATTCAAATCGTCAAACTAATGGGCTGAATGTCTTAAAATCTAAAAACTGATGGGGCTTCATATGAGGGAGACGGGGAACTATAAAACGACCCATCTTCCCTTAAACCGAAATCGTTCAACCATCCTCGGGCTAGGTACACTCGGATGCCATAGTCTGTAGCCCACTCATAAATAGTCGTGGATATCAACTATTTCTAATTATGGACACCTGATGAAGCTATCTGCGAAACGTTGTCAATAAAGTGCTCTTCCTCAGATGGTGTTTTTTATCCATTCTGTCTAATTTTCAAGTATCACTCAACATGGAGACATATCTCTGGAAACTAATTTACGGATATCATTTCCTATACATCAGCTTCAAATCTATATATTCTATTTATTGAAAAGCAAATTATATCCTAAAATCAATCAAGCTAGCTTTAATTACATAAATAAAACATAGTGGGTCCACGAATTCTTATCAGAGACTATGGCATCCGAGTGTGCTAATGTTTCAACATTTTGTATGCCATCATCAGGGTTTTAAGAAAGGAAATACAACACGGAGGAACTCTAACATTTTGTCTTGAGTCATACATCAGATAATGGACATAATCCTTGATGCAAGGCAACCGCCTTTCAACACAGTCCCACTCCTACTCTCCACCCAAGAATTGGCACATGTTCTATCTTTCTTCTACTAAACAAGTAAACTCTGGAACTCTCTCCATGAAGCACTCTTTCCATCATCCTATGACTTAAAATGCTTTAAAGTTTGTGTGTCCAGGCATTTTGACCTAAACGTCCCTTGAATTTGGTTCTGTCACTCTTTTGACTTTGGAAGAGACACTGGTTACAGGCAATCTGCCTTTTGTCTCATTCTCACACATAGAAAACAAAATATTCCTAATTAAAGACAAGACATATGTAAGGTATTAATTAGCCAACACTTATTACTTCATATACAGTATACATTGTTTCTAAAGTGTTGTTTCTTCATTGTTATATATTGTGAGGGGATTTATTACTACTGAATAAACCAGACGCCTTTGATGAGGATAGCCATACAGTATTGTTTACTTTAGTATGTAAGGAAGTTAGGGCCTTAACCCTGCTCAGGTAATGTTCCCGAAGTGTAACAAAATTAGCAATGTGGCCCCATATGGGGACCGACACTTTAAATGGCTCTCACCCTAAAACTGATTGATGCATTTTAAATTTTTTGCTACCAATAGAAACTACAATTAATGCTTAATATTATGTTAAGAGAAAATTAGACTACTGTAAATATTAAGTAATATATAAAAAACAAAAACAAAAGTAGTGAAAAAAAGGGTCAACAAAAGTGAGGCATATCTTCTACATTACATAAGCTGGATTAATTTGGTTGCAGGGCTGTGCAGGGTATGGCTGAGGGTCTTAGGTGACAACAAGGCAGAACTCTGGGGCTAAACAAAAGTTCGATAGGAAGGGGAAATTTGTATTACACATTTGGGATTATGGACCCCATATGGTGACCGGACAGGTTGGTACAGGAATGGGGAGGAGAGAGAGCGGCGGGTCACACCCTCTCCCAGTTGTGGGACGATGCGGACTGACTGCTCGTCTTCAAAACTTCTTGCTATCGGCCTCCGGTCGTGAAAAATTCATGAAAAACCTGTTTTACGCATATTTTTTGGCCCATATTTGGCCAATATGCCTGAGCAGGGTTAAGGGGGAGATAGTCGCTTATTCTGCACTCCCTTCTCTCTCATGTTTAGCATATTTGTTTTTTTGAGATTGTAAGACATTCGTTCCATTAGTTGGGCGATTTTGAGATATTTCGCCCCATTTCATTGTTAACCCGTACAGCCCCAGCGACGCGCCTGACGCATCGGCGATGTATGTAACGCACAGCCCCAGAGACGCGCCTGGCGCGTCACCCTAATTGCGCCGACCGTAACCTCAGGTGTAGCCACTCAAGAGGGCTCAGATTTGTATGGGAACTGTGTACGTATCCCACGCAACCGTGCCGATGGTTGAAAACTCACAAAGTCCACGTGCATGCGCGCGAGCGCGCAGTAACCTGTTTTTTTGGGATAATTGCCTTCAATTTTTTACTCTTGTAAAATCCGTTTTCGGGGGCTCTGTAGGACCATTTTTTAAGCTTTTTGAGCGGTTTTTCGTGGTTTTTCCTTCATTCCTAACCCATTCGCTATTGTTTCTGGAATAACACCATTTTTTGAAAACCGGCCGGGTTCTGGTGCGCAAACATTACAAAACTAGCCGGGGCTCCACGGGTTAATATTAAGACCTTTCATGCCATTTAGGTGTTTATTGTTTTCCTGGCGAGTAATAGTGAGCCTGTAATTTTAGAAGGAATCGGCCTTCGGCCGGGATATTTTTTTACCGAAAAATGTAAAAATGTATCTTGAAAGGGGGCATAGGGTGTGTTTTTTTAAGCTTGATGGAGGTCTAGCGAGGAAACTTCTAAAATATATAAATAAATTAATATATACACCAACAAAACACACATTAACCCCTTAATATCCCACGAGGCGGTCCCGGTGTTGTTGTTGTTGTTGTTCCCTAAGATGCTTGGCCGAACAGCCCCGAGTCCCTAAGTAAGGCCATGGCCTCGGTCGGGCTTTCCCACAGAGCTCTCAAGGAGTGTTGATTGTGTTGTTGGCATAAGTGGATGTGTGAAATGCAGTCTTCTATGATGTGTTTAACCCTTGTTTGGCGGGTCCCGACTTAAGTAGGATAGAGAACCAAGGCCTAAAGAGCGGGTCCCGACTTTAGTAGCATACGATGTTGAGCACATAATCGGCTCTGAGAGAGAGTCCGAACGGTGGGGGGAGCGCGGGCGGGCTCTGACCGTTCAGCGTGGACATAGTCCCACCTCTGACACCACCACCACATGTCTCCACCTCCCTGGTCCAGCGATACAGGGAAAAAACTGAGGAAATTACTGTATTTTAGGGTTTTTCCTTTCGTCTTGCAACATCGTTGCAAGAGAACCTGTGGTCGTACAAGGATGGTTCAGGTGTCATTGGAAAGCTCAATTATCGCCCTTTCACGGATACATAATTGTATTACGCTCTGGCTCTTCTTTATGCATGAAAAAGAGCATGGAATGAAGCTCGTTTAGGGTAAATCTGCACGCTTGGCAGGTAGTAGCGTTACAAAACTACTCGATCGGGAGCTGTTAATATATTGGGTGCTGTGTTACAACCTGGGCAGGAGTCGACGACGGAGGCATCCAGTCTCTTTTGATAGCTCAGAAGGGCTGGATGGTGTCCGCATCTCAGCCTGGCCAGGTGGACTCTGTCCTCGCGAGGAAGGGAGGATTCAGAAGGATGGATTTCGGAAGGTCGTGCCTACAGCTGCGTGTTGTTTATGAGTGACTGGATGGAACGGCGAGAGATATGAGTATGAATGTGCTTCTGGAAACTGGTTTGGGGTGGGCAGGGAGGGAGAGAAGATAGCATTTGTGTGTGATAGCGTGTGCTGGGTGTTGTTTTAACATTTCTTGGTGTCTGTGGATGTGTTGCCATGTAGTGTATTGGGTGGTGTTGGTTCGTGGAGGCTGCTGCAAGGAATTGAGTGCCTCTCATGTCCAGATGATCTTTGACTTTGAAGACTTTGGTTTCTTGATGTAGGTGATCGGTTGGTGAAGTAGCTGTGCAACCTGTGATGATTTTTAGGGCTTTATTTTGAATAGTCTGCAAGGTCTTATGATGTGTTTCAGCTAGGTTTGAAGCCCAGGCCGGGCTTGCGTATTCCATCACTGATCTTCTGTATTGTTTGTAAACTGTGGTGGTGGTTTCTTTGTTGTGTCCAAAATTTGTGTGGGCACGTGACCTGAGGGCGTTAAGTCTGGGTGTCAGTTTCTTTTTAACCCGTTGAGACCCAGCGTCGCACGTGTTGCGTCGGCAGTCTTTGATCACCAACTCCCAGCGACGCATCACGTGCGTCCGACATATAAAAAACACTTACGTGGCTCGTAAGGTAGGAAATGGCGGGAGAATAGGAGGGGGCGGTACCGTAGTGTGTGGGGGAGCCGGGCCAGTAGGTGTGAGCGGGCCGAGACAGCCGCGCGGCTGGTGGTGGTGGGCTTAGTGGGGATAGTTTACACCCCTAGTTTACCGCCACTTTGAACCTTCATTACTCCGGTCGTATGGGAGCTAGAGGCTTGAGATTTATGTGAGATACTCCTTAGGATGTATGCCGTACAATGCCATACTCAGTTTTTACCCTAGTGCTCCCGGGCGGGTGGTCATGCGGGGGAGACGAACTATTGAAAACCCCCCCCCCCCGCCCCCCAAATGACCGAAATGAGTTTTTTTTTATTTGTGTGTTCATTTCTCACCATTCTCTTCCATTTTGGCTCAACAAATTTTTTTGAAGCTCCCCCCCCCCCAACCCCCCACCGGCCCCCCCCCCCCCAAAAAAAAAATGTCAGAGGTGATTTTTTTTTGTTTTTTTTTCATTTCTCATCCTTGTCTTCCATTTTAGCAAACAAAAAAAATAAGTGAAAATGGCTTGGGACTGGGGTGAACAAAATATTATAACTAGCCGGGGCTCAACGGGTTAATGTTTGTGGTGTGCTGTTTGAATGTCATTTGAGTATCATATGTTACTCATAGGATTTTGGGCGAGTGTGTGTGTGTTAGGGGTATGTTGTGTATGGTGAGTTGCAGGGAGTATGCGTGATCTCCTGTCCAGCTTGTGAGGAGGGTTGCAGTGGATTTGGCTGGGGCTAAATTAAGTCTGCTTGTAGTGCACCAGTTATGTAATGTGTTGAGATAGGGTTGAAGGAGATCTGTTGCTATGCCTGGGTCTTGGTGTGCGCATGTGAGTGTTATTTCGTCTGCATAGGAGGCTACATATATTTGGAGTGTATTGGGTGTGTTTATATCATGCATGTACAGATTAAAGAGTGCGGGCGACAGGACGGATCCTTGCGGGACTCCGTTTGGGAAATTTCTGATGCTAGATGACTGACTGACCGGCAAAAGATATATGTGCACATCTGCCTGCTAGGAAGTTGGCCAGCCACCGTTTTGTGTTGTGCATGTTTGTGTTGTAAATTTTGTTTGTTAGGTTGTGGCGGGGGATGGCATCGAAGGCTTTACTAATGTCGAGTGTGGCAAGTAGTGATCTGTGTGGTCTGGCTGAGTTGATGCCGTCAAAAGCTCCTTGTGTAAGGTCTGCAAGAAGAGTGTTTATGGAGTACAGTGGCCTGAAGCCATGTTGCGTTGGAGCTAGGGGTAAGGCGTGTGTAATTAGTTGTAGTACAAGGCGTTCTTTGACTTTAGAGGGGGTGCAGAGGAGTGTGATAGGGCGGTGTGAGGAGGGTAGCGTGGGGTCTTTGCTGGGTTTGGGGAAAGTGATGATAATATCATGCTTCCACATGTCTGGTATTGTGTTGTGTGAATAACTGTAGTTTGATATGTTAGTGAGTGCTTGTATGCCTTGTGGTCCCAGGTGTCTGAGGTGTATGTTGCTTATGTTGTCTAGGCCACAGGTGGGTGAGTGCTTGAGCTTGTTGATGATGTGCTTTGTCCGGTAGTTAGTGAAGGGTGTATAGTCAGGGTCTGTGGGGAATTGTCTCTTACGTTGGATGACATGTCGGTCTTCTTTATGGGGTTTTAAGTGGCTGATATGAGAGAAGTGATTAAAGAGAGTGTTTGCTTGTTATTTACATGAAGGAGTTGAGTCTGTTGTTGTGATTGCAGCATGTGATTGTGTTGTGTTGCTTTTGGAAAGTGTGTTGCTGTTTAGTGTTTTGTAGAGTTTTTTGGGGTTCGTTTTGTGATCAAATGTTTATAGGAAGTTATTCCAATTTAGTGTTTGTTGTTCTTGTATTGTGTTGTTGATCTGGGTGTTGAGTGCTTGGATTTGTTGTGTGATGTCTTGGGTGTGGGGTGCTGGGGAATGTTTCAGTGTGTCGCGTTGTATGATTAAGGTTTTTGAATTTCTGGTGAGAAGTTGGGGTTGTGTCTTTTTCTGTAACCTCTTGGAATGTGTTTCTTTTCAGCGTTTTGGATAGTTGTGTTGAATGTGTGGACAGTATTGTTGATGTTGGTGATGGGTGCGCTGTTTAGGGTTTCAAAGTGTTGTTCTGTCTCATTTGTGAAAGCTTCCCAGTTAGCTCTTTTATAATTAGTGTAAGTGTGTCTGTGGCTAGCTGGGATGAGTCTGGTTATGGTGGTGATAATGATCGGAAGGTGGTCGGAGCCTAAGGTTTTAACCACCTTCCAGGATGTTGTGGGGGCGAGTTCTGGGGAGCAAAAGGTGATATCTGGAGATGATGGGTCGTAGAGGGCTTGGTGGGGAGTAGGGGTATGTTGATGGATGTCGTTGAGGATGTAAAGGTTATCTGATTGGTGTTATAGGACCAGCCCTCTGTCTGTGTCGGGGTTGTCGACAAACCAGGCCGGTGTTGACAAAGGCTATTCTGACACAGCCAGACTCTCTGTCATTGTTTACCTTAAAGCAGTCCATGCCATACCCCGACCTTGGTTTCGCCCACCCACCTTAATGATCATTATGGGAAGAGCTGGTTCTGTCCAGAGTAAGATTTGGCATCCTCTACCAAACTTTAGCAGTTTCTGTCTGTCTCTTTCCCTGTACTACATTTCCTACTTCGGGGGTTGGAAGGCCAGGAATCCTCCTCCCCTTGTAAAATTCACCTAATAGACGAGGCAGAGAAAGGGGCGAGGGAACGCGAAAGTGGTCCCGGACCCTAAGAATTGGAACTTGAAATGTTGTTACTGTTCAATCTGTCTCAAGTCGGCCACCCCAGCTATGTGGTATGTGCCTGAGTATATACATACATACAACATTGGAAATAATAAAGAAGTCAGAGGGTAAATAATTGAGATAGTCGTTACCAAAATAATTCCCACATATCTTTTCAACACTGTTTAAAATCGTCTTATGATACCAAAAATAAATTGTCAAATTTTGGAAAGAACATTCGGCAATATTAATACTTTATTAATCAAAATATCCATTTCTAAATGTTGTTAAACAACTGTATGGGAATAGAACACAGTAATCTTCCTACAACCAATACATGGGCCAATTCATCAAGAAATATGTAAATCACCTGTCAAAGTAAACTTGGGCCAATACATACAAAAATAATAAGTATATCTCACAAATACAGGAGGGCTACTAAATGTTATATATACTCTCAGCCGGGCTCGAACAAGCGGTGGTGTGAGCCCGGCTGAGAGTATTAAAATATAAAGAAATATAGGTGGTTCGAGCCTGGCTGAGAGTATATAAACATCAAAAATGATATACACCAAATAAAAAACGTGAATGCCGCAGTAATAAATCCCGTAATATCCCAGACTCCTTACTTGTCCTCCGATACTTTCCCTGTAGTTTTCCGGCGCCAGAACTGTTTTGTTATTCATATATACCAAGGGCCCGCAGCATTCCGGGGCGGTGTGGAAAGGTCGTCTATTGTCTTTAACCTTTATCTGCTTTTAACTTTGTGGTGTGTTACATCTGTGTGTGTTGCGTGTGTACCATGCATGCCACTTGTCAGTTGCCTTTCTGTTGGTGTGTGTGTGGGGGAAGGGTGAGCCAGAGAGTAGGTGTGGAAGTTTACAACCCATTTCCTCTAGCCCTTCTTAGTAACAGAAATTAGGGTTCACGATTACAGGCCTAGCTATGTGGAACAGGGTATAGGACATACACATTTTGGCTTTAAATTTTCGAAATAATCCCGAACATAAATGAACCTTGTAATTAACTCCTTCTGTAACGGCGCCGTCCTTTTACCTATATTCTGGCTACAATTAGACGATTATATTCAGTTTAAAAAGGGTCTCCAGCAATTAACAAGCTTCGAACTATTTCACTTAACCCTTTGTTCAACTACAGATCCTTTTTAAAACTGCACAAACTCGTCTATATATAATAAAATATATAAGATGTCACCATTACAGAACAGGATAAGCCTTTACGTAATATTTGCATTTCGGAGGATCGTCTAAATACTTTAACCCCTTGAAGATTATGACGAAGTTTGAACATTTACTCTGGCTATTATCAAGGTACATAGACTACAAGGTATTGACACAGATATCGTGACCTCAGATAGTCCCCCTGACCTCACTCTTTCTTTCTTTCTCTCTCGCGGTCATAAACAATGTCCACACTGACCCACCAAAACTACCTCTCTCTCTCTCTCTCTCTCTCTCTCTCTCTCTCTCTGCACATATAATAAATATATTAAATCATCATCTCCCCTTGTATCATAAGTTGGCCTTGCTATTATTCTTTAGTCAAAATATTTGGGAACAAATAAGGTAAATTATTATCAACATTGTATTAATACACTTTACACACAAACACACATATTGTATGACATATATATATTTATATATATATGCATATGTAATCAATGTTGAAAAAGGGGAGGTAAAGCATGACTTTTAAGTCTGGCTGTCCCGTACCAAACATGTGTAGAATGTATACATTAATTATTATGTTAATATATTGATAATAAACATTATATGAATATAGATAATATTGTATTTCTCTCCTTTAAGTAATATAAGGTATATGCATTTCCATTACATTAACCTAGCATATTTGTTCATGTATAGTGATACCACTAATCACACAAAGTAAAAACAAGGATACGTATCTATGAAATTTAAATATATGCATTAACAGGGACAGCAAATCGGTGAAAAAAAAAAAAAAAAAAATATATATATAGTATTATAGGCTATACTGTATATATATATATATATATATATATATATATATATATATATATATATATATATATATATATATATATATCTTTAACTGTCTTCGTGGCGCAATGCATAAGGTGTTGATTTTCGGTGTGAGCGTCCTGGGTTGGATTCCACGGACTGCCACATGTGTTTGTAATATTTCATTAATCGATTTTAGGAGTAGAGTTGGTTGTTGGATAGAACATAATAATTGATATTGGTTCAGGAGTAATTTATCGAGAGGACTTCCCTAGTGGTTAAGGCCCCATTAATTGCTCTTTCCATTCACATATGCATAGCCTACGTGAGTTGCAGTTGGGATGTGTGTACATGCTTAGATTGATATGCAGGATTCGAAGTTGCATAATAAATCGTAGGCAGTGTCCACCATTCTTTAACTGACTTTGTGGCGCAATGCATAAGGTGTTGATTTTCGGTGTGACCGTCCTGGGTTCGAATCCACGGACTGCCACATGTGTTTGTAATATTTCATTAATCGATTTTAGGAGTAGAGTTGGTTGTTGGATAGAACATAATAATTGATATTGGTTCAGGAGTAATTTATCGAGAGGACTTCCCTAGTGGTTAAGGCCCCATTAATTGCTCTTTCCATTCACATATGCATAGCCTACGTGAGTTGCAGTTGGGATGTGTGTACATGCTTAGATTGATATGCAGGATTCGAAGTTGCATAATAAATCGTAGGCAGTGTCCACCATTCTTTAACTGACTTTGTGGCGCAATGCATAAGGTGTTGATTTTCGGTGTGACCGTCCTGGGTTCGAATCCACGGACTGCCACATGTGTTTGTAATATTTCATTAATCGATTTTAGGAGTAGAGTTGGTTGTTGGATAGAACATAATAATATATATATATATATAATAATATATATTTATATATATATATATATATATATATATATATATATATATATATATATATATATATATATATATATATATATATATATATATATATATATATATATATATATATATATATATATATATATATATATATATATATATATATATATATATATATATATATATATATATATATATATATATATATATATATATATATATATATATATATATATATATATATATATATATATATTTAAATTACCGGGTAACTAGATATTTAATTGGAAATAGTAAGGCTCACCACTTGATGTTGGTAAGTGACGTGTTGGAAGTGCACCAGCCTTTATCCTGTGCAGTAATTTGGGTACTGGGAGGCCTAGTAATTAATATGTAAGAATTACTTCATATGCACTTGTCTTAAAATGTAAACTGCATATCCTTGCATTAGCATCGTTAATAAAGTCTGATCTCTTACAAAGGTGAATCCAAATGTCCTCTTTGTATCGTCTTTGGGAAAGTGGTGAAAAGTAAGATGCTTATCACTTGTTTTGTTCCTGCTTGAGAAACACCCAAACACTGCACAGTTGTTGGGCATGTCTGAACACTTGCTTAAGTAAAGCAACACAGAAACACCCAAACACTGCACAGTTGTTGGGCATGTCTGAACACTTGCTTAAGCAAAGCAACACAGAAACACCCAAACACTGCACAGTTGTTGGGCATGTCTGAACACTTGCTTAAGCAAAGCAACACAGAAACAACCAAACACTGCACAGTTGTTGGGCATGTCTGAACACTTGCTTAAGCAAAGCAACACAGAAACAACCAAACACTGCACAGTTGTTGGGCATGTTTGAACACTTGCTTAAGCAAAGCAACACAGAAACACCCAAACACTGCACAGTTGTTGGGCATGTCTGAACACTTGCTTAAGCAAAGCAACACAGTACAACACCGGGGCTATGCAAAAAACACTTCACTTTATACTGGACGACCTTCACAAATCAAAGGGGGTAAAATAATGAGGAAGCGAGGGAAGGGGTCCATTTCACGTCACTGCGCGGGAAAGACAAGTTTAGGGACTCTGGTGACAATATCTTGTACTGTATATCTTGGCTCTTATTAGACGATTTTCTTCAGATTACGAATGGTATAATTGTAAGTCGGAGAATTACCTGAGATAGTCTTTAACATTTTCATGCCCACACATCCTTCTTAAGCTGTATAAAATCGTCTAATGATAGCCAGAATATTGTCCAAATGCATCATGATTATCAAAGGATTAAGGGCTCGCCATGACCAAAGATTAGTGTGTTAGAATGTACACTTATCTGTAAATTCCAATTGTTCCATATCATATTTAGGGGGCCCACCTTGTTATATTTGTTTGTTCTCTCTCTCCCTCTCTCTCTCTGGCTTGTATTCATTTGGCCCCATTCAGCCTACTGTTTTATGACGTTTATCCCCATCCAGGTGTCGATGTTTTTCCTGGCGAGCGTTAGCAAGACAACATATTGTTTTCATGTTTTTGTCAGCAGCCTGACATTTTTCGATATAAAAATGTCTCCGGCGAAATCGGATTTCTCCATACAATGCTGGCTCGCTATCGCTCGCCAGGAATAAATCGATATCTGGATGGGGATAAACGTCTTAAAACAGTAGGCTGAATGGGGCCGAATGGATAGAAGCTAAATAAAGAGAGAAAAGGAGAGAAACAAAGCAGGTGACCCCCGTAACACCTTATCATTAGTCATTACTCTGTCTCGTTTAATCAAGCCTTCGAAAAACAACATTTATCCATCCATATATAACTATAATCTGTTTCGTTTCAACTGACGGTAGATTGCGAAGTTCCCATCAAGACTTCTCCGTTACTTTGAAGTTTGTGTAGTGAAATATGGTGCTAATTATATTAACTTGGTATTAATCATTATGATGCAGAGACAAAAGCAGTTTCAAATTTCTCCATTAAGTATCGATAAATTAGCTGCTAAGGGATTCAATTTGTCGTCAGCTGAAAAGAAACAAGAGTATGACATGTTTTTCGTCCCACCCTCAACCCCTTTCATTACCGGTGCCGTCTTTTTTACTTTGTTCTGGCTACTATTAGGCGATTGTATTCTGTTTCAAAAGGGCCTCTAGCAATTAACAGGCTTCGAACTATCTCACTTGAAATCGCTTTTACTACCACAGATCCCTCTTATACTGTACATGTTATGCGTCGTTGTAATACAACTCGCTTAATTATTCAGTCTATAAAGCTCCTTGTTTAGGATACTTAGGATCAAATCCTGCTCGACAGAAACACAACTAGCAATAATAATGATCTTTCTAGGTTACTCAATCACGCTCCAAACACAATAAACACACAGGGTTCGTGAATACTTATGTCACCTACAAAGCATCAAACATGAAATATACAATTATACAAGATAAACACATAACATAATTATGATGACAATACATATACGGGTCAAGTGTATATCGAGAGGAATAATAATTAAGTATTGTGGGTAACTGAGATCATCTACTCAGGTACGCACAGGTAAGCGTGGCTCGAAATACAAATAGGTCACCAGGTGAGGTAGGCGGTCAAAGCTGCCACGCGAGAGGTTAAGGTCAAAGGTACTGCGGTCAGGCCGAATTTAATACTTGATTTAGTTCAACGTTAAATCAGTAACAAAAGATCTGAAATTAACTTTACTCTTGGTGATAAGATAAATAAATTTGCAACTTAACTACAAACGAATAATTGTGAATAATCTCTTACACGATACACGAAAACAAAATTAAATCGTAAATAAGCTAGAATCACAGTCAAGGAGGAACTCAAATTCACAAAACATGTAGTGAATAAATATAGTGAAACAATTGCTATCTGAGCAGTGAGTTTGAACAAATTAACAAACTACTGTAAATAAAATCAGACACAGAACGAAGTAGTGACAGAAAATAGCCGAAATGAGGGCTGATGAATTATAAGATAAAATATAGACGCAGAACGAAGTAGCGACTATGAATAACCCGAAAACAGGTTAGTGAAGTATAGAATACTATCAAGACACAGAACGAAGTAGTGTTTTATAAACAGCCGAATAAAGGCTGATGAATACAGGAATGTATAATTGGAATTCCTAAACTTGGTTGTGAAAGAATATCATAAACCGGGTAACGTAATGGATCGGAATATTCACAAGAACTAATATAGAATAGGAATGTTGAGCATAGATTAATTCAATCTCAACGGAACGGGTTTTTACTTTTAATAATGGCGACTTTGTACTCTAAGTGATCTCTTATGAACAATGGACTAAGCACTGTCCGGAGTTTGAGATTAAGTTTTAAGAAGGAAAATTGTTCTTGTTACACACTTCACTTCGAACTTAGATACTCGATCAATAATAACACAACTGAATAAAATATGTGAGCGTTCACTATGTATCACATATAATATAGAGTATGTAACGTAAGTAAAAAATATATAGAACGTTGACGTAGACTTAAATTGGTTAAATCCCGAATATTATATTGGTCAATATACAGGAGGCGCTACAATATTGGTAAAAAATTAAGCTCAATAGCATGTGATTAAGCGATTTTTCTCCAAATTGTTGATGTAGGTGTCATTCCCGGGAAACTAACATAATACATATTATATGGATATTTACGTTTTAAGGGTTTGTTTACACTTCTTCTGTTTCGTCTTCATCTGGGAGACTTCTTTTTCGTGACTGTCAGTCAACAACTGAGACAGCTGGTGGCGAATGCAATGAACTATACTGGTGGCGTCGTAGCCAAAGTAATCACTCTACCTAATTCATGCCAAGAGTACTCGAGTTCACTGACACGTGATGTCTATCGACCAATCAGGTGATGCTATGATTTGGAAAACAGGTGGCCCAGGATATAAGCTGTCAGTTTGACTCTGGCCAGCTTGTGTAGAGGGTGTGAGCCGATCAAAGCTTTTTCCACCGTCTTTAAAAACACTGAGGCTGCTTAAGACCTTTTCGCCTTCCAATAAGTGTAAACTGTCCAAAGTGCAATAACCAGTGTTCCAAATACAGCTGACGAGGACAGCTGCTTTTGAAATGCACATACACTTGTTTTACATGGAAAAATTCGAAACAAAAATCCACCAGCTGTTGACCAAGATGAGTGGTGATCGAGCCTCCAGCGGCCAGCCAGGCAGCCCAGTACCTCCTCTGTTCATTAAGGTTAGTTGGTTGGTTGGGACAACATAAAGGAGCCGGACCACAGCTAGCTAGGGAATCTTAATGGGTCATCGCAAAGTAACAAAGTAAAATATTTTTTCGCATAGGATTAAACTGGCATGCAAGGGCTAGTTGGTTACCATACTGATGTTTTGGACCGACAGTTAGCCCATCGATATTTTTAGGCCTAATAGGTCCGGTAGAGCATAGGCTATACATCATTGCTATATATGTCATTAAGAGCTGAAATGTATTATAAGGGAGAACAAAAATAACATAAAATACATAGGCCTACTGTAAAACAACAAGTTTTTCAGCCAGTACCCAAGCAGCGGGGGTGTGGGGGCGGCAGCCCCCACCAATAATACTAGGTTAGGTTAGGTAAGGTTGTTAGGTTAGGCTAATGTTAACCCCATTCTTACTAGGTTAGGTTAGGTAAGGTTGTTAGGTTAGGCTAATGTTAACCCCATTCTTACTAGGTTAGGTTAGGTAAGGTTGTTAGGTTAGGCGGAAAAACTCCATTTATTGGTCACCAATTTTCCCATGGATTTTTTTATTTTTCCCTGTTAGTTTTCATCAATATATAGTGTTTAGAAATAATTAGAACCCTCGGCGAAACCGTTTTCCCCATTATACAACGATCTTAAGACACGCCGCCCGATAGTGGGGAGGGCTATGAAGTACAGGGAAAATGAGGGGTTAAATGCGTAAAACGGGGATACAAACTTATTCAAGCAAAACTTGGCTCGGGTTTGAAGGTATTACAAAGGCCTAAAACCCAATATTTCGAAAACCCGAGCCAAGTTTTGGCCAAAGCTGGCTCGGATTTTGCGAGTTTTTAGACAACAAAATGACAGTAACCTCATTTAGAAATTTGGCTCAGGTTTCCCGAAATTGCAAACCCATAAAACCCGAATTTTGGAAAACCCGAGCCAGCTTTTGGCCAAAGCTGGCTCGGATTTTGCGAGTTTGTAGACAAACAAATGACAGTAACCTCATTTAGAAATTTGGCTCAGGTTTCCCGAAATTGCAAAGCCATAAAACCCGAATTTTGGAAAACCCGAGCCAAGTTTTGGGAAAAGTTGGCTCTGATTTTGCGAGTTTTAAGAGTAAACAAATTACACTAACCTAATTTCGATTTTTGGCTCATGTTAAGCTATCATAGTGTTTACAAGCCTATACCCCTTTGAAAGGACATTAGCCTAACCTAACAACCTTACCTAACCTATCCTAGTATTATGGGTGGGGGCTGCCGCCCCCACACCCCCGCTATTTGCATCTTTGACAGATTGTTTGTGTATTTGTCTGTGAAAAGGGGTAATTGTTTAGTGTATGGCCTGCTAAAGAAAATGGATTTTTTAGCACAGACTAAACCAAATGTTCACTACTGTATTTACATAGCTGGTCATTAACCTAACCTAACCTAACCTAACCTAACCTAACCTAACCTAACCTAACCTAACCTGGGCATCCTGGGGGCTGCTGCCCCCAGACCCCCGTTGGTCTTGGGATGAAAAGTGATAAAAAACTCGTATCTCTTACCTCATTATTCAAAGTTTTGTATTTGGTTTAATATACACTTCCCAGGTCATTTGAACAGTTCTATTGCTTCTATATATCATATA
Source organism: Paralithodes platypus (assembly GCA_032716605.1). Taxonomy (NCBI): domain Eukaryota; kingdom Metazoa; phylum Arthropoda; class Malacostraca; order Decapoda; family Lithodidae; genus Paralithodes; species Paralithodes platypus. The sequence goes on from CM064534.1 coordinate 18,637,648, forward strand.
ATACACCATAGAATACGTTTTTAATAACTAGAAAAAAAGAGGACTTCGATTAAACAATTACGGAAATACCTTAAAACACGAGCCAAGTTTTGCTTAAATAATTTTGTTTTCGCCGTTTTTAAACCCGCGAAAGTATGAAAGCCTAATTGCATACCTTATTGAGATGTGGAGGGAGTAGGTGGGGAAGAGATGCGTCCACGTTTTCGACGAGGAGTTACGACGAGTAGTGGTTTTATTTAAAAACCAATAATGACCGCATCGCCACTGGTCTGCCGGTTCATAATAGTAACATTCGTTTGAGCAGAGTTTGCAGGAAACAGAGGTAGGAAAACAACCATGGTCAGTAAAAACCTTAAGGGCTGCACTATTGTTCCTTGTAGTGTCAATAATCACTGAATGTGGGAGGGGTGAACAACCATTACAAGTGGCGTCCATGACTAAAGTGAGGAGAGACTTAAATGAAGGTGTGTATCTGTGATTGGTTCAGTGCAATGACGTAATCAAGGTCAATAAACTCACCTGATAGGTTGCTGGTTGTATGCGTGACGGAATCTATGAGTTTAATGACGTGGTCAGAAAAAAACCCAATAAGAATCCAGAAGTGTTTCGTGACGTATTGCGCAGGAGTTAGGAAATGAAACTCAGTATTTCCAATGAGGATTGGCAGATGGCGTGATAGTATTACAAAAGTTGAAGGGTAGAGCTCTCCAGTTCACGAAAAAATGGCGTCGCTGAAAGCCGCGCCGTCTATAAGAGAGTTTTGACAACCGTTTTACGGTAGGTAGACATGTTGTTACCGGTTTTTTTAATAGGTTTTGCCGAGGGTTGAAACTAATTTTAATATGATGCTTAGAGCATATAGATTCCATATCTGTCTTCAAATATGTCAAAATAATTGGTGACCAATAAATGGAGTTATACTGGTTAGGCTAATGTTAACCCCATTCTTACTAGGTTAGGTTAGGTTAGGTTGTTAGGTTAGGCTAATGTTAACCCCATTCTTACTAGGTTAGGTAAGGTTGTTAGGCTAGGCTAATGTTAACCCCATTCTTACTAGGTTAGGTTAGGTAAGGTTGTTAGGTTAGGCTAATGTTAACCCCATTCTTACTTCGTTAGGTTAGGGTAATGTTAACCTTATGAAAACCCAAATAAAGATTTTATTAGGGTTACTGTGTAATTTTAACATAAACATTAGTAAAATCCGAGCCTTGGCTCGTGTTTTCGAAATGTCGGGTTATATGGGTATGGAAATTTACAAAACCCGAGCCAACATGTTAATAAGGTTACACACAGCTATTAACGGTCACTTCTAGTTCTTCTAACACACCTCTGGGTCGCCACACTCGTTGAACTTTTTATAGGGAAAATGGCTAGCCCTATTCCTAAGTAACTCCATTCATTTTGGAATAGTAGGGACATGGGGATTTCGATCTTTTAGTTATTGTGAAGTTAATAATTGCCTTAAAAATATAATTAAAATAGGAATACTTGGATATAGTTATTCCTTATTTCTTAAGATTAAGCTCATATTTTAGAAAGCTTGCATGGGTGCAGGATAAATGTTTTGCATGTATTTGTCTTTTCCTTGATTTTCAACGTTGCATGCAACGCTTTAGTTACTCTCTATTTATCAGCTATTGGTGATATACGTGATTTTCTGCACTGTAGAGGTGGTTCTATTGGTCACATCTGTTCAAATATGACATTGGATGTTGTTGATGCATTAGCATAAACTCTTCCTCATTATAAACCAAATCTGGTTCCTGGGTTGGATACGCCTTTGTCCCGTATCCCGGACCCTGTGATTGGTCCGGAAGGGGCCCTTGTGCTTGGCCCGGAAATAGGTCATGCTCGATAAGTGGCCCTGCATTTCCTGTAGGTCCCGGTAGAGGGCGTTGATATGTGTGGGTAGACTGTTTTGTTTGCTGATCCCATGGAAAACGTGGATTAATTATGATGGACTGCGTTGTTTCTTTCTCGGTCCGGATATGTGCCCTTCGCTGCTTCGTTCTTTTCCTCTCCTTTATGTTAGCTATCCTGGCTCTGGTTGGTTGAGTCTCTTCTTGGTTTATGAGTGCATCTGAGGGGGTTGTTAACTTGGCTGCTTGCAACCCCGTCATCTCAGTACACAATTAACTAAATAGTGTTAGAATACAATTAAAAAGACGTCGCCGGTACAGGAGTTAATGGAATCCTGCAGGCTGACCTACTGTACCCTGCTCCAAATAGGTAGTCCAGAAATCGTGAACCATAACCTCTATAACTCTATAAATTTACACACCTATTCCCTGGGTGACCCTTCCCAAATGGTAGAAATATCATCTGAATTACTCTAGTCGTATTTGAGTTATAGAGGATAATATTCAAGAGTTTTTAGCATACTTATTTGGAACAAGGAATAGCATTTCACTTAAGTTGGGGAACTTAAGGGAAGATATCCACTTGAGGGATTTTTTGTTCTGGATCCCATCGTTTAGCCCCATTGCTTTTGAGATTTTAAAACGCTTGCCCCATTAGTTTGGCAATTTTAAGAACTTTCGCCCCATTTCTGTCAATTTTTAAGACATTTCGTGCCATACAGGTATCGATTTTTTTCCTGACAAGCGATAGCGAGTCTGTAATATAAGAGGAACCGACATTTGGCCGGGCCATTTTGCTACCAAAAAATTTACAAATTTATCTTGAAGGTGGGTTTTGGGGGGTCGTTTTATAAGGTTGATGGAGGTCTAGGGATGTAACTAAATAAATATTAAACAGATACATAAATGAGGCAATACATACACCATTCCCCCTTAATGGTATCCTGTAGTCCGACCTCCCAACATCTGTTAGTGAACCCAACTGTCGGAATGGTGTTTTATGTCTGGGTTTGTTGAGGGCTCTCACGCCACATGATTATCGCATATCACACCCTCCACACACCAAACCATAGAGTACAGAAGGATAGAGAGGAAAGAGAGACGCTACAAATATGAAAATAGCATGCCGCACGTTTGAGAGATGGCAGCACGATCGCAAAGGAAAATGGGAGGGTCCCCATTCATTCGTAATAATCCCTACCTTGTACTAATAACGCTGTTAATCAATTCTACGCTATCCAGAGACTCTATAGACATGACAGAGTTAAATAGACAGTAGAGGCTACTGTAAAGGCCAGATCATCGTGACATTTTCGTCATTATGAGGAGGTTCACAGCCACGTCTCTTCTAACCCCACCATTGTTGTTGTGAGAGTGGGGAGTTGCCAACGTCAAACATGCTGGGCCAAAATATCCCTAGACGTCATAAGTATAACCTATGAACGTATTTCGTGAAATGTCCTATTTTAGTGCAACTTTATAAACTAACATCTACATAACATGTAACTAATAATATATATTCAAAATTACATTTTAATTATTGTTGTGTTGCTTGTAGTTATACAGCTTACATCATATATATATAAGCTTGGTTATATTGTATATGTATTCCTAATATTTTCCTCTTGTTTTTATATATCTAATTTATTTCAAATAATTTACAAGTGTTTTTACCAACATTAAATCACTCTTAAAGACGTTCCCTCTTTTATCAATTGCCCCCTCATTTTGCGGAATTACCCTTAACTTTACCCTTAACTGCAGACAAGCCAGGTGCACAGATATCAAGGAGTATCTAATAAGGAAAAACAACTGAGGTGTTTTGGTTGTATGCCCTACAACAGTGCTGCCACCAAATCCCTAGAACGCGAGGCAAGATAACCGTGTGACGTCACACTTTCAGTTCTATCCTTCTGTACTCTATGCACCAGACCAGATGGCTGGAGTAAAATAGGAAAGAAGAGTAATTGGACAGAGGAAGAACAAGCTGAGAACCTCGCTGCTACCAGTGCCTATAGTCTATTCGCTGTAAGTAGGCGATAAATCATGACCTCTATCCTCTGTAACTCAAAGTTGGCTACAGTAAATTGGCTGTAAATTTCCACATCTATTCCTTGACTGACTCTTCCCAAATGATAATAACATTAACTCGATTACTCTAGTCGTTTTTTAGATACAGAGGATAGAGGTCATGATTTCTCGCCTACTTACAGCGAATAGACTATAGTATCAGTGCATTACCACAAAGCCCACCGAAATGCCAAATAAATACCCTCATTGTTCCCTGATTAAATAGCACTGTATGAATATTACCATATTCAAAATAAGCTACAGAGGGTCAATGCCTAGTGAGTTCATTGCTCAATTGGTGGCGTTCTAAGAGTGAGGGTCCAAAGTCTGGAGGATGAGACGGTGAAGCACAGGGGCGAAGCAACTTCAGAGATGGGGATGCTTCGAGCCATGGGTGGGTGCTTCACATGTCTCACTCCATTGACTGGAACGAGACCTCACAGGCTTCACCGTGTTGAGAAGTAGAATGTACACTCTAGGACATAAATCGAGACCTTAAATTTCGAAGCTATCTCGAACTGAATCGAATCTTGTTATGTTTTTAACTAATATTTACATTTAGTAGGTGCGTTTGTTATTTCTAGGCTTCATATAGGGACACAATATACGTCTTAGACTGTACAGGCTCTCAGCCTATGCCTGAGAGGAAGTAGTTGGAATATAGAAAGAAAAAATAAATAAAGACAAAAATAAAGTATGCCAAAAATAAAGTATGCCAAAGGTCTTGAACATTAACTCCTTCAGCACTATGGCGCCTTTTTACCTTTGATTCTGGCTGAAATTCACATTATCACCAACTCACCAATTAACTTACAAATAAACCTACTATGGGTTTCAGAGGCCGTGTGGCATCGTTTTTTCGGGAATGACTTATTAATAAACAGTTGGATCAACTTCATGACACAGGGACAAGTGGCTTAATTCTCCACTTCTGGTAATGCACAATATTGACGAAAATTAGGGGACGGTGTGAAACCAGATGTGGCAAAATATCATACTGATCCAACTGTTTGATATTAAGGTATTCCCGGAAAACGATGCCACACAGCCTCTGAAACCCATAGTAATTGATCAAATAAATGAAACTAATCAATGCATGTAGACGATTGTGTACAGTTTAAAAAGGACCTATGCTATTAGAAGGGTTTATTGAGATCGTATTTACCACTTTCGAGTCCTAGAGGTAGACTATAGAGTAAAGAAAATAGTCTAACGGTAACCAAAATATGAAGAATATTATGTAATGATATATATATATATATATATATATATATATATATATATATATATATATATATATATATACCGGTATATATATATATATATATATATATATATATATATATATATATATATATATATGTATATATATATATATATATATATATATATATATAAATATATATATATCTATATATATATATATATACGGTATATAAGTAACAATAAAAAGAGTCATGATCCTCACTTACATTGATGAATAGAAATATGAAAAATAAATTCAGTGAGGACAAAATTCACGTTATTAATACCGTAGTGTATTCATGAGTTTAAACGAAATTGGATTTGAATGTTTATGCATTGACTGATATTGGAAAATTACGCTGAAGAAATGAGTTTTATAAATATTTGGTTTGGAAAACGAATGTTCTTTTTAATGAAGATATTCTTCCTTGTAGATATGTGATTGTTAACCCTTTCGGTACCGGTGCCGTCCTATTAACTTTATTCTGGCTACTATTAGACGATTGTGTTCAGTTTAGAATGGCCTCCAGCAATTGACAGGGTTCAAATTATCTCACTCACCCCCTTTTTACTACCACAGATCCTTCTTAAACTGCACAAAATCATCTAGGTAGAGCTAAAATATTATGAAAGAGACATCGCCGGTACAGAAGGGGGTGGACCCATTCAGTACCAGGAACGTTATTTTCATCATATTCTGGGAACTATTAGACGCCTTTATTAAGCATTTGAAGGACCTCTAGCAATAATAATGCTTCAAACTATCCCAATCCAACCCTTTTACCTACCACGCATCCTTCCTAAACTGCACAAAGTCATCTAAATATAACAAAATACAATTAAAGAGACGTCGCCGGTACAAAAGGGGTTAAGTCACAAGCACATGCACAGCTAAGAGGGATAGAAACAGAAGGAGGGTAGTTGGGAAATTAGAGATATGTGCCAGACTCTATTGAATTAGGCCTTCGATGTGTCAAGAGCAATTGAAAAAGTCTCTGAAAAGCCTTCAAAAAGTCTCTGAAAGTGTTTAAAAAGTCTACGAAGAGTCTCAGAAAAGTCTCAGAAAAGCCTCTGAAAAGTCTTAGATAAGCCTCCAAAACTTCTCCGAAAAGTCTCCAAAAAGTCTCCGAAAAGTGTACCTGTATCAGAATTGTAGACCAAGGGCGGGAGCTTATACCACCACTTGCCCAAATGGTTCCTTTTAGTCTTGGTGGGTAATTTATGAAGGCAACCACGATTACCATTCGTAAACCAAGGGTGCATTTGAATGGCTCCAAAAAATCTCTGAGAAGTCTCCAAAATGTTTCCAAAAAGGTCTCCCGAAAGTCTCTGAAAACCCTCCGAAATATCTCCAAAAGGTCTAAGAAGATCTCCGAAAAGTCTCCAGAAAGTCTCCGGAAAGTCTCCAAAAATTCTCCGAAAAGTGTACCTGTATCAGAATTGTAGACCAAGGGCGGGAGCTTATACCACCCCTTGCACAAATGGATCCTTTTAGTCTTGGTGGGTAATCTATAGGGACAACAGGATTACCATTGCTAAAACCAGGGTGCATTTAAATGGTTCAGTTACCATCTATCTTTTTTTCTTTTTTTTTTCTATTTGTTTGTTAGCGGACAGTCTATTCCCATGTTCCCTTGTTAACCCTTTCAGTCCCGGCGATGTCTTTTTGTGTTTATTTCAGATGCATTTAGACGATTTTATGAAGCTTAGGAAGGATATATGGCTAAAAGAATGTATTGAGATAGACTGTAATCTTTTAACGAGTAGACATCCTTCCTAAGCTGAGCATAACTGTCTGATAATTGCCAGAATATAATGAAAAGGATGGTACCGGTACTGAAAGGGTTAACCCTTAGAATATACGATGACGCATTTCTGTTCTGTTTTCTGGCTAATATTTAACAATTATATTCAGATTAGGAAGAGTATATGGAAGTCAGAGAGTTAATCAACACCTTGAGAATATGACACATTTATTATACAATGATCAATGGAAAAAGAAGCGTCGTAAAGAGTTGTAGTATCCATCACACTTCCTATTGCCTGGAGAGCGGGTATATACTCAGGCACATACCCCGTAGCTTGAGGTGGCCGACTTGAGACAGATCCCGAACAGGGACAACACAATACAAGTTATAACAAAAAATATATATATATTCACACACATCTAGGTCGCCCAGGAGAATACCCAGAGACTCAGGCCCATTTTGGGTCCCCTGCAAAAGATTCCCTGTTCCCAGGCCTCCCAGAGAGGTTCCGGTCTCAGCAGGAAGACACGCAACGGAGAACACCACAATGTCCGCCCACCTCACATCCAGGCATTACCCTTCGTATTCACCGGCTACCCGGGCCATGAGCCTGACGGAATATTCCAAGGCTAGTCCAACTTGCACCCGATCCCCTCTCCCAACGACTGTGTTATCACTCATCTATTCACTAGCACTCCCCATTCATTCTTATAAATTACCACTTCTCTTGCCTGTTCTACAGTTATCTTTCTATCTTTCAACGCTTGTACTACATAATCTCTCCATCTTAACGACGGTCTTCCTACCTCCCTTTGTATCTGACTCATATACTCTCTTTATAAGCTTTTCATCTCCAACATGTCCATACCAGCACAACACCCTTCTGTCCACTATGGCCGACAAGGATTCCTGCTGTCCCACTCTCCTACGTACAGTACAGTTCCGAGCATATGAAACAGAGACGCCGCCTCAGGCTATCTACTCAGTCAGTGTCCTTTCTGGCTCGAGAGTTATGATGGGGGAGAAGGGGGTTGGAAGTAGGCAATGGTGGGAGGGTGATGGTTTGTGGAGTAGGGGTAGAAGTGTTAGCGAGGATGGAAAAGAAGGTGTGATTGGGGTGCCGTCAAAGTTTAGGTGGGAGCAAGGGAGTATTGGAATTCGTTGATCTGTGGCAAATAAACTATTAATTACGTAATATGCTTTGACTAATAGCGATTATATAAGCATGATTTATGGTTTGGTAATATGTGCTAATTATTATAACATCGCCATACATTTGTGTTGATATTCAAATTACCGTGATATATCACTATAGTCTCTTTATTTTCAGCTGATGGTAAATTGTCATGTCCTCATCTTTAGTACTCAACTATTACCAATTTTGTATAACGAAATAGGTTGTACATTCTAAGGACTTGGCATAGATATGTAGTAATTCCATATTTCACCATTAAGTATTGATTATAAGTATCGAGGAATCAGTTGCTAAGGGATTCAATTTACTGTCATCTGAAATGAAACCGACTATAGGGTAAAATACACCAAGCTATAGCATTCCCTCCCCCCCCCCCCTCTTTTTGTTAAGTAACAACATTTTCAGGCTTACTTTGAACCTATAATGGTGTGTATTTCGCTATGTTTGTATTTTGCTTAATATGCCAGTATGCTATAATATACCCATCCATAATTAATCGTAATTTGTCATAGTATATCATTAAGCTCCAAACAGTAGTGGCAGAAATGGTCATTTCGCAAAAGGAACCTTGAACAATTCCAATAACTGCTAGCTGGTCTAATTAATTGAGGAAATATTTGCAACCTGAGATATGCTCTGACCTGTCTTTATTCAAAGTTACTATTACCTGAGAAAAAAGCTTGTTCCTTGGAAATCGTAGTCTTAAGGGGCTATCACACTGGCCTATACTCCGTCGATCTTCATCAAATCCACGATATGCGTGGTCCTTCATTTCAACCGAAGTCCGAACTAATGATATAAAGACGAAATGTATTTATTATGAATTGCAAAACGGCTAAATGGTCATGCCATTAAACCGCTATACAATACTGATTTAATTGCATTTATCTTCAATAATCGTATTTGGTGGCTTATTACAGAAAGCACAGGCTGTGATAGCATTAACCGGGATCGAGTCTCCCGTGGATGCAATATTTGTTTATTATTTTATTAATTTTGTTTCTTTTAGCTTATACTTCGAATGGCATTTTACGAAATTAAATACAATCATTTACAGATATTGTGTTAATTTTATATAGACTACGTTTTAATTGGCTTGGGTTATTGTATACAATAATACTGCAGTTTAGGATATGGTAATCTAAGTTAGGATATAACAACAAGTTAGGATATTATGAATTAAGTTATGAAAGGATAAAGTTTGGTTAGCATAGTTATCTATCTATCTATTGCCTGACGCCGTGATCCCCGAAGGGGTGGCCACGAACGAACCGCCCCCATGCACCTCTGTCCCCAGTCAGTCGACGCCCCTCCCCCCAACCAGTACCGCCTTCGTTCATGTAGTTCCTCACTCCATCCTTCCACCTCATATTCGGTCTACCTCTCCCCCTCTGTCCCTCCACCTCGCTCTCGTACACCCTCTTAGTCATTCTCTCGCTTTCCATACGTTCCATATGGCCGAACCATCTCAAGTTGTTCCTTTTCACACTTTCCAGCACATCTACCTCCACACCACACCTCCTTCTTACTTCCTCATTAGTCTGTCTATCCCTCCATGTAACTCCGCACGCACTCCTTAAGTAATTCATTTCCACTGCTCTCACTCTTGGTCTGAGTCTCTCAACCAACGTCCATGCTTCGCTTCCGTAAGTCAGTGTCAGGATTACCACACTGTCATGCAAGGACTTCTTCACTTCCATACTGACCACCCTATTTCTTGTTACTGCTTTTAGCGTTCCCACAACCCTCTTCCCCTGTTGTACCCTCTCCCGCACCTCTTCATCCATAGTCCCATCTTTATTCAACACACTGCCCAGATACTTAAAAGAGTTGACTATCTCCATAGCCTGACCGTTCAGCTTCACCTCACACTCTGTGACTTCACCCCTTTCGAAGACCATAACCTTGCTCTTCCCCGTATTTACCTTCAAATTCCGTTTTTCGCACACTGTTCCAAACTCATTTACCAGACCCTGCAACTCCCATTCATTATCACTCATCAGAACTGTATCATCCGCAAACAGCAGTATAGGTAGCTTCCACTCAATTCCCTCCCTTTTCAGCGATAAGGGAGCATAGTTGTGTTAGTTAAATTACGGTAGTTAGTATAATAACATCAGATCCTCAAATACTGTAAGCCTACTGTAATAAAGATACATTTATTTGTATGGAATCAATATACTTTAACCTATTTTAACCCTTTGAGTACCAGCGACGTGTTATATTTTATTCTAGCTATATTTAGACCATATTATGCAGATTAAGAAGGATCTGTGGTAGTTAACCCCTTCTGTACCGAGACGTCTTTTTAACTTTATTCTGGCTGCTATTAGACGATTTTATTTTGTTTCAAAAGGGCCCCCGACAATTAACAGGCTTCGAACCATCTCAATTAACCCTTTTGACTACCACAAATCCTTCTTAAACTACACAAGATCGTCTAAATACAGCTAGAATACAATTCAAATGACGTCGCCGGTACAGAAGGGGTTAATAGGGTTGGTTAAAATAGTTTGAAGCCTTATCACTGCTAGAGGTCCTTCCTAAGCTGAATAAAATCGTCTAATATTTGCTAGAATATGATGAGAAGGACGTCACCGGTACTGTGCGGGTTAAACATGATAGTCTACCATTCATTTGTTTAAAAGTATCTGAATTATAGATAAATAAAGAAGGCGTCGTCCGAGGGGTTTGAACTTCTACACATTTAATTATTCCTATTACGTTTACCACTGATAATCATCGATGTATTATCGTTCATAATTGTCTTACACGTGAGTTGCTACCTTCAAATCGTGTCAACATTTTTCAGTGAATTATCGGTCAAAATGATCATAATTGCGTTAATAATATATACACTCTGCTTTTTATTAGCGATTGTGAAACAATGATACAGAGGGAATGTATTCAAGCCAACTTTGGAGTAAATAAAGCCGAGGAGCGAGTTCAGCCGATAATGGTTGATGACGACGGTCTCTCGCTCAAACAATCTTTCCTTCATCCTATGACTTAGATTCGTGAGTCCAGGCATTTTGACTCCAACGTCCCTTGAGAATTTGGTTTTGTCACTCTTAACTTTGGGGGAGACACTCGTTACAGGCAACCTGCCTTTTGTCTCATCCATATACATAGAAAAACATATGCGTTAAGCCAGTATGATAGGGAGATGACGATTCCATGCCAAAGGTCGTAGGACGACAAAAAGCAAGTCCCCTTAGGTTAGGAGAAAGAGGAGGACCAGGTAATCACGGACTGCAAAGGTATTTTATTTAAGTAATGAAAGATGATTTCCTATTTCTTTTTATATTTATAATTACTTCAACTAATGGTTAGTTCATACTCCCCGAATTACTTGCATCAAATATATTGTTTAGTGTATTGAACTCTATTAAATAAAGTTTCATGGAAAAGTATAACAGTAGGTCATATAATGTGAGTGGAAAAACTGAAAAACTGTTATGACAAAAACTGTTAATACTGATATTATGCTTGTTGGTGACTTTACATCCTGATGCTGACTCATAGATGAGGAGTCGAAATATTGTAAACAATACAGATCTTCGTGATTGCCTCTTTTGCCGTAAACATATAACTTTATTATAATAAGAGTAGCCTATGCAAATAATTATTTATGAAACTATTAATTAATTATGCAGTACAGGTCATAGTACTCTGAACATAATTATTTAAACATCATGCCATTAATGGGATAATTATATTGAATTCTATGAACTGATTTATTGAGGAAAGGGGGAAAAGGCGCAGAAACAGCTTAGCTCAGATCATGCTGACGCAATACGACCGGATAAGCAATAACAGACATAACAATATTAGTTTAAGTTAGCAGATGTACTCAATTTAATTTTGACTGATCCAGAAGCTACTTCGTTTGGCCCCATGCATATGACAGCAACGGCACATGACCGTGGGGTCCACTTCATAACGTGTATTGAGTAATTAAAGAGGTAAGAAAGTTATTATATAATTATAGCTAATGGTTATAAACAAAACTATTATATGATTACGATATCACTTCAATACCTGGTGTTACCAATCTTGCCAACCACAAAATACCAAAATCCGTACAGTTGGTTGCCCTGTTCTCCTCCGCACCAATTTGCGTGAATCCTCAAACAATTGTTTGAACAATTTCCACCAATTATTAATGCTAATGCTGCGTTACAGATTTAACAGCTCTAGCTTATCAGATAATACAAAACGGAACACTTTAATTAAGTTCAACTCTCAAATCATTAATTCGATGTAAAGTGGGTTGGCATCTACTTCCCCCCCCCCCCCCCCCCCTCTTTCCACCTTATACAGTGGTGTGGTGTCTGCTACCCCACCTATTACCCCGACCCCGCCACCCCCTTCTACCCCATCGTAACTCTTCAGCCAGAAAGGGTCCACCGGGGATTCTCCGTGGCTGTTTCTGTTGCATGTGCTCGAAACTGTACATTTTAAAAAATTACAAATGTAAGGTAGCTTTCTGAAGTCATAAGAGTAGGCGAAAATCTATACTATATCATTAATTATAGCATATTTATCCCCACGACTAATGTGACACCAAATGATAATATGGATTGTAAACAGGTTATATATACGCCAATAGTAGATGCAAGTTATCAAATATAACAGCATTCGGTGGCGGGTCACGCAAGTATAATGTGTCTAACACAGATGAAAAAACAATGCCTTATATGGTGATAATGACGTTATATGTGGACTTGTTTTACTCCATATCATTATGTGTGTATCTGCTCTTTTGCAATCATATTTACAAGCAGCCTCGTAAGGATCAGTATATATGTTGTTGCTTTTTTCCTTTTTACTTATTTGCTAAATGTGACATGTTGAGTACACTTATACAAATTGTGTCACAATCGTATGATAATAATCAGATTATTTCCTTGCTCTACCATGGGTCGCACCTATAGATTACTTTACATAATCCGTGCCCGATCTATTTTATGAAAATGGACTGAAACTTATATTTTGGCTAATTATTTTGCATTATGCTTATAATCCTGTTAACTATATATTTGTGTCATGCATAACTTCACATTTTAGCATGATTGGTTGACATTCCTAATCTCTCGCACACATATATATGAAGCAAATCGAAATCGCCAGGCTCCACATTGGTGAAATAAGGTTGGCTAATGTATGATGGCTACTGTCTGCATAACATGTAATTTTAAATATTTAAATATTCTTCGGAAGTTCTATACTTTTAACTATTTTGTATTGGCATATACAATAGATTTAATGATTATGGTAACGATTCATACAATAATGTAATTGTATTAAAGGTTGTACTACAAACTATTATTACATCTACCAAACTCAACATGACCACTCACATCCCTCTTTACAGAACGAAGACCCATTCATTCATACAGACTTACACTAATATATCGCTATCGCTCGCCAGGAAAAAATCGACACCTAAATGATACGAACAGAAAACTAATGGGGCTAAACTTGAGAAAGAAAGGGGAACAGAAAAAAGACCCATCTCCCCTTAACTCGTATAATTTAGCCGAGTACTCCTATTGTAAACAGATTAGGTTCACTGAGATAAGGTAATCGTAGGATATGTTTAACCCCTTCTGTACCGCGACGTCTTTTTCATTTTATTCTAGCTATATTTAGATGATTTTGTGCAGCTTATGTAGGATCTGTGGTAGAATAAAGGGTTAATTGAGATAGTTCAAAGCCGCTTAATTGCTAGAGGGCCTTTTTAAGCTGAGAAATATAGTATTTCTAATAGTAGCTAGAAGAAAATAAAAAGACGTCGCCGGTACGGAAGGAGTTAAGAAAGACTGAGTAGAACTATTAACACAATTATGTAATTTAGGTGGTCGCTACGTTCTGAGGATAAACGGTTTACGGATAAAGGAAAAGGACATATTGATATTAGGGAATATTACATAGAAACACACACAAAATATATGAGAGAATGGAAGTGAATTACATAATAATGACGAAATACGGTAGCAACTCTTATAACTCTATAACTCTTACATTGAAGGCCTTCAATATTTCTAGGCAATAGAAAAAGTCTCACCGAAGTCCCGAAAGGAGGAGGACCAGGAGTTAGTAAAATATGAAAGAAGATCTCCAATAGAGCGACCCTTAATGAAGCCATACTGGCGATCTGAGAGTAGATTATGAGAAGATAAATGCTTAAGAAATTTGGAAGTAGGAATAGTTTCAAAAACTTTAGAGACACAAGAAATGAGAGCAATTGGACGATAGTTGGAGGGTTGAGAATGCTCACCCTTCTTTGGGACAGGTTAAATGAGAGCAAACTTCCCGCAAGAAGGGAAGACGTTAGAGAAGAGACAGACAAAAGAGTTTGCCTAGGCAGGGAGTCAGCACGGAAGAACAGTTTTTGAATACAACAGGAGGAACACCATACGGACAATACGCCTTCTATGTACTAAGCCCAGAGAGGATAGAAAGTACATCTTTAGAAGAGATTAGGATATTAGGCATAAGTAGGAGAGCCCCTGGGGGTGGAGAGGGATGAATAGCACCGGAAACATCCAAGGTGGAGTTTTTAGCGAAAGTTTGAGCGAATAGTTCAGCTTTGTCAGAGGAAGAAGTGATGGTTGTGCCATCAGAGTGGAAAAGGGGAGGGAAAACGAGGAAGAAAAACAGTCGGACAGGTTTTAGGCTAGATGCTAGAAAGCTTGGGAAGAGCTAGAGTTGGATAGTTCAGTGCATTTATTATTGATGAAAGAGTGTTTGGCAAGTTGAAGAACAAATTTGGCTTGATTCCGGGCAGAAACATAGGAAGAATAAGATTCTTGAGATTTAATGGGTCAATACCATTTAAATTCTTCCTCCTTATTGCGGACAGCAGTAGAAAAAGCAAGAGTAAACCAAGAATTTTTGCACTAGTCAGAAAGAAAGAAAATGAAATGTATGCCTCCATGCCCGATAGGATTACCTCGGTAATGCGTTCAGCACTCTCAAACGAGTACAAAGGAGTACAAAGGAAATCAAGCAACAACAGGTCTAGTGACCCTTCTAGGCTGCTTGTCCTCCAAAACACTGAGGATCAAGTGTACAAACAGTGGTTTAGAGTGGGTAAGGGAACATTGGAAAGGGAACTACTGCCCTGGAACTAATGTCCAGGGCAGGATTGGGAAGTTAGTAGGGGACAAGTAACTGAGAAGAGGATAAAATAAAGTTATTTATTTACAAACGCAGTCAGTCGCGGGTTTGATGCGAGATATTTGTCTAGGCGGAATTTAAATGAATCAACGGTGCTGCAGTCTATAACATCTCGGGGAAGCCCATTCCATAAGTTGACAACTCGATTGAAGAAGACATTTTTAGCTTCGTGTGAGTTAAAAGATTTACCAATAATTTTGCACCCGTTTCCCCGCGTGTAATTAGATTGGTCGATAGTGAAGTACTTACTATAGTTCATATTGTCGATGCCTTTGATGATTTTGAACACTTGAATTAAGTCTCGTCTTAATCTGCGCTGGGTTAAAGGAAATAGATTTAATTCTCTAAGGCGCTCCTCGTATGGTTTGTTCTTTAGGCTAGGTATCATTTTGGTAACTCTACGTTGAACTCGTTCTAGCTTGTCTATATCTTTTTGGTAATAAGGGCACCAGGATTGAACGCAGTATTCCAGAAGAGGGCGGACAAAGGAATTGTAAAGGGTTAGGATAACGTCTTTGGATTTATGCTCAAATGACCTGCCTATAAAACCAAATATTTTGTTTGCCTTCTTAACAACTTCTGAACATTGTTGACTCGGTTTTAGGTTACTCGATATTGTTACTCCCAGATCGGTTTCTCTGTTTACATTCTTAAGCTGAGTGCCATTCATCAAATAGTTTGCTTTCTCATTTTGGTATCCGATATGTAGTACTTTACATTTATCCGCATTGAAACTCATTTGCCAAATTTGGGCCCAACATGACAACTTATCTAGATTGTGTTGCATATCGTCAACTTGTTCTTTTGAGAGTACGCTATTTGCAATTTTTGTATCGTCAGCAAATTTTGAGATTGTACAGGTGAGACCCTCATCTATGTCGTTGATGTAAATTAGAAAGAGAATTGGTCCTAGTACCGATCCCTGGGGTACCCCGCTACTTACATTGGTCCATTTAGATGCCGTACCGTTTATGACTACTCTTTGCTTTCTGTCACTGAGCCAATTTTCTATCCATTTCAACACACCGTCTTGTATTCCATGCGCTTTTAGTTTTAGCAGTAAACGTTTGTGGGGAACTTTGTCAAAGGCTTTTTGAAAATCAAGGTATATAATATCTACAGCTTTACTCTCATCGTAGAGGTTGAGGATATCGTGGAAGACGTCCAAGAGGTTTTTTAAACAGGAACGTTTTTTACGAAAGCCGTGTTCAGTATCTTTAAGTATGTTATTTCCCTCTAAGTGATTTACGAGTCTGTCTCTTATGAGTGTTTCTAGCATTTTACATACAACTGAGGTTAAGCTAATTGGACGATAGTTACTGGGTAGGGATTTGCTGCCTTTTTTTAATATCGGTGTTACGTTGGCTAGCTTGCACTGATCAGGCATAGTTCCAGACTGCAAGGATTTATTGAATAGCAATGTCAGTGGTTTAGAGACTAATACTTAGCTTCCTTTAGAACTCTAGGTGAGATTGTATAAGGTCCAGGCGTTTTATTTACCTTGAGTTTATCTAAACAATGCAATACTTCTCTCTCTGTAACGGTGATATTGCTTAGAACATCTGAATTATCAATCTGAATCGGCGATGGTGTAGGGATATCACTGAGATCTTCCGTTGTAAAAACTGATGCAAAGAAGGTATTGAGGGCATTACTCATTTGTACTTCGTCTTTGGTGTATTCTCCATTGTCATCGACTAACGGTCCGACCATCAGTTGAAGTAACTACTTTTTTCTTTCTGGTATAACTATAGAATTCTTTCGGGTTTGTTTTACTTTGATTCGCAACATGTAACTCCAGGGACTTTTTACTTTGCTTAATTAACTGTTTGGCTTTGCG
Organism: Paralithodes platypus; assembly: GCA_032716605.1. Taxonomy (NCBI): domain Eukaryota; kingdom Metazoa; phylum Arthropoda; class Malacostraca; order Decapoda; family Lithodidae; genus Paralithodes; species Paralithodes platypus. Next base: position 18,654,790 of record CM064534.1, read on the forward strand.
TCATAGCTCTACAAATTTCACTCGTTCTTCGTCATTTTGTAAGGATTTTAATCTATCATTAGCAAACTTTTTAGCAAGCAGACAGTTTGAAATATCTTTATTCCACCATTTGGGCTTATTATTATGGCCTGTACGCCGTATTTTCGATGGTATGCAGTCCTGCACTGCTTTTAGGTAAGTGGTTTCGAATAATTCCCAAGATGTATTTATGTCGTTATTGTTAATTAAAAAGCTCCAGTCAGTTTCTTTAAACATAGCTCTAAGTTTATGAAAGTTTGCTTTCTTGAAATTAGGGACTTTTTCGATGCTGCTATTTGGTTCGTTACTAGTAAACTTTAAAGTGAAAGTTATTGTACGATGGTCGCTGTTACTGAATTCATCACCAACATTCAAATTATCTATTAATTCTTCTTTTGCTGCAAGTACAAGTTCAAGAACGTTATTAACACGGGTCAGGTCGGCGATCGAACAAATTGATAGAGTGAATTCTCTTGCAAGTTCGCATGCAAGTCATGTCCGGAGTGTGAAGTAAGAGTATCGCTCCACTTGGTCACAGGTAAATTAAAGTCGCCAAAAAATACGGTATCTTGTGAGTTACTTACATCTGCAATTTGTTCGTAAATTTCTCGGTCAGTTTGCACTGATTGAGCTGGAGGTCTGAATATTAATGCAAGTATTATTTTTGTACCTTTATTATTCTTTATTAGCACAAAAGATGTGTCGACGTTCACAATTTGAGGTTTGGACAAGAGGGTCGGGTAAAGGCTTTCTTTGACCCTTTGACCCTCTCCGAGGGTCCTCGGCCACAGAAGCAAAATTCATTCTATGGGAAATCAAAGAAGTACTGCCAGAGAGCCTCCCAGTCGTCAGCGACAAAGTGCCACAAGCGCCGCCTGCTAAGAGGATCAGGTGGCCGTACTGGAGAGATAGGACAGATGACAGAGATAAGTTTATGGTCGGGGGAGCCCAAAGGAGAGAAAAGATCGACAGTATAAGAAGAAGGGTTAGAAGTTAGAAACAAGTCAAGAATGTTGGGCCAATCTCCGAGGCGATACGGGTAGGTTGCTGAACCAACTGCTCTAGGTCATTTAGGATAGAAAAGACGTAGGCTTGTTCACCAAGTTGGTCAGTAGAATTAGAGGAGAGCCATTGGTGGTGATCAACGTTGAAATTTCCTAAAATGGAGATTCAGAAAAAGGAGAAATGGCTAGAATGTGTTCACTTTAGAGTTTAGATAATCAAACAATTTGGGAAAGTCGGTAGTTAGGGGAAAGACAGATATCACATAAATATTTAATATGAGAATGACAGGAAAGTTTGAGCCAAAAAGTGGAGAATTCAGAGGAGCCAAAATCGGAAATACGAGAGCAAGTGAGTTTGTTGTGCACGTATGCACAACATCTGCCTTTGGCTTTGAAACTAGGATAGAGAAAGTAGGAGGATACAGAGAAGGGGCTGATGGCATTTGCTTCAGACACCTGAGTTTCACACTCACTAAATATGTCAGCCTTGGCTGGTATCGAACCCAGGTCAAGCAGATTCACACGTGAGCGTGCTTGTCACTCGATCGCCGTGGCTCCAGTGCTGAATGAAATTATCAAGCACTAGTCTCAATAAAATCTATAATTGCAGCCAAAACAATAAGGGTGAACCATGGTCGGGAGGTTCATGGTCGATGTATGAACTATTAACGCGGATATTATATGCGATTGTTGTTACAGGAATGGATGGAGGAGGTTTGTTAGGAAGAACATGTGAAAGTATTTGTAACCTTTTAATTGACAAACCTGGAAGGTCATCATCCCCGATGTTGTGAAGAGACTTTGTTGTGGAAGTGTATATCATCTGAGGTGAAGTCAATGATATTGAGGCCTGGTGAATGTTGTTCCGAATGTTAAGATACTTGCTTTGGAAGGTGTTTATTGTATTAATTTTCTCCCGGTCATCATTGTTCCCTTTCTAATGTCCCTTGCAAATCCTCCCCATCTATTTAACGGGAATGAAGGGTTGGCTATTGACTGTCTGACTGCCTGTTACACTTTCTGTGGTAGCATTAGCATGACCAGGTGCTGTCTGTTATATACTAATGACTATACTGTTTCAGCGACCAGGTATATGTCAATAGTTCCAGCTGATTGACTTGTGCGACCGTGATTATTTAAACCTTTAAGAATTAATAATTACTAAAGGACGAGACATTGAACACTATCGCATGAGCTAATCAGCTAGACTTATTGACATCTCACCTCAGCGTCGCTGAAACAGAGTATAGTGATCCAGCAGCCCACATAGTGGACACATTAACAATACCCAACAGGGTTTTACAAACTAATGGTCCTCGGAATCACCGTCCTACAGATATTATCTGCCATCACTCACAGTGGTTACGGGAGAATTTGCCCCGAAACCAAGTCGCCCCGCTCTTGGACAACGAGTTCGCCCCGTTTATAACCCCCCCCCCCCCACCACCACCACCACCAACACCACCAACACCACCACCACCACCACCACTCCTGGAGCTTGCCACTTATTTCCATCCCTCCCCCAACCCCTGAGGTCTTCTGTAGTAAAAACGGGGCGTAGTCACATCTCCTACACAACTACAAAAGTTGGAGTACTGCCACATATTGTACACATAGTCAGCCATATCTCCTACACAAAAACAAGTATCCAGCACATTTCCTACACCAAAACTGAGTACCCAGCATATCTCCTACACCAAACGGTGCATCCGGCATAACTCCTACAATTATATTGTCATATTTCCTACAATTCTGATATGTGACTAAATGCGCGTAAACATTTATTATTGATCCTGAAAAAGAAAAAAAATATATCCTCTATAAAGCCTACCTCGCAAGAGGCGGGTGGGTTTGTTTACATCCGCCGCGAGAGTAGCCTCGGCGACTCGACTCGCGTTGGGGAAAATTAGGTTTTTGCCCCCTACTTTTCAAATATATGAAGATGTCAATAATTCCTGTGTGGGGGGGGGGAGGGGGGGGGGGGGGCTTTCCCCCCCCTCAACATCTTTTGTATCCCACGGCAAACGGTTATGGCCAAATAGTTTTAGATTGTTGTTTAACGGGTAAATATGCATTTCCGCCTATTATCACACATCAAATCAAACTTACACAACTCTAAACTTGATAAACCAATTTTTTAGCAATTTAATTGCATACATTTTATATTGACCGACACTTTAAATACCTTTTTCTTACCAATAATTGTATAGGGCGGCGGGGGGGGGGGAATACAGCCCAACTACAATTTTTGCCTCCGACAAGACGGCTCTTCCTCCACACTTGGGGTGCTGAACGCAACGCAGGTATAGTTTGTTGTTTCTGGCCACATTTCGGATGTACCGGAATCCAGAGTTGTCTTCGTAAACCACTGCATTGAAGCAGATGTTTCCCTCAATCCTAGCCCTGCTTGGTGGAGTACAGCAGTGGAGTACAAGGCCCAGAAATACCGTCTGTCCCGACGAATGGAGAAAAGAATACTGCTGGTTTGAGACTAAACTCGAATCAACTCGACACGATTTTTGTGTGTAGGAGATATGCTGTATCTCTGTAAGAAATATGTCACTTCACTTGAAACTGTTAAATGTGTAGGAGATGTGACGTGTAGGAAATACGCAGTATACATGGTGTAGGAAATGAGGCGTAGGATATATGCTGTATCTCTAGGAAATATGTCACTACACTAAAAACTGCAAAATTTGTAGGAGATGTGACGTGTAGGAAATACGCAGTATACATGGTGTAGGAAATGTGGCGTAGGAGATATGCTGTATCTCTGTAGGAAATATGTCACTACACTAAAAACTGTGTAGGAGATATGTAGTATATGTGTAGGAAATATGTCATTACTCTAAAAACTGCTAGATTTGTAGGAGATGTAACCTGTAGGAAATACGCAGTATACATGGTGTAGGAAATGTGGCGCACCCCCGTAAAAACTGATGCAAAGAAGGAATTGAGGACATTTGTTAGGTTAGGTTAGGTTAGGTTAGGGTTAGGTTATTTTAGGTTAGGTTAGGTTTGGTTTGGTTTGGTTTGGTTAGGTTAGATAGATGAATAGAGGGGGAATTCTTCAGTACCCCTTTAGGGTGGAGGGGGGACATTAACGGGGCAAACTCGCGGCGGGGCTACTTCTAAAAGCGGGGCGAACTCGTTTCGGGGCGAATTCTCCAGTATTCCTCACAGTGCACTCGGTTTATGGTTAAGCATATACTGTAGTTATTAATGATTATATAGGGTGATAGTCTCTTATCTAACGTATACATTTTACTGCACATCATGCATAATTACCCTTGCATAGATTTAATCATGACATTTAACGTTAACATAGTTATATCGGCATTTAACCCCCCCCCCCCCACACACACACACACACTCACACACATACAGATGCCACGTGGGATTGTGATATAATTATGGTCTCTTCAGGCCTAGCGTGGTTGCTAAATTTCAGTATATCTTAAATAGTTCCTACGCATGTTTTTCTCTTCCAGAAGCCAATAGGTATAAGTCATAACATGATTGGTAGTTAAAATATCAGTGGATATATCTTTTTTCATGAGCTACCCTGGCAACCTGTAACGCGCTGCGTTAGTTGCAGAGGATAATAATTGGTAGAAAGTGCGGTCCCTGTGACTCCTGCCAAACCACTATTCCTACAGAGAGAGAGAGAGAGAGAGAGAGAGAGAGAGATGGCTAGAGCCATAACATATACTGATATGCGCGTGCATGAAGTGAAACATTAGTGTTTATCGAAACACAAGTGTGTGTGTGTGTGTGTGTCTTTGAAAGATCATATTAGCATTGTTGATTAAAAAGTTTCCCAGAGGTTAGGTTTGCTCAATCGTCTGTTACCCCCTTATCCCCGTACAGCCTCTTTCTCCGTACAGGGACACTGTTGTAAGCGTATCTGGTATTGTTCGCATATGAAAAAGGCCTCTGAAAGGGTGCAGTCAAAGGCATGTAATCTCTACTCTTCTCCACCATATTGTCTACAATCTCTCCACATTGTGAACATTGCATGTATATTACTGTTATGCCATTATTATAATCAGTGTTCTTCACAGCTGTCGCAGCGTATACCTCTCACTCTGCAGAGACAGAGGGCCACCCGCTTCGTAACTCATTCCCACCACTTTTCTGCCCACCATTCAAAGCCAACAGTTAACTTAAATTTCTCAGTAATTTTTCAGCTCAACAAGTAAAGTATGGAATTCACTCCGTAAATGTGTTTATCCCTCACCCTATGACTTTGTTTCAAGCTTTGCGTGTCCTGCAGTTACATTCCAGTCCACCTTGAATATGGTTCTGTACTAATCATTCTGTTCTGACTGGGGTAATGGGGACAATAGGAGGTCAACTTGTGTATATGTAGTTTTGCCTCTTGTCTCTTTCATACGCAGAGAAACAATTTATTAGGTAAAGGGAAGTGGAGAACATCAAACCTTTGATTATCATATCGAGGAATCGGGTTGCTTGTAATGGGAATTTGCACTACATAGGTGAAGTGGCTCTGTGGGTCATTTTTGTTCATATGTTTAGTTGAATATATAGAGTAAACATTACCGAATACTTGTTATTTTGATTAATAAATACTCTATCCACAGATATTTGAGTCAAGCTTTCGTGTATAAGCTTATACATCTTCGATGTATTCGTCCATTTAGTTTGTCTCTCCCTTTCCTTCTCGCTCTCTCTCTGAACGGTTTAATTATATTTGCATTGCTATCCAAATGTATATGCTAATAACAAACACCTTTATCATACATAATATCAACATTGGGATATGCAAACCACTAACAATTCTCTGGGGCTAATTTGAAAGTATATATATAGTGTTTTCCAATGACATTTTAGTAGGACCTATTTTCTTATAAGTTATAACGACTTTGAAGTTTGTAGCACTTATTTCCGAGAAAATCATTTATTTGTTTCTATTTAAGTAGGTTACCAGTTCTAATGTCTGATATTTTTGTACTGTATTTTAGTCATATATATATATTTTGTCTTCTCTAGACCCCCTTCTCAAACACAAAATACACATCTGGAGAATATTATAATTATATCAATATATATTGCACTGCTTTTATTGCTGAATGTCCTATTTTCTCTAACAGTGTAGGATTCTTTGGTGTAAGCGACTAGTTATGAAAGCTGTTATTTTTGTATGGGAATTTAACTAATGACGACTAGATGGATATGGATATCTATCTATCTATCTATTGCCTGACGCCGTGATCCCCGAAGGGGTGGCCACGAACGAACCGCCCCATGCATCTCTGTCCCCAGTCAGTCGACGTCCCTCCCCCCAACCAGCACCGCCTTCGTTCATGTACTTCCTCACTCCATCCTTCCACCTCTCATTCGGTCTACCTCTCCCTCTCTGTCCCTCCACCTCGCTCTCGTACACCCTCTTAGTCATTCTCTCGCTTTCCATACGTTCCATATGGCCGAACCATCTCAAGTTGTTCCTTTTCACACTTTCCAGCACATCTACCTCCACACCACACCCCCTTCTTACTTCCACATTAGTCTGTCTATCCCTCCATGTAACTCCGCACGCACTCCTTAAGTAATTCATTTCCACTGCTCTCAGTCTTGGTCTGAGGCTCTCAACCAACGTCCATGCTTCGCTTCCGTAAGTCAGTGTCGGGATTACCACACTGTCATGCAAGGACTTCTTCACTTCCATACTGACCACCCTATTTCTTGGATAATTATGCAATACATTATTTTATTTTAAGTAACAACACAATGCTACACATAATGATGTATTTTAAGAAAAAGGCATGAGACAGAGAGGTATGAGGAGCCCCAAAACAAATGCTGCAAATCGACAATACGGGCCAGCCCGGGACCTCAACCAAAATTAAGAGACCAACATTAATCCAAAGAAGAGCAAATGAACATCAGCTAAGGAAAAGACTAATCTATAATGTGGATAGATATAGATAGATAGATAAATAGATAGTGTGAGTGAATGAGTGAGAAAGAGCTGTCTTACTAAATAGATAGTGAAGCTAGCAGTCCCTACAAATTGGTTTGCAAAGAATAATTACACAAACAAATATTTCTTAAAGGCAGATTTCACTAGCAAAAACTATTTACATCTTAATTAATATCAAGAGATAACACAGTAACCATAAACCTGGTGAAGTAATTCACGTAACCCCCGTCCCCCACCCTACATACTTCCAACTTTCCCTACACAATGCCCCCCCCCCCCCCTTTTCCGTGTAGCCCACCTCTCTCCTTCCCAGCAAATAACGACGCCATCTATGGGACATACTGTGCAACAGATTCAGGGTGGGGGGGGGGGGGGGGGGGGTAGAGTGAGCGATCTTAGTAATACCAGAGCGAAAGACCCAGCGAAATTACCATTAGGTGGCCCAGTCGGAAAGGTGACCGACTGTACGTCTGTATGTGTACAGTGTGTGTGTGTGTGTGTGCAGTACCAATAGTTTCCCGTAAGTTCCTATGAACTATAATGCTTTTCCTGTTATATTTTCCGTCCCCAATCCCTGTTCTATATATGTAAATTTCTTCCCGGAACTTTCCTTCTATTGCTGGTTCTTATTTTGTTTTTTAGAACAGGCGTCCCTTTATCTTAGACATAACAGTATTACCCTGTCAAGAGATTCAGTGTATCAAGTTATTAATTTATTTATATATTTATTGGCCTTTTTATTATTATTATTATTATTATTATTATTATTATTATTATTATTATTATTATTTACATATTTTTGGCTGGATAAACTGAATACAAATAAAGATAATTATCCCGAATAGACTTGCAGCGTTATTATACATAACTTATTAGGGAAAGTGAAGCTCTATGGAATCCTTATAATATACTCACATAGATTCCGTTGTGGTAGAATAGTTTTGATAAGTTTTGTAACTCTCGATTATGTCGATAAAAATAGAGTCCCGCGCGTAAACAAACTATTCTTCTTCACTCCCGCAATCTTGAGAGCTCCGCTACGGACGTGTTCGCAATGGAGTACACTCGCTACGGTAAAGTGTTATGTTCTACAAAGATGTTACTGTATGTCTAATATACACATTTGCAACATTACATTGTGCTTGTATTTATGTTTCATAGTTTTCCCGGTATTTGTTCAATCCTTTCTGGCATTTTTCTTTCCCATTTCCCTTGTAGTTTTAGTATTATTACATATATTTGCTCTTGCGCACGAATCGGCGCATATTGTTGCCATTCCTTCTCTCAGCTGACAGAAACGTCAAACAGCCCGGCAGATTTGTAACTGTCATGGCCGCTTGTGCAGGTTGTAGTCTCTCCTGTCAGAAATTGGGGGACATTTTGCGAACCAAGGAAGCTACATGGGATTTTCTTGTTCAGCATAAGTTAGTCTTGGCAACTGGTAAGTGTAGTACATGTGGCAGTGAATTGCAAGTGAGTGAAAATAGACAACAAAAGAAGTTTAGATGTGACAAACAGAATAAAGAATACGTTCACCATGCACTCAGGAAATCACGATGTAGGCCTAGGTATAATGTTAGTGCTGTGAAAGACACATTCTTTGAAAATGCCCACATCCCCATTCCCAAAGTCCTCAATATTGTGTATTGGTTCTGCATAAACAAATTACCTTATCAAGATGTAGTCCTTCAGTGCGATGTTGGCCTCAGTACGTTAGTTGACTGGTATTAATACACCAAAAATCTGTCTAAAGATGTCAAATAGCGGGGGTGTGGGGGCGGCAGCCCCCACCCATAATACTAGGTTAGGTTAGGTAAGGTTGTTAGGTTAGGCTAATGTCCTTTCAAAGGGGTATAGGCACCCATAATACTAGGTTAGGTTAGGTAAGGTTGTTAGGTTAGGCTAATGTCCTTTCAAAGGGGTATAGGCACCCATAATACTAGGTTAGGTTAGGTAAGGTTGTTAGGTTAGGCTAATGTCCTTTCAAAGGGGTATAGGCACCCATAATACTAGGTTAGGTTAGGTAAGGTTGTTAGGTTAGGCTAATGTCCTTTCAAAGGGGTATAGGCACCCATAATACTAGGTTAGGTTAGGTAAGGTTGTAAGGTTAGGCTAATGTCCTTTCAAAGGGCTATAGGCACCCATAATACTAGGTTAGGTTAGGTAAGGTTGTTAGGTTAGGCTAATGTCCTTTCAAAGGGGTATACGATAGTAAACACTAGGATAGCCTATACCTGGTCAGAGGGAAGAAGAAGAGTCCTGGTGTAATCTCCTTGAATGTTACCATAAAAAGTGACCCTTTGTGTCTCTGATATTAATGCAAAATCCGAGCCAACTTTGGACAAAACTTTGCTTGCATATTTTCAAAGTTACCTTTTGTGTCTATGAAATTATGGAAACTCCGAGCCAACTTTCGACAAAACTTGGCTCGGATTTTTAGAAAATGCTCTTTTGAGTCTCTGAAATTATGGACAATCCGAGCCAACTTTCGACAAAACTTGGCTCGGATTTTTAGAAAATGCTCTTTTGAGTGTCTGAAATTATGCAAAATCCGACCCAACTTTCGACAAAACTTGGCTCGGATTTTTAGAAATGCTCTTTTGAGTCTCTGAAATTATTGAAAATCCGAGCCAACTTTCGAAAAAAATTGGCTCGGATTTTTAGAAAATGCTCTTTTGAGTGTCTGAAATTATGCAAAATCCGAGCCAACTTTCGACAAAACTTGGCTCGGATTTTTAGATAATGCTCTTTTGAGTCTCTGAAATTATTGAAAATCCGAGCCAAGTTTTGACAAAACTTGGCTCGGATTTCGGAAAAGTGGCATTTTTGGCATTTCACACATTCCTATTCTTCATTATTTTACTATATTACTTTAACCCCACATTTTCCCTGATCTTCATAGCCCTCCCCACTATCGGGGGGAGTTATCTTAAGATTGTTGGATAATGGGGTTATATAGGGTTTCTCCCACAGTGGAAGTATAACTAATGGCATCAAAACTACCATTGCCAAAACTAATTGGCCAAAACAACTCTCAAATAAGGCTGCGAGTCTTTTCAAGAAAAATACCCAAATAAATAGTGTACTATTAAGCTTGATATATGTTGCAGAAATAATTTGTATGCATGTTACTCATATATATTGTTGGTGCGATGGTTAGCTTTGTTATTCTACTTAGACCTCGGTGTTGTGTGTTGGGTGGGGGGTTGGGGGAGGTAGCCGTGTTTACTGAACCACCTTCTCCCTCATGTTTACCATATTAGTTTTTTAGATTATATGACGTTCGTTCCGTTAGTTTAGCGATTTTGAGACCTTTCGCCTCATTTCTTTGTCAATGTTAAGACCTTTTGTGCCATGTAGGTGTCAATTTTGTCCTGGCGAGCGACAGCGAGCATGTATTTTCAGAATTAACTGGCCTATTGGCCGGGAAATTTTTCTACCGAAAAATGTGTCTTAATAGGGGGTCTAGGGGGTGTTTTGTTTTGTTTAAGCTTGATGGAGGTATAGCAAGAAAACTCAAATATATATTGATAAATAAATATTGAGTCAAAAAAACAAGCACTAGCCCCTTAATATTATTCAGGGCCTATTATGGATAACACATTATATTATATTGATTTGAAGCGACCGTGGTGTTTTGCTTGCATTGTTTGGTTCTTGTCTGCCTTCACAATTTATGTTTCTATATATTATGTAGTACTAGATGTGTGCGAATTTGTGTTTATTCGTTGTTTTATGTTGTTTGTGTGTTTTCCCTGTTCTTGTTCTGTCTTGAGTCGGCTACCCCCAAAATGGGGATTGGGCCTGAGCATATAGATAGATAGATAGATAGATGTAGTACTGAAGTATAATCTTCAAAACACAATAATTATATATCACGATTCACTGGCGTTTTTTCAGAGGAGGCTGGCCGTTTGTTTGGTCTATTAATTAATATATTCATATATTTGTTTTGATTTCTCGCTAGACCTCCATCAAGCTTAGAAAACACCCCCTAGACCCCCCTTCAAGACAAATTTGTACATTTTTCGATAGAAAAATGTTCCGGCCAAAGGCCGGTTCCTCTTAAAATTGCAGGCTCGCTATCGCTACCGACACCTAAATGGCACGAAAGGTCTTAAAATTGATAACGAAATGAGGGGAAAGCTGTTATGACCGCCAAACTAATGGGCCGAACATCTTATAATCTCAAAATTAGTAGGGCTAAACATTAGGGAGAAGGGGTTCCAGAAAAACGGTCTGCCTCCTCCTAAGCTAGCGATAAATGTATCCATCCCCCTCTCATGGGAGGATTTTAGTTTGCTCCCTAGACATCTATCAAGCTTAAAAAAACTCCCCCAAGTGTGTCTCCGAAATATATGTGTACATTTTTCGGTAGAAAACTGTCACGGCCGAAGGCCGGTTCTTCCTAAAATACAGGCTCGCTATCGTTTGCCAAGAATATATCGACAGCTATATTGGACGAATGGGCTTCATACTGGCAAACAGTGGGCCAAAAGGTCTTAAAGTCGCCAAACTAATGGGTCAAACGTCTTAAAATTTCAAAATTAACGGGTCTAAACATGAGAGAGAAGGGCGGCCAGAGAACACCACGCCTCCCCTTAATACAACAGGCCTGATTTGAAGTAAAATCCTTCTGTATTGTCACTCTCCCGTCCCACCAAAGCCCGAATTCCATCACAACACCGCGCACCTCATCCCTGGTAATTCCATCACAACACCGCGCACCTCATCCCTGGTAATTCCATCACAACACCGCGCACCTCATCCCTGGTAATTCCATCACAACACCGCGCACTTCATCCCTGGTAATTCCATCACAACACCGCGCACTTCATCCCTGGTAATTCCATCACAACACCACGCACTTCATCCCTGGTAATTCCATCACAACACCGCGCACTTCATCCCTGGTAATTCCATCACAACACCGCGCACTTCATCCCTGGTAATTCCATCACAACACCACGCACTTCATCCCTGGTAATTCCATCACAACACTGCGCACTTCATCCCTTGTAATTCCATCACAACACCGCACACTTCATCCCTGGTAATTCCATCACAACCCCGCGCACTTCATCCCTGGTAATTCCATCACAACACTGCGCACTTCATCCCAGGTAATTCAATCACAACACCGCGCACTTCATCCCTGGTAAATCCATCACAACACTGCGCACTTTATCCCTGGTAATTTCATCACAACACCGCGCACTTCATCCCTGGTAATTCCATCACAACACCGCGCACTTCATCCCTGGTAATTCCATCACAACACCGCACACTTCATCGCTGGTAATTCAATCACAATACCGCGCACTTCATCCCTTGTAATTCCATCACAACACGGCGCACTTCATCCCTGGTAATTGGATTGAAACTAATTTTCTACCCGTTTGATCATTTTATTTTTGGAAAATACTGTAGGTCGGTATTGTGCTGTATACTGTAGATTTATGTGATATAGTATTGAAAAGATAATTATACATTAAGGGGGAGGGTTTACTTTTTTGGTCGATTATTTCATTATATTTAAGATTTGTTTAGTTTCCTCTCTAGACCTCCATCAAACTTAATAAAACTTCCATTAGATTCCCCTCCGGCCGAAGGCCTGATATTCCCAAATTACAGACTCACTATCGTTCGTTAGGAAAAAATTCGATACCTAAATAGCACGAAAGGTCTTTTTAATAACAAAGATATGGTAGGTGAATCTGTGTATATATATCTGAATGGCTTTATCACATTATCGTAACTTTTCCGCTAGAATATACAGTACAGTACATGCTTATATGCACCATTTTGTTTAACTGAATATGATATTGTCTAATGATAGCTAGAATCAACTATCAAAACACGACATGATCGCCAAAGGGTTAACTGGTCAGATCCCACCAAGTGATCAAATCAAGTCTAACAATTAAATTATGGCCAGCAAACAAAAACTGGTAAGTAATGTCATATCCAGCTGTCATAGTATATCAGGCAAACTCTATCAAAATATGTTATAAAGCAGAGAATTATGTCTACCAGTTATTTTTTTCATAAGATATACAGTCAAAGTAAATTTAGCCCTTGAAGATTAATTTGAACACATACTTCTTTTATACTTCTTTTTAGGCGTCGACTGACTGGGGACAGGGGTGCATGGGGGCGGTTCCTTCACGACCACCCCTTCTGGGATCACTGCGTCAGGCAATAGATAGATTGATAGATAGATTATTATGAACTCTGCGAAGCAGAGTAGTATCGTTCACACAGGTCCCGCCCGTATACTGTGCACCACAATTCAGCTTGTCCGTCGTCGTCCGTCGTCCGTCGTCCGTCGTCCGTCGTCCGTCGTCCGTCCGGAATCTCCTCCTAGACCGTTCAATGGATTTTCACCAAATTTCACAGGTATATTCATTTGGTCAATGCGAAGGTCAGTCGAAAAGAAATTTTCAATTTAACTTAAAGGTTAAGGTCAAAGATCAAGGTTAAAAATATGGTCAATATTTCATGTGTCTTCGTTTTTACTCAAATTTCTTCATTTTCACTATACAAATTACTAGCAACGTCGATATCCTATTGACCAAATTTTAGATAAATATTCTGAAGGGTAAGGTCAAAGGTCAAAATATTTGTTTTACTAGTATTTCTTATATTAACTGTTAGATTCTCACTAAACTTACCATGTATATTCGGAATACTTAGGGCAAGGTCATACAAGAAACTAAACAATTTCATATGAAAGGTCAAGTTCACAGGTCAAGGTCAAATTAGAGGTCAATATGCTAATTTCATTACTTTTCATGCAAACTTCACAAAATTTGGCAATATAGTTGCACTTTAAATGAAAAGGAAATTAATTAATTTTGAGACACATATCATGAAGGTCAAGGTCAAGGTCAAAGGTCAAGGTCAACTACTCTATAAATACATATGAAACTATCTGATGGGTTTTAATGAAATTAGTCATGCTTATTTGATTTTCCGGGGCAATGTTAATGCAAACTATGTTTTCCTCTTACATAAAGGTCAAGGTCACAGGTCATGGTGAAAGGTCAACTTATACAATTAATTTTTAGTTTTTATTCAAATGTCTTCATTTTCAGTTTACAAGTTACTGGTAACATTGACATCGTATTTCACACATTTTAGATCATTATTCTAAAGGGTAAGGTCAAAGTTCAAGGTCAAATGTCAAAATAGTATTTTTACTAGTATTTCTCATACTAACTGTTAGATTATCACTAGGCATACCATGTATATTCGGAATGCCTAGGCCAAGGTCATGCAATAAACTATTCTATTCCATATGAAAGGTCAAGGTCACAGGTCAAGGTCAAATAAAAGGTCAATATGCTATTTTCTTCACTTTTCCTGCAAACTTCACAACATTTGGTGAGATAGCTGCACTTTAAGTGAAAAGGAAATTAATAAATGTTGAGACATATAAAGGTCAAGATAAAGGTCAAAGGTCAAGGTCAACTATTCTCTTAATATATATGACACTAACTGATGTGTTTTAATGAAATAAAGCATGCGTATTTGATGTGCATGGGCAATGTCAATGCAAACAAAAATTAACAACATAAAGGTCACAGGTCAAGGTCAAAGGTCAACTTTTATTATTTATTAAAACATTACTCAAATATTAGAAAACTGGCTGTGTTATGGCTTATTACATAAATATGGCCAAATAAATATCAAATTTCACATAAATATTGAAATAGTAAAGGTCAGAGGTCAAGGTCAAGATAAGAGTATCTGTCATTTTCCCTAAACTCCTCCTTGACTGTTTAATGTATTGTCATAACATTATACAGGCAAATTCAGTTGGTCAATGCGACGACCATCCAAATGTATGTATTTTACTTTTAGTCAAAGGTCAAAGTTCAAGGTCACAGTATATGATCACTATTTGTAATCAATAAGTTTTTATACGAATTAGGCTACACCATATTCATAATGCTAGTTAATACGAACATTGCTGTTAAGCTAACTAAATCCTTGATAAGAAATTATAATGTCGAAGGTCAAAGGTCAAGGTTAAAGGTCGATATATGATTTTTACTAGTATTTCTTATTTAATGTAGGATTCTCATTAGGCATATCATGCATATTCGGAATGCCTAGAGCAAGGTCATACAAGAATAAGCATAATTCCATTTGATAGGTCAAGTTCACAGGTCAACGTCATATAAAGTCAATATGCTAATTTCTTTACTATTCATGTAAACTTCATAACATTCGTTGAGACAGTTGTGCATTAAGGGAAAATTAAAATGTTAAATTTTCAGACATCATGAAGGTCAAGATGAATGTCAAAGGTCAAGATCAACTATTCCTTTAATACCTCTGAAACTAACTGATGATCTTTAATGAAATATGAAACACTTATTTGATATTCTAGTTACATAAAAGCAAACAAAAATATAATTCTACATAAAGGTCAAGGTCACAGGCCAAGGTCATAAGTTAACCTTCATCATAAAAAAAATCAATTTTCGATAAGCTGACGACTATTAGTTGCATTTTACTTAAATCACATATAATTCAATCATATATATATATACCGGTATATTATAATACTTAAGGTTAAAGGTCAAGGTAAAAGAACAAAAGAAGAGTGTTGATAATTGTCTTTAAACATTTCCTAGACTGTTTAACCCGTTGTGTACCGGTGACGTCTTTGTCATTGTATTCTAGCTATAATTAGACAATTTTGTGGAGCTTATGAAGGATCTGTGGTAGTAAAAAGGGTTAAGATAGTTGAAAGCCTGCTACTTTTATGGAGGTCCTTCATAAACTAAATAAAATCGTCTTAGTATCCAGTATGAAATGAAACCGACAGAACTGTACTGAACGGGTTACGTATCGTTACCAAATTTTGCTGGCAAATTTGGTTGGTCAATGCAACGATTGTCTATTTTGTTTTCTTTGTTATTCAAAGGTCAAGGTGAATGGTAAAGGTCACAGATTATGGTCATTATATATATTATATATATATATATATATATATATATATATATATATATATATATATATATATATATATATATATATATATATATATATATATATATACTGTATATACTGTATACAAACCTATTTTACCTAAGAGATTCAATACTACTTGCAAAATTATAGGTCTCAGAGTTGCGTATGCAGTTTCCTTTTTTTTTTTTTTTTCTTTTTTTTTTGGTAATGCGAAAACTGCACACCTACTTTATTATTATTATCAACTCTGCGAAGCAGAGTGGTATCGTACGCACAGGTCCCGCCCGTATACTGTGCACCACAATTCATCTTGTCCGTCGTCGTCGTCCGTCATTGTCGTCGTCGTCGTCGTCCGTCGTCCGTCGTCCGTCGTCCGTCGTCCGTCGTCCGTCCGGAAACTCCTCCTAGACCGTACAATGGATTTTCACCAAATTTCACAGGTATATTTATTTGGTCAATCCGAAGGTCAGTCGAAAAGAGATTTTCAATTTAACTTAAAGGTTAAGGTCAAAGGTCAAGGTTAAAAATAAGGTCAATATTTCATGTGTCTTAGTTTTAACTCAAATGTCTTAATTTTCACTATACAGCTTACTAGTAACCTCGATATCCTATTGACCAAATTTTAGATAAATATTCTGAAGGGTAAGGTCAAAGGTCAAGGTCAAAGGTCAAAATATTTGTTTTACTAGTATTTCTTATATTAACTGTTTGATTCTCACTAAACTTACCAAGTATATCCGTAATACTTAGGGCAAGATCATACAAGAAACTAAACAATTCCATATGAAAGGTCAAGTTCACAGGTCAAGGTCAAATAAGAGGTCAATATGCTAATTTCATTACTTTTCATGCAAACTTCACACAATTTGGCAATATAGTTGCACATTAAATGAAAAGGAAAATAATAAATTTTGAGACACATCATCAAGGTCAAAGATCAAGGTCAACTACTCTATAAATACATATGAAACTAACTGATGGGTTTTAATGTAATTAGTCATGCTTATTTGATATTCTTGGGCAATGTCAATGAAAACTATGTTTTACTCTTACATAAAGGTCAAGGTCACAGGTCATGGTGAAAGGACAACTTATACAATTAATTTTTAGTTTTTATTCAAATGTCTTCATTTTCAGTTTACAAGTTACTGGTAACATTGACATCGTATTTCACAAATTTTAGATAATTATTCTAAAGGGTAAGGTCAAAGTTCAAGGTCAAAGTTCAAAATAGTATTTTTACTAGTATTTCTCATACTAACTGTTAGATTATCACTAGGCTTACCATGTATATTCGGAATACCTAGGCCATGGTCATACAATAAACTGTTCTATTCCATATGAAAGGTCAAGGTCACAGGTCAAGGTAAAATAAAAGGTCAATATGCTATTTTCTTTACTTTTCATGCAAACTTCACAACATTTGGTGAGATAGCTACACTTTAAGTGAAAAGGAAATTAATAAATGTTGAGACATATAAAGGTCAAGATAAAAGTCAAAGGTCAAGGTCAACAGGTTACTATTCTCTTAATATATGAAACTAACTGATGTGTTTTAATGAAATAAGGCATGCGTATTTGATGTGCATGGGCAATGTCAATGTAAACAAAAATGTACTACATAAAGGTCACAGGTCAAGGTCAAAGGTCAACTTTTATTATTTATTAAAAAAGATTACTCAAAAATTAGAAAACTGGATGTGTTATGGCTTATTACTTAAATATGGCCTAATATATATCAAATTTCACATAAATATTGTAATAGTTAAGGTCAGAGGTCAAGGTCAAGATAAGAGTATTTGTCATTTTCCCTAAACTCCTCCTTGATTGTTTCATGTATTGTTAGGGATTTCTATTTTATTCAAGTGTCACTGGTTGTAATTGAGGTATTGTGCTTGTTATGGTGGGTACGATCTTTAATTATTTATGATTGAACATCGTATGCAATGTTATGAGCCAGGTATAATTAATTCGACCTGTAGACAGCTTAGTTTCATATAGGAAGATATTTTTGTTCAACAGTGTACAATAACTAGTGAGGTGGTCTTGGGAGGCTTCGTGCAGACTACCCCCCCCCCTTTCGTTCACATTCCATTCTACCCCCTATCGTCCTACACTCGTAACCTTATTCATTCTCCCCCCTTTCTTCCAACCCCCTTGCTCTTCTTCGTTGCCTGACGTACAAATGATATTGATTATAACTAGGTAATAATGTATTTGGCTTTTCTAATCATAAGTAATGTTTACAAGATATATCATAGAGTTCTTGGTAAAAGTAATACTTTAATTCAGCAAGTATATAATGAGTTGAGATTAATACAGTTAGAGAAGTTGGTATCAGAGCCAGGTGCGCTAAGGGTATATAAACTGCTAGTACCGTAACCACAGGTAGTGTATTCTCCACCAGCATCTTAAGCTGACCTGCCCTGAGTTCGTTTGTAAAAGAATCACCATGAGTTGAATAAGTATCGCCTAGGATTTTTTCTATGTTTATTGATTGCTTTTCACTTACTCTCTTGGAGGGTATTTATATAACTATTATTGATATAACTATGAATTATTTTTATTAAGAGTTTCTTTATTATTTCTCATCAATGTTTCTCAAATTTGATATTTTCACTAGAAGTAACTTTTGTGTATAATTAATCATTTAAATAAATTATAATTATATTTTACATACTCTTTACATTTTACCTTTATATCCTAATATATTATTCTTTTGATTGTTGGGATAAATCTAAGTCAAAGTAACTAAAGATAACTAATTCTGAACGAGTGATAAGAAAGGAATAACTTTGGGGGTTTTAGGCTAAAACACCCATTTGATATCAACTGATATTTTATGAACTTGCCACATCTTTTCACCTACCAAGGTTTTAGTGACTACAAAGAGAGTTGCTAGTTTTTGTGGAAGTTTAACATACCACTTATTCTTGACTGAAACTGATAGTCATATTTTCCGCATTTTGTGAGGCTAAATAATAAGTCCTCGTTTTGTGGTGTTTAGTGGAATGTTTCTTTATGTTATGGGTTCGAACCCCGCTCGTAACGTAACATGGTGCCGTGACCAGGATTCCTTTCTTTCCCTCATTTGGTAGTAATTGAGAACATTAGTGAAACATTAGGTCCCTCGATAGGACATCGCATACTCATTTCATCCATCTCGTTTTGTTCTGTTTATGAGTTGAGAGAGCTGTGTCAGCCTCTACGTTATTTAATGCCAATTATTCGCGTTTCACACTTATCCTAATTAGTCAAACATTTTCTCGTTCATCCATTGTTCATAGCATTCAATCATGGAATTTAAAATTAGTGAATTTGTCACTGACCCCTCCTTGAGCACCTTGTCTGTGTCGAAGCTCAGAAAATAGACTGGATTGCCTTAGCCACAGAGTATGATGCACCTTACAGAACTAGTAATACCAAAGGTGAGATTAGAAGGAGTGTGATTGAGAAATTTGGTAACTACTGGTGTTTTGTCTGAGGCAGCATATCAGTTGTGTGCAGAGGAAGGAGGCAGTGAGGCATGGATGAGAGTGAAACTATTAGAGCTGGAGAATGCAAAAGCTGACAGGGAGCAGAGGGAGCATACGGCAATAAGAGAGTTTGAACAAAAACAGCGTGAGATTGAACATGAGCGTGAACAAAAACAGTATGAGCTTGAGGAGAAGCAATGTGAGAGAGAGCATGATGAGCGCATGTTAAAGTTAAAAGCTGAAGAAAACCGGAATCAAAGGGATTCGGTTGCAAGTAGACCATTTTCTGATAAGGGTCATAGTTTAAAGTTTGTCCCTAGTTTTGACGAGACTGACCCGGAGAATTTCTTCATCCTTTTTGAGAAGGCAGCCAACCAACTCAAATGGCCAAATGATCAGTGGGCATTTCTAGCCCAGACTGCTTTCATAGGTAAAGCAAAACAGGTTTACACCAATCTCCCCATTGATTCCTTGACCTATGAAACTCTTAAAACTTCAGTCTTAGCAGTGTATGATCAGGTTACTGAAATTCATCGTCAGTGTTTCAGGGATATGAAGAAAGGTGAAAAACAAACCTATCTAGAATTTGTAAAGGAAAAAGAGCGAAAGTTTCTGAGTTGGTTGAGAGCCAGTAAAGTAACAACCTTTGAGCAGTTGTGCCAGCTAGTTATGCTTGAAGAATTTCTCCGCAAAGTCCCCTACCCTTTAAAACTTTACCTCCAAGAGAGAGAGGTGCAATCTGTAGACAGGGCGGCTATTTTGGCTGAAAATTACCGATTAACTCATGGCGATTCTTATTTAAGGACAGGACAGAGAGGGCCTGGCAACCGACCACAGTCTGGTGCTGGTCCTCGTGATGGTGGTAGTTTCCAATCTACTGGTGGTAGGTCTGGTTATGGTGGTGTCTCCCAACCAGTTTCAAGGGTAGCTTCTGGGGGCAATGGATCTGATAAAAAGGAATTTAACAAAACTTCTCTTTCTGCCATTAAACCTCCTGGACCCTTAGTTTGTGCCTACTGTAAACAACCTGGACATTTTATCAGAGAGTGTCCCAAATTAAAGTTAAAAGAGAAAACCCGTAAACCAGAGAGTAGTGCTGTTCTAGCCTCTTCCCTTGTACTTCATCCAAATAGAGTAGCAGTATCCACTCCTACTCGACCTGTGTTGAGTGCATGTTCTGACTCTGATGGCTCTCACAACCAGGTTTTCCCTAGTATTTCACCTAGCTGTTCTAACCAGTTCCAACCTTTTCTTTCCACAGGATCAGTTTCCTCTACTGACGCTTCCACTGACTATCCCATTCATGTTTTGAGAGACACAGGAGCCTCTCATTGCCTCTTGGTAAGAGGATTGGTGCCCAGTATTGAGGACTGTTTGCTGGGCCAGAGTATACTCATTCAGGGAGTCAGTGGGTGTCTTGTTGTTCCTTTGGCTAGGGTGTATCTAAAAACTGATTTAGCTAGTGGTTACTTTACTGATGGGATTCAAGATTCCCTACCTGTAGAAGGAGTGAACTTTTTGATGGGCAACGATATCGCCGGTGGCAAAGTTATACCAGATCCCATAGTTACCTCCACTCCCTCCTCTGATAACAACACTAAGCAATTAGAAAGTCAGTATCCCATTTTGTTTCCCTCATGTGTAGTGACTAGGAGTGGGGCTGGTCACCACAGTAAGAAGGACAAAGTTGATCCTGATAGTGTTGACCTAGACACTTCCTCCCTATTTCCTGATGTAGAGTCAGAGGATATTAGCAAGATTCCCATTGATTCTGAAACTCTCAAAGAGGCTCAGAAGCAGGACCCTGAACTGGCAATATATTTTGATAGGGCTGTGGAAGAGTCAGATATAGGAAACTATCCTCAATGCTTCTATCTAAGTAATGGTACCCTGATGCGCAAGAATAGACCTCCCAATGTGCCAGCTGATGAGCCCTGGCAAGAGGTACATCAAGTAGTTGTGCCACATAAGTATAGAGTAGACATCATTTCCATTGGTCATGACCTTAGTGGTGGACATTTGGGTGTCAACAAGACTTATGACAAAATTCTCAATGATTTCTTTTGGCCGAGGATGAAACAATCTGTGAAGTCTTACTGTAAAACTTGTCATGTGTGTCAACTTGCTGGGAAACTCAACCAGCCCATCAAGCCTTCACCCTTAAATCCCATCCCTGTAACGGATGAACCGTTCAGTAAATTCATAATTGACTGTGTAGGACCTTTGCAAAGAACCCGTAGTGGAAATGAGTACTTGTTAACTGTCATGTGTTCCACCACTAGGTATCCAGAAGTGTTCCCCTTGAGGCGTATAACATCAAAGAATGTAGTAAAGGCGCTTAGTAAATTTTTCACCCAGTATGGAATACCCCGTGTGGTACAGTCTGATTTAGGAAGCAACTTTACCTCTCAGCTCTTCAAGCAAACTATGGAAGAGTTGGAGTACACCAGTACCATTCCACTGCCAGTCACCCACAGTCCCAGGGGGCATTAGAAAGGTTCCATCAGACCCTCAAATCAATGCTCACTAAATATTGTGAAGAGAACAATGCCGACTGGGATGAGGGTATCCATTTTGTGTTGTATGCTGTAAGAAGCAGGGTACAAGATTCTCTAGGATTTTCACCATTTTCCCTAGTTTTTGGTCATGAGGCCAGAGGTCCCTTGAAAGTGTTGAAAGATACTTGGATCAATGCTAACTCTAATAAACATCTTCTCACTTATGTGCATCAATTTAAATCTAGACTGAGATCTGCAGTAGAACTAGCTATGAACAATTTAGAGAAATCTCAAGATAAAATGAAAGTGCAGTATGATAAGACTACAGTTGTCAGAGAATTTCAGCCAGGAGATCTAGTGCTTGCCTTTCTGCCTATACCTAAAAAGCCGCTACAAAGCAAGTACCATGGTCCATATGTTGTGCTTAAGAAAACAAGTAATGTGAATTATGTTTTAAAAACTCCTGATCGTAGGAAGTCCGAAAGACTAGTACATGTTAACCTGCTGAAAGCCTATCACTGCAGAGATCCAGATAAGGTATTAAACTTTGAATCAGTAGCACAGTTTGAAGGTGAACTAGAGGATCTAAAGATCAAGGAGCATAATGACATCCAGTTGCCTCTTGATAACAAATTGCAAAACTCTGACTTCTTGACTAACCCCCGTTTAAAATTCCAGCACTTGTTGTCTGACCAAGGTGAAGACTTGGAGTACCTGCTTTCCGAGTTTCCACAGCTGTTTGGTGACGTTCCCCAGCAGTGTCCCCTGGTGGAACATGATGTGGTCCTGACTGAGGGGGCCAGTCCCATCAAACAACATCCCTACCGCGCCAATCCAGAGAAGCGTGCGGCACTTCAACAGGAAGTGGACTTCCTACTCGCCCATGGATTGGTGGAACGGAGCGACAGCGAGTGGGCCTCTCCATGCCTACTCGTGGACAAACCTGATGGCACATTTAGGATGTGTTCGGATTATCGCCGGGTAAACCAACTCACCCGTCAGGACTGCAACCCTCTACCACGGATCGACGACCTGTTGGACCGTTTGGGAGGAACTAAGTACATCTCCAAGATTGACCTGCTGAAGGGTTACTACCAGATAAAACTATCGGAGAGGGCCAAGAGAGTGTCTGCATTTGTCACCCCGGATGGGCTATTCCAATACACCGTCATGCCTTTTGGTATGGTGAATGCGCCCGCCACCTTCCAGCGACTAATCCACCGGGTGACAGATGGCCTCTCGGGCGTGCAATCCTACCTCGACGATATTGTGGTCTACAGCGAATTCTGGCAGGATCATCTTCACCAGCTACAGAGTCTCTTCTCCAACTTGGCCAGGGCGGGACTCACTGTAAACCTTGCCAAGAGTGAGTTCGGCCATGCCAAACTAATCTTTCTGGGTCACGTGGTAGGAGAACGGGAAGTCAGCCCTATTTCTGCCAAAGATGAAGCCATTTCAACACTGCCTATTCCCCAGGACCGCAAGGCAGTAATGCGCTTCTTGGGTATGGCTGGGTACTATCGGAGATTTGTACCCAACTTCGGTGACCTCTCTGCCCCCCTAACAGACTTGATTAGTCCCAAGAGAAAATTTGTGTGGACCCCAGAATGCCAAACTTCATTCACAAAGATTCGTTGCCTATTAGTCAATGCACCTATTCTGAAGTCTCCTCAGTTTCATAAACCGTTCATAATTCAGGTGGATGCTAGTGATGTTGGTGTAGGAGCAGTTTTGTTACAGTACAGTGATGCTGATATTTTGCATCCAATTTGCTATGCATCCGGTAAACTCAAACCTTATCAGAAACACTACAGCACTATTGAAAAAGAGTGTTTTGCCTTGCTCTTTGCAGTGGATAAGTTTAATGTGTATCTTAGTGGTTCACATTTTCCCGTGAAAGTGTTTACTGATCACAACCCCCTGAAATTCTTGTATAAAATGAAAAACTCGAATCAGCGGTTAATGAGATGGTGTTTGGCATTGCAACCATATAACCTTGAAATTCACCACATAAAGGGAAAGAACAATATTATCGCGGACATGTTGTCCCGGAACTGAATGAGAACAATTTTAGTTGTTAGAGCTATTTTGCCAGCAATAATTGTTATGTTTGTTAATGTAATTTTGGTTTTGGTTTATGGTTTGGTGTATGGCATTAGGTTTAAAATTATTGCATTAGGATTTAGATTTAGTTTCGCTTCTCTTATAAATCTCTTTGTGAGGGAGGTGTTAGGGATTTCTATTTTATTCAAGTGTCACTGGTTGTAATTGAGGTATTGTGCTTGTTTTGGTGGGTACGATCTTTAATTATTTATGATTGAACATCGTATGCAATGTTATGAGCCAGGTATAATTAATTCGACCTGTAGACAGCTTAGTTTCATATAGGAAGATATTTTTGTTCAACAGTGTACAATAACTAGTGAGGTGGTCTTGGGAGGCTTCGTGCAGACTACCCCCCCTTTCGTTCACATTCCATTCTACCCCCTATCGTCCTACACTCGTAACCCTATTCATTCTCCCCCCTTTCTTCCAACCCCCTTGCTCTTCTTCGTTGCCTGACGTACGAATGATATTGATTATAACTAGGTAATAATGTATTTGGCTTTTCTAATCATAAGTAATGTTTACAAGATATATCATAGAGTTCTTGATAAAAGTAATACTTTAATTAAGCAAGTATATAATGAGTTGAGATTAATACAGTTAGAGAAGTTGGTATCAGAGCCAGGTGCGCTAAGGGTATATAAACCGCTAGTACCGTAACCACAGGGAGTGTATTATCCACCACCATCTTAAGCTGACCTGCCCTGAGTTCGTTTGTAAAAGAATCACCATGAGTTGAATAAGTATCGCCTAGGATTTTTTCTATGTTTATTGATTGCTTTCACTTACTCTCTTGGAGGGTATTTATATAACTATTATTGATATAACTATGTATTATTTTTCTTAAGAGTTTCTTTATTATTTCTCATCAATGTTTCTCAAATTTGATATTTTCACTAGAAGTAACTTTTGTGTATAATTAATCATTTAAATAAATTATAATTATATTTTACATACTCTTTACATTTTACCTTTATATGCTAATATATTATTCTTTTGATTGTTGGGATAAATCTAAGTCAAAGTAACTAAAGATAACTAATTCTGAACGAGTGATAAGAAAGGAATAACTTTGGGGGTTTTAGGCTAAAACAGCCATTTGATATCAACTGATATTTTATGAACTTGCCACATCTTTTCACCTCCCAAGGTTTTAGTGACTACAAAGAGAGTTGCTAGTTTTTGTGGAAGTTTAACATACCACTTATTCTTGACTGAAACTGATAGTCATATTTTCCGCATTTTGTGAGGCTAAATAATAAGTCTTCGTTTTGTGGTGTTTAGTGGAATGTTTCTTTATGTTATGGGTTCGAACCCCGCTCGTAACGTAACAGTATTGTCATAAAATTATACAGGCAAATTCAGTTGGTCAATGCGATGACCATCCAAATGTATGTATTTTACTTTTAGTCAAAGGTCAAAGGTCAAGGTCACAGTATATGATCACTATTTGTAATCTATAAGTTTTCATACGAATTAGGCTACACCATATTCATAATGCTAGTTAATACGAACATTGCTGTTAAGCTAAATAAATCCTTGATAAGAAATTATAATGTCGAAGGTCAAAGGTCAAGGTTAAAGGTCGATATATGATTTTTACTAGTATTTCTTATTTAATGTAGGATTCTCATTAGGTATATCATGCATTTTCGGAATGCCTAGAGAAAGGTCATACAAGAATAAGCATAATTCCATTTGATACCTCAAGTTCACAGGTTAACGTCATATATAAAGTCAATATGCTAATTTCTTTACTATTCATGTAAACTTCACAACATTCGTTGAGACAGTTGTGCATTAACCTGACAAGCGCGATATAGACGTAGGTGCTAGGGTAGTTATTTGTGCATTTCTAGCCCTGGATTCTGACAGAATTCGTTATATTTACAATATAAACCATTATTTGTTTTCGGTATGCTTTTATTTTACATATATGATGTATATATGAACCTTCAAGAGTGCTAAAATAAGTGGGAAAAGCATTTGGGTGGTGAAAAACGAAGATATTGGCCACCCGGTCATAATCTCAGGCGAGAGAGAGAGACAGGCAGCCCTCCCCTCTCGCTGTCTGGGAGTCAACTGAGACGAGGGAGGCGGTGTGTGCCGGTGTCTGGGTGTTGCATAACGATCTTTTATGCAACCCACTTGTGCTACATTATCGCGGGAGAGAAAAATAACCGATAAATGATGATAATAAGAGGAAAAATAGGTGATAATTGAGGAGGGGAGGGAGGGGGGAATAAGGTGGGGAAGGAGGGGAGGGGGGTGGGTGAGATTTACATGGATGAGTACTGGAGGGGAATTATCTCACCTAGAGACAAATTCCTTTGTTTTGATAGGCCCTTTTTTTTTATGGAAGGCTTTTTTTATGGTCCTGCTTCCGTGAGGCCTATCGCGTTCCCTATAGGAAGCCTTCCGTGAGGCCTATCGCGCTTGCCGGGTTAAGGGAAAATTAATATGTTAAATTTTCAGACATCATGAAGGTCAAGATGAATGTCAAAGGCCAAGATTAACTATTCCTTTAATACCTCTGAAACATGCTGATGATCTTTAATGAAATTTGACACACTTATTTGATATTTTAGTTACATCAAAGCAAACAAAAATATAATTCTACATAAAGGTCAAGGTCACAGGCCAAGGTCATAAGTTAACCTTCATCATAAAATAAATAAATTTTCGATAAGCTGACGACTGTTAGTTGCATTTTACTTAAATCACATATAATTCAATCATATATATATATATTATAATACTTAAGGTTAAAGGTCAAGGTAAAAGAACAAAAGAAGAGTGTTGATAATTGTCTTTAAACTCTTCCTAGACTGTTTAACCTGTTGTGTACCGGTGACGTCTTTTTCATTGTATTCTAGCTATAATTAGACGATTTTGTGGAGCTTATGAAGGATCTGTGGGAGTAAACAGGGTTAAGATAGTTGAAAGCCTGCTACTTTTATGGAGGCCCTTCATAAACTAAATAAAATCGTCTTAGTATCCAGTATGAAATGAAACCGACAGAACTGTGCTGAACGGGTTACGTATCGTCACCAAATTTTGCTGGCAAATTTGGTTGGTCAATGCAACGATTGTCCATTTTGTTTTCTTTGCTATTCAAAGGTCAAGGTGAATCGTAAAGGTCACAGATTATGGTCACTATTTCTTTCTTATATATAATTTATATATATATATATATATATATATATATATATATATATATATATATATATATATATATATATATATATACTGTATATAAACCTATTTTACCTAAGAGATTCAATACTACTTGCAGAATTCGAAGTCGCAGAGTTGGGTATGCAGTTTTTTTTATTATATTTTGTTTTGGTAATGCGAAAACTGCACACCTACTTTATTATTATTGTCATCATATATGTACAGTATATATATATATATATATATATATATATATATATATATATATATATATATATATATATATATACAGTATATATATATATATAATATATATATATATATATATATATATATATATATATATATATATATATATACTGTATATATACAGGTATATATTATATATAATATTGCATTATATGCATTTATATGCATTAGTAAAGTTCATGTATAGTCCGATATGTCATATATTAACAGGTGATGTAGAACTATTTAAACATTTTGCAAACGACAAATTAGCGGAGTAATGTCGCAAAAAGTGTAAATATAGAATAGGGAATAATACAGTAACATGAGACAACATTTTAAAAGATATTGTTTTTTCAATCAATAGATTAAAAGAGAAAATGTTAAAATTGTGCACTGCGATGCGAGAGAGCTAGACACATGGTCTAAATTATTAATTAAGTTAATTAGAAATAAAATGTTCTCGCTTAAAAATGAATTTAATCTTTCAGATTTTGTAGACTATAATTATAGTAAGCTTAAAGCTGATTTAATAAATTGACATAAACATTTTGTAATCACTACATTAGTTAAAGCCAGCAATAATTATAGCTTCACATGTAAGAAATTTTATCTTGAAAACATGAACAAAGGATTAGGCTTTAGAGGTAACATATTACATACAAATATTTGTGGTAATTATATTTATGAAATTCAAAATAATTTGAATATTGATAACTTAATCGATGAACATACCAAGAAAAATTTAGCATTTGATATTAAACTTTCTGATAAGAACAAGTGCGTTGCTAAATTATACACGTTACCTAAATTTCATAAAAGACCTTATAAATATAGCTCTATTGCCGGAGAAAAATTTGTTACCACCAGAACTCTGTCAGAACAAGTCTTAAATTGCTTAAAATCCATTAAAAGTAATCATAAAAGATATTGTAAATCAAGAGAAGAACTGGCATTAACTATTATTGGAGTGTTGACAATTCATTAGAAGTTATTGATAAAATAAATACCATGCCGAAAGTTACCTCGGTACATAGCTTCGACTTTTCAACTTTGTATACCAATTTGCCTTTAGATTTAGTATAATCAGAACTTTGCTTTATTATAGATTTGCACTTTGACAGGTTCGTTAGGAAAAGTAATTATTTCATAAATGTGTATTCATATTTTAATGATGCATCACTTAGCACTACTCCCACTAGTTCAGTATATTTTGATAGAACTAAACTTAAAAATGCCCTTAAATTCCTCCTGTTCAATACTTATGTTAGATTAGGGCCTTACATTTTCAAACACATATTTAGGAATTCCTATCTGTCGAAATGCTAGCCCTTTAATGGCAGATTTATTCTTGCTTGCTTTAGAATTTAAATATATAAAATACTTAGTTGACAGTAGCAAGACAAATAAAATCCCAGAAAAATTAGCATTGGCTAAACTGTTAAGTAATAATAGTAGACATATTGATGATATTCTCGTTTGCAATTTGTTAAATTTTAATCAAGTTGCTAAACTTATTTATCCTAATTCCATTCCCCTCACATTGTAACGTAAATTATGAAGTTGAACATGTTCTTGATAGAGCTTGTTAACGCCTTAAGAGCGGGTGGTGTGTATTTTTCACCGTACCGCACAGCGTTTTTTTTTTTACCCTAAACAGGGTTGTTTCGACCCAGAGCGTAAAACAAGTATCTATCCCTGAAAGGGTGTAAACAGAGCTTTCCAATGACACCCGAACCATCCTTGTATGACCGCTGGTTCTCTTGCAACGATCGTGCAACACGAGTGCAGAAACCCTAAAATAAGGTAATTTCCGTACATAATTCCCTGTGTAGCGAGTGAGAAAGGGGGGAGAAGGGTGGAATACAGTTAAGTAGGTCCACGGTGGTCGTGGGGAGCGGTCATAAGGTTAGTACGCTCGTCCCACCGCTCAGCTCTCTCTCTCAGCAACATTACGTGCTGAAAATGGCACTCGACAGCTGTCGTGCACCGCCACATAGTCCAAATTTATTTCACTCGACATATGTTGTGCGCCGCCAGTTAAGGGTTAATGAACAGTGCATACTTAAAGTCTATCACAAAGTTGATGATTTTAATTCTAACATAATGAACTTTCCTTTCCCTAGTAATAATATCGATAGTAAAATAACTTATAATTGTTTTTATTCCCAGTTAATAAGATTTTGTAAAATTTACACTAAAGTAGAATACTTTTGGGCTAGAGCTAGGTTATTATACTGACTCTTAGTAGACAGAGATTTTGAGGCAAGTAAATTGTTACATAAATGTAATCTTGTTAGAATCAATTATTGTGACTGTATTCTAAAATTTGACATCAATAATTTTAATCAAGCCTTTTTAACACCTTACGAGCGGCCTATGCGGTTTATTTATATGTACCGCACAGCGGGGTGTTTTTAGCCAAAATAGGGCTGTTTACGTGATCATTTTCATGCCTAAATAAGACCCAGAACGTAAAACAAGTAGCTATCCCTGAAAGGGCATAAACAGAGCTTTCGAATGACACCATAACGATCCTTGTATGATGGATAGTTTTCTTGCAATAACCGTGCAACGCGAGTGCAAAAAGCAGGTAATTCGGTACTTTCGGTACATAATTGAGTATGTAGCGAGTGAGAGAGGGAGGAGGGAGCTGAGATTTGTGTCAGTAGGTTCGCCGCGGTGGTCTGGAGCAGTCATACGCTCGCTAGTCTCCTGCCACCACTTGTCTCTCTCTCTCAGCCACATTACGTGCTGAAATTGCCACTCGACCTATGTCGAGCGCCGCCACATAGTCCAGCTTTTTTTAACTCGACTTATGTTGCTCGCCGCTAATTAAGGGTTAAGTTAGTCTCTTGTATAACCTCTGCTTACTTTTTGTCTGTTTGTCTTTATTGTTTTTCTTTTTCTATTATTATTATTGATGATATTTTGTTTTAATTTATTGTTCTTGTTAAAAGAGTACTATTTGTTTAAATCTGTTTTTGCTTCTTCATATTTTGTAATTATTTGTCTTTATTATATTATATCTATTCATTGTCGATAGTATCAGTTGCTTGCTTTTGCGATTTCCTTAGTTTATTTGTACAATAAATGTAGGTTATTTGTAGGGTAGCTATTGAAAAGGGTAACTTGCGGCATGCTATGCTTACAGGTACACCTACCCGATAGCACTATCGTTAGTGAGTGCTGTATATTTTTTGTTTTATTGTAGATATCTTGTCAAATTTAAAATTACCTTATTATAAAATTTGATACCAATTGTAGTTTCTTAATTCACACAAAATTTAGTAAAATTTACCAGAACCTCCCGTACTTCCCAAGCTGACTAAATCCTTGAACATGACGATAGTGCATTGTTATGTGTGCAATTAGTTTGCTTGGGAAATAAATTAACTTGCGCATGTAGTGATGTACACCCTATGTGGTGGATTGTGTTCTTTTATGTCATAAGTTTTATTTTAGTAAGCGTTGTTTCCACATATCGATTTTGATAAGTTAATTTAACTTTATATTGGCTTTGTCCCAGTTTGGGTTGATTTAGTTTTGCAAGTTTTACAATTTAATAAATAAATAATATATATATATATATATATATATATACAGTATATATATATATATATATATATATATATATATATATATATATGTACTGGTATACAGTATATTAACGAGGCTAAAAGCTTCCACTGCTTGCGCCATTTATGTTGAGTTAGTTTTGCACCGATAGCCAAATACGTGATATCCTGTCGCTCTTTTTAATAGTGAATAATTATAGCCTGTGGCACCAACCAGACATAATGCACAACACAATTATTTCCACCTGAGGAAAATATATAATACATTAGTAGATGATTTATGGATGTGAAACTACTGTGTCTGTCATGTTAAGGGCAGGTTTTCAGTTCGCTCCATAGACCTCCAGCAAGCTTAAAAAATAGCCCCAGGACCCTCCTTCCAGGTAAATGTGTACATTTTTCGGTATAAAAATGTCCCAGCTAAAGGCCGATTACACTGAAAATACAGGCTCACTATCGCTCGCCAGGAAAAAGTCGACACCTAAGGTCACTAAAGGTCTTAGCATTGACAGAAATGGGCGAAAGATCTTAAAGACACCAAACTAATGGGGCAAACATCTTTAAATTTCAAAACAAAATATGGCTAAACATGAGGGAGAAGGGGTCTAGAAAAATATACTTAATTTAAAATCTCCCCTTAACCCCTTCAGCACCGTGACACCTTTCTACCTTTGATTCTGGTTATAGTTAATAGATGTTATGCAGTTTTAGAAGGACCTGTGTTACTTAGAGGGTTTATTGAGATCCTATTTACCCATTTGAGTCGTTGATTATACAAATGAGTCGTAGATTATACAAATGAGTTGTAGATTATACACAAAATAGAAGATCTTATGCAGTTTAAGAAGGACCTGTGTTACGTAGAGGGTTTATTTAGATCGTATTTACCCATTCGAGCCCTAGAGGTAGATTACAAACTAAAGAACATCGTCTAATGGTAACCAGACTATGATGGAAACTACGTAATGGTGGTGAAGGGTTTAATGCCAAGTGTTCATAATTAAGGGGAGATGGGTCGCTTTTCGGATCCCCCCTTCTTCCTCATATTTAGCCCTATTAGTTTTCAAATGTTAAGACGTTAGGCCTATTAGTTTGGCGATATTAAGACCTTACGTCCCATTTCGTTTTCAATTTTCAGACCTATCGTGCCAATTAGTTGTCGATTTGTGTTTTTGCGAGGGACAGTGAGCCTGTAATTATAAAAGGAACCGACAACATTACAAATATACCTTGAAGGGGGGGAGGGGGTCTAGGGGATGTTTCGCTAAGTTTGAGGGATGTCTAGCGAGGAAACTAAAACAATAAATGAATTAATGAACTTATAGGCCCAAAAAAACAGCTACTGTCCCCTTAAAATCATATCTCGCTACACAATCATTGTAATACCTGAATGAATAAAATAGGGGAAATGAAAACCGTCCCCTGAAATTAAACCGACTATAAGTAATCCAAGGTAGTGTGTGAGTGTTCTACATAGACACATTAACCATTTCTGTACCGGTGACGTCTTTATAATTTGTTCTAGCTGTATTTAGACGATTGTGTGAAGTTTAGGAAGGATCTGGGGTAGTAAAAAGGGTTAAGTGAGATAGTTGGAAGCCTGTTCATTGCTGGAGGCCCTTTATAAACTGAATATAATCGTCTAACAGTAGCCAGCATATAATGAAAAGTACATCACCGGTACAGAAGGGGTTAAGGGGGGGGGGTAATTATATGTTGAACGTTTTATCGTGTTATAATTATTTTATTCATTTATTTTTAGTTTGCTCCTTAGACCTCCATCAAGCATTAACAAAAAAACGAAGACCTTTCTCCAAGATAAACTTATACAATTACAGGCTCACTATCGCTTGCCAGGAATACAAATCGACACCTAAATTGCATGAAAGGTCTTAATATTTGCACAAAAAAAAAAAAAAAATGGGGCGAAATATCTTAAAATCGCCAAACTAATCGGCCGAACGTCATATAATCTCAGAACTAATGAGGCTAATCATGAGGGAGAAGGGGGGCCAGAAAAACTTACCCTCCCCCCTTAACTCCCCTTTCGGCAGGTGTTACCATAGACCAAGGAGTATATTGGCAGAGGTACTTATTTGGCCAACTGTACGCCCGATGTAGGGAGAAAGATAAATTGATGGCGAAGACACAACTCAAATTATTACTGATAACTATAGTTATACATGTACCTACCCGATAGCTCTATCGTTAGTGAGTGCTGTATGTTTGTTGTATTATTGTAGATATCTTGTCAAATTAAAAATTACCTTATTATAAAATTTGATACAAATTGTAGTTTCTTTATTCACAAAGAATTTAGTAAAATTTACCAGAATGTCCCGTACTTCCCAAACTGACTAATTCCTTGAACATGACGATAGTGCAATGTTATGTGTGGGATTAGTTTGCTTGGGAATTAAATTAACTTGCGCATGTAGTGATGTACACCCTACAGTATGTGGTGGATTGTGTTCTTTTATTTCAAATTTGATTTTATTAAGCGTTATTTCCACATAGCGATTTTGATTAGTTCCTTTGCGTTTATCTTGTGCCGTCCCAGTTCTGGTTTGTTTATTTTGCAAGTTTTACATTATAAATTCATATATTTATTTATACATAATTACATATTTATTAACTATTTCTGTATTTGTCATTATTCTTACTTGTTTATGAATATGTACACTTTCTAATTTATATATAATTGTTTGTATAATTATTATAATTATTATAATTTAATAATATTAGTATTGTTTTATCATTATTAGTATTATCATTTGTAGCATAAGTATTACTATTTGAAGGATGCACTATTAGTCCTCATATGCTTGTCATTTAACTTTCTTAAATGGCATTTTCTCTTCCTGTTAATGCTGACATAATATTAGTATAATTATTGTACCGACCAACTTATGTCTTTGCCCACTCATGGGTACAAATAAACAGTCAATCAATCAATTATTATTATTATTATTATTATTATTATTATTATTATTATTATTATTATTATTATACACATATTTACTTATCATTATTGTTTTATATCGCTTCTGTGGTATTGTACTTATCTATCACTTATTTTTTCTGTAACTTTACATATCTAGAATTTTACCAAACTTGTTACCCACTTTTCTTCCTCCTATAGGTTTTATTTGCATTGGTATCGCTAAGTTGAAGATAATTATATTTTAACTGAAATCGTATAGAAGTGTATCTCAAAAGTTGTAAACACGTATCGCCGATTAATGTTGCCGGAGAGAGAGAGAGTGAGAGAGAGAGAGAGGGAGGAAGAGCGAGACACGCACTGATAACCCGTCCACTACGATGGTTGGGGAGCGTCTGAGGTGCTGGCACTGCTTCCAGGGTTACCAAATCATGACATCTATCATTACACGCAGGGAAACGGTTGCAAAATTATTGGTAAATCTTTTAACTCACACGAATCTAAGAATTTCTTCTTCAATCGAGTTGTCAACTTGTGGAATGGGCTTCCCCGAGACGTTATAGACTGCAGCACCGTTGATTCATTTAAACTCCGCCTAGACAAATATCTCGCATCAAACCCACGACTGACTGTGTTTGAAAATGAATAACTTTATTTTATCCCCCCCTCAGACTTTACTAACCCATCTGTCCCCTACTAACTTCCTAATCCTGCCACAGACATTAGTTCCAGGGCAGTAGTTCCCTTTCCAATGTTCCCTTACCCACTCTAAACCACTGTTTGGACACTTGATCCTCAGTGTTTTGGAGGACAATCAGCCTAGAAGGGTCACTAGACCTGTTGTTGCTTGATTTCCTTTGTACTCCTTTGTACACATTACCGCTAGATTCATTCTCAAAAGTCGCTAGAAGGCCATTAGGTAGTAAACAAATGTCGAAAATCGCTAGAAAATTTCCTCAATCTCTAGAATATCGCTCAACAACCAAAATCTGAATATCGCTAGAAATAATGTTGTTAGATGTAACAATTTGTCTCTAGATCGAAGTAAATACCTCTAGCTCTTGCGGGAAAGTAGCTAATTTGGCAACGCTGGCTGGAGATCTGCTGTACTCTAGCTGGTTCTTTAAACTGCTACCATTAACCCCTTCTGTACCGGCGACGTCTTTTATATTGTATGCTAGCTATATTTAGACGATTTTATGTGGTTTAAGGGGGGATGTGCTGATTTTCTCTCACTCTCTCTCTCTCTCTCTCTCTCTGTATATATATATATATATATATATATATATATATATATATTTATATATTTATTAAAGATTTTCAGAATGGAGTTACGAAGGGTAGGTTATTGGGAAAGAATTATATATGTTCATGTATATACATACTTTATAATATCCCGATCCACAACTGAATTGGGAATACTTAAGGTATATCTATCTATCAATTTATTGCCAGACGACCTAGATGTTGCATTACGATCATTTTTCTCTCTCTCCCCCTCTCCGAGTTGTCTGAAATATGCTTCAAGCGTAACCTCTCCTTGCATTGTTGTATGAAATACAATGCTAGCATTTGTAACTCGTCTGAACTAGGTATAATAATTTAGGCTAGGGTATCAATATAATGAAATGAAAGCAATTGGTTTAAATTATTGACAATTCACCTACTTTATAACCGTGAGACACGATGAGTTGGACAGTGGAAGGGAATGAGGAAAGGTGGGGTGGAAAGCGGGGTTATCCCACTGCGTGACCTTTCGATGGCGAACGCCTTGAGACTGTGTTTTTTTGTTTATGTTCCAAAGTTCCCCATATTCGCTTGAGTATTCTCCAAATGTTGCGGAAAGCACAAAGCATTCATTGTAGCTTCGCCCCTGTTCGCCCAGATTCACCCAGAATCGCCGTTAATTTTGAGCATGTTCAAAATCAGGCGTCGAACAGTAGCGCGAAAGCAGCGAATGTGTCGACGAATTATTGCCAATGCCATACGAATGACATGCGATATGTGGTGAACTGAGGTGATTGGTGTTTTTTTTATGTGACTCTTGATGTGTCTCTCACTATACTCTGTTTCTTTTCAACTGATGGTAAAAAATGCAAAGTTCCCATCAGGATATCTCAGTAATTTTCAAGATTTTGTAGTGAAATGTGGTGCTAATTATATAAACTTGGACTTAATAAGATGCAGAGACATGGTTTCATATTTTTCCATTAACCTATAAACGGCGAGCAGGGGGTATTGAACTCGATGCCCCTGGGCGAGCATATTAGGCTCCATTCATGCCTATAATCGTCATTTTACGATAAATATCGTTATTACTTATTCATATGTGCCTATTATACCTTCACTATGAAGATAGTAACCTGTAACAACAATAAAAGAAGTGGAAATATAATTTTTCTGGTCAAAATAGCGAATATACATGGAGCAGCCCATTCATGAATTATGGAGCAAATTGAGGCAACCCCTCCCTTCACGAGGCCTCAAGCCTGACTAAGCTTACTCATCCACACTCTCGCTTGTGTAACACACCCGCTAGGCACATAAGCACATCCTCCACACATTTTGCTAATGTTAGCACAAAAATATACCAACGAATTTGGGAATAACATGGAAAATAGGTGATAATTGAAGGGGGAGGGGAAAGGAGGGAAGGAGGGGATGTGGAGGAGTGATATGAGGTATAGGGAAAACAACAAAATAATTGTTTAGTGCTACTGGGGCCGTTTAAAATGTTTTTTTAGGCCTTCCCTCTTAAGAGCTTTGCCACCCTCGCCCAGTAAAACTTCTTATGAGCTTTCTTGCCGTTGCTGGGTTAAGTATCGAGAAATAAGGGCTTCAATACCGTCTGATTAAATGAAACTGAGTATGTTGTATATATCGGCGTATAAAGACAAATTTCTATGCCTTAAATAAACCCTCCAAAACCATGGGTAGTCTTGTACAAAGAATATAATTTCAATGCAAGTAAATTTGTTGCGCCGAGATTCATCAGCTGATTTTCCGAGTGACCAAAATCGCCGAAATACGATAATTTAATCATAAGTACTATATACATAACAGTAGGTTATGTATATTTACCTAATTCATGTTTTCATAATATTTCATAATAAACTTATATAACACTAGTTATAAGTTCAAATTAAAAGTCAGTGTACCAGAACCATTACCGAAACACGTGTTGTGTGTGTTATTGGTGTGTGGCTATGTCGAGTGTGTATGTGAGTCATAGTTATATCAAAAGACCTTGTCTAAGCTGTATTTAATGGAACGTTCGAATGGGGCGAACGCCTTAAAATTGCAAAAGGAATGGTGCTAAACATGACAGAGAAAGGGGTTTAGAATAAAATCCTTCAAGTGGATATCTCCCCTTAAATCGACAAATGATAACTCTAATTAGAGGTAACAAACTATCATAATAGTGAAAGTAATAATTTAATAGTTACTTCTACTTAACCCTTTGAAGAATAGGACGCATTTTGACAGTATACTCTGACTACCTTTAGACGATTTTGTCCAGCTTAGGAATGATCTGTGTTAACTATAAGGGTAAAGTGTATCTCAATTAACCCTCTGACCTCTATATACACTTCGTAATCTGAATACAATAGTCTTATAATTGCAAGGAAACAAAAAATAAATCCATATTTGTATATTGAGTGGGAATTAATACACCTATTCCATAGATGCACAGACACTCAGACATACCCACACAATTATATTTACATTTTGATTCGAGGGCATATGTTTTTGTAATAGACCTTTTTATGTAAACGAGATTGTGAACTTTGAATGATAATATAAAAAACAGTTAATGTTCTCTATGGGACTGTTAATTGTTCAGAATAATTCGTCAGTGTATCATTGTTGTTCTCCCAAGTATTGTTCAGATATTCCGGGATAAGGCTTGTACACATTGATCCATTGATACACACACACAGACACATACACACACAGAATGTCCAGCTTTTCCACATTTTGCCTCTTCACACACACACACACACACAGAATGTCCAGCTTTTTTACAGTTCGCCTTTTCACACACACACACACACACACACTCTCACTACAGCACGTATACATGCACACACACAGAATGTCCAGCTTTTCCATATTTCGCCTTTTCACACACACAAGCACACACACACACACACACACACTACAACACTCACACACACACATGGCATTCGCCATATTTGCACAACCTCCGCAGTGTTTCGCATCATATCATCCAACATTTGCCCTGCAATCGCTACTGTCGCCATCATCGATCGCCACATTCGACCTGATTCGCCATCAATTGTCGCACATCATTCGTCATTATCGCCTAAATAATCGCCACAAGCGCACTATAGTCGTACTTCTGTCGCACTGCGATCAACATAATTCGCCTTGTTCGACTTCATTCGCTTCTGAATACGCCCTATTCGCTGCAAATTTACGGACATAGAAAAAAACCACAGTCGCAGGGTGTTCCCCATCGAAAGTTCGCGCAGTGGGATACCTGCTGAAGGTAGGAGGTGGACTGAGGGAGGGGGGTTGGGGAGGTGTGTGCGAAGCTGCCAAATTACAATTTCACTGGGAATCAGGACTTGTGCGGCAAACTGTACCACTGTGCAAGTTCCACAGTGTATTATAACTAGATACAGTACTGTAGTATATTATAACTAGATACAGTACTGTAGTATATTATAACTAGATACAGTACTGTAGTATATTATAACTAGATACAGTACTGTAATATATTATAACTAGATACAGTACTGTAGTATATTATAACTAGATACAGTACTGTAGTGTATTATAACTAGATACAGTACTGTAGTATATTATAACTAGATACAGTACTGTAGTATATTATAACTAGATACAGTACTGTAGTATATTATAACTAGATACAGTACTGTAGTATATTATAACTAGATACAGTACTGTAGTATATTATAACTAGATACAGTACTGTATAATATTATAACTAGATACAGTACTGTAGTATATTATAACTAGATACAGTACTGTAGTGTATTATAACTAGATACAGTACTGTAGTATATTATAACTAGATACAGTACTGTACCAAGGAATATATTGGCAGAGGTGCTTATTTGGCCAACTGTACGCCCGATGTAGGGAAAAAGAGAAATTGATGGCGAAGACACAACTCCAATTATTACTGATAACTATATTTATACAGGTACCTACCCGATAGCTCTATCGTTAGTGAGTGCTGTATGTTTGTTGTATTATTGTAGATATCTTGTCAAATTAAAAATTACCTTATTATACAATTTGATACAAATTGTAGTTTCTTTATTCACAAAGAATTTAGACAAATTTACCAGAATGTCCCGTACTTCCCAAACTGACTAATTCCTTGAACATGACGATAGTGCAATGTTATGTGTGCGATTAGTTTGCTTGGGAAATAAAGTAAATTGCGCATGTAGTGATGTACACCCTATGTGGTGGATTGTGTTCTTTTTATTTCAAATTTGATTTTATTAAGCGTTATTTCCTCATAGCGATTTTGATTAGTTCCTTTGCGTTTATCTTGTGCCGTCCCAGTTCTGGTTTGTTTATTTTGCAAGTTTTACATTATAAATTCATATATTAATTTATACATAATTACATATTTATTAACTATTTCTGTATTTGTCATTATTCTTACTTGTTTATGAATATGTACACTTTCTAATTTATATATAATTGTTTTTATAATTATTATAATTATTATAATTTAATAATATTAGTATTGTTTTATCATTATTAGTATTATCATTTGTAGCATAAATATAACTATTTGAAGGATGCACTATTAGTCCTCATATGCTTGTCATTTAACTTTCTTAAATGGCATTTTCCCTTCCTGTTAATGCTGACATTATATTAGTATAATTATTGTACCGACCAACTTATGTCTTTGCCCACTCACGGGTACAAATAAACAGTCAATCAATCAATTATTATTATTGCTATTATTATTATTATTAGGGGTTCGTCCCCTATGGGGAACCCCTATTGTAATCATTAAACCTGGAATTTCATCCAAATTCTTCTTACGCGCCGGTTTCGACGCAATAACTCCAGAACCGCTTTTTGGATCGGGATCAAACTTTCACAAGAGGTGCGTTTTTGTATTGGGCAACTTTTGATATGCTAAACATCTGGCATGGTGGCCAAACAGATCCGTGGCAGCCGATTTCCCGAAAAACTTGACGCTTAAATTCCGTCTCTCCCACTCACAGGAAACGACTGGGCTTTGGCATACGCACTCCCCTACTAATGCTCCGCAAATTTTATAGAGAAGGTTTTGCTTTTGCACGTGGGTTTTTTTCCGGCAATCTTGAAAAAACCTCGAATTCCACTTAAAATTCCACATCTTGAAAACTACGCCGATGATCAGAGCCATGCTTGCGTAGTTGGGTGAGGCTCGCGATTCCGAACGTTTTGATACCAACAAAATATAAATGGGTGGAATAGTTTGGCCACAGCATTGAAAACTGTCTATTCTTAAATTACTTTAAAACCGAATTCGCTACCCACACAAAGTTTACCGTCTACAGTCTATGCTTCCACGCATCCCCCAGTTTTGCTTAATAACATAATCTCTTTATTATTCAGTCCTATGTTTTGTTTTTTTATTTAACTCTCTCAAAACCGTTCGAGTCCCTACGAATTCCAGCAATTATTTAGCCAACCTACCTATACATACCTACCCTACCAAATAATAATGATAAATTCAAATTTATTTTTGGCGAATGACAGAGTATTGGCTAAGGTTTTTAACAATTCCACCCTTTGCCAAATGCTTAGTTTAATAACTATGATATGGACCTTTAAAGTTTTGGCAATTGCCCGTGTGACTCGTATTTTAACCCTCCTAAAGTGTTACCACGAAATACCGCTAGATCCTTTCTCAAAAGTCGCTAGCATGTTGCTACATAGCCAAACAATGTTAGGATAATACTGCAATTTCTAAAGAGTTTTGGTTTGTTTGTTTTGCAAATTTTACAATGTAGTATGACTAGAATGTCTGAAATTTTCAAAATTATCCCTAGTTAATGTCTCTAGATATAAAATAAATTGCTGCTAGATTGAAGTAAATAGCTCTACATTTAGCGGTAATATGTAGCTTTACAACTGGCACCACTGCAACCACCACCTCCCTCCCACCCTCCCAATATGTCTCCACAAAATACCGCTAGATCCTTTCTCAAAAGTCGCTAGCATGTTGCTACATAGTCAAACAATGTTAGAATAATGCTGCAATTTCTAAAGAGTTTTGGTTTGTTTGTTTTGCAAATTTTACAATGTAATATGACTAGAATGTCTGACATTTTAAAATTATCCCTAGTAAATCTCTCTAGATATGAAAAAATGGCTGCTAAATTGAAATAAATAGCTCTACATCTAGCGGTAATATCTAGCGATACAACTGGCAACGCTGCCTAGCCCTTCCTTCCTATCTTCTTCCTCCCTCATATGTATCAACAACCACTCTAGTGAA
The DNA here is from genome assembly GCA_032716605.1 of Paralithodes platypus. Lineage (NCBI taxonomy): Eukaryota > Metazoa > Arthropoda > Malacostraca > Decapoda > Lithodidae > Paralithodes > Paralithodes platypus. Next base: position 18,696,252 of record CM064534.1, read on the forward strand.
CTTTCGGTATTTAGTTTATTCAGCTTAATACTATTTATCCACATAAAATAGAAACCTATCACAATTGTTGTCTAATACAACCATAGATAATGCTATTACATATTATTTGAACATGATGTCGAATTTAGCAGTTGTGTTTACCTTGAACAGTAATTGACAGTCTGTGACAGAACCGAAAGCTTCTCTTGCCGTGTAGTACTCAAAGAAAGCAGGGGTACTTAAGGCAAGTCAGAGATGCAGAGGTAACTTTCACAATGCATTATAACCCTAGACAGACACCAATATACCACTAAATCAGACAAATATCACTACAAAAAAGATAGGAAAATATTATATTAATGTCCTAGGTATTTGAAATTATGCAAATGAGTAAAATCCATTATGATATAATGATATGGGATTGATTAGTATCTGGCAACAGTGTTGCACAACATTTTCTGAACGTATGCGAGCTTCGGAGTATTTATCCCATTAATATACACATCTATCACTATTTAAATGTAATACAACCATGCACAGTGCTATTACATATTATTTGAACATAATATAGGATGCTCTTTCCTTTAAACCATTTTCTATATCTATTCACGAAAAATATAGGTCTAGCCTAGGCAGCGCTACCGGTAGGTACGAATTTATCAGTTCGAATTTTGATTGAGAGTGGGATTAGGCCTAGGCCTAGCCTAGGGCTTAACATGGGATACTGTTTGGGTTTTGGGAATAGACTGAGGCTGCTTTAGGCCTAATTAGGTAAAATTAGTCAAATAGAGACAATTGCATATCCTAGGCCTATTAAGCAAATATTTTACCAATCTACAATAGGCCTAGTCTATTCGCTGTAAGTAGGCAAGAAATCATGACCTAGGCTATAACCTCTGTAACTAAAAAACAACTAGGCCTAGAGTGATCAAGCTAATATGTGACAGTGGCAATATATATGATGATAACATGTCATGGGGGGGTGAGGGGGGCTTTCAACATATTATTGTATCGAATGGCATTCAAAATAGACGGGAACATAATCCCAAGCGTCCAACGCCGACACCGCCGCGGCTGCTGAAGAATAAGGAAATTAGCAATAGGTTTCATTGTGAACTGGAGGAAATTAATAGAAATAAGGAAGCTAGGCCTAGCGATGTAACTAGTCAATGGAATTTCCTTAATAATGACAATTATATGTATAGGTATAAAGTAAAAACAATATATTTTACATAATTTATTGCATATCTTACATATTTAAACAAATATATATTAAAAATAGTTTAACCACACCACTGAGTTCCCCCAAAATACTCTAATAGGGCTGGCCTGAAGAATTAAATCAAGATGGACAACCAATCAACACATGATAGGTAGGGAAGGGCAGGTTAACAACGGCGATCGACAAATGTAAACATGACGACCGTACACTCGGAAACTACATCCATCCCCATTAGCCTAACCTAACAACCTTACCTAACCTATCCTAGTATTATGGGTGGAGGCTGCCGCCCCCTAGACCCAGTACGTTGGATACAAAACTAACCCTCACGTAACACCTAGTATATGTCCCTAGTACCCAGTACGTGGGATACCAAGCTAACCCTCATGTAACACCTAGTATATGTCCCTAGTACCTAGTATTTGGGATACAATACTAACCCTTACATAACACCTAGTATATGTCCCTAGTACCCAGTACGTGGGATACAAAACTAACCTTCACCTAGCATACTAAATTTAATTATGTCCCTCACTCAGTACACCTTTCACCCTCACTACCGTTCGTGAGTCTTCATACATCTTCATTATCACACGCACCAGCCACTCCTCTACGCCAAATTTTCTCCTAGCCTACTGCACAACTTCTTACTTTCAGTAGAGACGTGATTTTCCGGGCCCGTCGCAAGACCACCGTCTCAACCGAGCCGTCGCAAGATCATCACAGGACAGGAAAAACAACACAGGCTTGCTCCAAGCCAGCACACATCTTACAAATATATAGGCTAGGCTATACAACTTCCATTTCATCGGAATAACATTCACTGCCAATTTAATTATCATAAGGATTATATAAATGCAATTCTGATATGAAAAAACAATCGGTAAATAGCATAGCCTAGGCCTAGTCAAAGCTGCGGTTTGTTGTTGTTTCGTGGACAAAATTTAACCAAGCGTACTGTCCCACATTAATTTATTATCAACAATTGGATATACGTTACTGTGGGCTCTTATTACTCTACTTCCTAATAATAGGCAAGTAAATTATAACATAATGTTTGGATAAACAAATATACCGAAATAAATTAGAATGGAGAAACAGTAAGTTGAGTGAGATGTTTCAGCTTGCCGTCAACCCAGCTCCGGAGCTCTCTTGCCGTCGCAAGAGAATATTGGTGTCTCGCTTGCTAAAGGTGGGCTTGCGACGGGACCAGAAAAACAGTTTTTCGGGTAGATCTTGCGACGGTGGTCTTGAGACGGGACCGGAAAAACACCTCTTAGATATCTTTCCTGCAGCTGCCTGACTATGAAGTTATCATACCTTCAAAGACTCTCTCACACTCACAGACCTTCATGACTTGGCCAAGCATTTTCAGGCCTCTTATAGCAGTTGCAAGGGGAGCCTAACTCTGAAATCACTAGATAGTGCCTCCAGAACCATAAAGAAGAGGAGAGGGCTTAATTAACACACTTCCCTGTTGGACTCCGACGCGAACTGAAAACTCATCACTCAGTACCCTCACGTAACACCTAGTATATGTCCCTAGTACCCAGTACTTTGGATACAAAACTAACCTCCACCTAACACCTAGTATATGTCCCTAGTAACCAGTACATGGGATATAAAGCTAACCCTTACCAAATATCTAGTACCGTACTGTATATGTCAATCCAAGGTCCTCCTGCTAACGAAGAAGTTCCTGAGGTTGGCGGGGCGTCTCCGTCGACTGCGGGGCATGGGTGCCCTCCCCTGAAATCTACGATGTCCCCGTCCTCCCTGTGAAACCTCTCCACCCTGGGTCCTTTCCGCCCGGATAGGGTGACATAAGCTTCACAGCTTCACTACCCTATATCCTCAACAAGAAGTACTGTATATGTCCCTCACTCAGCTGTACACCTTTCACCCTCACTACTGTTCGTGAGTCCTCGTACATCTTCATTATCACATGCACCAGCCACTCCTCAACGCCAAGTTTTCTCCTAGCCTACTGCACAACTTCTCTGGCCACCTTATCAAAGGCCTTCTCCCGGTCTGCAAACACAACATCAGATCCCTATCTTTTAAGTACATACAGTACATACAGTATCTTTCCCTTATCATACCTTCTAAGACTCTCTCACAGACCTTCATGACTTAGTCAAGCATTTTCAGGACCCTTATAGCAGTTCCCAGGGGAGCCCAACTCTGAAATCACCAGATAGTGCCTCCAGAACCATTAAAAAAAAAGAGGAAAGGGCTTCATTAACACAGAGCCCTGGTGGACTCCGACGCGAACTGAAAACTCATCACTCAGTACCGGTACATCTTTCACCCTCACTGCCGTTTGTGAGTCCTCATACATCTTCATTATCACACAAATACCTTCATGACTTGGATTGTGCCGTGTCCTAGCATGAAACCAAACTGCATATCGTCAATATCATACCTTCAAAGACTTTCTCACAGACCTTCATGACTTGATCAAGTATTTTCAGGCCCCTATAATTTTCCCTATCCAATGGTTCCCCTTTGCTCGTATACAGTATATAATATACTTTTGTGCCATTCATCAGAGATTACTTCCTCTCTGATGATGAAGTTAATTAGCTCATTGAACACACCTACTCCTTTCTCACCTGAGGCCTTAATCATCTCAGCTAGAATGCCAGAGCATCCTGCAGCTTTTCTGTCCTTTATTAAGTTATTGCACTGCTTACAAAAGCTGGCACAATCACAGGGAGGGGAGAATATTGGCTTTTTGTTGCTAAGCTTCTCTATTCCATTCAAATTCCATGTTGAATAATCTTTCGTAGTGTATCACAAACTTATTTTACAATGGAAAATAATGCATGAGGAGGGCAGGGTAGGCCTATTAGTATTTTGCGAAATAACTTAAATTAGGTTAGGCAATAGTATACTTCATTAGGTTATTAGGCCTATGAGAAACCAGGCCTAGGCCTAGCTTAATTTTATTTCACTGCTCAACATATTTTTTTTTTTTTTTTTTTCTTTTGAGCTCTGCATAGGGCTATATTCAGGTAGGCTTGGGTTTTAGTAAAATTGCATTAGGCTATGCTACATAATTTGACTTCTATTGGAAAGCACAGGCCTACACAATAGTACACATGTTAAAGAATTTAATCTAGCCTACCACAATTTAGCCTAGACTGAAAGAACAAACACAAATAGGCTAGGCTAATTGCAGCTAAATAATTTAGCCTAGCCTCACCAATTTAGCCTAGACTAAAAAAACAAAAAAAAAAATAGGCTAATTGCAGTTTTGGTAAGAGTTGTAGTTGTGGGCATACCAAAAGCTTTTTTTATATAGCCTAGTCGCACGCTCGCAGTTAGGCCTACATTCGCTTCTAATTTAACTGCTGGGGTAAACTTGGTAAAGCCACCCTCAATCCGCCGGCCGGTAACAAAACAATTTACCCAACGCCTGGCCGTGAGATTCAATAATGGGTTGAAGGGGCTTTATCCCCCTATGACTTATTGTCATCATCATCTATATCACCAGCAGGGGCAAATAACCACAGTCAAATTAGACGCGAATGTAGCTGCAAGCGTGCGACTACGTAAATAAAGGGGACGATAGACCCGCTAACACAACTCTTAACGCATGTTTTCCTAATGTATTAGATTTTTTTATATTTATGACCTCAACAGTTGAAAGATGACAATTTTATGGTTTATTTTAGGCTATACAAAAACATTTGCTTTGTAACTTAGATACTCATATTTATGCTTATAATTGCAGTACGAGTGGGTTTTTTCTTTTTATATGTAGGCCTAGGCTAAACAAATGTTAGTTTTTGTTTTATAGGCTAAACTAGGCTGAATTTATGCTAATAAATATTAATTGGAGGGAGCAAATCTGTCGAGGAATAGCCTAGATGTAGAAATTTACAGCCAATTTGCTCTAGCCCTTTTTGAGATACAGAGGTTAGAGATCGTTGGATACAATAATATGTTGAGGGGGGTCAATCGCCCCCCATGACATATTGTCATCATCATATATTTTGCCAGCAGGGGGCAAATAGCCTAGGCCTAGCCTAACTACAACAAAAATTGCCGTCAAAATAGACGCGAACTTATATTAACCCGTTGAGACCCAGCGTCGCACGTGTTGCGTCGGCAGTCTTTGATCACCAACTCCCAGCGACGCATCACGTGCGTCCGAAATATAAAAAACACTTACGTGGCTCGTAAGGTAGGAAATGGCGGGAGAATAGGAGGGGGAGGTACCGTAGTGTGTGTGGGAGCCGGGCCAGTAGGTGTGAGCGGGCCGAGACAGCCGCGCGGCTGGTGGTGGTGGGCTTAGTGGGGATAGTTTACACCCCTAGTTCACCGCCACTTTGAACCTTCATTACTCCGGTCGTATGGGAGCTAGAGGCTTGAGATTTATGTGAGATACTCCTTAGGATGTATGCCGTACAATGCCATACTCAGTTTTTACCCTAGTGCTCCCGGGCGGATGGTCATGCGGGGGAGACGAACTATTGAAACCCCCCCCCCCCCCGCCCCCCAAATGACCGAAATGAGTTTTTTTTTATTTTTGTGTTCATTTCTCACCATTCTCTTCCATTTTGGCTCAACCAATTTTTTTGAGGCTCCCCCCCCCCAAAAAAAAATTGTCAGAGGTGATTTTTTTTTTTTTTTTTTTCATTTCTCATCCTTGTCTTCCATTTTAGCAAACAAACAAAAATAAAGTGATGGACTGGGTGAACAAAATATTATAACTAGCCGGGGCTCAACGGGTTAACTACGGCGATCGACCATTGCCAGCACCGGCCGTCCCCCAGTAATTGTTGAGGTCCTGAGGAACCGTATGACTTTGACGAGCTCTTCCCTCCGCTGTCTCCGCATCCCATGTATCGTCGTACGGTACCTCTTCCCCTCCACATCCTACATCTGGTCGTTCTACATATGCCTCCTAAGCCTCGCCTCGTCCCGTCACTGAGCATGTGGATGGGCGTCCCTTTCTGGCTTCAAAGATGGATTCCTTCCGACAGCTCCTACTGGATTGTCTGGGGTTGGTTGATAAGGGCACCTCGCTTCAAGACATTGCTCTGGCCCTAGTACCGTAGTTTGTAGGTCTCTGGTTCACCACCTGATGACCTGCTATTGGGTTGTTGCCTTTACAGTGTTACGGTTCTACGAATGACCTAGAATGAAAGTGACACGGTGGTGAATTTTAACCTTAACTATAAACTAATTTAATTGTGACATAGGATCTCCGCGACCGCGAACTTATATTAACTACGGCGATCGACCATTGCCCGCACCGGCCGTCCCCCGGTTATTGTTGAGGTCCTGAGGAACCGTATGACTTTGACAAGCTCTTCCCTCTGCAGTCTCCGCATCCCATGTATCGTCGTACGGTACCTCTTCCCCTCCACATCCTACATCTGGTCGTCCTACATATGCCTCCTAAGCCTCGCCTCGTCCCATCACTGAGCATGTGGATGGGCGTCCCTTTCTGTCTTCAAAGATGGATTCCTTCCGACAGCTCCTACTGGATTGTCTGGGGTTGGTTGATAAGGGCACCTCGCTTCAAGACATTGCTCTGGCCCTAGTACCGTGGTTTGTAGGTCTCTGGTTCACCACCTGATGACCTGCTATTGGGTTGCTACCTTTACAGTGTTACGGTTCTACGAATGACCTAGAATGAAAATGACACAGTGGTGAATTTTAACCTTAACTATAAACTAATTTAATTGTGACATAGGATCTCCGCGACTACGGTAGGGCCGGAGTGGGCGAGTATTCGCCTGAGGTTGCCCCAAGACAAGACAAGACAAAATTCTAGTGCTGGTTTTACTCAGATTTTGTGAGTTTTAATTTAGCCTAGCCTAGGCCTAAGAGTTCAGAAAATTTTCAAAATGCACCCCATACTAGCCTACCCATAGCCTAATAGGCCTAGTGATTCTTTTTTTGGCAGACCACCCACACATTTTCATATAGCCTAGGCCTAGGCTAGCCTAAGTTCGGGAATGCATGTTGGAATAGCCTTCCTATTAACTGTAGGCTAGGCTACTTCCTTTTAATTTAAGTTTGATTCTTTGGAAAAATCTATTAGGCCTAGACCAGGGCAGGAAAGTAACATTTAAAATGACCTGTAAAAAGTCGCCCATAAACGGCAGGCCGCTATGTTATTGTAATTTGGGAGCTTATTTCGTCTGTTGATTGACTTTGTCCTTAATTGGGGATCCTATGAATTAGCACAGATGATGATGACTTACCGTACATCATAATACGTGACGGGCCGACGTGGGGGGGCAGAGCCGCAGAGACCCCCTCAACATATTTGGTGTCCCACAGTAACTTTTAATGGGATGGATGTAGTTACCGGGTGTACGGTCGTCATGTTTACATAGGGCGATCGTCGCGGTTAACTTCGCGTCTATTTTGACGTCGATTTTTTTCGGCTTATTTCATTTTATTCACCTCCTTTTATATTTAGGCTATAATCTAGCTTTGGCACGACAATAACCCTAACCTAGTCTTTCTTAAAGATTCTTCTAATCTTCCAGTAGCCTATAGCCTAATTTAGGTCATTTTTAAAGGCACACAATTAAATGGTTGGTATTTTAAACGACACTACTGCAGCATTATGAGAAACAATTTATTAGAGATAATAGGCAACAATAGATTCGCCATATTTTTCTCCATAAGCTATAGTCCGCATGGAGGATTTTCGTTATCGACAAATTGAAAAAATTCCCACTTCACAAACAAAATAGACCAAAAATTGGGGTGTGGGGGCAGCAGCCCCCACCGATAATAGCCTACTATAATAGGTTAGGTAAGGTTGTTAGGTTAGACTAGGCTAATGTCCTTTCAAAGGGGTATAGGCCTATTAAACAGTAGGATAGCCTATACCTGGTCAAGGGTAAGTCCTGCTGTAGTAAACTTGAATGCTACCTTAAATTGTAATATTAGACTAGGCATAGCCTATAGAAAAAATAGCCTAGCCTACTTATTTATTGTAGCCTATAATATAGGCCTAGCCGGGTAGAATGTAGAGTTCGGGCGTACCGCCACCATTGTTTACACTGCGCAGAGCGGCGACGGAATCTTGCCATCATGTTCCCGTCTATTTTGACTGCCATTGGATACAATAATATGTTGAGGGGAGGGCTTTGCGGCAATTTTTTTGGTTGTTTGCCCCCTACTGGCAATATATAAAATGATGACAACACGTCATGGGGCAAAGGCCCCCCTCAACATATTATTGTATCCAATGGCATTCAAAATAGACGGGAACATTATCGCAAGTGTCCGACGCCGACACCGCCGCCGTAATGTTTACATATGTCGATCACCGTGGTTAAAGGCAGGTTCACACATAGCCGAGTCGGTGCGCGAGTCCAACACGAGTCACACTCTTCGATTATCGCCGTCGCTGGAGGCTGAGTCGGCCGCGAGTAGCAATTGTTCCCGAGTCAAGGAAAGTGTAACACGAGTTAACTCGATTCAATACGAGTCAACACGTGTTCATGCAAGAGTCTGTACGAGTAACTGAGAGTCAAAACGAGTGTAACACGAACCCAACACGAGTGTCAAAAATGTGAAAAATAATGGCCACATTCCAGGGCACGTAAACAAAGAGTATGGACGAGTCAACGCGATTGTTACACTGATCAACACGATTTTTATACGGATCAACACGAAAGACAACGCGTTGACTCTCGTTGGATCTCTGTTGCACACGTGTTGACTCGTGTTACATCCGTGTAAACTCTCGTTGATTCTTCCTACATTTTTGAAATAACGGTATTTCAAATGACACTTGCTTTTTCGTGTTACACTCGTGTTTTTTTCTCAGGGGATCGTGTTTACTCTTGTTTACTTGTGTTTTCACTTGTGTTTGAATCGTGTAAACTCTGGCATCATGGGGGCACCAAATTTGGCACTCACATTCGTGCTTTCTACTCTTGTTGATACGTGTTGCATGTGTGTTACATACGTGTTGTTGCGTGTAGACACGTGTTGCTTCGTCAACGTCGAAATGATGACGAAAAGCGACGAATCACCAAAGAGTGTTACATGGGTTTACACGAGTCAACACGAGTTAACACGAATAACGAAGAGTTATTCAGAGTCAAACACGAGTTAACATGTACAGTAGGGTCCCGCATAAAACGTGTTCGCATAAAACGAGTCTCGATTAAAACGACCGACCTAAAATATTAATGTTTAATTTTCGATCAGAACGAATGTGATCACATAAAACGAGTCCGCCGCCAAAGTGGGGCAATTCCGACGAGTTTTCATATAGAGCGCCGAAATATCGTACAAAACGTACAAAATATCGTACGCTTTCATATAAAACGCCGAAATATCGTACAAAACGTACAAAATATCGTACGCTCCTGACGGAAATTTACGCTTCCAGTGAACATTGACGATATTGGGCCACCAAAATGCTGTGTTCACATAAAATGAAATCGCATAAAACGCCCTCGTTTATCGACCATAAACTCGTTTTATGTGAGACCCTACTTGTACACGAGTCTACACGTATTTAGGCCACACTCATGGGTACTCGCCACGGGACCCACAAATTTCATGCATGCATGACATTTTTGGACCCCGTGGCGAGTACCCACGAGTGTGTCGAGTATACACGAGCGTAGCACGAGTCTATACGAGTGTTGAGGAGTATCGACGAGTCATTGCTGAATAGCAAAATTTCATCACTCGTGTTGGACTCGCGCACCGACTCGGCTATGTGTGAACCAGCCTTTAGTTCGCGTCTATTTTGAAGGCGTTTTTTTTTCTCGGTTATTTGCCTCCTGCTGGCAATATAATAATGATGATGACAATATGTCATGGGGGGTGACCCCCCTCAACCTATTATTGTATCCAAAAGCAGTCAAATAGACGGGAACATGATGGCCAGCATCCGCCGCCGCTCCGCGTGGTGTAAACAAGGCTGGCGGTACACCCGAACTCTACATTCTACCCCACTAATTTTCCAACTAGCATAACCGATGATTATCAATGATCAATCCCAGTCAGAAACGTCCATGCTTCCCTCCCATAAGTCAATGTCGGGATTACCACACTGTCATGCAAGGACTTCTTTACTTCCATGCTGATCACCCTATTTCTTCTTACTGCTTTCAGAGTTCCTACAACGCTCTTCCCCTGTTACACTTTCTCCCACACTTCTTCATCCATAGGCCTACTCACATCTTTACTCAACACACTGCCCAAATACTTAAATGAGCTGACATTCTTCATAGCCGTTCAACCTCACTTCACACTCTATGGTTGCACCCCTTTCAATGCCCATAATATTGCTCTTCCTAGCATTTACCTCCAGATTCCGTTTTTCACACACTGTTCCAAACATATTTACCTGACCCTGCAACTCCCATTCACTATCGCTCATCAGAACTGTGTTGTCAGCAACAGTAGTACTGGTACTGTACTGTTGAGGCAACTTCCACTCGTTTCCTTCCCTTATCAGCGGTACACCAACATCCGCTGCTCTTCCTTGTATTTCTTTCATGACTCCATCCATATACTGTACTGGTATATATTGAACAACCATCGGGACATCACATACACCCTTGCTTTAACCCAACATTCAGATTAACCCCTAACTGTCGGCGAGCAACATAAGTCGAGTTAAATAAAGCTGGACTATGTGGCGGCACTCGACATAGGTCGAGTGGCAATTTCAGCACGTAATGTTGCTGAGAGAGAGAGACAAGTGGTGGCAGGAGAGTAGCGAGCGTATGACTGCTCCAGACCACCGCGGCGAACCTACTGACACGAATCTCACCTCCCTCCTCCCTCTCTCACTCGCTATATACGGAATTGTATGGGGAAAGTGCCTAATTACATTCTTACAGTTTCTTACAGTAGATCCTCTGGAAAAAGGCAAACTATGCCTGTGTATCCAGCTCAGTACCAGTGCTTGCACTGCTGCGGTCGTTCACGGTGTTGGCGGCGGCGGTAGCAGACGCAACATTTTTACTATTCTGTATTTTTGTTTTATAATCAAACTTCAAATCTTGTCTTCCCCATGCTTTATCAAGATTACTTTCAAACTCCCTTATTGATTCGGAATCGACTACATACTGGGGCAGTGCGTTCCACTCATTTACCACTCTATCACAAAATGAGTTCTTCGCCTTCTCAAGCCTATTTCTTTCTTTGTAAATTTTCTTAGAGTGTCCTCTCGTTCTTGTTCCCTCCCGCATCAAGAAGATACCTTCACACACATCCTCATCGTACTTTCCTGACACTATCTTAAAAGTCTCTATCATATCCCCTCTCTTCTCCTATATGCCAGTGTCGGAAGTCCCAGTGTCCTCAACCTCTGCTCATAGCCCGCGTTCTTCAACGTTGGTACCAGCTTGCTAGCTCTTCTCTGCACTTTCTCCACTGCTTCTATATCCTTTACCATATATGGAGCCCACACCTGGTTTGCATATTCCAGGTGTGGCCTAACCAGCGCTGTATATAGATTCCTGAAGATTTCTTCGTGCAGTGACACAAATGTCCTCCTTATCAGCCCTACAATTCTATTGGCTTTGTTTATCTTTTCCGCTAAATGTTCTGAGAAATTTAACTTATTATCTATCACTACTCCTATATCCTTTTCTGCACTCACTTCCTCCATCGCTTCATACATACTGTATCCTACCTTGTCTATCTTGCTGGTCCAATCCGCATGTACTTGCATTTTTTTGGATGAAAAGGCATTAACCAATGCTCAGACCATCCCTTCATGCCTCCACATCTCCTTGAAGCAAACCCATATCTTCCTTACTCCTCACTCTTCTATACAGTTTAGTGTCATCCGCATACAGGTATACCTCACTTCCATTAGTTATAACTTCAGGCAAGTTGATAAATATAACGAACAGCAATGGTCCCAACACAGATCCCTGAGGTACCCCACTTGTAATTTCCCTCCACCCCGAGCCTATTCCATTCACCATTCACACTGTCTCCGATCTTTCAGGAAGGCTTCTATCCATTTCACACATTTCTCCCCTATATTATAGCTTCTAACTTTCTCTATTAACCTTTTATGTGGGACCTTATCGAAGGCCTTCATAAAATCGCAATATACCACGTCTATTACATCACCATCATCTAGAATTTGCATCCAATCATCTACCACCTTAATTAGCTGTAGTACCGTCGACCTCCCCGGCAAGAATCCGAACTGTCTCCCACTGAAAAGTTGGTTTGACTTCATATGATCCATTATTCCTTCTCTAATTACCGTTTCCATTAGTTTACACACAACACTTGTCAAACTGACTGGTCTATAATTCCCTGGGTCATTTCTCTTTCCCTTCTTAAATATAGCTGTTATGTTCGCCTCTCTCCAGTCCATCGGGATTTGTCCTGTATTAAACGATACCTCAAATAACATTTTCAATGGCTCTACTAACATCTCCCCTCCTTCCTTTATGATTCTTGGGGTGTATCCCATCCGGTCCCGGTGACTTACTTCTATTCATTTTTTCTATAGCCCTTCTTATTCTAGCATGGGAAAACTCTACTAGTTCTAGTGCCGGTGCCTGTTTGATGGGAATAGGCACTGCATCCTCCGACTCCACTGTTAGTACCCCCCCAAAGTATTTCCCCAGCACCTCTGCTTTCTCCTTATCAGTCTCCGCTCTACTCCCATCATTCAACCCCCCCACCAGCTCTGGGATCCCTACTCTTCTTGTTAATTTTTCCTGAATGTACTTCCAGAATATTTTTGGATTATCCTTCACATTTCTAGCTATCTCTCTCTCCCTCTCCTTCACCCCCCTCCTTGTTTCCCACCTTATTTTATTGTTTATTTGTCTGCGTTCCAGATCCACTTCCTTAGCCTCTATACTAGACCCCCTGTTCTTTTTTAACAATTTTAATCTTTCCCACAATCGTTTCTTCTTCTAATCAATCTCCAAAGCTTTCTTTTCATTGGCAATTCTGGGTTAGTTCTTTCCTCAATTTTTTTTATCCTTATATTCCCTTACTGGTACACTTTTGGATACAGCATTCTCCAGTTTGACTCTAATTTTCCTCCACATTCCTTCAGCGTCTTCACCGTTCAAATATTCCCCCCAGTCAATGTCCAAACACCGTCTCAGCAGCTCATAATCTGCTCTATCATACATGTATATTTTTCTATTGCTTTTATTATCCCTCTCCGATTTAATGTTACAACTAAAGCTTATACAGGCATGGTCACTACGACCTATAGGGCTATCCACATTAACATGTTCCACTATATCCTCTTCATTGCTAAAAATCAAATCAAGTACACTCCCCTGCGTCCCATCTCTATATCTTGTCATCTCTACAATATGTTGCGTTAAAAAACAATCTCTCACTTTCTCTATAAACTTATTTTCCAGGCTACCCTGTCCCGCTGGAGTAGTACAATTTGCCCAGTTGATCCTTGGCAAATTGAAATCTCCAATCAAATTTTATATTTGTTCTCTCTATTATCTTCCATTGTTTTCAGTAGGTTATCATCCTCTCCCCTGCTATTATTTGGGCTTCTATATATAGAGGCAATTAGAATTGATCCTCTTACACATTTTACTTCAATACACAAATACTCACAATACTGCTGTCTCATATCCACCTCATTAACCTTGCTTTACCTTACATGCTTTTTGCACTCGCGTTGCACGGTTATTGCAAGAAAACTAGCCATCATAAAAGGATCGTTATAGTGTCATTCGAAAGCTCTGTTTATGCCCTTTCAGGGATAGATACATGTTTTACGTTCTGGGTGTTATTTAGGCATGAAAATGATCACGTAAACAGCCCTATTTTGGCTAAAAACACCCCGCTGGGCGGTACATATAAATAAACCGCATAGGCCGCTCTTAAGGTGTTAAAGAACTCGCTCTGTTAATTATCCACACATACTGACACCTTTGCACCCTCATACATGCTCTTAATTGCTTTCAGCAACTTGCCATCTACTCCGTATATTTTCAGTACCGGTACCGGTACTTTCCACATACCTTCTCTATCAATTCTGTCATAGGCCTTCTCCAACTCCATAAATGCAGCATACAACTTTTGTCGCTTCTCCAGATATTTCTCCACAACACATTTCCGGGCAAAAATCTGAGCTACACATCCTCTTCCCTTCCTAAGATGACTACAGTATGCTAACCATTTCCCCAGCAATACTGACTGAAAATGCCCAAATATATTACATGTCCTCTTCAGATTTATCTAAAATATGTAAAATTACACCAAATACCACTACAGTAGCACTGAAATCAATAAAACTCACTAACAGGATAAATAAATGAAAGAAATACTCCAAAAGATTAATATGTTAACCCATTACCCAGCAATACTGACTGAAAATGCCTAAATAGATTGCATGTGCTCTTCAGATTTATACATACATACGTACATAACATTTTAAGACTGAGTGCTCCACACAGATGTGCAGTTTCAGTCTCTTTTCCTAATGGCGGCGTTCCAGGCAACCCCGTTAAGGGATGCTTTACTTGTCAAGTTTTTGGATTTGAGATCGGCACGTATAGTCCGATCCCAGGTCTTACTCGGTCCACCCCTTGGTGCAGCTCCCTCCACAATCGCAGACCTGCATCTTTTCACCCAATTTTGTTCATCCATTCTCTCCACATGTCCATACCATCCCAGTTTACTTGTACTCATCTCCTCGCTAATACTCTTTATACCTAGACGTCTCTTCAGCTCATCATTTGTTATTCTGTTGACATCCTTTATCTGAAATATGTAAAATTACACCAATTACCAACTACATTACCAACAAATTTAATAAAGTACACTAACAGGATAAAGAAAATGTAAGAAATAGCCCTAAAGATGAATTTATCTATCTATCTATTGACGGACGCCTTGATCCACGAAGGATTGGCCACGAACGAAACACCCCTATGCACCTCTGTTCCCAGTCAGTCGACGCCCCTCCTCCCATCCAGCACCGCTTTCACGCATATACTTCTTAACTCCATCCTTCCACCTCTCTCTCGGTTTATTTCTCCCTCTGTCCTTCCACCTCACTCGTACACGCTCTTAGTCATTCTCTCGCTTCCCATACGTTCCACATGGCCGAACCATCTCAAGGTGTTCTTTTTCGCACTTTCCAGTACATTCACACCACACCTCTCTCGTACTTCCTCATTCGTCTGTCTATCCCTCCATGTAACTCTGCACACACTTCTCAAGTAACTCATTTCCATCCCTTTCACTCTTGGTTTGAATCTCTCCAACAACGTCCATGCTTCGCTTCCGTAAGTCAGTGTCGGGATTACCACACTGTCATGCAATTACTTCTTTAGTTCCATGCTGACCACCCTATTTCATGTTACTGCTTTCAGCATTCCTACAACCCTCTTCCCCTGTTGCACCCTCTCCCACACTTCTTCATCCATACTCCCATCTTTACTCTGTACACTGCCAAGATACTTAAATGAGCTGACAATCTCCATAGCCTGACCGTTCAACTTCACCTCACACTCTGTGGCTTCACCCCTTTCGAAGACCATAACCTTGCTCTTCCCCGCATTTACCTTCAGATTCCATTTTTCGCACACTGTTCCAAAAATATTTACCAGACCCTGCAACTCCCATTCATATCATCAGCAAACAGCAGTACACAAACATCCACTGCTCTTCCTTGTATTTCTTTTATGACTCCATCCATATACTGTATATATAGAACAACCATCTGGACATCACACACCCTTGCTTTACCAAACATTCAGATCAAAGAACTCCCTCTGTTCATTCTTCACACGTACTGATACCTTTGCACTCTAATACATACTCTTCACTGCTTTCAGCAACTTGCCATCTACTCCATATATTCTCAGTACAGTACTTTCCACATACCTTCTCTATCAACTCTGTCATTCCACTCGTTGCCTTCGCTTATTAGTGGTACACCAACATCCACTGCTCATCCTTGCATTTCTCTTATGACTCCATCCATATACAGTTCAGTATATATTGAACAACCACGGGGACATCACACTCCCTTTCTTTAACCCAAAATTCAGATCAAAGAACTTGCTCTGTTCATTCTCAACACATACTGACACCTTTGCACCCTCATACATGCTTTTCACTGCTTTCAGCAACTTGCTATCTGCTCCGTATATTCCAAGTACTTTCTACATACCGGTACCTTCTCTATCAACTCTG
Organism: Paralithodes platypus; assembly: GCA_032716605.1. Lineage (NCBI taxonomy): Eukaryota > Metazoa > Arthropoda > Malacostraca > Decapoda > Lithodidae > Paralithodes > Paralithodes platypus. The sequence continues at coordinate 18,712,618 of CM064534.1, forward strand.
TCATAGGCCTTCTCCAAGTCCATGAAGGCAGCATACAACTTTTGCCCCTTCTCAAGATATTTCTCCACAACATATTTCAGGGCAAAGATCTGAGCTACACATCCTATTCCCTTCCTATGATGAATACTGTATGTTAACCGTTTCCCCAGCAATACTAACTGAAACTGCCCAAATATATTGCATGTGCTCTTCTGATTTATCTAAAATATGTAAAATTATACCAAATACCAACTACATTAGCACAAAACTCAATCAATCACAGAAACAGGATAAAAACATAGAATAAATACCCCAAAAGATGAATACGTTAACCCTTTCCCCAGCAATACTTACTGAACATGCACAAATAAATTGCATGTGCTCTCCAGATTTAGCTCAAATATGTGAAATTACACCAAATACTAACTACATTAGCACAAAAATCAATCAAGCACTTTAACAGGATAAATAAAATGGAAGAAATAGCCCAAAAATGAATTTATCTATAGCCTACCGGTATATATTGCCGGACACCTTGATCCCCGAAGGGGTGACCATGAACGAAACGCCTGCGTATTTCAAGCTCAGTTGAGTTATCACTCGATCGTCTTTTAGAGCTTTTTGGCCCGGGGTAATTACCACACCATCGCGTCATAAGGAGTTTGAGGGGGTTAAATTGCTAGATACATAGAGGAAGAGGAATGCCAAGTAAAGCTAAACAAAAATATATAAGATATTTTTAACATCTATCTATCATCTATTGCCTGACGCCGTGATCCCCGAAGGTGTGGCCAAGAACGAACCGCCCCCATGCACCTCTGTCCCCAGTCAGTCGATGCCCCTCCCCCCAACCAGCACCGCCTTCGTTCATGTACTTCCTCACTCCATCCTTCCACCTCTCATTCGGTCTACTCTCCCTCTCTGTCCTTCCATCTCGCTCTCATACACCCTCTTAGTCATTCTCTCGCTTTCCATACGTTCCATATGGCCGAACCATCTCAAGTTGTTCCTTTTCACACTTTCCAGCACATCTACCTCCACACCACACCTCCTTCTTACTTCCTCATTAGTCTGTCTATCCCTCCATGTAACTCCGCACGCACTCCTTAACCCCCTCACATCCTTATGACGCAGAGGTTGCAAGATTAGCAATAAGAAATAGATTACTCTCACTCTTATAATTACCTTTCCAAAATTAGTTTTCTGCCCACAGCTAACTCAAAGACAACTGCAGAGGTTGAAGTAAATAAACTAAAGGTTTATAAATACCCCGAACGGTAACAAAGGCTTTAAAGTATCCCTAATAGGCTCAAAAATTGTGTCAGGATGTGAGAGGGTTAAGTAATTCATTTCCACTGCTCTCACTCTTGGTCTGAGTCTCTCAACCAACGTCCATGCTTCGCTTCCGTAAGTCAGTGTCGGGATTACCACACTGTCATGCAAGGACTTCTTCACTTCCATACTGACCACCCTATTTCTTGTTACTGCTTTTAGCGTTTCTACAACCCTCTTCCCCTGTTGTACCCTCTCCCGCACTTCTTCATCCATAGTCCCATCTTTACTCAACACACTGCCCAGATACTTAAAAGAGTTGACGATCTCCATAGCCTGACCGTTCAGCTTCACCTCACACTCTGTGACTTCACCCCTTTCGAAGACCATAACCTTGCTCTTCCCCGCATTTACCTTCAAATTCCGTTTTTCGCACACTGTTCCAAACTCATTTACCAGACCCTGCAACTCCCATTCATTATCACTCATCAGAACTGTATCATCCGCAAACAGCAGTATACTGTAGGTAGCTTCCACTCAATTCCCTCCCTTTTCAGCGATACACCAACATCCACTGCTCTTGATAGTATTTCTTTTATGACTCCATCCATATATACAGTAAACAACCACGGGGACATCACACACCCCTGTTTCAAGCCAACATTCAGGTCAAAGAACTCGCTCTGCTCACTCTCCACACGTACTGCCGCCTTTACACCCTCATACATGCTCTTCACTGCTTTCAGCAACTTGCCCTCTACTCCGTATATTCTAAGTACTTTCCACAAACCTTCTCTATCCACTCTGTCATAGGCCTTCTCCAAGTCCATAAAGGCAACATACACCTTTTGTTTCTTCTCCAGATACTTCTCCACAACACAATTCAGGGTAAAAATCTGATCTACACATCCTCTTCCCTTCCTAAAAACCTCCCTGCTCGTCGCCTATCCATTTCTCCGTTCTCACTCTCACTCTCTCAATCACTACCGGTACCCTACTGTATACCTTCCCTACTACGCTTAGAAGACATATTCCTCGGTGGTTACCACACACTCCTCTTTCCCCTTTGCCCTTATATAGGGGGACTATTATGCCAGTCTTCCAGTCATCGGGTGCACTCCCCTTCTCCCATGCTAGTTTGCACATTTTCCATACCCATTCTATCACTATCTCACCACCATACCTCAACATTTCCCCACACACTCCATCTGTTCCTGGTGCTTTCCCCAACTTCACTCTTTTCATGGCTTCCCACACTTCTGACCTCCTGATCCCCACCTCCTCCTCCACTACTTCTCTTCTTCTCCCTCCCATACCATATCCAGCTATGTTTGCTGGCTCTTCATTCCTTACATTTAGCAACTCACTGAAGTACTCCCTCCATCTTTCGACTCTCTCTTGCTTCTCGGCTAGCATTCTCCCATTCTTATCTTTCACACCCTTACTGTTTCCCTTGCTACCTTCCCTAACTTTCTTGACTTCTTCCCAGAACAGTTTCTTACTCTCCCTCCATTTTACACTCAGGTGCTCGTTTCTGTCTCTCGGAATCTTCATTCCCTCTACTACCCAACCACTCTCTATATGCTTTCTTCTTTTCTTCCACAGCTATTCTTACCTCTTTTGTCCACCATGCTGTACCTTTCACTCCCCTCCCTCTTCTCCTCACTCCACACACCTCCTCACATGCTGCACAGATCTCATCCTTAAACACCTTGCTCATCTCCTCCACTTCCTCCATAACTTCCAGGTCGAACCCACCTAGTCGTCTTTCCACTGCTCTCCTGTACTCCTCCCTGACTTCCTCCTCCTGCAACCTCTCCACCCTCCTCACCATTCCACCCTCCTCTCGCCTCCCTCCAGCTCTCCTCACCTACTTCTTTTGTATCCTAACCTTAGCTACCACTACATAATGATCAGACAGACCCCCTCCAATACACCTATACACCCTAGCATCCATCACAGATTTCTTCATTCGTTCATCCACACATACATAATCAATCAATGACTTTCGTTCCACTACTGTCTTATCCTTCATCGTCAACATCCGTTTCCACGTGTACCTGTGGATCATTCTGTGTCGGAAGAAGGTGTTGGCTATCCACAGCCTCCTCCCCACACATACGTCCACAAGTGCACTACCATTCCCATTCACCTCTGATGGTACCCCCCACCCTCCCACCACTCCCTCAACTTTCCTATCACCCACCTTACCATTCATATCCCCAATCAGAAATATTCTTTCGTTCTTGTCAAACTTCTCCAGGCACGCCTCCACATTCATCCAGAACTCCTCTTTCTTTCTTTCAAGTATATGCTCTGTCGGGGCATACACGCATACAATCAATACAATATTTTTAACATGAGGTTGCTTATAATAATTTGTACCTCTGCAGTTTCTCCATGGCTAACGAAAAAGGTCACATTCCTAAGAAGCCCCAACCAAAAAGGCCAAGCTTCTGTACAGAACAAATGCCACACCATTACCCTTATGGTGACCCTATCAAATAATCAAAACAACCACACTTTTTAACCCAATTCCCGCGGGGCCCCTCATATGACGGAGACGATTTTCCGGCTATTTTGTAGCCTGTGAGCCAGGCCAGCTTTTGCAAGCAGCACGGATGGACGTCAGCCGGAGCCTACAGGCACCGCCACGACACTGAGGTTTGTGTGAGAGAGAGTTCACTTATGTGCAGCGTCACACATAGCGAAAACAGAAAATAATTGGTAATTATTAGCGATTTCGCCTAGGCCTATCGGATTTGGTAATTTTTAGCAATTTTGCCCTTCGTTTGCAAGATCCTTACAAGAAAACCAGACGTCGTACAGGGATGATTCAGGAGTAATTTGAAAGCTATTACCGTACTTTCACGAATACATAATTGTATTACGCTCTGGCTTTTGCTTATGCATGAAAATGAGCAGGGAATGAAGGCAATTTCGGGCAATTATGCCTACTCGTACAGGAGTCCTTGGAGCGGCTTCGGTCGCGCCGGGAATTTCCACACCTCACACCACACACACACATCACACAGTTTTTCCTACACCGAGAAATGACTCTCCGGCTGTCATTTCTCGAAGACTTCTAGCCGGAGACATTGAGAGCAACCCAGGACCCACCTACACATACATATGTCCAACTTGCACAAAACCCATCATTTCGAGTCGCCACACTAATGGTTCAGTTCTCTGCAATTCATGCAGGAACTGGACCCACTTCACTTGCACAACACTTGCCTCCAAGAAACACTACACGAACACCTGGACCTGTTCCTCATGCCCCTCCATCTCCCAGTCAAATCCCTCACCTAAAACCCGTCCACCTCTCCTCCCCAACCCACCTAACCTTCCCATATCATCCACTCTCCCCCCTAAAACCTGTCCACCTCTCCTCCCTAACCCACCTAACCTTCCCATACCATCCACATCCTCAACTCAACATACCACACCCCATCCTAATCCATTCCAACCCCCATCTGCTCCCCAATCCCCACCCCCACCTCACCCATCCCAACCCCCAGCCCCTCCCTCACCCCATCCTCGTGCAGCAGCACCCAACATACATCGTGCACATAACATTAACATTCTTCAATTGAACATAGATGGCATCAACACAAAGAAACTCTCACACTTCATCAAACAACACAACATACACATTGCCATCTTACAAGAAACAAAACTCCGCACAACACAAAAAACACCCACATTTCATGATTTCACCACCATCAGACAAGACCGGGCTGTCGGCGGAGGCGGTGGACTCATCACCCTGGTACACAAAGAAATATCATACATAGTTACCAGTGTACAAACCAAATCCCTCCTCCCCCCAAATGATAACACAACAGAAATACAATTAATTAAAATTCGCACTGGCAACAACTCCAACATAACCATCATAAACACATACATCCCCTACAGTACCAAATGAATACAGACCACACTTACAACACATCACAAACACCCCACACATCATCCTGGGTGGTGACTTCAACGCCAAGACGTCGGCCTGGTTTGTCGACAACCCCGACACAGACAGAGGGCTGGTACTACAAAACCAAACTGTTAACCTCATTATCCTTAACGACATCCATCAACATACCCATATTCCTCACCAAGCCCTCTATAACCCATCATCTCCAGACATCACCTTTTGCTCCCCAGAACTCGCCCCCACAACATCCTGGAGGGTGGTCAGAACCATAGGCTCTGACCACCTCCCGATCATTATCACCACCAAAACCAGACTCACCCCAGCTAACCACAAACACACATACACCAATTATAAAAGACCTACCTGGGAAGCATTCACAAATGAGACAGAACAACACTTCACAACTCTAAACAGTACACCCATCACTAACATCAACAATGCTGTACACATACTCAATAAAACTATCCAAAACACTGACAAGAAACACATTCCAAGAGGTAACAGAAAAAGACACAACCCCAACTTCACACCAGAAATTCAAAACCTCATCAGACAACGCAACATACTGAAACACTCCCCAGCACCCCACACAAGACATCACAACAAATCCAAGCACTCAACACCCAAACTAACAACAAAATACAAGAACAACAAAAACTAAATTGGAATAACTTCCTACAAACACTTGATCACAAAACAAACCCCAAAAAACTCTACAAAACACTAAACAGCATCACACTTTCCAACAGCAACACAACACAATCACATGCTGCAATCATAACAACAGACTCTACTCCTTCATGTAAACAACAAGCAAACACTCTCATCAATCACTTCTCACATGTCAGTCACCTAAAACCTCACAAAGACGACCGACGTGTCATCCGACGTAAGAGACAATTCCCCACAGACCCTGACTATACACCCTTCACCAATCACCAGACAAAGCATATCATCAACAATCTCAAGCACTCACCCGCTTGAGGCCTAGACAACATAAGCAACATACACCTCAGACACCTGGGACCACAAGGCATACAAGCACTCACTAACATATCAAACTACAGTTATTCACACAACACAATACCCGACATTTGGAAGCATGGTCTCATCACCACATTCCCCAAACCCAACAAAGACCCCACGCTACCCTCCTCGCACCGCCCCATCACACTCCTTTGCTCCCCCTCCAAAGTCATGGAATGCCTAGTGTTACAACTAATTACACCTGACCTACCCCTAGCTCCAACACAACATGGCTTTAGGCCACTGCACTCCACAAACACTCTTCTCACAGACCTTACACAAAGAGCTTTTGACGGCATCAACTCAGCTAGACCACCACACAGATCACTATTAGCCACACTCGTCATTAGTAAAGCCTTCGATGCCATCCCCCGCCACAACCTAACAACAAAATCTACAACACAAACATGCACAACAACACAAAAAGGTGGCTGGCCAACTTCCTAGCAGGCAGATGTGCACACGTATCTTTTGCCGGTCAGTCATCTAAAATCAGAAACTTTCCAAACTGAGTCCCACAAGGATCCGTCCTATCACCCGCACTCTTCAATCTGTACAGGCACGATGTAACTACACCCAATACGCCCCAAATAAACTTAGCCTCCTATGCAGATGACATAACACTCACATGCACACACCATGACCCAAAAAGAGCAACAGATCTCCTTCAACCCTATCTCAACACACTACATGGCTGGTGCACTACAAACAGACTTAATCTACCCCCAGCCAAATCAACCGCAACCCTGTTCACAAGCTGGACAGGAGAACACAAATACATCCCTCAACTCACCATAAACAACACACCCCTAACACATACACACAAACACACAATCCTAGGAGTAACATATGATACTCATATGACATTCAAACAGCACACCACAAACATTAAAAAGAAATGACACCCAGACTTAACACCCTCAGGTCACTTGCTCACACAAAATTTGGACACAACAAAGAAACTACCACCACAGTATATAAACAATACATAAGATCAGTGATCATGAGAGGCACTCAATTCCTGGCAGTAGCCTCCACGAACAAAGATCACCCACTAAACTACATGGCAACACACCCACAGACACCAAGAAATATCAAAACAACACCCAGCACACGGTATCACACACAATTACTGTCCTCTCTCCCACCCCGAACCACCTTCTAGAAGCACATCCATACTCATATCTCATATGCCGATCCATCCACTCACTCACAGACAACACGCAGCTGCAAGCACGACCTCCCGAAATCCATCCTTCCGAATCCTCCCTTCCTCGCGAGGACAGAGTCCACCTGGCCAGGCTGAGATGCGGACACCATCCAGCTCTCCTGAGCTATCAGAAGAGACTAGATGACTCCGTTGTCGATGCCTGCCCGGGATGTAACACAGCACCCCATACCATTAACCCGTAGAGCCCCAGCGACGCGCCTGACGCGTCGGCGATGTATGTAACACACAGCCCCAGAGACGCGCCTGGCGCGTCACCCTAATTGCGCCGACCGTAACCTCAGGTGTAGCCACTCAAGAGGGCTCAGATTTGTATGGGAACTGTGTACGTACCCCACGCAACCGTGCCGATGGTTGAAAACTCTCAAAGTCCACGTGCGTGCGCGTGAGCGCGCAATAACCTGTTTTTGGGGGATAATTGCCTTCAATTTTTTACTCTTGTAAAATACGTTTTCGGGGGCTCTGTAGGACCATTTTTTAAGCTTTTTGAGCGTTTTTTCGTGGTTTTTCCTTCATTCCTAACCCATTCGCTATTGTTTCTGGAATAAAACAATTTTTTGAAAACCGGCCGGGTTCTGGTGAACAAACATTACAAAACTAGCCGGGGCTGGACGGGTTAAACACATAATAGAAGACTGCATTTCACACAACCACTTACGCCAACAACACAATCTACACTCAATGAGAGCTCTGTGGGAAAGCCCGATCGTGGCCATGGCCCATGGCCTTCCTCAGGGACTCGGGGCTGTTCGGCCAGGCAGCTTAGGGAACAACAACAACAACAACAACTTGTACAGGATTAATAGCTTTAACCAAAATGGTCACACTCCTTAACCCTTAATTAGCGGCTCACCACATAAGTCGTATTTAATAAAGCTGGACTATGTGGCGGCGCTCGACATAGGTCGAGTGGCAATTTCAGCACGTAATGTTGCTGAGAGAGAGAGACAAGTGGTGGCAGGAGAGTAGCGAGCGTATGACTGCTCCAGACCACCGCGGCGAACATACTGACACGAATCCCAGCTCCCTCCTCCCTCTCTCACTCGCTATATAAGGAATTGTATCGGGAAAGTGGCTAATTACATGCTTTTTGCACTCGCGTTGCACAGTTATTGCAAGAAAACTAGCCATCATAAAAGGATCGTTATGGTGTCATTCGAAAGCTCTGTTTATGCCCTTTCAGGGATAGATACTTGTTTTACGTTCTGGGTCTTATATAGGCATGAAAATGATCACGTAAACAGCCCTATTTTGGCTAAAAACACCCCGCTGGGCGGTACATATAAATAAACCGCATAGGCCGCTCTTAAGGTGTTAATGGTCTAAGTGGCCATAGCCAAAATGGCTACACTATATTCCTTCTGTACTTTCTCCATGCCCGATGAGATACATGATATTTTGATATATGTGGCACAGCCCTTGTATCCAACACAATACCCTGCGTGCAACCCCGCTCGAACCCCGCACAACGTTGCTTGCAACTTTAATTATTATTATTATTATTATTAGGCTATTATTATTATTATACACATATTTACTTATCATTATTGTTTTTATTTATATCGCTTCTGTGGTATTGTACTTATCTATCACTTATTTTTTCTGTAACTTTACATATCTAGAATTTTACCAAACTTGTTACCCACTTTTCTTCCTCCTATAGGTTTTATTTGCATTGGTATCGCTAAGTTGAAGATAATTATATTTTAACTGAAATCGTATAGAAGTGTATCTCAAAAGTTGTAAACACGTATCGCCGATTAATGTCGCCGGAGAGAGAGAGAGAGAGAGAGAGAGAGAGAGAGAGAGAGAGAGAGAGAGAGAGAGAGAGAGAGCGCGAGAGGGAGGAAGAGCGAGACACGCACTGATAACCCGTCCACTACGATGGTTGGGGAGCGACTGAGGTGCTGGCACTGCTGCCAGGGTTACCAAATCATGACACATTACCGCTAGATTCATTCTCAAAAGTCGCTAGAAGGCCATTAGGTAGTAAACAAATGTCGAAAATCGCTAGAAAATTTCCTCAATCTCTAGAATATCGCTCAACAACCAAAATCTGAATATCGCTAGAAATAATGTTGTTAGATGTAACAATTTGTCTCTAGATCGAAGTAAATACCTCTAGCTCTTGCGGGAAAGTAGCTAATTTGGCAACGCTGGCTGGAGATCTGCTGTACTCTAGCTGGTTCTTTAAACTGCTACCATTAACCCCTTCTGTACCGGCGACGTCTTTTATATTGTATGCTAGCTATATTTAGACGATTTTATGTGGTTTAAGGGGGGATGTGCTGATTTTCTCTCACTCTCTCTCTCTCTCTCTCTGTATATATATATATATATATATATATATATATATATTTATATATTTATTAAAGATTTTCAGAATGGAGTTACGAAGGGTAGGTTATTGGGAAAGAATTATATATGTTCATGTATATACATACTTTATAATATCCCGATCCACAACTGAATTGGGAATACTTAAGGTATATCTATCTATCAATTTATTGCCAGACGACCTAGATGTTGCATTACGATCATTTTTCTCTCTCTCCCCCTCTCCGATTTGTCTGAAATATGCTTCAAGCGTAACCTCTCCTTGCATTGTATGAAATACAATGCTAGCATTTGTAACTCGTCTGAACTAGGTATAATAATTTAGGCTAGGGTATCAATATAATGAAATGAAAGCAATTGGTTTAAATTATTGACAACTCACCTACTTTATAACCGTGAGACACGATGAGTTGGACAGTGGAAGGGAATGAGGAAAGGTGGGGTGGAAAGCGGGGTTATCCCACTGCGTGACCTTTCGATGGCGAACGCCTTGCGACTGTGTTTTTTTGTTTATGTTCCAAAGTTCCCCATATTCGCTTGAGTATTCTCCAAATGTTGCGGAAAGCGCAAAGCATTCGTTGTAGCTTCGCCCCTGTTCGCCCAGATTCACCCAGAATCGCTGTTAATTTTGAGCATGTTCAAAATCAGGCGTCGAACAGTAGCGCGAAAGCAGCGAATGTGTCGACGAATTATTGCCAATGCCATACGAATGACATGCGATATGTGGTGAACTGAGGTGATTGGTGTTTTTTTATGTGACTGTTGATGTGTCTCTCACTATACTCTGTTTCTTTTCAACTGATGGTGAAAAATGCAAAGTTCCCATCAGGATATCTCAGTAATTTTAAAGATTTTGTAGTGAAATGTGGTGCTAATTATATAAACTTAGACTTAATAAGATGCAGAGACATGGTTTCATATTTTTCCATTAACCTATAAACGGCGAGCAGGGGGTATTGAACTCGATGCCCCTGGGCGAGCATATTAGGCTCCCTTCATGCCTATAATCGTCATTTTACGATAAATATCGTTATTACTTATTCATATGTGCCTATTATACCTTCACTATGAAGATAGTAACCTGTAACAACAATAAATGAAGTGGAAATATAATTTTTCTGGTCAAAATAGCGAATATACATGGAGCAGCCCATTCATGAATTATGGAGCAAATTGAGGCAACCCCTCCCTTCACGAGGCCTCAAGCCTGACTAAGCTTACTCATCCACACTCTCGCTTGTGTAACACACCCGCTAGGCACATAAGCACATCCTCCACACATTTTGCTAATGTTAGCACAAAAATATACCAACGAATTTGGGAATAACATGGAAAATAGGTGATAATTGAAGGGGGAGAGGAAAGGAGGGAAGGAGGGGATGTGGAGGAGTGATATGAGGTATAGGGAAAAAAAATGGTTTAGTGCTACTGGGGCCGTTTAAAATGTTTTTTTAGGCCTTCCCTCTTAAGAGCTTTGCCACCCTCGCCCAGTAAAACTTCTTATGAGCTTTCTTGCCGTTGCCGGGTTAAGTATCGAGAAATAAGGGCTTCAATACCATCAGATGAAATGAAACTGAGTATGTTGTATATATCGGCGTATAAAGAAAAATTTCTATGCCTTAAATAAACCCTCCAAAACCATGGGTAGTCTTGTACAAATAATATAATTTCAATGCAAGTAAATTTGTTGCGCCGAGATTGATCAGCTGATTTTCCGAGTGACCAAAATCGCCGAAATACGATAATTTAATCATAAGTACTATATACATAACAGTAGGTTATGTATATTTACCTAATTCATGTTTTCATAATATTTCATAATAAACTTATATAACACGAGTTATAAGTTCAAATTAAAAGTCAGTGTACCAGAACCATTACCGAAACACGTGTTGTGTGTGTTATTGGTGTGTGGCTATGTCGAGTGTGTATGTGAGTCATAGATATATCAAAAGAGCTTGTCTAAGCTGTATTTAATGGAACGTTCGAATGGGGCGAACGCCTTAAAATTGCAAAAGGAATGGTGCTAAACATGACAGAGAAAGGGGTTTAGAATAAAATCCTTCAAGTGGAAATCTCCCCTTAAATCGACAAATGATAACTCTAATTAGAGGTAACAAACTATCATAATAGTGAAAGTAATAATTTAATAGTTACTTCTACTTAACCCTTTGAAGAATAGGACGCATTTTGACAGTATACTCCGACTACCTTTAGACGATTTTGTCCAGCTTAGGAATGATCTGTGTTAACTATAAGGGTAAAGAGTATCTCAATTAACCCTCTGACTTCTATATACACTTCGTAATCTGAATACAATAGTCTTATAATTGCAAGGAAACACAAAATAAATCCATATTTGTATATTGAGTGGGAATTAATACACCTATTCCATAGATGCACAGACACTCAGACATACCCACACAATTATATTTACATTTTGATTCGAGGGCATATGTTTTTGTAATAGACCTTTTTATGTAAACGAGATTGTGAACTTTGAATGATAATATAAAAAACAGTTAATGTTCTCTATGGGACTGTTAATTGTTCAGAATAATTCGTCAGTGTATCATTGTTGTTCTCCCAAGTATTGTTCAGATATTCCGGGATAAGGCTTGTACACATTGATCCATAGATACACACACACAGACACATACACACACAGAATGTCCAGCTTTTCCACATTTTGCCTCTTCACACACACACACACACACAGCCCGTAGCCTAGTAGGTAGAGCTCTCGTCTCACACACGAGTGGTCGGGGGTTCAATCCCCGGCCGGGCGGAGACAAATTGGGCTTGTCTCCTTTCATGTGTTAGCCTCAGTTCACCTAGCTGTAAATAGGTACCTTGAATAAGTGGACGACGTTGTGACGTCCCATCTGGGGTTGGCAAAAATGGTACAAGGCGAGATGGGTATCATATGGTTCACCTAAGCTGATGGCTACCTAAGCCGTCGGGCGAGACGGTACCGTCTATAGTGAGAATGGTACCATACAGATCCACCCTAAGCCTTCGTTTCCGATGTCGCCAATTGGCTAAAAATACAGACTACACACACATCCACAGCCATTCCAACGATACATATAACACCTACACATATAGGAGGCGGGAAATAACGAGCATGCTCACTCCCGCAATACAACTAGAGTAAGTACAACTAGAGTAAGTACACACACAGAATGTCCAGCTTTTTTACAGTTCGCCTTTTCACACACACACACACACACTCTCACTACAGCACGCATACATGCACACGCACTCTACAACACACACACACACACAGAACGTCCAGCTTTTCCATATTTCGCCTTTTCACACACACAAGCACACACACACACACACACACTACAACACTCACACACACACATGGCATTCGCCATATTTGCACAACCTCCGTGGTGTTTCGCATCACATCATCCAACATTTGCCCTGCAATCGCTACTGTCGCCATCATCGATCGCCACATTCGACCTGATTCGCCATCAATTGTCGCACATCATTCGTCATTATCGCCTAAATAATCGCCACAAGCGCACTGTGGTCGTATTTCTGTTGCACTGCGATCGACATAATTCGCCTTGTTCGACTTCATTCGCTTCTGAATACGCCCTATTCGCTGCAAATTTACGGACATAGAAAAAAAACACAGTCGCAGGGTGTTCCCCATCGAAAGTTCGCGCAGTGGGATACCTGCTGAAGGTAGGAGGTGGACTGAGGGAGGGGGGTTGGGGAGATGTGTGCGAAGCTGCCAAATTACAATTTCACTGGGAATCAGGACTTGTGCGGCAAACTGTACCACTGTGCAAGTTCCACAGTGTATTATAACTAGATACAGTACTGTAGTATATTATAACTAGATACAGTACTGCAGTATATTATAACTAGATACAGTACTGTAGTATATTATAACTAGATACAGTACTGTAGTATATTATAACTAGATACAGTACTGTAGTATATTATAACTAGATACAGTACTGTAGTATATTATAACTAGATGCAGTACTGTAGTGTATTATAACTAGATACAGTACTGTAGTATATTATAACTAGATACAGTACTGTAGTATATTATAACTAGATACAGTACTGTAGTATATTATAACTAGATACAGTACTGTAGTATATTATAACTAGATACAGTACTGTAGTATATAATAACTAGATACAGTACTGTAGTATATTATAACTAGATACAGTACTGTAGTATATTATAACTAGATACAGTACTGTAGAGTATTATAACTAGATACAGTACTGTAGTATATTATAACTAGATACAGTACTGTAGTATATTATAACTAGATACAGTACTGTAGTATATTATAACTAGATACAGTACTGTATTATATTATAACTAGATACAGTACTGTAGTGTATTATAACTAGATACAGTACTGTAGTATATTATAACTAGATACAGTACTGTAGTATCATTATTATAACTAGATACAGTACTGTATTATATTATAACTAGATACAGTACTGTAGTCTATTATAACTAGATACAGTACTGTAGTATATTATAACTAGATACAGTACTGTAGTATATTATAACTAGATACAGTACTGTAGTATATTATAACTAGATACAGTACTGTAGTATATTTTAACTAGATACAGTACTGTAGTATATTATAACTAGATACAGTACTGTAGTATATTATAACTAGATACAGTACTGTAGTATATTATAACTAGATACAGTACTGTAGTATATTATAACTAGATACAGTACTGTAGTATATTATAACTAGATACAGTACTGTAGTATATTATAACTAGATACAGTACTGTAGTATATTATAACTAGATACAGTACTGTAGTATATTATAACTAGATACAGTACTGTAGTATATTATAACTAGATACAGTACTGTAGTATATTATAACTAGATACAGTACTGTAGTATATTATAACTAGATACAGTACTGTAGTATATTATAACTAGATACAGTACTTTAGTATATTATAACTAGATACAGTACTGTATTATATTTGCCATCTCTTACTTATTATTATATTTGTAATCTTATTTGTATTCTTATTTTATTATCATCATCATTATTATTATTATTATTATTATTATTATTATTGCATGTATAATTTACTAATATTAGTATTGTTTTATCATTATTAGTATTTTCATTTGTATCATAAGTATTACTATTTGAAGGACATACTATTAGTCCTTATATGCTTGTAATGTAACTGTCTTACATTATATTTTACCCTCATGTTAATGCTGAAATTACATTTTTATAATTATTGTATCGACCAAGTTATGTCTTCGTAAACTCGCGGGTACAAATAAACAATCAATCAATTATTATTACTATTATTATTATTATTATTAGTTTGATTATATACTTATCATTATTGTTTTATTATACAGTATATCGCTTCTGTGGTATTATACTGTTCTGCCACTTATTCGTTCTGCAACTTTAGATATCTAGAAATGTAACCGAACTTTTTACCCACTTTTATCGTCCTATACATTTGCATTGGTATTGGTAACTATGCTGAAGATAATTTTGTTTTAACTGAAATCGTATAGAAGTGTATCACAAAAGTTGTAAACACGTATTGCCGATTAATGTTGCCGGAGAGAGAGAGAGAGAGAGGGAGAGAGGGAGAGAGAGAGAGAGAGCGAGAGAGCACGAGAGCGAGAGAGCCAGCGAGCACGAGAGGGAGGAAGAGCGAGACACACACTGATATCCCGTTCACCAGGGTCCAGAGAATATAGGGTCAACCCACCAGCCAGGTACCTGAGAGTGAGTGACGTCACACGGCCCACGCTCTGACTGAACCCCTCATATAAGACACCTTGTTTTTGTGATATATTGAACTATGCGTGTAACTAGAGTCATATTTAATGAAACAGGACAAAAGAAAACATTGAAATAATTCAAGCTAAGTTTATTTTGAAATTAAATGTGCATATACATATGAAGTAATAAATTATATATGGTGGCGAGCATACAATATATAACTTGTATACACTAAGAAAATGTATTAATTCTCAACATTTCATATTGGAGAGAGAGAGAGAGAGAGAGAGAGAGAGAGAGAGAGAGAGAGAGAGAGAGAGAGAGAGAGAGAGAGAGAGAGAGAGGTTGATACCTGATTAGGGACTTTTTAATCCGAAGGAAGGGCATATTAGTCATTAGAGAAAGAATGAACATAAACACGCACACACACTTGTGCATGTGTGAGATTTTGTGTGTGTGTGTGTGTGTGAGATTGTATGTGTTTGTGCGTGAGATTGTGCACGTGTGTGTGTGAGATTGTGTGCGTGTGTGAGATATTGTGTGTGTGTGGGGGAATGTGTGCGTGTGTGTGTGAGATAGTATGTGTGTGTGTGCGTGTGCGAGATATTGTGTGTGTGTGTGTGTGAGATTGTGTGTGTGGTGTGAGATTGTGTGTGTGTGTGTGTGAGATTGTATGTGTGTGTGTGCGTGTGCGAGATATTGTGTGTGTGGTGTGAGATTGTGTGTGTGTGTGAGATTGTGTGTGTGTGTGTGTGAGATTGTGTGTGTGTGTGTGTGAGATTGTGTGAGATTGTGTTTGTGTGTGTGTGTATGAGATTGTGTGTATGTGTGTGAGATTACGTGAGTGTATGTGCGTGTGATAGAGAGTGAGATTGTGTCTGTGTGTGTGTGTGTATCTTGCCCATCTATTTATATAATAACAAAAATACTTTTTACATAAGAACATAAGAAAATGAGAGTCTGCAGAAAGCCGATTGGCATTCACAAGGCCGATCCCTCTCACACCCAACCCTAATTATAAGGCCTAATTATAGGCCACACACACGCTGGATTTTACAAACTGTTTGTGTGTGTGTGTGTGTGTGTATCTTGCCCACCTTCATAATGACAAAGACTTTTTGATCGTACAAAGTTACAAACACACACACACACACTGCATTTTACAAACTGTTTGTGTATATAAATTCTAGCTTGGCAATGTTAAGCTGATAATTTTTATTAATGACATGACATTTCCGCCTCTTTCTTCTTAAGCGAAAGTAGGAGGAACACACACACGCACACACAATGCAGTTTACAAACTGTGTTTGTATGTATGTGTGTGTTGCCCACCTATAAAATGACAAGGACTTTATTTTCACACACGCACACACACACACACACACACACATACTTAAATTCAAATTGGATAAATTTAGTTTCATGAAAGATACAGGCAAATACTGGTTTGGTAACAGAGTTGAAGATTGGTGGAATAGGTTACCTAGCGCCGTAGTGGGATCAAGGACGATAGAGAGTTTCAATATAAAATTAAATAGACATATGGACGAGATGGGTTAGGTGTGAGAGGGATCTGCCTTGTGTGGGACAATCGGCTTTCTGTAGACTCACAATTTCTTATGTTCTTATACATTTTACAAGCCGTGTGTATGTGTATGTGTGTGTGGGGGTGGGGGGGGGGGGTAATTTCTAGCTTGTCAATGTTAAGCTGATTATTTTCCCTAATGTCACACATACACACACACATACACACTGCATTTTACAAACTGGGTGTGTGTGTGTGTGTGTGAATTCTACCTTGCCCATGTTTAGAACATAAGAACATAAGATCGTCGAAAACTGCATAAGGCCATGTGGCCCACACGAGGCAGCTCCCATTCACACCCAGCCCACATCATCCATATGGGAATCCAACTTACGCTTAAAGCGTTTAACTGTTCCTGAGCTAATCACTGCTCTGGGCAAGCTGATGATTGTTCCTGTCATATGACCAGCTGCCAAATTCACGCACACACACGTGCACACACACACACACACAAGCACAAGTGTGTGTGCGTGTTTATTTATATTCCTTCTCTAATGATTTAATCATTCGGATTAAAAAGTCCCTCATCAGGTATCAACACCTCCCACTCTCTCTTTCTCTCTCTCTCCAATATGAATTGTTGAGAATTAATACATTTTCTTAGTGTATACAAGTTATATATTGTATGCTCGTCACCATATATAATTTATTACTTCATATGTATATGCACATTTAATTTCAAAATAAACTTAGCTTGAATTATTTCAATGTTTTCTTTTGTCCTGTTTCATTAAATATGACTCTAGTTACACGCATAGTTCAATATATCACAAAAACAAGGTGTCTTATATGAGGGGTTCAGTCAGAGCGTGGGCATTGTGACGTCACTCACTCGCAGGTACAGTTGTGGACAGATGAAACAGATACAGCCTTGGTCTGTCAAAGACCTCAATAGAGGGCAGCACAATTAGTGCCTATAAAATATCTGGTAACATTGATGGTGTGGGGGTAGGAGGTGAAGGTATGGGGTGGAGGGACGGAGGCGAGGGATGGGATGGAGGGAGGGAGGAGAGGGATGGGGAAGGAGGGTACAGGAGTGGGAGGGGGAACTAGTGGCGAGGTGGTAGCAGGTGGGGGTGGAGGGAAGTGGTTGGCCAAATACTTTACTGTGAAAGAATAATTAATTTTGTGTTTTGATCATTATCTGGGATAATGAATGCGAAATATTGGAGTCGTGAGGTGTGTGTAGCATAATAAACGCGCTACAAGCTATTGCTCTCTCGCTATTGCTCTCTCGCGCTCTCTCTCTCTCTCTCTCTCCATATACAATATGTATGTGACATATAGGCATTCAAATATATGATATCTTAAATCTCTAATGTAGTACTACTTTATTTGTGTTCTCTGCTTAGAGCGCCTACTGAGTTATGATATCGGGAACGTTGTTTTGTTCAAACATGGGAGCGTCAGAAACAAATGAACTACCTGTTGGTTATCTAACAAGGGGTAATGTAGAAATTGTTAATATTTGTCAGTTGGTGAGTCAGTCAAACTTCAAATAGTATAGTTAGTGTTTCAGCATAATGGTGAGTGTATAGGACATAGTACTAACGATAATATGCAATGCATAGGCTTACATGGTGTACAGTATATAATACGGTATCAATAACACGCCAATTAAAGTGTTTTCCAAGTGTACCGGAGGTGTTATCAGTGTTGGCATTGCCACGGGTATATAATCGCTTTTCATTATATACGGCCATACACATTTTAACAATATAATATAAATGAATAAATGAATGAATAAAGGATGGCTAATATATATTTACATAGCAATACACCTGTTAAAGAAAAGCAACTATAGTCTATTTTTTTCCAGCTGAGGGTAAATTGCCATCTTTGTTACTCACCTATAAGGTATATTTTGTAGCGAAATATGCTGTTATTTAAGAAAACTTGGCATTAATACGACACACAGCCATAGTAGTTTCATATATTTCCATTAAGTATCGAGAAATCAGCTAATAAGAGATTCAATTTATGATCAGCTGGAAAAAAATAGAGTATAGTTATATATAATGTGTCAATACAATCCTCAAAGTTTCGGTATAGAGGCGCAAAAGACCATGTTATAAAATAATATCCCCACATTAAAAACTAAGTTACATTTATTGGTCAAACCTCTTGGTAGATATGCTCAACAATAATGACGCAAGGGTACCGGTGTAAGCTTAATTAATATAAAATGAAAACACGATTATGCAGAACCATTCCGGTATATCAGGTGTTTTGTGTTATGTTTTGACGGCATCAGTAGAAGTGAAAGCGTTAAGGGGAGATTTCCACTTGAGGGATATTTTTCTTTACCCCTTTCTCTCATGTTTAGCCCCATTGCTAATGAGATTTTAAGATGTTCGCCCCATTAGTTTGGCGATTTTAAGAACTTTCACCCCATTTATGTCACTTTTAAGACCTTTCGTGCCATTTAGGTGTCGATTTTTTCCTGGCGAGCGATAGCGAGCCTGTAATTTAAGAAGAACCGGCCTTCGGCCGGGAAATTTTTCTACAGAAAAATGTACAAATTTATCTTCAAAGGGGGTCAAGGGGGTGTAATTTCAAGCTTGATGGAAATCTAGGAAACACACTAAAAACCTCCCCTTAAATGAGATAGCGTTAGGGCCATTCCTTGCTACGGGTTCTAAGCTGTATACAGTTGGTTAGTGTCTCAGAGATATGAGGATACGCTTCTTCACTTATTATGACATAGTAAATAAGTTCATTAATTTTTGGCGGGACGTCTTGTAGTTGGAGGAGTAATTGAGATAGCCACTACCGATTTTATGGATAAATAGCATTCCAAAACTGAGGAACATCCTATAATGATCGTGAAATTAAAGTGAAAAAGCTTACAGTATTAAGAAAGGGTTGGGAATACATTACAATGAAAATACTGAAGAGGATTGTAATAATTATGGTGAGCAAAGATGCATAGTATAATATTATACAACTAGTAAAACGAAAATAATGCCTTGTGCTGCTTAATGATATATAAATGTGTTTAAGGTAGTTAGAGAAATTCATAATATCATGACATAGGCAAAAGTAGACTTCGAATGTTTGAGATATAGCTACTAACAATCTAGAGAAAGATGAACCAGGAGAGATAAATAAAGTTTGATGAATTAACTGTTAATAGATTACAGAAAACAGGGAGAGATTAAAGGCGAAAAAGATAAACGGGAGCAACGAATTATCAGTCCTCATTAATAATTTAATCCCGCTCTCAAAAAAAAACCGGAAAATTTTAATTTATGTGAATATTTGACCTGTGATTTCGTATACTATTCAACAGCAAAATGTGAATAACATAAAGCTTAACAACAAGGTCAGTATCTAAAAGATGATTGAACAAAGGAGGCGTTGCAGCATTTCCGTGTTTATTATTGTCAGAATTGTTGTACGAAAAAACACACTTGGTATGGAATATATACGCATATAGCCTATTTCATTTATGGGGCTTTCAAACTATTGCACGTAACATAAAATTTCTTAATACAATATTTCTTTTGGTTACCAATAATACAATCTTGACAAATATTGCCAATCACAAATATAAGGTCCATTGATTTCTTAATATATTTAGTTACAAACCGACTTTACAATAGCATTATTGGTAACTCTAGATTATATACATCCTTATTAACCAATAAAGAGGGTAATCTTAATCTTACTAAATCATTGACTCACACAAAACCTGTAGAGCGAGACTGAAATAAAAGCATGGTCATTTTATAGTTAGTATATAATGTTGCTATATGAGTTAGTGAGACAAAAGGCAGAACTGCCTGTGACGAGTGCCTTCCCCATAGTTGAAAAAGTGACAGGGCCAAAATAATGGAATGTTCGAGCCAAAATGCCTGGACACAAAGAGTTTAAAGTAATTACAGTCATAGGATGAGGGGAAACTGGATTCAGGGTAGAGCGTTTCAGAGCTCAGCTGTTGAATAGGGGAAAGATTGGGAATATTGCTTCACTCTTGGGTTGAAGAGTTGCAAAGAGTAGGGTGGGATTGTGTTGGAAGACGGGTTCTACGTACTTTTCGTAGAGGAGGTGGTATACATTGAAAGAGGGTTAGGAACACTGATTATTGTAATATAGGTAGAATAGCGAGAGAGATGCAACTTTGCGACGAAGAGAGAGAGATCGCAGAGAGTCAGGGAGTGGACATGAGTTAATGAGACAAAAGGTTTTCTTTTCTACTTTGTCAAGAAATGCTGTGTGAGAGGATCTTCCCCACACATGTGAACAATACTCAATACATGGACGCACTGTGCCTCTGTACAGAGCAAGAAGCTGTGCCGGGGTAAAGAACCCCCGGAGACGATTGAGCATACCCAGCTTCTGGAAAGCTGTTTTAGCAAGGGTGGTAATATGATATTTCCAAGTGAGATCAGGAGAAAAGGAGACACCGAGAATACTGAGAGAAGATGAAAGGTTGATTTGTGTATTGTTGATGTATAAGGGAAAGTCCTGTGGGAGTTCTTGATGGGTAGATAAATGGAGAAATTAGTTTTGGAAGCATCAAAAGCAACAATATATTTTCTGCCCCAAATGGGAATTGTTGATAGGTCAGAAGATAAGTGTTTTAAGGCATCGTCACATGACTTTTTGAGAGATTGCTTGTTGGGGGGTTCTGAAAAACTAGTTGAATAGTGTAAGGTAGAGTCATCAGCATATGAATGAATAGTTGATAGTTGACAGGCTGAGGAAGTGAAAGATGACCGTCCATAACTGCACCTATGGAACGGCCAGGAAGGGAAATAGAGATAAAGGCACAAATTGAGGGACAAAAACTAAAGGTGGGTAGCTTAGAAGTTAGAGATTTGTGCCAGACTCTATTAAAGAACTTAGATATGTCTAGCACAATAGAAAAGGTTTCACCGAAATCATGAAAGGAGGATGACCAAAAGTTATTAAGATATGAAGGAAGATCACTAGTAGAGCGACCCCTAAGGAAGCCATACTGGCGATCTGCAAGTAAATTACATGGGCAGAGAGATACTTAAGAAATTTCGAAGTAAGAATAGTTGCCAAAACTTTAGAGATGCAAGAAATGAGAGCAATTGGATGATAGTTGGAGAGCAATCACCCCTTCTTTGGGATAGGTTGAATGGGAGCAAACTTCCAGCAAGAAGGAAAGACATTAGAGGAGAGACAGAGACAAAAGAGTTTGCCTAGGCAGGGAGTCAGCACGGAAGCACAGTTTTATTTAGTACAACAGTAGGAACACCATCACGCTTTCTTAGTATTAAGCCCAGAGAGGGTAGAGAGCACATAAATTATTTAAAAGAGATTAGGATATTAGGTATAAGTATGAGAGAGGGGGTTGGAGAGGGAGGAATAACACCGGAATCATCCAAGGTGGAGTTTTTAGCGAAAGTTTGGGTGAAGAGTTTAACTTTGTCAGAGGAAGAAGTGACAGTAGTGCCGTCAGAGTGGAAAAGGGGAGGGAAAGACGAAGAAGAACAATTGGTGGAGAGGTTTTTGGCTAGATACCAGAAAGCTTGGAAAGAGCTTAGAGTTGGATAGTTCAGAGAGAGGTAACCTGACCAAGATTCGAACCCACTCACTTCAG
The DNA here is from genome assembly GCA_032716605.1 of Paralithodes platypus. NCBI lineage: Eukaryota > Metazoa > Arthropoda > Malacostraca > Decapoda > Lithodidae > Paralithodes > Paralithodes platypus. Next base: position 18,735,336 of record CM064534.1, read on the forward strand.
GTATATTTGGAAGAGCTGGGCACCATAACTACTCGGCCATGAGCATATGGCTGAGTGGTTATGGGGCTCAGCTCTTCCAAATATACCTGGAGTGAGTGGGTTCGAATCCTGGTCAAGATACCTTTTTTTTTTTTTTTTTTTAAAGAGACAATGAACGGAGGAAGGAAAAACACAGATAAAACAAAAAGGTCCATGTGCCTAAAGGCATCCTCCATTCATAAAATGTTTGTAACAACTGGATTTAAACATTTGTAGATTGTAAGTTTGTGGAAAGCAATTCGAGGGAAGTGAATTCCAAAGAGTAGTAGCTCTGGGGATAAATGAATTCTGATAAGCAGAAGTTCTGCATTGTGGAGGAGAAAGTGTAAATTCATGGGCGCTCTCAGCTGCCCTAGTTCTACGGGGAAAGAGGTGGAGAGGCGGCACAATTGAAGCAAGTTCCTCGGAACAATTGCTGTGAAAATATCTGTAGAATAATGCAAGGGATGCAACGTTTCTTCGTATGGATAATGTAGGAAGGTCCTGTGTGATTGCAGGGTTATTGATTAATCTAATAGCTTTATTTTGAATTTTGTCCAACTGCCTCAATGCAACCACTCCACTTCCACCCCACAGAGGTGAACAGTAATCCATCTGAGAACGCACATGACTTTTATATATCACGGCCAATTGCTCGTCAGTGAAGAATTCTCGAACTCTGTACAGGAGTCCCAGTTTTTTAGAGGCATTCTTAGCAATGCTTCTAACATAATGTGTCCAGCTCAAGTTAGTAGTTAATGTTACACCGAGAATGTCAATACTAGGGGAAGTGGGAATATTTACATCATTAAAAAATATATGGGAGTCAGTGAGATTCTGTCGGTTAGAAAATTGAATGTACTTGGTTTTCTGTGCATTAAAGGAAACTAGATTCTTTTGTCCCCATCCATCAATTCTAGAAAGGTCCTGGTTCAGAGAAATTGCTGTGTTTATTTTTGAATTTATAAGATCGGGTTGGGTGAAAGAATTGGTAAATGTGAAGGAACTGTGGAGTGTTGAGTCATCTGCGTAGGAATGTATTGGATTACGAGTGGTAGATATGAGATCATTGATATGAATGAGGAACAGAATTGGGGCCAAAACTGATCCCTGGGGAACACCAGCATTTATTGAGTGAAATTGAGAATAAAGGCCATCTACCATTACACGTATTTTTCTGTTATGAAGATAAGAAGAAATTAGTGGAACTAATGATGCAAGGCCGTAGTGTGACATCTTCGACCTCTCTCTCTACCTGTTCGAGATTAGCATTAGATAATGGATAGTTCAGTGCATTTGATATAGAATCGATGAAAGAGTGTTTGGCGAGTCGAAGGACAGATTTGGCTAGATTCTGGGCAGAAACATAGGAGGAATAAGATTCTTGAATTTGAAGGTGTTGGTACCGTTTGAATGCTTCATCCTTATTGTGGACAGAAGTAGAACAAGCGTGAGTAAACCAATTTTGTTTTACATTAGTCTGAGGTAAAGAAAATGGAATGTATGCCACCATGTCCGAGAGGATTAGCTTGGTAATGCATTCAGCACTCTCTGAGGGTCCCCGGCAACGGAAGGAAAAGTCATTCCATGGGAAATCAAAGAAGTACTGCCGGAGAACCTCCCAGTCGGCAGTGCCAAAGTGCTACAATTTCCGCCGGCTGGCTTGATTGGCTCAATCGGGTGGCCGTGCTGGAGTGATAGGACAGGTAAATGAGATAGGTAAGAGGAGCCCAATTGAGGGAAAAGATCGACAGTATAAGAGGAAGGGTTTGAAGTTAGAAACAAGTCAAGAATGTTAGGCAGATCTCCGAAGCTATCTGGGATACGGGTGGGTTGCTGCTCTACTGTAGGTCATTTAGGATAGAAAAGATATAGATTGTTCACCAGGATGGTCAGTGGAATGAGAGGAGAGCAATTGGTGGTGGTGAGCGTTAAATTCTCCTAAGATGGTGATTTCTGAGAAAGGAGATGTGTTCCAGTTAAGAGTTTAGATACTCAAAGAATTTGGGAAAGTCGGTAGAGTTAAGGGAAAGATAGACAACACAGAAGTATTTAGTATGAGAATGACAGGATAATTTGAGCCATAAAGTGGAGAATTCAGAGGAGTCAAATTCGGGAACATGAGAGCCAGTGAGTTTGCTGCATCCGCCTTTGGCTTTGTAAGTAGGATAGAGAAAGTAGGATGATACAGAGAAAGGGCTGCTGTCAGTTGCATACAATTATGTCTAAAACAATGTGGTAGTATTTATTTTACAAAATCAAGGAACTGCACTGCAAATACAAATAGTGTAGTGTGTAAATATAATCACGGTCGACCCAGTTTGCTATAACAGTAAAACTGCAGACTAAAACATACAATGAATATAGCAAAGATAAATAGAGAGATAAAGCTTGCTTCATTTACTGTAATACAGTGTATATATACAGTATATATAATGTTTCAAAGTAAATTAGATATACAACCGACAAACGGTTTGTGGTTATGTTCCAAGAGAGAGAGAGAGAGAGAGAGAGAGAGAGAGAGAGAGAGAGAGAGAGAGAACAAGTTGCCTATAGCGCGTTTATCATGCTACAGACACCTTTACCTAATTTTATCAAGGCTTATGGTATTATGCATAAGAATTCGTTATATTACTATCACAATCGAAGGTGGGTAAGTGAGATGTTAAACAACTTATTTATTATGCCATTACCAAAGTTTTAATTAATTGTTCTTCATATAATAATTCCCACTCCAGCCACAGGTTTCTTTGTAATCCACCACCACCTACCCCTATCCTGCACTACTGCTAGGTTGCCCTCTATAGCTTGTCACCCGCCACTTTCTATCTTGATCTCTTTATGCATGTTCTGTCTCGTGCTCGTCTTCTACCTTTCATGTAACGGTTTTTCCCCATAGCTTCGTATCTTTTTGGAATTTGCCTAGCTTACCTCTGCCGTTTTAATCATGAGGTTTAGTGCCACAGTGTTCATGGGCTCAGGGTGTTAAACCGGAGCAATTTTGTGTGAAGACTTTAATGAATATGAGAAGGAGTACAAGCAAATTAACATGGAATAGCATTGCTTTGGCAATGTTATCACTTCCGAAGACATATTATGAACTATAAACCATACTTTTGTATTTACATATACAATAATAAACACTAACACTAATGGAATCGGCTCTCGTTTGACACCCTGCGGCACCCTGGTGCTAGTCCTTATAGTAATAATAATAATAATAATAATAATAATATTTCCCTGGCCCCTCCCCCATCTAAGATTCTTGAGGTAAAACCACACAGTTTCATATTGGAGGATGTCTTTGTTTCAATTTGCTACAACTTTAGCAGTATTATGTTTCATTAATACCAGCAATCACAATACCAGAGAAATTTCAAAACACAAAATTATGTTTTCATAGTCAAGTAATTAGCCAACCACTTTCCTCCACCCCCACCTGCTACCACCTCGCCGCTAGTTCCCCCTCCCTCGCCTCCCTCCCTCCACCCCATACCTTCACCTCCTACCCCCACACCATCACTGTTACCAGATAATTTATGGGCACTAATTGTGCTGCCCTCTATTGAGGTCTTTGACAGACCAAGGCTGTATCTGTTTAATCTGTCCACAACTGTACCTGGCTGGTGGGTTGACCTTATATTCTCTGGACCCTGCCGTCCACTACGATGGTTGGGGAGCGACTGAAGTGTTGGCACTGATGCCAGAGTTACCAAATCATGACAATATAATACCGCTAGATCCATAACTCGATAGAAGGCCATTAGATAGTAACCAAATGTAAAAAATCGCTAGAAAATTGCCCTAATATCTAGAATATCGCTCAAATAACCTAATTCTCCAGAATATTGCTAGCAATAATGTCGCTAGAGCTAACAATTTGTGTCTAGATCGAAGTAAATACATCTAGATCTAGCTAGAACGTAGGTAAATTGGCAACGCTGGCTGGAGGTTTGCTGTACTCTAGCTGGTTCTTTAAACTCGCTACCATTAACCCCTTCTGTACCGGCGACGTCTTTTGTAATGTATTTTAGCTATATTTAGACGATTTTATGCAGATGGACCGGTTTTTCTGTCCCCCTCTTCCTTCGTGTTTAGCCCGATTTGCTTTTAGATTTTAACACGTTTGATCCATTAGTTTGGCGATTTTATAATTTTACGCCCCATTTCTTTGTCAATAATAAAACCTATCGTGCCATTTAGGTGTCAATTTTTTCCTGGCGAGCGATAACGACCCTGTAATTTTTAGAGTTGCCGGCCTTCGGCTGGAACATGTTTCTACAGAAAAATTTACAAGTTATATCTTGAAGGGGGGTCTAGGGGGTGTTTATTACAGCTTGATGGATTTCTAGGGAGGAAACTATAACAATAATATAAAGATAAAACAATAAGCAAATACCCTATTACCCCTTAAGAAAATTACATGTGGTAGTAACATTGTTAAGTAGGCAGTTTGAAGCATATTAAATGACATGTGGTAGTAACATTGGTTAAGTAGGCAGTTTGAAGCATATTAAATGACATGTGGTAGTAGCATTGGTTAAGTAGGCAGTTTGAAGCATATTAAATGACATGTGGTAGTAACATTGGTTAAGTAGGCAGTTTGAAGCATATTAAATGACATGTGGTAGTAACATTGGTTAAGTAGGCAGTTTGAAGCATATTAAATGACATGTGGTAGTAACATTGGTTAAGTAGGCAGTTTGAAGCATATTAAATGACATGTGGTAGTAACATTGGTTAAGTAGGCAGTTTGAAGCATATTAAATGACATGTGGTAGTAACATTGGTTAAGTAGGCAGTTTGAAGCATATTAAATGACATGTGGTAGTAACATTGGTTTAGTAGGCAGTTTGAAGCATATTAAATGACATGTGGTAGTAACATTGGTTAAGTAGGCAGTTTGAAGCATATTAAATGACATGTGGTAGTAACATTGATTAAGTAGGCAGTTTGAAGCATATTAAATGACATGTGGTAGTAACATTGGTTAAGTAGGCAGTTTGAAGCATATTAAATGACATGTGGTAGCAACATTGGTTAAGTAGGCAGTTTGAAGCATATTAAATGACATGTGGTAGTAACATTGGTTAAGTAGGCAGTTTGAAGCATATTAATTATTGGAGGCTTTATATAAACTGAATGATATCGTCTAATAGCAGCCACAACAGTTAATAAGACATCAATGGTATAGAAGGGGTTAAACCCTTCCGCACAATGACGTAATAATCACCTTAAACTGGTTACCATTAGATGGTTTTCTTTAGCTTATAATCTACCTATGGGACTCAAGAGGGTAATTACGATCTCAATAAACCCTCTGAATAACATAGGTCCTTCTAAACTGCATAAAATCGTCTAATTGTAGCCGGAATTAAAGGATAAAATACGTCATGGTGCTGAAGGGGTTAATGGGGTGCTATGCTAATATTATACTATGATAAACAGTGTTCATATTCTCCTGGATTTCGATATGATAACCTTGTTTCTCACTTCAGCTGTCTTTTGGAATGTATGTTGGAAGTTTAAAGAGGGGGAGTATATTATCTACTGTATGTAAAAGTCTATATAATTCAACTCACCCTCGCTCTCTCTCTCTCTCTCTCATATGTACAGTATATACACTTATACAGTGTATATATATACAGTATATATATATATATATACATATATATATTTATTTATTTATTCATGCAGTATATGCATGAAATATTGTTACATACTCTTTTTTATTCAGCCTAGCCTATATGAAACTTTTTATTTTTATATTTTTATTTTTGCTGTGAATAGTGTTGGACTGAGCACATATGACAGAATATAGTCGCAACAGTAGAGGAAGGAACGCTATTTCACTTTTTCGTTTAAATAATTTCCAAGAGAGAGAGAGAGAGAGAGAGAGAGAGAGAGAGAGAGGAAAATAATACAGAAACAGACGGGATTAAAATGAGAATACAAGTTTTCGACTATTAACGTTAAAAACACCTTACGAGCGGCCTATGCGGTTTATTTATGTGTACCGCACAGCGGGGTGTTTTTAGCCAAAATAGGGCTGTTTACGTGATCATTTTCATGCCTAAATAAGACCCAGAACGTAAAACAAGTACCTATCCCTGAAAGGGCATAAACAGAGCTTTCGAATGACACCATAACGATCCTTGTATGATGGATAGTTTTCTTGCAATAACCGTGCAACGCGAGTGCAAAAAGCAGGTAATTCGGTACTTTCGGTACATAATTGAGTATGTAGCGAGTGAGAGAGGGAGGAGGGAGCTGAGATTTGTGTCAGTAGGTTCGCCGCGGTGGTCTGGAGCAGTCATACGCTCGCTAGTCTCCTGCCACCACTTGTCTCTCTCTCTCAGCCACATTACGTGCTGAAATTGCCACTCGAGTTATGTCGAGCGCCGCCACATAGTCCAGCTTTATTTAACTCGACTTATGTTGCTCGCCGCTAAATAAGGGTTAAGGGGAGATGGGTCGTGTTCTGGTCCACCTTCTGCCTCATGTTTAGCCCCATTACTGTTGAGATTATAAGACGTTCGGCCCATTAGTTTGACGATTTTACCACCTTTCACCCCATTTGGTTATCAATGTTAAGACATTCCGTGCCATTTAGGTGTCGATTTTTATCCTGGCGAGTAATAACCAGCCTGTAAATTAAGAGGAACCAGCTTTCGGCAGGGATATTTTTCTACCGAAAAATAGACACATTCATCTTGAAGGTGGGTCAAGGGGGTGCTATTTTAAGCTTGATGGAGGTCTAGTGAGGAAAATAAAACATAAATTAATATATAAAATAATAGACTATAAACATAGCCGCCATCCCCTTAACTCCTTCTCTACCGTCGACGTCAACTAAGTTTAATCTAGCGATATTTAGACGATCTTGTGCAGTTGGAGACGGATCTGTGGTAGTCAAAATGATTAAGTGAAATGGTTCAAAGTCTGTTAATTACTGGAGGCCCTTTTTATACTGACTTATTATCGTTTAATAAGTCCCCGTATATAAGGGCAAAGGGGAAAGAGGAGTGTGTGGTAACCACCGAGGAATATGTCTTCTAAGCGTAGTAGGGAAGGTATACAGTAGGGTAGTGATTGAGAGAGTGAGAGTGAGAACGGAGAAATGGATAGGCGACGAGCAGGGAGGTTTTAGGAAGGGAAGAGGATGTGTAGATCATATTTTGACCCTGAATTGTGTTGTGGAGAAATATCTGTAGAAGAAACAAAAGGTGTATGTTGCCTTTATGGACTTGGAGAAGGCCTATGACAGAGTGGATAGAGAAGGTTTGTGGAAAGTACTTAGAATATACGGAGTAGATGGCAAATTGCTGAAAGCAGTGAAGAGCATGTATGAGGGTGCAAAGGCGGCAGTACGTGTGGAGAGTGAGCAGAGCGAGTTCTTTGACCTGAATGTTGGTTTGAAACAGGGGTGTGTGATGTCCCTGTGGTTGTTTACTGTATATATGGATGGAATCATGAAAGAAATACTATCAAGATCAGTGGATGTTGGTGTATCGCTGAAAAGGGAGGGAATTGAGTGGAAGCTACCTATACTGCTGTTTGCGGATGATACAGTTCTGATGAGTGATAATGAATGGGAGTTGCAGGGTCTGGTAAATGAGTTTGGAACAGTGTGCGAAAAATGGAATTTGAAGGTAAATGCGGGGAAGAGCAAGGTTATGGTCTTCGAAAGGGGTGAAGCCACAGATTGTGAGGTGAAGCTGAACAGTCAGGCTATGGAGATTGTCAACTCTTTTAAGTATCTGGGCAGTGTGTTGAGTAAAGATGGACTATGGATGAAGAAGTGTGGGAGAGGGTACAACAGGGGAAGAGGGTTGTAGGAACACTGAAAGCTGTAACAAGAAATAGGGTGGTCAGTATGGAAGTGAAGAAGTCCTTGCATGACAGTGTGGTAATCCCAACACTGACTTACGGAAGCGAAGCATGGACGTTGGGTGAGAGACTCAGATCAAGAGTGAGAGCAGTGGAAATGAATTACTTAAGAAGTGCGTGCGGAGTTACATGGAGGGATAGACAGACTAATGAGGAAGTAAGAAGGAGTGTGGTGTGGAGGTAGATGTGCTGGAAAGTGTGAAAAGGAACAACTTGAGATGGTTCGGCCATATGGAACGTATGGAAAGCGAGAGAATGACTAAGAGGGTGTATGAGAGCGAGGTGGAGGGACAGAGAGGGAGAAGTAGACCGAGAGAGAAGTGGAAGGATGGAGTGAGGAAGTATATGAATTAAGGCGGTGCTGGTTGGGGGGAGGGGCGTCGACTGGCTGGGGACAGAGGTGCATGGGGGCGGTTTGTTCGTGGCCACACCTTCGGGGATCATGGCGTCGGGCAATAGATAGATAGATAGATTATCGTTTAATAGTAGCCAGAATATAATTACAGAGACGTTTCCGGTACAGAAGGGGTTAAGGTGTGTGTGTGAGGATCGGTAGCCTGTGGGGCGGTAGGTTAGTAAACAAGTTGACCATTATTGTATTGATTGTTATTTTGAATACCTATGGTTTGTTAATTATGAGAACTTGGCATGAGCCCTCTGAGGATCTCTCTCTCACTCTCTCTCTCTCTCTCTCTCTCTCTATATATATATATATATATATATATATATATATATATATATATATATATATATATATATATATATATATATATATATCTATATCTATATCTATATATATATCTATAAATATATACAGAGAGAGAGAGAGAGAGCAAGAGGAAGCGAGAAGGTCCGCGCGCGCGTGTGCGTGCGTAACAGTTGGAGAATATGGAAAGGTAGAAATAACTGTGAGCTGAACGGCAGCGTAGCACAATAGCGCAGGGGAGGGGAACAAATAAGAAAGCGAAGGAGAAAGGAGAGGACGAAAAAGAAGAGAGAAAAATGCAGACTAGAATTAGGGAACAAGAGAGAAGGGGTATTTGAGACGAAGAGAAGTGGAGAAATACCTATACGGGTACCTTAGAGAAATACCTATACGGGTACCTTAGAGAAATACCTATACGGGTACCTTAGAGAAAGAATGGAGAAAAGATGAACTACACAAAGACATAGTGTATACGAACAAATGTGTAAAGAATAATGGGACATTTGAACACGGAGAAACCTTAGGATCATAACAAATGATCACACATTCCTTCTTAATTTATTTAACCCCTTCAGCACCATGACGTCTGTTTACCTTTGATTCTGGCTTAAATAAAATGATGCTATGCAGCTTAAGCTGGTTCTATGCTACTAAGAGGGTTTATTGAGATTGGATTTATATACCCATTTGAGTCGTGCACGTAGATTACAAACTAAAGAAAATCGTCTAATGGTAAGCAGATTATGATGGAAATTACGTAATGGTTGTGAAGGGTTAAATGTTGTTGTAAGTGAGCTTAGATACATCGTGGAATGAAGGAAACTCTCAAGTTTACGAACTCTTACACTTACCCTATAATGGGTATTGTACAATGTTATAATGACCATTCGTAAGAATATCCCTTAACCTTGATATTAGCTCAATTCCAAATATCTTATCCATTTATCTATACAATACGTAGTTGATGCTGTGAAAAAAAATCTTTGCATTGTATATAGCAATGCTCAGAAAATATATTAACCACCGTTATATAGCATTTTATTTAAATAATAATAATTATAATAATAATAATAATAATAATAATAATAATTCTAATAAGGTAATAATAATAATTGTTATGCCAGGTTTTTGCTGGGGTTAACTGGACTATTTAGGTAGGTTCTTGACTGGCGAAGTTTAATTCACATGCACACATGCATAAAGGCAATAGAGCATCAATATAATACAGAGTACAATCATAGGTTATAATATTCAGTGTAACTATAATGTAATATAAAGTTACTGCCAGACATGGATAGGTATATATACAAGTTGCAGAGCACGAACGACGATACACAATAAGTTCCAGGGGAATGACACTATGCACTTTCGGGATTTACACTAAGCACTTCCGGCGATATGGCACTTCCGTGGCACTTCCGACGAGGTTCTTGGGCCGTGGTGGTGGTCCTGTCGTGTGGTGATGACAGCAGGATGGAAGATTTTGTAGAACTCTTGGGTTTGGGGTCTTAAATGAATATGTTCCGTTCTACCAGTGTTATACGTAACATATCATCGGATTAACGTGAGGAGAAGTTATACCAGGTGTTGTACTGTCTCGCTCAACTATCCTGACCATAATAAGAGTTTTTCAAGGACTTTGGATTGGGTTTTTTTGGGCCTTTTACGTATACGTGTCATATTGCCAGTGCCTGGGACCGTATGGACTCTATGCAGAGTGCCGTTATGCAATTGCTACGGTATCTCGAGAGCCCTTACTTAGAAGAAGCCAATTGCCAGTGCGTGAACTTCTAGTATGTATCAAATACGGTTTACTACCGCTAAAGTGCAGTACAACGTCAGTACAGCTTTCTTTAGCGACAGTAATTCCTGATGATCGAGGCAGAATTAATATTGAGTTGCCACCATGGTGATTCAATAACAATTCCTTTGTAGAGTCAAGATCTAAAAATCCTCAATAAACCGTTATATATATGCCAGTGCATAAATAGTTTAGTGAGTATAGCCAACATTTTCTAGCTCTTAAAATCTCTTCTAGTGAAGTATGGTTTAAGAGCTTTCCAACTGTTGTAGATCTTAACTTTGCCTGTCATAGTCTTACCGCTTGTGGCGTTTCTCCAGGTGTCCCTTCTCCTGGCAAGAAGGGTGGAGGAGGGCTTGTGGCGGCTGGGGTAGCCCCTCTGGATTTCTCTATCACGGCGGTGGTGCAGCTTGGAGGAAGAAGGGCGCGTGGTGGTGTAGGATCTATGCAGGTTTTTACTTGCCTTGCCTTACTTCTGGTTCGTCTTTCTCCTGTCACTGTTTGGATTCCTAAACGTGACTATTATGACCTTTCCGGGTGTTGGAGGAAGTGTGGGCGTGATGGAGGAGATTCAAGCGTATTCTGGTGGTGTGGCACTTGGGACTTCTTTCCTTGGGGTGTAGTGGCAAGGGTGGTAATATTACTTTTTTTTCTATTTATTTCAATAATAATAATAATAAATAATAATAACACTAGCTTTATAATAACTAACACAAGATTTATATTGTGTACACCAACTCCATAGAAGAAGAATCTATCTATCTATGTATGTATATACTCTAGCACATACCCCATATATATATATATATATATATATATATATATATATATATACTCTATATATATATATATAACAATAATAAAAAATAAACCCCAAAACAAAACCGAAATCCACACACATCTAGGGCGCCAGGAGGAACCTTAGTGTTATATAGAGGTATTTGGTGGCCACTCTGACCATTTATTACATGGTGAAGAAGGTTAATAACACAGAGTCAACTGACTTTATCAACTTAAGGGGAGGCTTGTTGGTTTTATGGAACCCCCTTCTCCTTAATGTTTAGCCCCACTAGTTTTGAGATTTTTAAGGCGTTCGCCCCATTAGCTTGGCGATTTTAAGACCTTTTGCCCCATTTAGTTGTCAATTGTATGACTATTTGTGCCATTTAGGTGTTGTTTACTGGCGAGCGATAGCGAGCCTGTAATTATACGAGGACCCAGTCTTTGGCCGTGACATTTTTCTACCGAAAACAAATTCAAATTTATCTTGGGGGTCTAGGGGGCGTTTTGTTAAGCTTGATAGAGGTCTAGCGAGGAAACTACAAAGTAAGTGAATAAATATATAAATCGACCACAATATATAAATCGACCACAATATATAAATCGACCACAATATATAAATCGACCTAACATAACCACTAGCCCTTATGGGAAGGTTTGTTTGTTTTCTGGATCCCCTTTTCCCTAATGTCTAGCTCCATTAGTTTTGATATGTTATGACGTTCGCTCCATTTGTTTGGCGATTTTGAGAGGGTTGTGAACGGGTTGAGGCATAACGGAGGGATAGAATGATGGTGATTGGGCAATGGTAACGATTGTGCAATAGTTAGGAAGGGAAACACTCACTAAAAAGATGATAGTGAGATATATTAAGCAAAAAAAAAAAAAATTAAAAATTAAAAAAAAAAAATATATATATATATATATATATATATATATATATATATATATAATTATATATACCGGTAAATATATATATATATATATATATATATATATATATATATATATATATATATATATATATATAAATATATATACACATAAATTAATAGTTAAATCAATAAATATATAAATACACAAATACATAAATAAATAAGCAGTGCAGAATCGTACGAGTGAAACAAATCGAAAGTGAGAAGCAAAATTACTAAGTGAAACAAGCGACTGAAAATGGCCAATTACCAAAACAATAGTAAACCCCAGGGATAGAACTAGGGGAGGACAGAATAAATCACCGCACAAAAAGCTCTCCACGGGAACGGTAACAGCTAGCCCCTTCTGTACCGGCGATGTATTGTATATTTCATGCTAGCTATATTTAAACGATAAAAGCTCTCCACGGGAACGGTAACAGCTAGCCCCTTCTGTACCGGCGACGTATTGTATATTTCATGCTAGCTATATTTAAACGATATTGAGCAGTTTAAGAAGAATAGTTTCCTCAATAGACCTTCATCAAGCTTAAAGAAACACCCCCTAGACCCCCTTTCAAAATAAACTTGTACATTTTTCGATAAAAAAAAATCCCGGCGGAAGGCCGGTTCCTTTAAAAATTATAGGTTGGCTTTTGCTTGCCAGCAAAAAAAATCAACACCTAAATGGCATGAAAGGTGTTAATATTGAGAAAGAAATGGAGCGAAAGGTCTCAAAAACGTCAAACTAATGGAACGAACGTCTTAAAATCTAAATCTCAAAAGTAATATGCTAAACACGAGGGAGAAGCCAGAGGTCCAGAAAAAAGCGACTACCTACCCTTCAGAGGCGACTACCTCCCCTTCAAAAGTGACTACCTCCCCTTCAAAAGTGACTACCTCCCCTTCAAAAGCGACTACCTCCCCTTCAAAAGCGACTACCTCCCCTTCAAAAGTGATTACTTCCCCTTCAAAAGCGACTACCTCCCCTTCAAAAGTGACTACCTCCCCTTCAAAAGTGACTACCTCCCCTTCAAAAGCGACTACCTCCCCTTCAAAAGTGACTACCTCCCCTTCAAAAGCAACTATCTCCCCTTCAAAAGCGACTACCTCCCCTTCAAAAGTGACTACCTCCCCTTCAAAAGTAACTACCTCCCCTTCAAAAGTGACTACCTCCCCTTCAAAAGTGACTACCTCCCCTTTAAAAGTGACTACCTCCCCTTCAGAAGCGACTACCTCCCCTTCAAAAGTGACTACCTCCCCTTTAAAAGTGACTACCTCCCCTTCAAAAGCGACTACCTCCCCTTCAAAAGTGACTACCTCCCCTTCAAAAGTGACTACCTCCCCTTCAGAAGTGACTACCTCCCCTTCAAAAGTGACTACCTCCCCTTCAAAAGCGACTACCTCCCCTTCAAAAGTGACTACCTCCCCTTCAAAAGTGACTACCTCCCCTTCAAAAGTGACTACCTCCCCTTCAAAAGGACGGCCCCGCTACTGAAGGAACTAGGGGGGGGGGGGGGTGAGTGGAATGGCTGGAAGAGAGGTTGAAGTAAATGAGAAGGCTAAGGGGAGATGGGCCGTTTCTCTGGTCCCTTTTCTTCCTCATGCTTATTCCCATTAGTTTGTCGATTTTAAGACGGTTGCCCCAATAGTTTGTCAATTCTAAGACATTTCGCCCCATTTCTTTGTCAATATTTAGACCTTTCGTGGTATTTAGATATCGATATTTTCATGGCGAACGATAATGAGCCTGTAATTTTTTTGAAAAAACGACCTTCGGCCATGACATTTTTCTACCGAAAAATGTACAAATTAATCTACAAAGGGAATCTAATGGATGTTTTTGTTTAAGGTTGACGAAGGTCTAGGGAGAAAACTAGAAAAATAATGAATACATTAAAAAAACGTTCAAAAAGTGAACCATCCCTCCTTATAGGTAGTCCAGTGGAAGGAATCCAATGACACGAGAAACTCACACACAGAGTTTGGGTGTGCAAGAAAAAACAAAAACAAAACTCGGCCAATATGTTTGCTATAAAAAGGAGCATTCTCTTCTCTCTCTCTCTCTCTCTCTCTCTCTCTCTCTCTCTCTCTCTCTCTCTCTCTCTCTCTCTCAGTACCTATTTATACCCCATTTATCAGAGAATTGGTTCTGTGTTATATGTCGCAATTGGCCAATTGCGAGTTTCGGGCTATACGGAAGTTGGAGCAGTAGACATCGATATTTAGCAGATTTACCAGCTAAAGTACGGTCGTAGTACATTTATATATTCATATATGATAAAACCAAATTAATCATACCTTCTACCCATCAGAAACCTACATTAGTATTGCATTTCCGTTTAAAATTGATGTTTACGGCTCCAACTACTTTATAGCATGAAACTCGCAAGTCGTCAATTGTGTACTTCTAATTTGGCCTACTCTTCAGCCCATTAATCAATATTTCTGATACACATCCAACATTCAGTGCAACTTACTCTCTCCACATTCATTTAAGGGAAGATGGCCGTATTTATTTGCTTATTGTTTGATCTTTACATTATGCTTTTAGTTTCCTGCCTAGACCTCCACCAAGCTGTAACAACACCCCATAGACCCACCTTCAAGATAAATTTGTACCACATTTTGGTAGAAAATTACCCGGCCAAAGGCCGGTTACTTCTAAAATTACAAGCTCGCTATCGCTCGTCAGGAAATAATCGACACCTAAATGACACAAACATTCCTAATATTGTCAAAGAAATGGGGCGCAAAGTCTTCAAACCGCCAAAGTAATGAGCCGAACGTCTTAAAATCTAAAATCCAATGGGGTTTAATATGAGGGAGAAGGGGATCAATAAAACGACCCATCTCCCCTTAAACCGGAATCGTTCAACCATCCTCAAACCGCATAGGCCGCTAATAAGGTGTTAAGGGTTAACTACTGAATAACCCGGACGCCTGTGATGACGATAGCCAGACAGTATGGAAGGGAGCTAGGGTCTTAAGGGGGCCCACTTCGTATTTCTCTCTCTCTCTACCTCTATCTCTCTGGGTTGTATCCATTCAGCCCCATTCAGTCTACTGTTTTAAGACGTTTATTCATATCTTTAATATTTTTTTGACAGCAAGCTAAATTTGTACATTTTTCGATAGAAAAATGTCTCCGGCGATGCCGGATTTCTCCATACAATGCTGGCTCGCTATCGCTCACCAGGAATAAATCGACACCTGCATGGGGAAAAACGTCTTAAAGCAGTAGGCTGAAGGGGATCGAATGGATACAAGCCAGAGAAAGAGAGAAAATGAGAGAACAAAAGCAGGTCAGCCACCTTAATATCCCAAGAGACGGTCCTTGTGTTCACAAAGGCTATTCTGACACAGCCAGACTTTTTGCCATTGTTTACTTTAATAAAGCAGTCCAGACCATACCCCGACCTTGGTTTATCCCGCCCACCTTAAGGGAGCTCAGACGGTATTGGGCAGCATAATTTACTGGTTCGGCTCAATGGTTTAACCCGTGGAGCCCCGGCTAGTTTTGTAATGTTTGCGCACCAGAACCCGGCCGGTTTTCAAAAAATGGTTTTATTCCAGAAACAATAGCGAAAGGGTTAGGAATGAAGGAAAAACCACGAAAAACCGCTCAAAAAGCTTAAAAAATGGTCCTACAGAGCCCCCGAAAACGGATTTTACAAGAGTAAAAAATTGAAGGCAATTATCCCCAAAAACCAGGTTATTGCGCGCTCGCGCGCACGCACGTGGACTTTGAGAGTTTTCAAACATCGGCACGGTTGCGTGGGATACGTACACAGTTCCCATACAAATCTGAGCCCTCTTGAGTGGCTACACCTGAGGTTACGGTCGGCGCAATTAGGGTGACGCGTCAGGCGCGTCTCTGGGGCTGTGCGTTACATACATCGCCGACGCGTCAGACGCGTCGCTGGGGCTGTACGGGTTAAGGAGAGAGTTTAGTTTGCTCTCTAAACCTCTATCAAACTTTTAAAAAACACCCACAAGATCCCCCTTCGATATAATTTTGTACATTTTTCGGTAGAAAAATGTCCCGGCCGAAGGCCGATTCCTCTTCAAATACAGGCTCGCTATCGCTCGCCAGGAAAGAAATAGACATCTAAATGTCACTAAAGGTCTTAATATTGGCAAAGAAATGGGGCGAAAGGTCTGAAAATCGACAAACTAATGGGGCGAATGTCTTAAAATCTCAAAACTAAACATGAGGGAGAAGGGGGTCCAAAAAAAACAACTGCCTCCCCTTAACAACGATTATTATGGGAAGTGGCTGGTCCTGTCCAGAGTGAGGTTTGGCATCCTCTACCCAACCTTAGCCGCTTCTGTCTGTCTCTTTCCCTGTACTACTTGTCCTACTTCGGGGTTGGGAGGCCAGGAATCCTCCTCCCCTTGTAAAATTCACCTACTAGACGAGACAGAGAAAGGGGCGAGGGAACACAAAAGTGGTCCCGGACCATAAGAATTGGAACTTTGTATGTTGTTACTGTTCAGTCTCTCTGTCTCGAGTCGGCCACCACCACCTATGGGGTATGTGCCTGGGTATATGCATACATACAATATGGGAAATAATGAAGACGTCAGAGGGTTAATAATTGAGATAGTTGTTACCGAAACAATTCCCACAGATCCTTTCTACTCTGTTTAAAATCGTCTAATGATACCAACAATAAATTGTAATATTTTAGAAGGAACATTCGGCAATATTAATACTTTATTAATACAAATATATATAACTAAATGTTGTTAATTAAACATCTGTATGGGAATAGAACACAGTAATCTTCCAACAACCTAGACATGGGCCAATTCATCAAGAGATATGTAAATCACCTGTCAAAGTAGGCTTAGGCCAACACATCAAGAAATATTAAGTATATCTCTCAAATACACAAGGGCTACTAAATGTTAAATATACTCTCAGCCGGGCTCGAACAAGCGGTGGTTCGAGCCCGGCTGAGAGTATAAAAACATCAAAAAATATAGGTGGTTCGAGCCTGGCTGAGAGTATAAAAACATAAAGAAATATAGGTGGTTCGAGCCCGGCTGAGAGTATAAAAACATCAAGAAATATAGGTGGTTCGAGCCCGGCTGAAAGTATAAAAACATCAAGAAATATATACACCAAAACAAAAACGTGAATGCCGCAGTAATAAACCCCGTAATATCCCAGACTGCTCACTTGCTCTCCGATACTTGCCCTGTAGTTATCCGGCGCCAGAACTGTTTTGTTATTCATATATACCAAGGGACCCAAGCGTCCCTCCCGGAGGAGAGTTAAGGGGAGACTGTCCTCCGATACTTGCCCTGTAGTTATCCGGCGCCAGAACTGTTTTGTTATTCATATATACCAAGGGTCCCAAGCGTCCCTCCCGGAGGAGAGTTAAGGTGAGACTGTCCTCCGATACTTGCCCTGTAGTTATCCGGCGCCAGAACTGTTTTGTTATTCATATATACCAAGGGTCCCAAGCGTCCCTCCCGGAGGAGAGTTAAGGGGAGACTGTCCTCCGATACTTGCCCTGTAGTTATCCGGCGCCAGAACTGTTTTGTTATTCATATATACCAAGGGTCCCAAGCGTCCCTCCCGGAGGAGAGTTAAGGTGAGACTGTCCTCCGATACTTGCCCTGTAGTTATCCGGCGCCAGAACTGTTTTGTTATTCATATATACCAAGGGTCCCAAGCGTCCCGCCCGGAGGAGAGTTAAGGTGAGACTGTCCTCCGATACTTGCCCTGTAGTTATCCGGCGCCAGAACTGTTTTGTTATTCATATATACCAAGGACCCCAAGCGTCCCTCCCGGAGGAGACTTAAAGGGAGGCTGACCGTTTGTTTGGTCTATGTATTCAGTTATTCATTTATTTGTTTAGTTTTTTCCCTAGACCTCCATCACTATTAGAAAAACACACCCTAAACCCGCTTCAAGATAAATTTGTAAATTTTTCGATAGAAAAATGTACCGGCCGAAGGCCGATTCCTCTTCAAATTGCAGGCTCGCTTTCGCTCGCCAGGAAATAATCGACACCTAAATGGCATGAAAGGTCTTAAAATTGACAACTAAATTGGGCGAAAGGTATCAAAATCGCCAAACTAATGGGCCGAATGTCTTATAATCTCAAGACTAGTGGGGCTAAACATTAGGGAGAAAGGGGTCCAGAAAAACGGTCTGCGTCCCCTTAAGGCGGTGAGTAAAGGTCGTCTATTGTCTTTAAGGAGGTAGTACTCGCTTTTTCTGGACCCTCCTCCCTCATGTTTAGCATAATTATTAGTTTTGAGATTTTAACCCTTAATTAGCGGCTCACCACATAAGTCGAGTTAAATAAAGCTGGACTATGTGGCGGCGCTCGACATAACTCGAGTGGTAATTTCAGCACGTAATGTTGCTGAGAGAGAGAGACAAGTGGTGGCAGGAGAGTAGCGAGCGTATGACTGCTCCAGACCACCGCGGCGAACATACTGACACGAATCCCAGCTCCCTCCTCCCTCTCTCACTCGCTATATAAGGAATTATATCGGGAAAGTGGCTAATTACATGCTTTTTGCACTCGCGTTGCACGGTTATTGCAAGAAAATTAGCCATCATAAAAGGATCGTTATGGTGTCATTCGAAAGCTCTGTTTATGCCCTTTCAGGGATAGGTACTTGTTTTACGTTCTGGGTCTTATTTAGGCATGAAAATTATCACGTAAACAGCCCTATTTTGGCTAAAAACACCCCGCTGGGCGGTACATATAAATAAACCGCATAGGCCGCTCGTAAGGTGTTAAGACGCTCGTTCCGTTAGTTTGGCGATTTTGAGACCTTTTGCCCCATTGTTTTGTCAATATTAATACCAGTTGTGCCCTTTAGGTGTCGATTTTTTCCTGGCGAGCGAAGCGAGCCTCTAATTTTAAAAGGAAACGGCCTTTGGCCAGGAAATTTGTCTACCGAAAAATGTACAAATTTATCTTGAAAGGGGGCCTAGGGGATGTTTTTCTAAGCTTGATGGATGTCTAGCGAGGATACTCAAAACTAAATGAATACATTAATACAGTATATAGACCAAAAACCAAGCAGTAGGCTGCCCCCTTAAACATTCTTATCTGCTTTTAACTTTGTGGTGTGTTACATCTGTGTGTGTTGCGTGTGTATCATACATGCCACGTGTGAGTTGCCTTTCTGTTGGTGTGTGTGTGTGTGTGTGTGTGTGTGTGTGTTTGTGTGTGTTGTGTTTGTGTATACAGTATGTGTGATGTGGGTTTAGCTTATAAGTGTGGTGTGGTGCGTCTGTGTGTGTGTTTGTGCGCTGTATTGTTAATTGTGGTGTGGTGCATCTGTGTGTGTGTGTGTATGTGTGTGTGTGTTTTGAGTGTACTGTATGTATAAGGTATAACACACCCTGTGTAAGGCCGTTGGTGATGTCCAACATGTTGAGATCAGGATCAAGCCTCAGCTAAAGGGCCTGTCACACTGGCGTTTCGACCCTTCCAGACTTTAATATGACCGTGTGTTTCACAAAGTCTATTGTAATGTTCTGCAACCCCTTCAGCTCGATGAGGTATTTTCCATCTAAAGGCGGTGTCACACGAGCTATTTTTCCGTCAATTTCTACGAGCCATTTTAGCCTCGCAGCTTGAACATTTAAGTTCCATAATAATTAAACCACCTAACATAATCTACCTTCGACCTAGTTTCCGATTCAATGCGAAAACGTCTCAGAATAGTACGAGAAAAAAACTTGCCCATCGAAAATTGTCGGAAAATGCGCTCATGTGACACCCCCTTTATTCTAGTTACCACTAGATGATTTTCTGTAGCCAGGTCCGCCATGTTTGGTCCCGACTCAGAATTCTAAAAAATAGGCCAAGAACGGCGCAAGGACGTGTTGGCAAAGTCCTGTTTGTGACAGAGGGTTATAATACCTCCTTCTGTAGTACTTAGTTGCTAGTGTTTGTGTGTGAGGTGTATGTGTATATGTGTGTATCGTATCTTGCTACATGATCACGAGTCGGAGCGGATGGTGGTGGATGGGATATGATTCCAAATGAAGCCACTACTTTTAAGCTCCTCGGTGATCTAGTGGTTAAGGTGCTGGAGTGCTGCACTACTGGCCTGGGTTCGAACCCGGGCTGGGTCATGTCACAAACATATTTTTTTTTTTATTATTATAGAGGTAAATGTTCAAGAGTTTTAGCATGCTTATTTGGAGTTATAGATGTAAATTATCAAGAGTTTTAACATATTATTTGGAACAGGGTATAGCATCTGTCACTGAATGTGACAGCCGTCCGGCTGGCTCAGTTGGTAGCGTGCCTGATTCCCATCTTGAAGGTCTCGCGTTCGATCCCTGCTCAGATTGAAAAGTTGTTCTGGGATACAGCCGGCGGTTACCATCTCCCCATGAGCAAGAGGGATGGGTAATGGTTTTCTGGTAGACTAAAGAAAGCCAAGCCCTTGAGAATCCTCGAAGGAAGAGATACGGGCGCTATATAAGTAACCAGAAGATCATTATTATTATTATTATCCACTTGAGGATTTGTTTTTTGGACTCCTTTCTCTTTTGTGTTTAGCCCCATAGCTTTTGAGATGTTAACCCTTTCGCATCCGATAACTTAATTATATTGCAAATGGTGAGCCCTTCTCTAATTTGCCATGAAATACCAGGCTGGGCGAGTTTTCGAAGCCTTGTGTTTTTCTGTATTTTCATCCACCAGAACACTGTTTATTGTGATGTATCATATGTCAATGGAAAGAGGAATAACTATACTACATTTAAAAAAAAAAAAAATGTAAAAAAATCGCAATATGAAAGTGTAAACGACTCCGGAATACAAGTTTTTCCCGGGCAATTGTCTTCACACCGTCCTATCTCAAAATTGTGAGTGATGACCATATATTTTTATTTGCTCAAGTAATAGTATTTTTCTCCTCTTTCCAAATCTGAAAACAGAAATTGTCTATCTTCAATAGTTCTCAAGCAGTGACCGAAAACAAAAAAAGTATGACTTTGCATGATATGGTTTATAACATTTTCGAATTATTTCGTTGTTACGATGTCTATAGTTCTCAATTTAGGCTGTATGAATACGGCAGATAGTGCTGAAGAGAATAAAAAAAACTAGAAGTTCCTACGACAAATATTTTTTGCTCTATGAATATTTGAAATGAAGAGCCAAAATGCGAATATTTACGCTTCACTCGTCTCCGTTCCGCCGACGCTAGCCGGGTTCCGAGCTGTTACCCACCTCGGCGTGGCTTTATTTGATCGGATACGTATATAACTGTTTATATCATCGTAATCGGAAAATTATGCTCTTTCTAATGATGAAAACCAAAATAATATAGCGTAATTGGTTCGCGAGCTATGCGCAATTGTTTCAATGCATCGTTAATGTTATGTAAATATATGAGAATGTTTATACAGTTGTATATCTTTGCCACAATATACGACACTTATATATATTTTCCTTGCCAATAATTGTATAATGTTCATAGAACACATGTCAGTCATGAAGGTTGTTCATTTTACTTACCTGGTAGGGCCACAACCCTTTCCAACGAGAAGGGAAATGGCTCCTGGGTTGACAGTGAAAAAACAAAACAAGAAAGCCAGGTTATCTTCAAGTAATAAATTCAGAAATAATTCTATTGTACACACAAATAAAGTAATATTTAAATATATATATATATATATATATATATATATATATATATATATATACAGTATATATATATATATAAAATAAATAAAATATAAATATAAATAAAATAAAATAAATAAAATAAAATAAATAAAATAATAATAAATCAAATATATAAATATATAAATAAAATAAAAATTTAATAATAATATAAATACTCGATTATGGGCCTTGGGTTTGCTCGGGACCTTGGGGCTGATCCGCTAGATACGCTGGGGAACAGGAATAAAAAAAAAAGCCTACGGATCTGTTTGAATCCCGGGATCGGTAAGGGTTCATTGCTTCATACGTTGTAATAACTTCCCTCACCAACCCGAGAGAGAATAGGGGGTGATGTGGGGGTGGGGGGGGGGGGGTCGGGGTTGATTTTGAAGTGTTCGATCGTTCGCCCACGGTAATGGATTTGGCTTTCATGTCTGTAATAAATCTTTTATTTTTGGGAAAAATCCATATGGAAATATGTTTAATATCATGTCAGGACTTCACCCTGTAATTTTGTCGCTAAAGTTTTGAATAACCCTGTATATATATATATAATATATACGGTACGGTATATATATATAAAATAAATAAAATAAAAATATAAATAAAATAAAATAAATAAAATAAAATAAATAAAAACAAAAATAAATCAAATAAATAAATATATAAATAAAATAAAAATTTGATATTAATATAAATATTCGATTATGGGCCTTGGGCTTGCTCGGGACCTTGGGGCTGATCCGCTAGATACCCTGGGGAACAGGAATACAAAAAGATATATATATATATATATATATATATATATATACAGTATATATATATATATATATAAAATAAACAAAATACAAATATAAATAAAATAAAATAAATAAAATAAAATAAATAAAATACAAATGTAGTAATAATATAAATACTCGAATATGGGCCTTGGGCTTGCTCGGGACCTTGGGGCTGATCCGCTAGACACCCTGGGGAACAGGAATAAAAAAATATATATATATACATATATAGTATATATATATATATATATATATATATATATATATATATATATACAGTATATATATATATATATATATATATATATATATATATATATATATATATATATATATATATATATATATATATATATATATATATATATATATATATATATATATATATATATATATATATATATATATAATAAAATAAAATAAATAAAAACAATAATAAATCAAATAAATAAATATATAAATAAAATAAAAAATATAATAATAATATAAATACTCGATTATGGGCCTTGGGCTTGCTCGGTACCTTGGGGCTGATCCGCTAAACACCCTGGGGAACAGGAATATAATAAAAATATATACGGTATATATATATATATATATATATATATATATATATAAAATAAATAAAATAAACATATAAATAAAATGAAATAAATAAAATAAAATAAATAAAAACAATAATACATCAAATAAATAAATATTTAAACAAAATACAAAATATAATAATAATATAAATACTCGATTATGGGCCTTGGGCTTGCTCGGGACCTTGGGGCTGTTATATACTGTATATATATATATATAATATATATGAAATACAGGGAGGACGAGAAAACGACAGGCCCACCTGCAAAACCAGACAGTCATGGTACCAACAACTAGCCCGGACAACTCACCCCAAAATGGCCGACCCCGAACCACAACCTTCAACCTCCCGGAGGACGGTGCGCCCTCAACCCTTCTAGACTCAACCCCTTCACCCACTCCACAGACACGTCATGTAACTTCCAGCCTTCTAGTATACAGAACACACTCCTGACTCCCCTTTCTTAAAACTCCCCCACCAAGATGTTTGGTAATGAGAAACCCCCATAGCCGTTGCATGCCTACAGACCACGAATAGGATTATTGAAATGCTTATCTTTAAATGTGACAACCCCAGTAAACAGAGGTAAGAGGGAAGACACCTCTTAGCTCTAGGATACACGGGGTACAGATATAACTCTGTCAATTAGACATGGAACATGCCATGACCCTTACAGTTTATACTAACTTTACCTACTAACCCTGCAGACGGCCATAACTGCAAACCATGTATTATGGTATTCAATATATATATATATATATGTTTAATTATGACAGCCCTCTAAGACGAAGATAAGGCGGGAAGACACCCCTTATCTCTATCTTACGACGGTATAAGTGTACGCCCCATATTAGCTATTATCTTGATCTACCTATGCTAAATGCTATGCTTAATTCTGATCAATCTGCAGACGATCATCTCAAGAGAGGAAGACCGAGAAGACACCTGGTATCGTTCTACATTTTCAGTATGTGTATGTGTACCCCCATGCTCCATTACCCCTTATTCTAACTTTCTAAGTAACTAAAATATATCTCCTACCCGAGCAACAGACAGACAGACAGACATTCACCAACACGGTCAGAGCGACAACAACACCCCGCCTTTCCCGTCTACTCCTCCCCCAGCCCAATTAGAAGCTTATCGCCTCGGCAGCCGGCACTGGACAACCCACCCCCAAAATGGCCGACCCCAGACGACCACCTCCCACCTCTCCAGACTGGACCTCCACACCAATCCACATGCTCCACACTTTTCAACTCACATTCTTCTTAGTATACAAACCACATCTCTTTCCTCCCCACCATTATTACGATACTAGATGATATCCACCCCCTTGCTTTCTGATGGCGTAAGCAGTAATGGCCGCGTCGTATGCATGTCCCTGTGACTGTCGTAATTACTGTTGTATTAATTTCATGTGCGTTTAACTCCAGCTGAACCCAACTACAACCGCCACAGGCAGCATGACTGCAGGCTATGTATATGATTAATGAATATGTTTATCTTTAACTAGGACCCCCCTGCAGGAAAAGCAAGAGGAAAGCCACATCTTAACTTTCTGTATTATGAGGGGTACAGATATATGACTATGCAAATTATTGTATTGGTTATGTCACTACCATTTTATTGTTATGCCATGAATATGATTAATGAATATGTGACAGCCCCTGTAGAAGAAGTAAGAGGGTAGACACCTCTTAGCTCTCTGTATTATGGGAGGTATAGATATATAGCTGTGCCACTTAGATATTGATTGTATCATTTACCATTTTTTACTTGTTACTTATTAACATACTAACCCCGCATGATGACTGACCTACTAACCATAGAATAATAAGGAAATCGCCACCTCGAACAATCTATTTTTCCCTAAACCTTGCATTGCATCATCCAGCCTGTTTTCCTTTTCTAGCCTCCCTCCACACGCCTTCTACACGCCTCGTCAAGACACTTCCTTCTCGGAGTACAGTTCACATGATCCTATCTTTTTTTTTTCCGTTGCAACCAGGCAAGCGACAGCGGTGTATGCATGAACGACGACCTGATCACCCCACGGAAGCGCCAATGCCTTGCGTCACGGGCTCGCCCCAGGTGCGTAGCCAGCACAGTCTATCACCATGATAATGATAATTGCACTGCCGCCTGATTACGCATGCCTACTTTATTGACCACTATAAAGCTGTAATTTCTCTCTCTAGATATCTCTCCCTTGTCTACACGTGGTCTACGTGGGTATTTCCACCCTAAACCAGGTGGGCCGACAACAACAAATTAACTCGGCCATCGAGCCGTGTCCAGTCCGGAGGGACTCCTACCTGCGCAGCCCTCCTCGACCCCGGTGTACGGGACCACCAGGGCAACCGCGCCTAACCACCACCTGTATACACGTGCCAACACCTCTGAGGTATTACAGGACTTGTTATTCAATCTCACCAAGACCTACAGGTACGAGAGAACTGTCCACTTACCTTTCTTCCCCTTGTTCCCCTTCTTTTTAAAAGTAACCTACTTATCAAGTCAAACGATTAACCACTGACCCTCCTGGCCGAGGTGCTCCTCCCCTCGCCGCCGTGAACAACAAAGTGACGGGTCCCTTGCTTGCCATACCACCTGCCATTAACTATTCTTATATGCCGGTGTGTGAACTAACGCTGTTGTCTAATTCAGAACATTGGGAACGAAGGGCCAGATTACCAGATGTTGACCCCACAACCCTGCACAGCCGCCCTGACCCTGAATTGGAAGGGACCCACCAGCCCCCGGCCCGGGCAACACCGAGTCACCCTGCCATATATATACCACGAGAGGAGGAGAGCAGGCAGTTCTAAACATAGCTTTTTGCCGGGCGGGACGTCGCTCTGTTGGAAGACTGTTTTACTCCCCTGTTAATAACCGACCGGCACCCCGCAAGCTGAACACCAGGAGCTGATATATTATATTCCTGGGCCTGTATTAACCGTGGTAAATCACAGGTAAATATAGGGACCTAAGAGAAATATATATATATATCACCACACATGCACTTGGGTTGATTGAACCTCTCGTCATGGATTAGAGACAGTTAAGCAAGGTTTGTGCAGACACAATGCTTACGTTAGTCCGATGAGACGCTACCCTGGCCTTAGCCCGGACGCAGACCATTTAAGATCCATAGGAGAGACCCTGAACTCAACTTCATCACCAGTCAACCGACCCATCTGTAACTTCTTCACACAACTGGACCCCCTGGACGGCCCCCTGGAGCAGCCGAGAAGCCCCCGACGACACCAGATTCAAGAGGAAAAGAAGATAACCTGATCGGGCACGATTTCCTATTATAATATCAGTGTATTGATACCGTGTTACTAAACCGTTATGTTGCCTGTGTTCACCTTTGAGTTATTTTCTAACTATAAAGATATGTCGAGTTGATCCTAGAGTCTCCTGTTTTGCCAGAGATCCGTTACAGTAAAATATATTACGAGATAATTACCGCTACAGTATTTACCCCCAGCCACGACACGAGTTATACTTAAATTGAGTGTTTGGTATAGATATTCTGCGATCCCATAAAACAAGGGATAGGTCGTGAAGTATAATTTAATCTCAGTGACGAATTACCATCCGTGCATTAACAGTTTAAGAGATACATAATAATTGTCTACTTGACTCTGCTAGATCGTATAAAATCAAACCTCAACGTTAGTCCCCACTTAATCGAATAACTAGAACCTTAAGCCTAAAGCAACTTTCGGTATCAGACATTGTGTAAATTAAATCGGTGCCCCCCTTCTAGTGACTTTCTTATCGCTTCTTATCATGTCCGTATCTGAAGAATAATGCCCGAGACTCGGAAGTGGCAGTGCATACTCTAATCCAGATCCACGATTGTGCTTGGAGAATTGAAAGCCCAAGCTCTTATAACTGAACTCATTACTCTTATTCATGTTCTATAAAGTGAAAGTGATTCTTTTTCTATACCGTGAGTGTGTTGAATAAATAAAGCTGTATTACAAACGTCATTCTGTGATTCTATTTGACATATGCAATTGATCCCGTGTGTGTATATATGTGAAAGGAGCTATCCCAGTCTTGTAGAACTCACTTACGCAATAGTTAATCCTGAATAAAGTCAGGGCATAAAAATATATATAATATATACTGTAATATAACTAAAATTCCATAGAGTACTTACCATACTTCCTGTAAGCTTCCTGTAAGCATTCCTGTGACATCTTCGTGATCATAATGTATTTATTTCGTAGGCAGTATTTATTGATAAATATATTTGTCTTTCAAGCAAAAAATAGTATAAAGTCATCAATGATACCTAGACAAAACTGCATCAATACTCAAGGGGTTAACCAAGATTCACTCCCCTCAGTCGCCAAAAGTCACAAGTAACATCTTATATACATATATAATTCGAATTATTCACTAATCACTTTCACTGGGTAGATGAAATAATCCATAATTGCCTGCCTATAGCTAGGCATGGTGGGCCAGAGAGAGGGAGCCAAGAATTTAAAGGGGCGGGACCCTGCCTCACAGTCTGGGGACGGGAAACTACTGACTTTACAAAGGCCCGGGCTCCTCAGTGAGGGACGCTATGGGGTTGCTAGATACTTCCTTTTGTAACTTTCTGATGCCTAACTTACCAGTCCAAATTGGGTCAAAATCGAGTCATAAACTTATTTTTCGCGAATATTTCTAACTTACAGGTGGCATTATGACGCGACTGCGTCATACGGGCACTCTTGGGCTGGTGGCGTTATGACGCGATCGCATCCTAAGAATGCGAGAGGGTTAATACGTTCATCTCATTATTTTGGCAATTTTAAGAGCTTTCGCCCCATTTATGTAAATTTGTAAGACCTAAAGTGCCATTAAGGTGTTGACTTGATTCCTGACGAGTGATAGCGAGCCTGTAATATAAGAGGAACCGACCTTTGGCTTGGACATTCTGCTACCGAGAAATGTACACATTTATCTTGAAGATGTGTCTTGGGGGGTAATTTTTTGCTTAATGGAGGTCTAGGGAGGACACTAAATAAATTATAAAAAGATACATATATGAGGATATACCTACGCCCATCCCCCCATAACCCATTCAGTACCAGGGACGTGCTTTTTATCAATTTCCGGCAACTATTAGACAATTTAATTCAGCTTAGGAAGGACCTCCAGCAATGATAAGGCTTCAATATATCTCAACCAACCATTTTAACTACCGCAGATCCTTCCTAAGCTACATAATATTGTTAAGATAGAGCTAGAATCTAATATAGCACACGTCGCTGGTACTCAAAGGGTCCTGTAGTCCGACCTTTTAATATCTATCACTGAACTTTTAAGTCTGGGTCTGTTGAGGCTCTCACGCCATATGATCATCACATATTACGCCCTCCACACACCAAGACAGGACAGGATGGCTATCTATAGGAAAGAGCCAACACAATTCTTGTTAATTGGATTGGAGGTTAACAAGAATGTTTTTCACTCTTTCTTATAGCCATCCTGTCCTGTCCTGGTGTGTGCAGGGCATGATATGTGATGATCATGTGGCGTGAGAGCCTGTACACACCAGACCAGACCAGATGGCTGTCCTGGTGTGTGCAGGGCGTGACATGTGATGATCATGTGGCGTGAGAGCCTGCACACACCAGACCAGACCAGATGGCTGTCCTGGTGTGTGCAGGGCGTGACATGTGATGATCATGTGGCGTGAGAGCCTCCACACACCAGACCAGACCAGATGGCTGTCCTGGTGTGTGCAGGGCGTGACATGTGATAATCATGTGGCGTGAGAGCCTCCACACACCAGACCAGACCAGATGGCTGTCCTGGTGTGTGCAGGGCGTGATATGTGATGATCATGTGGCATGAGAGCCTGCACACACCAGACCAGACCAGATGGCTGTCCTGGTGTGTGCAGGGTGTGATATGTGATGATCATGTGGCGTGAGAGCCTGCACACACCAGACCAGACCAGATGGCTGTCCTGGTGTGTGCAGGGCGTGATATGTGATGATCATGTGGCGTGAGAGACTGCACACACCAGACCATATCAGATGGCTGTCCTGGTGTGTGCAGGGTGTGATATGTGATGATCATGTGGCGTGAGAGCCTGCACACACCAAACCAGACCAGATGGCTGTCCTGGTATGTGCAGGGTGTGTATGCGATGATCATGTGGCGTGAGAGCCTGCACACACCAGACCAGACCAGATGGCTGTCCTGACCTGTCCTGGTGTGTGCAGGGTGTGATATGCGATGATCATGTGGCGTGAGAGCCTGCACACACCAGACCAGACCAGATGGCTGGAGTAAAGTAAGAGAGAAGAGTAATTCCCGCTGCTACCAGTTCTGAAATAAAGCTCTAATGCGAGACTAAAGCTTACTAAATCCTATTCCATGTAATAGGGGAGGTGGGGTGGAGTGGTCTTGCCACTGGACTGGAAATCCACTGGACCCGGGTTCGAATCCTGATAGGTCAATGGGAAGATATATTGGGATAGAATTTGTGCTGTACCTAGTATCAGTGCATTACCACAAAGCCCACCGAAATGCCAAATAAATACCCTCATTGTTCTCTGATTGAATAGAACTGTATGAATATTACCATATTCAAAATATGCTACAGGGGGTCAATGCCTAGTGAGTTCATTGCTCAATTGGTGGCGTTCTAAGAGTGAGGGTCCAAGTCTGGGGGGTGAGACGGAGAAGTACATGGGAGAAGCAGCTTCAGAGATGGGGCTGCTTCGAGCCGTGGGTGGGTGTTTCACATGTCTCACTCCCTAGACTGGAACGAGACCTCCCGGGCTTCACCGTGTTGAGTGGTAGAATGTACACTCTAGGACATAAATCCAGGCCTTAAATTTCGAAGCTATCTCGAACTGAATCGAATCTTGTTATGTTTTTAACCCTTTCACACGTTTATGATGCAGAGGTTGCCAGATTAGCAATAAGAAATAGAGTTCTCTCACTCTTATAATTACCTCTCCAAAATTAGTTTTCTGCCCACAGCTAACTCAAAGACAACTGCAGAGGTTGAAGTAACTAAACTAAAGGTTTCTAAATACCCCTGATGGTAACAAAGGCTTTACAGCATCCCTAATAGGCTCAAAATCGCGTCATATGTCGGAGATGGTTAACCTAATACATACATTTAGTAGGTGCGTTTGCTATTTCGAGTCTTCATATAGGGACACAATATATGTCTTAGACTGTACAGGCTCTCAGCCTATGCCCAAGAGAGAGTAGTTGGAATATAGAAAAGAAAAAAAAAACATACACAAAATAATAAAATAAAGTAGGTCAAAGCTCTTCCACATTAAATCCTTCAGCACTATGGTGCCTTTTTACTTTTGATTCTGGCTAAAATTCATATTATCACCAACTCAGCAATTAACTTACATATAAACCTACTATGGGTTTCAAAGGCCATGTGTCATCGTTTTTTGGGAAGAACTTATTAACAAATAGTTGGATCAACCTCGTGACACAGGGAAAAGTGGCTTAATTCCCCACTTTTGGTAATACACAATACTGACGAAAATTAGGGGAAGGTGTGAAACAAGCTGTGGCAAATATCATACTGATCCAACTGTTTGTTAATAATTAGTTATTCCCGAAAAACGATGCTACACAGCCTCTGAAACCCATAGTAATTGATTAAATAAATGCAACTAATGAATACATATGGACAATTGTATACAGTTTATAAAGGACCTATGTTATTAGAAGGGTTTATAGAGATCGTATTTAATCCTTTTGAGTGCTAGAGGTAGACTATAAAGTAAAGAAAATAGTCTAACGGTAACCCAAATATGATGAAAATTATGTAATGATGGTGAAGGGGCTAAGATGAACACAGTACAGTCATACTGCTTTGTATCGTAATACATTCTTTCACATAACAAAAATCAATGTTGCCACCATATGTACCTCTAACCTTAATAAGGGGAGGCTGAGCCTTACACCGCTAATTCACCCTATATAAGAGATTTTGTTTCTGGCATTATACCATCTTAATACCAATGGAAATACAAAGACTCGCTAAAAAATTCATCTCTCTATGTGCGTGTGCGCGCGCACACAAATTGCATCGCATTATATGAAAAATCATTCTAGACATTGAAAATGGTTCAAATTTCCCGCAAATTTGTTATGGCGTAACCTACAAGCATCCCCTACAACGTAGCGTTCTCGCTTTATATTGAATAATAGAAAGTGCTGAAAAAAATATATAATATAGATTTTTTTTTTGTGGCGCAATATTTGACATGAAAAAGGTTGAATCTTGGAAAATATCAGAGAGGCGCCCATTTTGAGAACGCTAGACAGGTGCCATATAGTCCTATATATAGTGTGTAGAAGGGGAACGAAGCAGAGCAATATACAAAATAGTAGTTTCACTTTGAAGTTGCCAATATATGATCTCTGGAAATCGCAGAAGAAAGTAAATTTTGTTATCGTCACAAAATGTTCGCGAGAAATAACTTAGCTACTCCTGCCAGAGACGTTTTCTATTATTTAGTTGTAAGAGAAAATGATAGTTGTATGGTATACTATAATAAAAATGAGATATATCCTTATAAAAATGATAGAGCATACAATTTTTGTTTTTCTCGATTCCTTCCATCTCTATTGTTTTTGCCATCTCATAAAACCTTCGCTCTGAAACAAATTGAGTTTCCAATGCTACTTCTAAATCTTGAATAGATTTATAACCTGAATTTGCCAATGCAAACTCCACGATATTGGCATTGACATGAAAGGTTCCCGTTGGCTTTGTACGTAACGAGGTCCACTCTTCTCTTTTCTCACCACACACTACACACGTAGATGTGGCCTTGTACGCTGCACCATACCGCAGTGCAAGTTCAGGGGGTTCCAAGGCATGGTTCCCACATTTCTCGCATAACTTTGTGTAGATACGGTAATAGTGTTTCTTGCTCACTATCA
Source organism: Paralithodes platypus (assembly GCA_032716605.1). Lineage (NCBI taxonomy): Eukaryota > Metazoa > Arthropoda > Malacostraca > Decapoda > Lithodidae > Paralithodes > Paralithodes platypus. Next base: position 18,767,427 of record CM064534.1, read on the forward strand.
TATATTCGGGTGTCGCATTATCAGCTCCCATCTCCAGGCTCTCTCTGAGTTTTCTTTTCTTCATAGAAGGTGTGATTTCTTTGTTTTCCGGCTGTGGTTCGCTATGGGAACTATAAGAAGTTCCTGGTTGTGGTGTGGTGGGGGATGGTGCGGGTCCTTGGGTAGATCCTGATGGGCCCGAGGCCCATCAGGATCTACCCTCAAAAAGGGCTAGAGAAAATGAGCTGTCAATTTCCACACCTATTCTCTGACCAAGTCTTCCTATTTGGTAGAAAAATTAGCTTGATTATTCTAGTCCTTTTTGAGTTACAGAGGTTAGAGGTTACGATTTCTTTCCAACATAGAACGAACAGACTATAGTAATGCACAGTACACTTACAACATTAACGCCTTCAGCACGATCATGTCTCTTTTCCTTTTATTCTGACTAAATTCGACGATTTACTGCAGTTAACAAAGTACCTATGCCATTCAAAGGTTATATTAAGATCGTGTTTACCCCCAATGAGTTCTGAAGGTGAATTATAAGCTGAAGAAAATCGTCTACTGGTAACTAGAATATTATGAAAATTACGTCATCGTGCTGAAGGGGTTCATGTACTCTACGATACGCTTATAAGTTATTACCAACCTAACACGTTTATATCATTAAGGGGAGATCGGTCGTTTGTCTGGCCCTTCCTCTCCCTCATGTTTAGCCCCATTAGTTTTGGGATTTTAAGACATTCAGCAAATTAGTTTGGCGATGTAATGAACTTTCGCCCTATTTTTTGTCAATATTAAGACTTTTCGTGTCATCTAGGTGTCGATTTCTTACTGGCGAGCGATAACGAGCCTGTAATTTAAGAGGCCACTACCTTCGGCAGGACATTTATATATTGAAAAATGTACAAATTTATCTTGAAGGATGGTCTTGGGGGTGGGGTGGGTGGGGAGGGTTTCTTAACCATTGTTTCGCGGCTGACGACTTAAGTAACATTAGAGAACCTAGGCCCAAAGGCGGCTGACAATTTACTGTAAGTAGCAAGGAATGTTGCGCACATTATCAGCAATATAAGAGATTCACACAGGGTGGGAGGAGTGCGGGCGGACTCTAACCGTTCAGCGTGGACCCAGTCCCGCCACTGATTTCACCACAACATGTGTACATATCCTTCGTCTCGCTATATAGGGTAAAATCTCAGGAAATAACTGTATTTTAGGGGTTTTGTACTCGCGTTTCAACATCGTTGCAAGCGAACCCGTTGCCGTACAAGGATGATTCAGATGTCATTGGCAAGCTCTATTATCGCCCTTTCACGGATTCATAATTGTATTACGCTCTGTCTCTTGTTTATTTTTTTTTATTTTATTATTTTTTGTTAAGAGACAATGAACGGAGGAAGGAAAAACACAGATAAAACAAAAAGGTCCATGTGCCTAAAGGCATCCTCCATTCATAAACTGTTTGTAACAACTGGATTTAAACATTTGTAGATTGTAAGTTTGTGGAAAGCAATTCGAGGGAAGTGAATTCCAAAGAGTAGTAGCTCTGGGGATAAATGAATTCTGATAAGCAGAAGTTCTGCATTGTGGAGGAGAAAGTGTAAATTCATGGGGGCTCTCAGCTGCCCTAGTTCTACGGGAAAAGATGTGGAGAGGCGGCACAATTGAAGCAAGTTCCTCGGAACAATTGCTGTGAAAATATCTGTAGAATAATGCAAGGGATGCAACGTTTCTTCGTATGGATAATGTAGGAAGGTCCTGTGTGATTGCAGGGTTATTGATTAATCTAATAGCTTTATTTTGAATTTTGTCCAACTGCCTCAATGCAACCACTCCACTTCCACCCCACAGAGGTGAACAGTAATCCATCTGAGAACGCACATGACTTTTATATATTACGGCCAACTGCTCGCCAGTGAAGAATTCTCGAACTCTGTACAGGAGTCCCAGTTTTTTAGAGGCATTCTTAGCAATGCTTCTAACATAATGTGTCCAGCTCAAGTTAGTAGTTAATGTTACACCGAGAATGTCAATACTAGGGGAAGTGGGAATATTTACATCATTAAAAAATATATGGGCGTCAGTGAGATTCTGTCGGTTAGAAAATTGAATGTACTTAGTTTTCTGTGCATTAAAGGAAACTAGATTCTTTTGTCCCCATTCATTAATTCTAGAAAGGTCCTGGTTCAGAGATATTGCAGTGTTTATTTTTGAATTTATAAGATCGGGTTGGGTGAAAGAATTGGTAAATGTGAAGGAACTGTGGAGTGTTGAGTCATCTGCGTAGGAATGTATTGGATTATGAGTGGTAGATATGAGATCATTGATATGAATGAGGAACAGAGTTGGGGCCAAAACTGATCCCTGGGGAACACCAGCATTTATTGAGTGAAATTGAGAATAAAGGCCATCTACCATTACACGTATTTTTCTGTTATGAAGATAAGAAGAAATTAGTGGAACTAATTTGATGCAAGGCTGTAGTGTGACATCTTCGACAATAAGGATTGATGCCAGACTCTATCAAATGCCTTTGATATATCCAGCGCTATTGTATGTGTTTCACCATGTTGGTCTGTAGCTTGGTTGATTTGATGCGTAAGAAGGCAAAGAATGTCTGCAATTGATCGACATCGTCTAAAACCATATTGCCTATCACTGATTAATTTATTATTCTCAAGATGCTTAATTATGTGATTATTTAATATAATTTCAAAGACTTTACCAAGAGTGGAAGTTATAGATATTGGTCTGTAGTTTGATGGATCTGAAGAGGCACCTTTTTTAGGAACTGGATGGATGTTTGCTTCTTTCCAGGGTACTGGGAAGCATGAGGTATGAGTACACAGACGGAATTTTTGCCAATACAGGAGCGAGCACCAAGGAGCAATTCTTAAGTACTATTGGAGGAATTTCATCTGGACCAGGAGCCTTATCTACTGAGAGATTCTGCAAAATAGTTTTGACATGTCTGGTGTGGATCTTAAGTGAGGGAATTTCAGGCGAATAAAAATTAAGTACAGGGACATCTTGATTTATTTCACCTAAGGTTGAGTTGGTGGAGAAAATATCCGCAAGAAGGTTAGCTTTACCTCGTGGGTCACTTACAAGATTGCCAGTCGGAGATTTTAATGGTGGAATTTATGAAGCAGTAGTGAAGTTGGATTTGAATGAGTTAAGAGTAGACCAAAATATTTTATTATCATTTGGATTATTTAGAAGTTTATTTGCCTGCTTGTGGAGAAAGTTTGATTTAGTTAGGTTTAATACAGTTTTGGCATGATTTCTGATGTTTCTAAAGTAATTAAAGGCTTCATGTGTTTTTGATCTCGTGTATGCATTGTAGGCTATTGCTTTTTGTTCAGTTACTCTAGCACAATTATGGTCAAACCATTTAGGTGAATTAGATCTTTTACTGTACTTTTGATGAGGAATGAAAGTTTCCATTCCAATTTTTACAAAATCTTGTATGTGGCTCATGGTGGAGTGTGCATCATTAGAAAAGAAAGAGGTCCAGGGAATATCAATAAAGAAACCTTGAAGACCCTCCCAGTCTGCCCTATCGTATTGCCATTTAGTCACCAAAACAGGTTCAGAGTGGGAAGGTGTGGTAGGTGATCGACAGGTGGCCTGTATCAGACAGTGATCAGAAGATCCAAGCGGGGACCTCACTGTAACATCATAATTTTCTGAATTGGTTGTTAAAAATAAGTCCAGTAGGTGGGAATTATGATTAGGATTATCTGGTACACGGGTGGGTTGGTTGACTAGTTGAGTGAGATTAAATGAGTCTGCAAATAGCTCACATTCAAGACCAGCATCATCAGTCCTGGCTGAATGAGTGAGCCATTCAACATTATGGACATTAAAATCACCCAACACAGTGATTTCAGAAGAAGCATTTAAGTTGAGGACACTGAGTTGTGAGGACAGAGAATCAAAAAAACTTTGCTCTGGAGGAGTATTTGGGGAACGGTAGATGCAACATATGTATTTAAATTTACCAGCAGAATTATTTGTATATAGAATAATCAAAATAGGGACAATTGAAACTAGTAACCTCCTCCAGGGCAATTTCAGATTTTGCGAAGCAACATACACCTCCTTTAGGTCTGAAATTTTGGAGCAGTTAATAACCTGGAAAATTAAATCTAGACGTGTCAGATGTGGATGTTACTTGGGTCTCTGTCAAAAAAAGGAGAATAGGGGATTCTGCTTGAAGAAATTGGTGTACAGAATTGATGTTAGAGTGAAGTCCCCTTATATTACTAAAGAAAAAGCTGCACCGACGAGCAGCTTTGGGACGTTGCAATGCTCTTGAAAATGAAAACGAGCATGGAATGATGCTCGTTTAGGGTAAATCTGCCCGCCCAGCAGCACGGTCATGTCAACAAACGGCCCCGTCCTTTGGGGGTTAAGCTTGATAAAGGTTTAGGGAGGAAACTAAAAAACAAACAATAGAATGCTAAATAAATGAGCTAATATATATGCCCATCCGCCCTTAAGGGGGGTCACTGTTTTTTTTGTATCTTTCTCTCCTTTTTTCTCTTTCCCTGCCTTGTATCCATTCGGCCCCATTCAGCCAACTGTTTTAAGACGTTTAGGCTATCCCCATCCAGGTGTCGATTTTTTTCCTGGTGAGAAATAGCAAGAAAGCATTGTGGGAAAAAATACGGCTTCGCCGGAGACATTTTTCTATCTAAAAATGTACAAATCTAGCTTCCTGTCAAAACAAAAATATATATATGCTGGCTCGCTACTGATCACCAGGAACATATTGACACCTGGATGGAGGTAAACGTCTTAAAACAGTAGGTTGAATGGGGCCGAATGGACGCAAGCCAAAGAGAGAGGGACAGACAGAGAAGACAAGCGAGGTGGGCGCCCTTAACAATATAACGGGCGTGTGACAGTAATGGGTTAAGCTTAGCACACAGATTATAATAACTGTTGTTGGCACTGGCCGTGATCATGCATAATTACATTATACTATATTATACTCTCAACAATAATTAACAGTTTCGTTCATGTGTACGTAACAAACATTTACACTTGCAAGAGTCTCTTAAAGGTGGTGGTGCATCGGTGCATGGGTGGTGCATAAACGTGGAATGATAACTGCCAACTTGCACATAACTATCTTGCAAAATGCAATGGAATAAATGATTTTGTGGATCGTCTAAACCAGACCTGTGACGTAACAGTGACATCTCAGGAGTATCCTTACCCTGGACTGGATGGTGGACTTGCACTCCTTTGACGTCACAAGTCCGGTGAAGGCAATCCACAAAATCCTTTATACCATTGTTAATAATTATTTTGATGGCATTGCATTTTGGAAGATAGTTACAGTATGTGCAAGTTGGCGGTTATCATTCCACGTTTTTCTCAACCCATGCATATATATATATATATATATATATATATATATATATATATATATATAAATACGGGAAAGAGCAAGGTTATGGTCTTCGAAAGGGGTGAAGTCACAGAGTGTGAGGTGAAGCTGAACGGTCAGGCTATGGAGATCGTCAACTCTTTTAAGTATCTGGGCAGTGTGTTGAGTAAAGATGGGACTATGGATGAAGAGGTGCGGGAGAGGGTACAACAGGGGAAGAGGGTTGTAGGAACGCTAAAAGCAGTAACAAGAAATAGGGTGGTCAGTATGGAAGTGAAGAAGTCCTTGCATGACAGTGTGGTAATCCCGACACTGACTTACGGAAGCGAAGCATGGACGTTGGTTGAGAGACTCAGACCAGAGTGAGAGCAGTGGAAATGAATTACTTAAGGAGTGCGTGCGGAGTTACATGGAGGGATAGACAGACTAAGAGAAGTAAGAAGGAGGTGGTGTGGAGGTAGATGTGCTGGAAAGTGTGAAAAGGGACAACTTGAGATGGTTCGGCCATATGGAACGTATGGAAAGCGAGAGAATGACTAAGAGGGTGTACGAGAGCGAGGTGGAGGGACAGAGGGGGAGAGGTAGACCGAATATGAGGTGGAAGGATGGAGTGAGGAACTACATGAACGAAGGCAGTGCTGGTTGGGGGGAGGGGCGTCGACTGACTGGGGACAGAGGTGCATGGGGGCGGTTCGTTCGTGGCCACCCCTTCGGGGATCACGGCGTCAGGCAATATATATATATATATATATATGTGTATATATATATTTGTTTATATATACTGTACAGTATATATATATATATACAGTATATATATATATATTATTTATCGGTACACTTTGATCTACTAATGTTTCTGTCTGTTTGGCAGGCTAACCGTTTCCATGAGTCTATCCTCTGTGATTGCACTTAGGGTAGACTCACATACTTCTGTACTGATCAAGGTAGGTGTTAGATAATTTTGGGCAAACCAGTATTAATTGCTTCAAATTAAAACAAATATGGCAAATTATGTAAGATAAAAAGATATTCATCACATGTACAACCATACTAAAGACGAAATATTTACCACTTAAACACAGGTAAGCAATGGGTAAAAAGACCGACATTATAACCAAAGTAAGAAGGGACTGGAGTTCTCGAAATTGTGCTTCAGTCCTGACGATATTATTGACTTGCAGTTTGCTGGCTTAATATTCCAGTATGGTTTGATAGTCTGTGAAGTCTTATTTTAACTAGAAAATATAGTATCCAAAGTAAGAATAGGGCTCGTCCTATCCAGAGTGTGGCTTGGCATCCTCTATCCAACCCTTTGACGTATCTGTGTCTCTTTTACTGTCCTACTTTTCCTTCTGGGGCCAAGGGTCTAGGAATCCTTCTCCCCTTGTAAAATTCACCTACTAGACGAGACAGCGTATGGGGTAAGTGTACGGGAAAGTGGTCCCGGACCTTAAGAATTGGAACTTTGAATTTTATTTCTGTTTGGGTTCTGTCTCTAGTCGGCCACCCCCAGCTATAGGAAATGTGCTTGAGTGCTTATGGTAGTCCATCGTAATCCGATGATGACGTCCTCTCCTATTAACATCATCTATGGGTTCTCTGGTGACTGTAGAGGCCAATCCTCGATGAGCACCGCCAGCCACAGTCGGCCCATTGAAGATTTTGGGGAGGTGGGGATGGTGGTTGTTCCCGTCTTGCATGCCTACGAGCATGATTCTCACGCTAGTGGTTTTGGCGATCGTCTTCAAGAACTTCCACTCCATGATGGATGTGTCATCTCCAATCTTCTCTGTTGGTCGCCAGATGCTCGAGGTTCGTGAGATCTATTCTGCATCTTTTTAGAGTTTTTTTCAATTGGTCTTTGTATCGCAGCTTCGGTCCACCCGCTATCCTGCCCTCATGAAGTTGACCGTAAAGCATTCTACGTGGAAGTCTCTCCTCAGGCATTCGTATGACATGGGCCACCCATCGAAGTTGGTGCTTAGCGATGGTTGCCTCTATGCTTATGTTATTTGTTCTCCCTAGTATTGTGATATGGGGGATTTTGTCTTGCCAAGTGATGCCTAGGATCTTTCAGAGGCACCTGATGTGAAGCGCTTGCAAAGGTTTGATGTTTCGTCGGTATGTGGTCCAAGATTCACAGGCATAAAGCAAAGTTGGTATGCACACAGAGTTGTAAACGGTAATTTTTGTTCTTATTGTGAGGTCTTTGTTTTTTAAGACTCTTGGGCAGAGGCAGCCAAAGGAAGCTGCTGCTTGTTTCAGATGGTGTTGTATCTCCTCGTCAAGGCTGGTGTTACATGAGAGGCAGCTGCCGAGGTACTTGAAAGATGGAACAGTTGTTAGCTCCTCTTCGTTTATTCTTAACCCTTAAAAAGCGGCTCACCACATAAGTCGTATTTAATAAAGCTGGACTATGTGGCGGCGCTCGACATAGGTCGAGTGGCAATTTCAGCACGTAATGTTGCTGAGAGAGAGAGACAAGTGGTGGCAGGAGACTAGCGAGCGTATGACTGCTCCAGACCACCGCGGCGAACCTACTGACACGAATCTCAGCTCCCTCCTCCCTCTCTCACTCGCTACATACTGAATTATATGGGGAAAGTACCGAATTACATGCTTTTTGCACTCGCGTTGCACGGTTATTTCAAGAAAACTAGCCATCATAAAAGGATCGTTATGGTGTCATTCGAAAGCTCTGTTTACGCCCTTTCAGGGATAGGTACTTGTTTTACGTTCTGGGTCTTATTTAGGCATGAAAATGATCACGTAAACAGCCCTATTTTGGCTAAAAACACCCCGCTGGGCGGTACATATAAATAAACCGCATAGGCCGCTCTTAAGGTGTTAATATTGGTGGTTCAGTTGGCATGTCAGCTGACCATTGTGAGATTACTTCTATCTTTCTGATATTCAGGTTCAGGGGTAGTTTATAGAGAGGCCTTCCTTAGGGTTAAGGCCCCATTAATTACTCCTTCCATTCATCTATCCATAGCCTATGATAGCACACTTGGAAGGTGTGTACATGCTTAGATTGATATGCAGGATTCGAAACTGCATAATAAATCGTAGGCTTGTCCACCATTCTTTAACCCTTAATTAGCGGGTCCCGCCTTAAGTCGGTTAGAGAACCAAAGCCTAAACACCGGGTCCCGCTTTAAGTCGTATGCGATTTTGAGCACATTATCGGCTCTGGGAGAGAGTCCACGCGGTGGGAGGACTGCAGGCGGGCTCTGACCGTTCAGCGTGGACCTAGTCCTGCCACTGACACCACCACCACTTGTCTACACCTCCCTGGTCCCGCGAGACAGGGTAAAAACTGAGGAAAATACTGTATTTTAGGTTTTTTCCCTTCGTATTGCAACATCGTTGCAAGAGAACCCGTGGTCGTACAAGGATGGTTTAGGTGTCATTGGAAAGCTCAATTATCGCCCTTTCTCGGATACATAATTGTACTATGCTCTGGCTCTTCTTTATGCATGAAAAAGAGCATGGAATGAAGCTCGTTTAGGGTAAATCTGACCGCTTGGCAGGTGTTACAAAAGGACCCGATAGTGAGGTGTTGACTGTCTTCGTAGCGTAATGGATAAATGCACTGAATTTCGGTGTGAGCATCCTAGGTTCGAATCCCTGGACTGCCACATGTATTTGTTGATTTCATTAATTGAGTTCAGGAGTAAAGTCGGTTGGTGGAGGGAAAATAATAATTCATTCAGGTTCAGGGGTAGTTTATAGAGAGGCCTTACTTAGGGTTAAGGCCCCATTAATTACTCATTCCATTCTGAGTTGGGGGGAGGGGCGTCGACTGACTGGGGACAGAGGTGCATGGGGGCGGTTCGTTCGTGGCCACCCCTTCGGGGATCACGGCGTCAGGCAATAGATAGATAGATAGATTCATCTATCGATAGCCTATGATAGCGCAGTTGGAAAGTGTGTACATGCTTAGATTGACATGCAGGATTCGAAACTGCATAATAAATCGTAGGCTTGTCCACCATTCTTTAACGGTCTTCGTAGCGCAATGGATAAATGCACTGAATTTCGGTGTGAGCATCCTTGGTTCGAATCCCTGGACTGCCACATGTGTTTGTTGATTTCATTAACTCCTTCAGACATATATGACGCTACCGCATCATATGGCCGAGTGCGCCCAAAACTCATATGACGCTAGTGCGTCATATGGACTTATCTTTATGGCTCGCTAATAAGTTATATGACGCTCTAGCATCATATGGAGCTCAGTAAGTTCGATAAGTTAGCTTACGATAAAACCGTTGGTGGCAACCTCAACCACCTCCGATAATTCTAACGGCCGCAGTGTTGTTGTGAGTGTAGTGCGAGGTGGTGGCAAGGATACCGGGCTCCTGCCTCCATAGACTTACTGGAACATAATATGTCTGAAGGAGTTAATTGAGTTTAGGAGTAAAGTCGGTTGGTGGAGGGAACATAACAATTGATTGACAGGCCTAGACTGGTGTAGGCTTCTGCAACGGCTGTTAGGGCAGCTTGTAGTGCCTCTGGTGAGTGTGCCACAAGAGCACAATCATCAGCATATAGGATCTCTAGAACATGATCTAGTGACACTTTGGTTCTTGCTTGGATTCGTCCTATGTTGAATAGACATCCAATCTAAAAGTTATGTAAATTCCACTTTATTCTAAGAGTGATCGATGGAGGAGTATTATGACACAGACCAAGTACATGTTAAATAGGACTGGTGCCATCACACAACCCTGTCTGACCCCAGAGCTAACATAAAAAGGCTCAGACTCCTGACCAGCCATAGTGACCATGGCCTTCATGCCATCATGGTATTGTTGAATAATGCTAACAAATGTTGGTGGGCAGCCGAAGATACGTAGCACCTCCAATAGCAAATCCCTATTGAGTATAAGCATACATACATACATATATACATACACACATACATACATACAAGAATAATAAGGCGAGGGCCAACAGAGGTGATCAGCACTCAACTCATTCATATCAATGATCTCATATCTACCACTCATAATCCAATACATTCCTACGCAGATGACTCAACACTCCACAGTTCCTTCACATTTACCAATGTGACCAATGTACCCAACCCGATCTTATAAATTCAAAAATAAACACTGCAATTTCTCTGAACCAGGACCTTTCTAGAATTAATGGATGGGGACAAAAGAATCTAGTTTCCTTTAATGCACAGAAAACCAAGTACATTCAATTTTCTAACCGACAGAATCTCACTGACTCCCATATATTTTTTAATGATGTAAATATTCCCACTTCCCTTAGTATTGACATTCTCGGTGTAACATTAACTACTAACTTGAGCTGGACACATTATGTTAGAGGCATTGCTAAGAATGCCTCTAAAACACTGGGACTCCTGTACAGAGTTCGAGAATTCTTCACTGACGAGCAGTTGGCCGTGATATATAAAAGTCATGTGCGTTCTCAGATGGATTACTGTTCACCTCTGTTGGGTGGAAGTGGAGTGGTTGCATTGAGGCAGTTGGACTAAATTCAAATTAAAGCTATTAGATTAATCAATAACCCTGCAATCACACAGGACCTTCCTACATTATCCATACGAAGAAACGTTGCATCCCTTGCATTATTCTACAGATATTTTCACAGCAATTGTTCCGAGGAACTTGCTTCAATTGTGCCGCCTCTCCACATCTTTCCCCGTAGAACTAGGACAGCTGAGAGCGCCCATGAATTTACACTTTCTCCACCACAATGCAGGACTTCTGCTTATCAGAATTCATTTATCCCCAGAGCTACTACTCTTTGGAATTCACTTCCCTCGAATTGCTTTCCACAAACTTACAATCTACAAATGTTTAAATCCAGTTGTTACAAACATTTTATGAATGGAGGATGCCTTTAGGCACATGGACCTTTTTGTTTTATCTGTGTTTTTCCTTCCTCCGTTCATTGTCTCTTAAAAAATAAAAATAAAAAAAAACTCTACCCACCAACAATAACCCCAGGCAAGGAGACTAATCAGGGAGGTATCGGTTGGTTGTTGGCAGGTAGCGAGAAGGGTATTGATTCCCGGAAGTTAATGAAGGCCCGACAGACGTGGAAGGCTGACAGGTTCAAAGGGGTTAGAGAAAGTGCGACCTGAAGAATATAAATTATATCGACATGAAAGAAAAACTGGGAGAACATACAGTAGATGAAACACATGTAAACACAAAAATGAAATACAGTAATATAAAAATAATAATAAAAAGGCAGTCATGATCCTCTCTTGCATAGATGAATAGAAATATGAAAAACAAATTCAGTGAGGACAAAATTCATGTTCTTAATACCGTAGTGTATGTATGAGTTTAAACGAAATTGGATTTGTATGTTTATGCATTGACTGATATTGGAAAATTACACTGAAGAAATGAGTTTTAGAAATATTTGGTTTGGAAGACGAATTTTCTTTTTCATGAAGATATTCTTCCTTGGAGATATGTGATTGTTAAACCTTTCGGTACCGGTGCCTTCCTTTTAACTTTATTCTGGCTTCTATTAGACGATTGTGTTCAGTTTAGAAAGGGCTTCCAGCAATTAACAGGCATCAAACTATCTCACTTAACCCTTTTTAGTACCATAGACCCTTCTTAAACTGCACAAAATCATCTAGGTATAACTAAAATAAAATGTAAGACACATCGCCGGTACAGAAAGGGTTAACCTATTCAGTACCAGGAATGTCATTTTTCATAATATTCTGGGAACTATTAGACGACTATATTAAGCTTTGGAAGGACCTCTAACAATCATAATGCTTCAAACTATCTGAACCAACCCTTTTGTATCTACCACGGGTCCTTCCTAAACTACACAAAATCATCTAGATATAACAAAAATATAATTAAAGAGACATTGCCGGTACAGAAGCTAAGAGGGATAAAAAAACGAAGGAGGGTAGTTTGGAAATTAGAGATATGTGCCAGACTCTATTGAATTAGGCCTTCGATGTGTCAAGAGCAATTGAACAATTCAACGAACATTCTCAGAAAAGTCTCCTAAAAGTCTCTGAAAAGTCTTAGAAAAGTCTCCAAAACTTCTCCAAAAAGTCTCCGAAAAGTCTCCAAAAAGTCTCAGAAAAGTGTACCTGTATCAGAATAGTTGTAGACCAAGGGTCGGAGCTTATACCACCCCTTAGCCAAATGGATCCTTTTAGTCTCGGAGGGTAATTTATAGGGACAACAGGATTACCATTCCTAAAACCAGGGTGCATTTTATGGCACAGATTACCATGCATGCATTTAATTTTTAATTTTTTTAATTTTATTTTTTTATTTTTTTAGCGGACAGTCCATTCCCATGTTCGCTGTTTAACCCTTACATTCCCGGCGACGTTTTTTTGTTTTATTTTAGCTGCATTTAGACGATTTTATGAAGCTTAGGAATGATATATGGCTAGAATGATTCATTGAGATAATCTGTAATTATTTAACTAGTGGACATCCTTCCTAAGCTGAACAAAACTGTCTAATAGTTGCCAGAATATAATGAAAAGGATGGCACCGGTACTGAAAGGGTTAACCCTTGGAAGATACGATGACGTATTTCTGTTCTGTTTTCTGGCTATTGTTTTACGATTATATTCAGGTTAGGAAGAGTATATGGAAGTCAGAGAGATAATTAACCCCTTGAGAATATGACGCATTTATATACAATGATCAGTGGAAAAAAAAAAAAAAAGAGTTGTAAAGATTATTAGTATCTGTCACACTTCCTATTGCCTGGAGAGCGGGTATATACTCAGGCACATACCCCGTAGCTTAGGGTGGCAGACTCGAGACAGAGCCCAAACAGGGACAACACAATACAACATATATATAACACATATATATATATATATATATATATATATATATATATATCCGATATATATATAGATATATATATACTGTATATATACAGAACATATACCATATATATATATATATATATATATATATATATATATATATATACATATATATATATATATATACAGTATATATATATATATATATATATATATATATATAATATATATATATAACCCGGTATATATATATAGATATAGATATACTGTATATATTCAGAACATATTCAATATTTATATATATATATATATATATATTCACACACATCTAGGTCGCAGGAGAATACCCAGAGACCCAGCTCCATTTTGGGTCCCCAATAAAAGATTCCCTGTTCCCATACCTCCCAGAGAGGTTCCAGTCTCAGCAGGCAGACACGCAGCAGAGAACACCACAATGACCGCCTATGTCACATCCAGGCATGACCCTTCATATACAACGGCTCCCCAAGCCAGGCGCGTGACGGACTATTCCAAGGCTAGTCCAACTGGCACCCGACCCCCTTTCCCAACGACTGTGTTATCACTCATGTATATAAAAGCATCCTCCATTCATTCCTATTTATTACCACTTCTCTTGCCTATTCTACAGTCATCTCTCTATCTTTCAACACTAGTACTACACAATCTCTCCATCTCAACGGAAGTCTTCCTACCGATCTACCTCCCCTTGTATCTGACTCATATTCTCTCTTTGTAAGCTTTTAATTTCCATTCGCTCAACATGTCCATACCAGCACAGCACCCTTCTGTCCACTCTGGCCGACAAGGGTTCCTGCTGTCCCACTCTCCTACGTACCTCTTTTTTATGTCGGGTTGTAATATTTAAAACTTGTGATATAGTCTCCACAAAAATCCAATTATGGACTTATAGGACTTAATATAGCCCGACAGGGTCACACCAAACACTTTCTTACTAGCACAAAATAGGTATTCAATCAGGATAATACAGAACTCAATGACAACACACATAGAACACATAAATGGTATTTTCATTCAAGTAACGTCTACCTTGAGGAGTCATAGATCGTCTCAATATAATCATTTCAATTTCCAACTCTCGAATATAGATTCGTAGTCAGGGATGGTTTATTGTCTTAAGTAATAACAATAATAATACACATATAATAGGGTACATACTGTATATGTTGAGAATCTTACAAGAATAAATCATAAACAAATGTGATCAATGATATCAGTTAATAAAGTGGCAACAAAGGTGGAACATGAACATAGAAATAATAACCCTTAACAATAACAATCAATATGAATCGAGTGTCTTACGTGAATGAGAACCAAAATAAAGAAATAAAATACAGTCTCAATATGGGAGACACGGGGGGAGTTGAGAGCAAAATAAATACCCAGGTAGGCTGGGTGAGTCACACGGTAGAGGGGCGCACCACAAAGGTAGCTGCGGTATTCTCAAGTGACCTTCCTACTTAAACAGTGGAGGTCAGGTCATGTACTGGACTGCAGTGGTGGAAATAAACTTCAAAGTTAATGCAACTAGAATTGTAATTTTAATAACGTTGCTCGGAAATTGGTGGCACAAGATGATATAATTTATTTTACAAAAGATTAAGTACATGGACTAAATTATGTAATTTCTAATGAATATCTTATATTCACGTCAACGATCGTATGTAAGAATAACGAAACGAGCCGAGGAATTCAGATATAAAGTTGGCGTATAATTATGAATGAACTATAGAATCTATCTATTTAATTACACTGGAGAGCAAATTATAATTAACTAAATGAAGTTAGTCAACGAATGCTCTGGAAGTGCTTATGATTAAAAGCGTAAAAGGTTAATTAACAAGAGATTAATTAACAAAAGAATTTGGGCGCATATGATGAAGTTATGCTGAAGAAATACTTATATCAGTATTCTTAAGAGGTCTGAATGAATTAAAAGAGTCTTTATATGAACATACACTAGAATTATAGGCGTATGGTAAGTGATGTGGAATTAACCTCTTAAGTGTTGGGGTGGTGTAGTGAACACCGTGCCGTGGTGTGGAGGTATTTAGACTGTTTCCTTCACTCAAATCGTCATCGTACCATAAATATCATTAATACCTATCCATATGCGCCAATTTTATGTTGATTATGAAGATATTAACCTGTTGCAACAATAAAACAAGTGGAAACAGTGTTTGGCTGGTCAAAATCGTAAAATGAATGCGAGAGTTACATAACTAAAGGCTGAGCCAGCTACTTGACCAACATCCACCCCTCTCGACGTCTGGAGAGACACTGTCGTGCAATTGTCTCTCTCTCTCTTTTTCATTCGCTTTGTAGCACATACAAGCACCCCCTGCTTATGGCTCGCTATTGATAGCACGAAAATATACCAACGAAAAAAGGGAATAACAGAGAGAATAGGTGATAATTGAAGGGGGGGGGGAGGGGGGAAGGAGGAGATGTGGAGGAGTGATATTTGTGTTACGACCGGGGCTACGAATAAAACAAGGGCACTTAATGATTGGACTAGTAATAGGGCACTATGCAACAATGGTACGCTAGATCCAAACCCTTGAACTTATATGCCGGCGAACAAAAACACCTATACCCTCCATAGTTAATCTGCGATAACGGGGTATCCTTAACTGGGCATAAATGTACTCTACTTCAGGCTAACCCACACTGGTATAGCCTGATAACAAACAAGATGCAAGTTACGTTAAAATGCATAAAAGGGAAGCTATGTAAAGATCAATTAAATCACTGCAAGATTTAATACAATAAAAAGATGCTTCAATACAGTTACTCTAAACAACAATAAACTCTTCACTCCTATCTGAAAGAAAGTGAAGTATAGTCCTACAGCATAGACCTGGAAACTTCTGAAGAAAGTCTGATGCTCATAAGATGCTCGTATCTTAAATTATATAAAGGCAGGAGGCAGGACACCACACGTATAGACTGAATACACTAAAAGATAGGACATGTAATGTTAACCCGTTGAGACCCAGCGTCGCACGTGTTGCGTCGGCAGTCTTTGATCACCAACTCCCAGCGACGCATCACGTGCGTCCGACATATAAAAAACACTTACGTGGCTCGTAAGGTAGGAAATGGCGGGAGAATAGGAGGGGGCGGTACCGTAGTGTGTGGGGGAGCCGGGCCAGTAGGTGTGAGCGGGCCGAGACAGCCGCGGCTGGTGGTGGTGGGCTTAGTGGGGATAGTTTTACACCCCTAGTTTACCGCCACTTTGAACCTTCATTACTCCGGTCGTATGGGAGCTAGAGGCTTGAGATTTATGTGAGATACTCCTTAGGATGTATGCCGTACAATGCCATACTCAGTTTTTACCCTAGTGCTCCCGGGCGGGTGGTCATGCGGGGGAGACGAACTATTGAAACCCCCCCCCCCCCAAATGACCGAAATGAGTTTTTTTTTATTTGTGTGTTCATTTCTCACCATTCTCTTCCATTTTGGCTCAACAAATTTTTTTGAAGCCCCCCCCCCCCCCCCCAACCCCCCCACCGGCCCCCCCCCCAAAAAAAAAATGTCAGAGGTGATTTTTTTTGGTATTTTTTTCATTTCTCATCCTTGTCTTCCATTTTAGCAAACAAAAAAAATAAGTGAAAATGGCTTGGGACTGGGGTGAACAAAATATTATAACTAGCCGGGGCTCAACGGGTTAACTGACACGATAATATTATAAATGCGCAACGGAAGTAATGCTCGACACTAAAAGAAGTACTTCCTCATCAACGAAACAGTCTGCTATGGTTGTGCAACTCAACAACAACCTAGACTAATAAATACTGTGAATAATAATGCGTACATATCAAAGAGCTTATATTAAATACGGATAAGTGTCTACTCAATTAATAATGTCTAGCTGGAATACTCTAGGTAAGGAACTGTGGTTGAGCAAGACAGGCTCGTAGCCTAGCGATGTCCTTAAGACTGCATCCTTTCCGTTACGTTAATTGACTGGGGTGCTCTCTTGATAGATTCAGATCACAAGTATCTGGTTCAATCCTGGCGACCCTCAAAAGATAAGCAAAGAGGCAGCAAAGTGTGGAACTGGAACAGGCCAAAAGCCCTCAGTCAACACAATGCTGCACTCGTAAAGAACGCAAGCGAAAAGACACTACAGGCTACCACAGTACCGGTCGAAGTAGTGTAGGTATAAGCAAACCATACACACATCGGTGACGACGACTACAGTTACCTTATCCCAGTCTAGCATTAAATAAAAGGGCAGAACACTAAATCAATAATGGAGACACACACCGAGTTCTTAACCTCTACTAACTAAGAACCCTCAAACCTATTCTAAGTACATGTAAATATCTCAGAGGACGGCGCATGCAATACAATGGGCCGGCTATGGAAACCGTATGCAGAACCCAAGGGGATAAGTAATTAAATAAAGGTGAGGAGCAATGAAAAAGAAGAAGATCAGAGAAAAAGACAGTGGTAAAGGGGATGATCGGGAGAGAGTATGCAAAAGGTTGTTAGAAGCATGCACGCCAAGCCTGTCCTGAGGAGGGTAGCTCCTCGGGACCCTCAGGATCACACAAAGGCATGGTGGTCGGCCAATCACAGGCCGATACGTCACAAGGCAGCAGGCCCCTTGAAACGCGCCAAGAACTACCAGCCAATCAAAGACGAGAAAAAGTCCGCGTGGGCGGGAAACTCCTCCGGGAGGAGGAGGAGGGAGGAGGGAGGCAACACTCACTACCCCCACGCTGCCCGCTCGCTCTCTCTCAACTTTACACTACAAGGCATCTTATATTCTACTCATGATATAAAATACTTCCCGTTGTCACAGACGAAAATAAAGACCACCAGTTGACTGTCTGTAACAATGCAAGTACTATGAAAGAAAGAACAACATTCTCTGATAACTGTAGCCCATTTCACTGCCCTGGCGTGCGCTAGTGGCTAACGAGAGGCGATTCTGCCAACGCTGGTAGGCGTCACACCCCGCCCAAGATATGGGACGCTCAACATTAGGCAAGTACAATATCTGACAAGGCAGAATGCCGACAAGACCCGCAACAACTAGCCACTCCACCAGAAATGAAATGCAAAGCTCAATCTTAAATAAAACAAAATTTTAGCATAAAGAAAATCTTATAACCCCTCCCAAACATAATAGTATAATTTTAGCCTGCTATGCTCCCTGAGCGAGCTTCACAGAGCCCAGCCTACTACGTGAAAGATAGGTTCAACTTAGGACTTTAGCTATAACATTGGCAACTTACAATTAATTATAAAAAATAAAGAGTTTTTATGTGATTTTTTTTATTTAATTTTAATGTTGTTTTTGACGGCTGCTCTACAGGGGCAAGCCTGATTTTTCTCCACTCTCAACACACACTGACTGAACGGTGAGGGTTCTCCTGCAAACTAACCCTCCCGTGACAAACAATCAGCCAAAACATTATCAGTGCCCTTAACATGCCACACATCCAACTTGTGTCCTGGCAACAAAACAACACCTGACACTGATACCCTGCCCAGTTCATCACAAGACTGGCACTTCTCTTCGCTCTTACCGGCAATGGGGCCTGCCAATAACCTTTTACTAGTTCTACCTTCGTGACGAGCGAGGCAGCCCCGATGCGGTCTATGGTATCGTCAACTCTAGGTAATGGATAGGTGTCTGTCAGGGATAATGCTTCCACACTCTTGCAATCACCATACACACAGATCTTGCCATTCAACTCAGGTTGCAAACTCACTGGCAACGACCACTCACGATATCCTTTATCCCTCAGACCCTTTTTCCACATGTCGTCTAGCTCTGTTTTCACGACATGCTGTTGAGCAGGATTTATACGGTAGAGAACTAACTTGAGCCTTGCACTGTCTCCAGCCTCCATGTCGGATTCTACCCCGTACATCAGGCCTGGAGAAGCAACAAACATGCGGATGTACTGCCACAGCCTAGTAAACAACTCCTCTTGTCGCTTAGGAACAAGAGGTTGCAACTTATCTCGAAGAACAACATGCCTAGTACCCTCCCACAACCCCGCCGAGACCGCAGCTTCTAAACTATAGTCTCCCTCTTTCTCCACCTTCGTCCCTAGAACAGCCAGGTCATGAGAGGGAAAATCAGTACCACCTGTGCAGTCATTCCCATAGTTCATTATTGCTAAGGCTTCCCCGCCGATACTGTACATGCGCACCCCCGCATTCCTTGCGACTACATCTGCTTGTGCAGCATCACCGCCTTCAGCGACATGGCCAGATACAGTCGGTCTATGGTAGGGCTGTTGCATTCGACTAGAGCAGCATTGGGAGGCTATGCGACGACCGGGCACATCCACTCCACAGTCAACCTCACCAATCTGCTCAATGTCCTTCTTCTGACAACCACCCTTGGCAGCCATGGGTCGACCCTGACCTGACAACCATGCCAAAGCCTCGTCGCCCACCTTGAACCACCGAAACAACGAGGCTAACGGTCTGCAAACATTCAAGTGCCCAGCCCGCGGAACATCTTGCACCGCATGAGTTGTGAGGCCCGGGCGCTCGGCACGACCAGTGGGGTATGAACCGAGCTGGTGCTGGAGCGCTGCACACTGCTGCTCAGGCAGGTGCTCTAGCGCTTCCACAGCCACCAGACTGTGCTCCCCGCCCACTGCTTCGCCGAGACATGACAATCCCAACTCTCCTCCACCTGTGCCCTACTGCCCCCCTCTCCTTCTCCACCTTGGCCGCTGCAGACCAACGCAGGGACAGTAGGCTGCTCAGGTGGTTGCCTCACAAACTCCTCCAACAGGTTCACATGAGATGTTTCCCCGTCCTCGTGTTCAATAGCCCCGTTCCCACAACTCTCCTCCAACTGGGAACTACTTAGTCGCGGAGTGCCATCACGCCCAACCATGGCACTAGGGGTGACAGGTTCTGGGGCCACTCCGGAGCTCACCTCTGGGTCAAGTACTAAGTCGCTAAGGAGAGCCGCTGGAGCAAAACTCGCAAAACTCCCAACTTTAGCTTGCTCCTTCCGACCGTTCCTCCGCTGGTCTAGAGACTGAGGAATAGGCTGTGACACTTTAGATGCACGAGATCGGGTGACAACACACGCCCTCTGCTGTGGTTAACACCTCTCGACCAACTCATGCCCCTCCCTACTCACGTCGGCCGCCCTCTCGGCAACGACTAAGGTTGGAACTTAAGAAGTAGGTACCACAAAGTCATTGCCGAGAAGAAGGTCGACGCCCTCTACTGGCAGTTTCTCCACGATTCCGACATCCAACTCTCGTGTCACACCTTCTACCTCCAGCTCCACTCGGACCAACGGGTATGACCGTGTAGCATTGATACCCTGCACCACAACTACCCGTGCCGCGTTTATAGGTTTGCCTGTAAAGTTTTTCATCAATGTCTGGGAAGCACCCGTATCACGCAACAATTCTACTCCATGCTTGCAACCAGCCCAACTCACGCAGCCGAGCCCTCTATGGTCACAAAAAGTATCCCGGACAGGTGTCAAGCCTTCCGGACACTTCTTCACTGGCTGTGCTCCAGCCTCTGACCATTTACCCCGGGCAAACGCAGACGACTTCAAAGACACTCCAATGTCGCGAGCCAAAGACACGACTGCTGTAGGTAGCTTGCTAGGACAGGATCGTTCAAAATGCCCCTTCTTGTGACAATGAAAACACTCTAACTCCCCCTTGGGCTTCCCTTGAGGTGGGGAAGGGCCCTGACCTTTCTTAAACAGGGCGGTCTTAGGTTTGTGATCAAAATTGGTATCATTGCTCTTACTCTCGTTATTAAATGTGTCACTGACTCGGGGGGGTGGAGTGTTGCGCCCCTTGTTAACTGCATCGGTCCGTTGTGCAGATCCGCACCCACGAATCAGTGACATTCTCAGGTCAGCCATCTCAGCTGCCTCTTGTAGAGTTTTAGGACGTTTCTCTTTAAGGTTCAAAGTCAGGTCGCCGCCTGTGCACTTGTAAAATTGCTCTAGAAGGAATAACTGCTCAATCTCCTCGAACGTCGTCACCTTCTCTGACCTCAGCCAATTTCTCAATGCATCAGACAGTTCCCGGGCATGTTCTAGAAAAGTGCACTCACGAGCCTTCGTAACACCCCGGAACTTCAACCTATATGTCTCTGGTTGTAACTCGTACGCCCGCAGAACAGCTTCCTTCAGTACCTCATAATCGATGCAAGACTCCAAGGTCAACGCATCATATGCCTTGAGTCCTTTGCCAACCAATCTAGAGGAAACAAGGGCTGCCCACTTAACCTCGGGCCATTGGTGCTCCCGGCACTTCTTCTCAAAATGCAGGAAAAATTCGGTGACACCCGACTCGTCAAATGCAGGGACTAACTTAAGAAGGTGCGATAAAGACTGATCAAGACCTCGATTCCCAGAACAGAGACGCTGCCCTGTCGACTCCACCCGAGACTTCTCAAGCTCTATGTCTGCACAGTACATGGCTTTCTCTCCTCAGCCTGAATCATGGCCATCTCAATCTCAGATTCATGCTTTCGTTGCTCAAGCTCAGCCTCATGTCTACGTTGCTCAGCCTGCATTTTAGCCATCTCAAGCTGGAAGATCATATCTGCATTTAAACCTTGACGAGGAGGAGATGCAACAATTGGAGACCCACCGAGTGACAAACCACGCTGCCAGTGACTATCGGCCTGCGGGAACGTACCCGGCTCCGGAGCCCGAGGGGGCGCCATAGTAGGAGTCGAGTGGAGTGGGGGCTGGGCCGAAGGTGCCCCAGCTCCCGCTCCACCCGAAGCCCCACGCACCCCGCCGAGCACACAGGCCACCAGGTCACCTCTCGTCATGCTGCTAGTGCCCACATGCCCCATGACCATGGCCAAACACTTGAGACCATACCGATCAATCCCCGACACCCGGTCAACAGTAATAGGCATCTCCAGAAACTTCCTCGCATCCTCCTCACTAGTTATTACTCTAATGCCTTCTAACAAACCCCGCTGCTGCCCCTCAGAGTCTGCTTCACGTACTGTGTCCTCACTGTGCATTGCTCCGTCGTTCGACATAGTCTCCACCGAAAATTCTCAACGTTTAAAAAAAAAGGGAGTACCTAAACTCTCATGTAGCACTATTCACTCAAACATATGCTCGAAGACAACTCAAGTGCTATACTACGTTGCCAAAAAAAAATTCCACGTGTCCAAAATATTCCTCAAAAACAAATGTCCAACAATCCTGCAATTCTTTCTTAGATACTAGGCAGGGGCACTATTTGTTATTACTGCAATAACAACAAATGGATCCTGTTTTCTACTAAAATAAGATACTAGGCAAGGTCGCTATTTGTTATGACGACTTGCTCATAAGATAAGATACTAGGCAAGGTCGCCATTTGTTACGACCGGGGCTACAAATAAAACAAGGGCACTTAATGATTGGACTAGTAATAGGGCACTATGCAACATCGGTACGCTAGATCCAAACCCTTGAACTTATATGCCGGCGAACAAAAACACCTATACCCTCCAGAGTTAATCTGCGATAACGGGGTATCCTTAACTGGGCATCAATGTACTCTACTTCAGGCTAACCCACACTGGTATAGCCTGATAACAAACAAGATGCAAGTTACGTTAAAATGCATAAAAGGGAAGCTATGGAAAGATCAATTAAATAACTGCAAGATTTAATACAATAAAAAGATGCTTCAATACAGTTACTCTAAACAACAATAAACTCTTCACTCCTATCTGAAAGAAAGTGAAGTATAGTCCTACAGCATAGACCTGGAAACTTCTGAAGAAAGTCTGATGCTCATAAGATGCTCGTATCTTAAATTATATAAAGGCAGGAGGCAGGACACCACACTAAAAGATAGGACATATAATGTTAACTGACACGAGAATATTATAAATGCGCAACGGCAGTAATGCTCGACACTAAAAGAAGCACTTCCTCATCAACGAAACAGTCTGCTATGGTTGTGCAACTCAACAACAACCTAGACTAATAAATACTGTGAATAATAATGTGTACATATCAAAGAGCTTGTATTAAATGCGGATAAGTGTCTACTCAATTAATAATGTCTAGCTGGAATACTCTAGGTAAGGAACTGTGGTTGAGCAAGACAGGCTCGTAGCCTAGCGATGTCCTTAAGACTGCATCCTTTACGTTACGTTAATTGACTGGGGTGCTCTCTTGATAGATCCAGATCCCAAGTATCTGGTTCTATCCTGGCGACCCTCAAAAGATAAGCAAAGAGGCAGCAAAGTGTGGAACTGGAACAGGCCAAAAGCCCTCAGTCAACACAATGCTGCACTCGTAAAGAACGCAAGCGAAAAGACACTACAGGCTACCAAAGTACCGGTCGAAGTCGTGTAGCTATAAGCAAACCATACACACATCGGTGACGACGACTACAGTTACCTTATCCCAGTCTAGCATTAAATATAAGGGCAGAACACTAAATCAATAATGGAGACACACACCGAGTTCTTAACCTCTACCAACTAAGAACCCTCAAACCTATTCTAAGTACATGTAAATATTTCAGAGGACGGCGCATGCAATACAATGGGCCGGCTATGGAAACCGTATGCAGAACCCAAGGGGATAAGTAATTTAATAAAGGTGAGGAGCAATGAAATAGAAGAAGATCAGAGAAAGAGACAGTGGTAAAGGGGATGATCGGGAGAGAGTATGCAAAGGGTTGTTAGAAGCATGCACGCCAAGCCTGTCCTGAGGAGGGTAGCTCCTCGGGACCCTCAGGATCACACAAAGGCATGGTGGTCGGCCAATCACAGGCTGATACGTCACAAGGCAGCAGGCCCCTAGGACGCGCCAAGAACCACCAGCCAATCAAAGACGAGAAAAAGCCTGCGCGGGCGGGAAACTCCTCCGGGAGGAGGGAGGCAACACTCACTACCCCCACGCTGCCCGCTCGCTCTCTCTCTCAACTTTACACTACAAGGCATCTTATATTCTACTCATGATATAAAATACTTCCCGTTGTCACAGACGAAAATAAAGACCACCACTGGACTGTCTGTAACAATGCAAGTACTATGAAAGAAAGAACAACATTCTCTGATAATTGTAGCACATTTCACTGCCCTGGCGAGCGCTAGTGGCTAACGAGAGGCGATTCTGCCAACGCTGGTAGGCGTCACATTTGCCATGGCCAAGGGGCAAAAAAACAAAAAAAACATCAATTGATACTGGGCTGGTTTAAATGTTTTTTGTTTAGGCCTGGGATTATATATGGAGTTCCGCAGCGCAGCGGTAGGCCTTATATAAGTGTTTCAGCACTTGCCGGGTTAAGTAACAGAAGCTATGCAATGCTGGAGTTCCGGAGCATGAAGAATCAGAATTTCTTACATCAGTAATCAAATGAACGTCAATACGAATTCATAAAATAATTACAAGGGTGATTATGTAATTGAACGTAATCAGGGAAGCTGGGGGAAAATAGGTTTTCACAGGGATGATTAGAGGGATAAAAAATTAAGTATGTTAAGGTAAATTTGTTATAAAAATGGGTGTAGGTAAAGTCAGTTAGGTATGGAAATCAAATCACAAAATACACTTCGACCTCAACTCACAAAATACATAACAGAATACATATATAGAATGATCTGTAAGCGTGTGGCAAAATGAATAACTGAACACAACTATATAACATATGAGTAAGACGTACTGTAGAAAATTAATCAAATAACATGTTTAAGACTTATACACAGTTTTAACACAGATGGTATGTAAGGTTCAGAAGGATTAACACAGTACGCAATTAAGGATCTTGAGCACAGATCTCAGAGGCAATTAGCACAACACGGATCACATATCTTACTTTACTTTGACAACAAAAACACAACGAAAAACACACAGAACACTTAGGGAATATTTGGAGGGCAGGGGAAGAGAGTGCAGGTCTGGCCAACGTAGGTCGTAGGTCCGAGGTGCAGCACTTCCGGGGTGTAGGGCGTTACCCGAGCAGCACCTCTGGTGGGTAGGGCGTGGCTCGAACAGGACTTCAGGGGCACTTCCGGTAAGCACACTCTCCGGGTAGGGCAGGGGCAGGCTGGTACAAGCTACACTGTTAATTAGCTACTCGGTTCCTGGGTAGGGGCTGAATAGTATTGTTCGTGTAGTTTGCATACTTCCCTACAATTTTCTTGAGATAATGTGCAGCTTTTTCCTTGACTCTCGTTTACAGGTTTTCAAGATCAGAGGGATATGGGGAAATGGTTGTGATGAAGTTGTGAGGTAATTACTTACCGTAGGTATACATAGTGGCTGTTTACATGGATATATAATATTATATGCTAGGTAATTTATTACTTACTTAAGGCCTAGTTATTTAGTTTAATAATGGAGAAATGGGATGTGTACGGAAACGTCCATGAGCAAACCTCCTAGATAAACATGGTTATAGTTCGCCTAATAGTTGTTCTTGGTAGAGGTTTATTATATCTCCCGATCCATCATCATGTGTCCTCCTGCCTACATCCCTTTGTATCTGTAGACTTCAGGCCGTTGATGTTTTATTTGCATAAACATTTCTTCATTATAAGCAAGATCCGGGGGCTGAGGAAATGCTATGTTGTGGTTGGCTGCTGCAAGGGGGAGGGGGGGGAGAGCAGGCTGTTGATTGGTGGAGAGAATTTCCCATTCTCGAGGCTGGTGGCTGTTGTCGTAGAAAACGGGGGAGCAGCGGTCGCTCAGGTATTTGTCTAGGGATAATAAACATGGTTATATCTCGCCTAATAATTGTTCTTGGTAGAGGTTTATTATCTCTCTTGGTCCATCCTTGTGTGTCCTGTCTACTTCCATTGGTATCTGTAGACTTCGGGCCGTTGATATTTTATCTGCATAAACATCTCTTCACTATAAGCAAGATCTGTGGGCTGAAGAAATGCTGTGCTGTGGTTGGTTGTTGTGAGGGGAGCGGAGCAGGCTGTTGATTGGAGGGGAGCATTTCCCATTCTCGATGCTGGTGGTTGTTGTCGTAGAACATGGGGAAGCAGGGGTCGCTCTTGTATTTGTCCAGGGATCAGAGCATGGGAAAACTGGGGTGGCTCTTCTATTGTTCTTGTCTTCTCCTGTTGCTTTCTTGTCTTTATAGGGTCTTGGAGTTGCAGACTGGCTATTCTGCAACTGTTTCTTTGATGGCTCGTCTTCAGACCAGTCATTTCACTCTTCATTCCTCAATATGTCTCTATGTGTCACTCTACACATACTGCTAAAGCAGTTCATCTCCATCACATCCAACTTTGTTCTCCCTTGTGCCTTCAGAGCCCACATCTCAGCCCCATACATCACTGTTGGTACAACTATCCCTTGATACATTGCACTTTTAGCTTTCATTCCGAGATTTCTCCCCTTCCACATACTTCACATTGCTCCGAAAACTTTCCTTCCTTCACATATTCTTTGTTTTAACTCCATTTCCACACCTGTGTCCTTGCTTATCACTCCTCCCAGATATTTAAAACACTCTACTTTTTCCAGTATTTCCCCACCCAGCTGTACATCTAGATTCACCAATTAAATGTTCGTACCCTGGGGGAGGGGGAAGCTTAATGGTGTGTTATTGTCATCACTAAAACTTTGCTCTCTGTCTGGGGGAATTGTGTTGTGTTGGGGTGAGGAGGGGGTGTGTATGTTTGTGGGAGTGTACAGTACGTGTGTAGGTGGATATTTGTGTGTACGTTTTAGTAGGCAATGCCCAAGACAGTTCAGTTCCTATCTTAGTTCGTTCAAAGTTCTCTTTGATAATGAAGTGTAGAAACATACCTCCATGGATTGCACAAGTTCTGAAAACTTACTCTCCACACTATTATTCCTGATCATTCAGAAGATATGAGAATAGTTCAGCAAGATTGACTATCTGGCTGTGCTGCTATAAACCCTTTCTAGATCAGTTACAAATTTCTTATTTTGTTTTCTGGCCATTATTAGACAATGTTATGCAGATTAGGAAATGTATGGAAATAAGAGGGTTATTATAGATAGTCTTTAGCCATATAATTCCAGCATATCCTCCCTAAACTGTCTGAAATCGTCTAAGGATTCCCAGAATAAACTGTCAAAATGCGTCAATATCTTCAAAGGGTTAGAATCCTAAACTCATCAAATTATTAGGGCCAATGAAATTCAGGTTAACCATAGGTACCCGTGAAATACCATTATCTGGAGAACAATTCACCATTCAACATTCTACCCAAGGTTACCAAGTATCTTGGCTGAAATATGTTTAACAAAATTTAGTTTATTTTGTATATTTTTGCGGTCGCTCATCAGGGGACTTCACTACACTACAGTATATAAGTAAGATAAAAAATACTTAGATTAATGGTATTATTTGTTGTTTTACACTATGAACTCTTTTTGCATTGCGATATCTAGCAACTCCACTGAGACAGCTGAGTGCTGCGTACTGTACTACTGTCACACCACACACTATTCGAGTTAGAACCAGTGTTGAGAGAGGTTGTCCGTCACTCTTCGCTCCTGACCAGCCAAGTTTCGGAGACGTTTTCGGAAAATATAAGTTATTGATCTTTTACATCCATAGTTTTCGAAACAATTTGTCGTACGAGAATCATTCATAATACTATCAACGACAAACGTTCGTCCCCCCAACCAGCCACTGGGTGAATCCGAAACAACTGGGGGTCGATAAACGAAGCATTTGAAAGAAGTGCCATTTACACTCAATAAATGCTTCGTTTTTAGACCCCCAGGTGATTCAGATTCACACAGTGGGAGGGTAGGGGAACGAATTGTTGCCGTTAATAGTCATGAGCAATAATACCCGCACACCCCTTTGAATCACTGAATTTTTAAGGCCAAGTTATGAAGACTCTGGGCTATATCAGAACGTAGACTCTGGGGTATATCAGAACGTGGGGTTATATCTTGGGTTCGATACAGATTCAAATGGGTGTGCACGTATTATGGCTAATGACTGTACCTATTGAAAGATACATAGTTTTGCACTGCTCCTGTTTCGTGAACAGCGTGTCCTCAAGTCAAAACTAATCGGAAAAAATTCACCTAATTTCCTAATCGCCTAGTTCCATGATTAGATAAGATATATAAAAAGCAAGAAAAACAAAAAGAAGGTACACTCAACGACATAAATTCCGGCCCAATAGGAACTCGCGAACTGCAGAAGGAACCTCCGCAATGATATTAGGTAGACATATTTATGAAAATAATCGATTCTGTTCGGGATAGCTTTGAAAACTTAGGCCGTAACTTATGTCTTTGTGTACTAGTTGACATTCCGATAAATATTTACCTATGGTCCCGTTCAAATATCCTCAAGTAACCTATTAAAAACTGTTCAGGGGACTGGTTAGAACTTGAAGGATGTTTAATTGAAGTGCGGAAATCAGTATTTACTGAGATATAATAGTCTTAAAATGCGCTATGGGTCACCCAGGGTCCCTGCCCTCTCTTTCCCAGGTAATGTTATGTTATGTTATATTTTATTAGGGTTAGGTTAGGTTAGGTTAGGTTAGGTTAGGTTAATCTAATCTAATATAATATTTGTACATATTGGGCAGTGGGCGGGGCCGCGCGTATGTGGTGGCGTACAGACCCTCCCGTAAAACATAGCGCATTAGGGGAGGCTGAACCTTTGACGCCCAAGTCAGCCTGTATAAGAGATTGTGTTTCTGGCATTATACCATCTTATTACCAATGGAAATACTAAGACTCGCTGAAAAAAATCAGCTCTCTATGTGCGCGCGAGTGCAGAATTTCATTGCACTATTTGTAAAATTATCTAGCCACTCAAAATTGTTCAAATTTCCCGCAATTTTTGCATGGCGTATCCTACAAGCATCCCCTACAACTTAGCATTTTTGTTTACCCATATTGAATAATAGAAGGTGCTGAAAAAAATATATTATATAATTAATTTTTGGGGTACAGCTAATTTTGCCACCAAAATGGTCAAAACTCAGATTTTTTTGGCAAAACGGCCATTATCTAAACGTACAGGCGTTCCTATATACCTCTGTGTATAGTGTTTAGAAGGGGAATGAATTTGAGCAATACAAAAAATATAGATGCGCTCGTAAGTGCCAATATATGATCGCTGGCCACTGAAATTCTTAGATGTTCAGCAGACGAAAACCATTTTGAAAATTGAAATTTTGATATCTGGGCTCAGCTGAGGTTCAGCCTACCCTTATTTAAGACTTTTATATCTCGGTTAATACTGATTTCCGCACTTCAATTAACCCTCCCGCCCCGGCTACGCATTACATAAATATTCCCCGAAATCCGGGTGTTTTGGCCGAAAAACGTCTAGGCTAGGCTACCGTATCATTGTTGTTGTTGTTCGCTAAGCTGCCTGGCCGAACAGCCCCGAGTCCCTGAGGAAGGCCATGGCCATGATCGGGCTTTCCCACAGAGCTCTCATTGAGTGTAGGTTGTGTTGTTGGCGTAAGTGGTTGTGTGAAATGCAGTCTTCTAGGATGTGTTTAATGGTATGGGGTTCTGTGTTACATCCCGGGCAGGCGTCGACAACGGAGTCACCCAGTCTCTTCTGATAGCTCAGGAGAGCTGGATGGTGTCCGCATCTCAGCCTGGCCAGGTGGACTCTGTCCTCGCGAGGGAGGGAGGATTCGGAAGGATGGATTTCGGGAGGTCGTGCATGCAGCTGCGTGTTGTCTGTGAGTGAGTGGATGGATTGGCGAGAGATATGAGTATGGATGTGCTTCTGGAAGTTGGTTCGGGGTGGGCAGGGAGGGAGAGAGGACAATAACTGTGTGTGATACCGTGTGCTGGGTGTTGTTTTGATATTTCTTGGTGTCTGTGGGTGTGTTGCCATGTAGTTTAGTGGGTGGTCTTGGTTCGTGGAGGCTGCTGCCAGGAATTGAGTGCCTCTCATGTCCAGATGGTCTTTGACTTTGAGGATTTTGGTTTCTTGATGTAGATGATCTGTGGGTGCAGTAGCTGTGCAGCCTGTAATGATCTTCAGGGCTTTGTTTTGGATAGTCTGTAAGGTCTTATGATGTGTTTCAGCTAGGTTAGAAGCCCAGGCTGGGATTGCGTATTCCATTACTGATCTTATGTATTGTTTATATACTGTGGTGGTAGTTTCTTTGTTGTGTCCAAATTTTGTGTGAGCAAGTGACCTGAGGGCGTTAAGTCTGGGTGTCAGTTTCTTTTTAATGTTTGTGGTGTGCTGTTTGAATGTCATATGAGTATCATATGTTACTCCTAGGATTTTGGGTGTGTGTGTATGTGTTAGGGGTGTGTTGTTTATGGTGAGTTGAGGGATGTATTCGTGTTCACCTGTCCAGCTTGTGAGCAGGGTTGCGGTGGATTTGGCTGGGGCTAGATTCAGTCTGTTTGTAGTGCACCAGCCATGTAGTGTGTTGAGATAGGGTTGAAGGAGATCTGTTGCTCTTCTTGGGTCATGGTGTGTGCATGTGAGTGTTATGTCATCTGCATAGGAGGCTAAGTTTATTTGGGGAGTATTGGGTGTAGTTATATCGTGCATGTACAGATTGAAGAGTGCGGGCGATAGGACGGATCCCTTGTGGGACTCCGTTTGGAAAGTTTCTGTATCATTGTTATGCTGACTGCTTCCCGCATTCCCGCACATCCCCAAGCGTAGCTGTGTTATTTACCTGTAGAATGGCGTTAAGTAGAGCTCTCTAAGTCAAGTGCTTGATTTGTGATGATGATTTCATTAGAGATAACTTTATTGCCAAAACAGCCACTTTACACTACTTTTCGATACTTAACAACAACATTCAGGCACACACGAACAAGCGACGCTCTCCTTCTTGTGGCCGGAGATGCGGGGCGTCGGTCCAGCCGGCTTTTGTTTACATGCGTCGGACCGACGCCTCGCACACGAAGCTCACAGGCTTTCAAGCAATGGTACAATGTTGTACCACCCGGGTTCCTGGGGGCAAAACATAATGGTACACACGTGTACCACCCGGGGTTGAAGGGTTAAACATCCTACAAGTTCTAACCAGTCCCCTGACCAGTTCTTAATAGGCTACTTGAGGATATTTTAACGGGAACATAGGTAAATATTTACCGATATTCCAATAACACCTTCTCTTCATTTAAAACTAAAAGTTGATATTCCAATAAAACGTTTTCTTCATTGAAAACTAAAACAAGATTATGAAAGGGCATTGTTGGGCAAGATCAATATGTATTAATGATAGGCTATTCATTTAACCCTAATATGTACTCGAAGACTAGTTGAGCGTTTTTCAATTGTGAGGTACCGATATAATTATCCCTCAGTCTTTTATAGTGTGCCAAACCTCATTGGAATTGGACGAAATCCACCGACATGTTCAGGAATACAACCCAGGCCCTCCCCCTCCTCCCTCCGCCCCCAACCTCAGGGCTAAGGCAGTCCGGGTACAGTAAAGCATTGCATGGGCTGGATTTACGTGGGATAATTATTTACATGAATGTGTAACTATTAACGCTCTCAATTGTACAGTAACTGACAAATGTTCGTGAGCTATTGAGATTTTCTTTATACAGTATTTACATTTAGATTGATGTTCGGATCAAATTAGCCATATATTAATACAAACATATTATGAATTTATAAATTATATAGCAAATTTGATATGAACACCAATTTAAATGGATATATTTGCATAAAGAAAATCTCCATAGCTCACGAACATTTGTCAGCAGCTGTACACTCACGATCAACAGTTCATGACCCATCCTTCACAACATCATCTTAGTCTGCATGTTTTAATATAGTAACAAAATATACCAAATCTATATTGTGGGAAAGTGAAATACAATAGAAGTGTTTATTGATGGGGGTTAACCCCTTCAGCACCATGACAACTTTTTACCTTTGATGCTGGATATGATTAGATGATTTTATGCAGCTTAAGAATGACCTATGTTAATACAAGAGGTTATTGAAATCATATTACCCATTTAAATCGTATAGGTAGAAAACAAATTGAAGAAAATTGTCTAATGGTAACCAGCATATGATGAAAATGACATATTGGTGGTGAAGGGGTTAAGGAATTTAGATTATTTTATATATAGGGACATTACACAAAACAGACATTATGGAGGCAGCACACGAATTATGAGCGTAAATTTAGCCAGTTATTGAAGAATGTTACCGAAGATTGAAATATGTTTAAATTAACGATGTAAAATATCACCATGGTCAAAAGCGAAATTGCTAACATAATGTTACGATCGGGTCTCGTATAAATCAGTGGCTCTTATACATTGGACTAGACTGGCATAAATGCAACAACGGAATCGCTAGATCCAACCCCTGATATATAATCCCGTCGAACAAAGAACACATATACCCTCCAGAGTTATATCTGCGATAGCGGGGTATCTTAACTCTCAGTATCTATGTGCTTCTACTATAGGCTGATGTTCTCTGAAACAGCCTATTACCTATAACATATGGTTGCTTAGTTATGGTACACAAGGAAAAGATAGTTAACTTAATTAAATCACAAGAGTGATCTAATGCAAACAAGAAGAAGGTTTACTTAACGTTACTTTAATCAATATTATCTGTCACTCCTTTATGAAAGAAAGTGTTGTAAAGTCCTCAAGCACCGAACAAGGAATCTTCTGAATAATGTCGGATGCTACTAAGAAGAACGTATCGGAAATGGAACCACAAAATAGCAGGAGGCAGGACAATGCACGTGTAGGCTAAATACACAAAAAGGCTGGACCTATAATATTATTGGACACAAGAATATTATAAGCGGTGCAACAATAATAATGCTCGCCACGAAAAAGTAGTACTCCTATTAACAAAACCGGTCTATGCTGGTTGTGTCTCTCTACAGCAACCTAGACCTCAAAATGCTTGCGTAGAAATAAAGGGTATGCATAAAAGAGTATATGATCTAATCCAGCTAATGTCTACCCGGGTTAATAAAGTCTAGCTGGGATGCGCAAAGGTACAGAATTCTGGTGGAGCAAGGCAGCTCCTAGCCTAGTGTGGACCTTGGGTCTGTGCGGCCTGATTACGTTAATATGAAGGGGTGCTCTCTTGAGGATTCTCGATCACAAGTATCGAGTATCCTCCTGGCGACCCTCAAAAGTAAAAGCAAATAGAGTTAGAACAGTGTTGGGTGGATTAGGCAAGCAGCCCTCATGCACTACACAGTCTAAACTCCAAGGTACACAGACAAAAGATCCACCCAGGTAACCCACAGAATCCGTAGTGTCGTGCAGCTCAAAAGTAGCCTACACACAGTGAAAACACCAACAGCAAGGTACCTGATCCCTAGTCTAGCATTATTTAACCATGTAGAAACATTAGTGATTGATGGAGACAGTCCGAGCAATACAATCTCCCAAAAAGACAACGACTATCTCAACCTTAGCCTAGTACACAAGAAATGTGAGATCCAGCATATAATACAGTCTAGCCACCAATTCAAGGTGTGGATGCAGGGAACCAGAGGGGGATTGATATTAATAAAAGGTGAGGAAGTAGTGGAAATGATAGAGGCAGTAGGAGAGAAAGATTCTAAGACAAGAGTGTGGAACAGTTCATGGGAGATGCTTAGAGTATGCTGTCTGGGACGGATCTGACAAGGATATTCCCAGGGACCGCCTCGCTGGAGTCCCAGTTCGCAGGAACGGCATGAGGGCGCGCGACAGTCGCCCAGTAAGCAGCCGCCTAGTAGGCAGTGTTAGGCAGGAGGCAACGAATCCCGCGAGGCCTATGTAAGGGGGCCAGCCACGCGCCACACTCACCACCAAGTCACACCACCTGGTCTCTCTCTCTCTCTCTCTCCCGCTCGCCTTCCCATCATTCAACTACTTAACACAATACTTTCAATTGACTAAATAAAATAGAAAGGATTGTGACAGACGAAAATAAAGAACAGTTCTGAACTGTCTGCAACACAAGCTTTCTCGAGAAGGAAAGTACACAATGATAGGTAGACTGTAGCTACATTCTCTGCCCTGGCGAGTCCTAGCGAGTAAGCCATGCGGTTCTGGCGGAAGCGGTGAGCGTCACAATAAATAACACCGAGATTTAGTGAGAATACAGAGCCATTTTATCAAACACTAATGGTTTACTTAACCCTTTGAAGACTGTGATGCATTGTGACAGTTTGTTCTGGTTATCATTAGACTTTTATGCAGATTAAGTGGCGATGGACGTTTATATTTGCTTATTTAGGTTTAGGTTTACTTTTGTGTTTTCCTCCATAGACCTCCATTAAGCTTAGAAAAGGGGGTGACCAGTAGCGACATTGGTAGCGCACTCGGTTTCTAACCGGGAGGACCGAGTTCGATTCTCGGCTGGTGGAGATCGTTTGTGCAATCTCTTCACACCCCTTGCCTCTGTTTCGCCTGACAGTAAAATAGGTTACGTGGCAGGGTAAAAAGGGGTCTTCGGATCCTCCGGCCCTTCAACCCATTAAAAAAAAAAATAAAAAAATTAGAAAAACACCCCTTAGGGGGCCCCCCCCCCCCTCAACCTCAAAATTAATTTGTACAATTTTCGGTAGAAACATTTCCTGGCCGAAATTCAGTTCCTTTTAAAATTACAGGGTCGCTATCGCACCCCAGGAAAAAATCGACACTAAATGGCACGATATATCATAAAATTGACAACGAAATGGAGCTAAGGGTGTTAAAATTGCCAAACTATTGGGTCGAACGTCTTAAAGTTTCAAAACTAATTAAGCTATACACGAGGGAGAAAGGAGTCCAGACAATCGACCCATCTCCCCTTAACCCTTTGAAGACTGTGACGCATTTTAACAGTTTATTATGGCTATTGTCGGGAATTTAGATAAAGAGGTTAAATTGCATATCACTGGTACATGAAATATCCCAACAAATAGTTATAATATAATTACCAATGACGTAGTCGATGGGTGTAATCCAGTCCCCCACACACGGCTAATTCAATTGCATGACATGTAGGAATGTTCACATAATACAATATCGATACAATGAACTTAGCTTAGAGGACTGGTGATGTAGGACTGTTGTTATAGATTAATATTTGTAGCACATGGTGAACTGTGGGTTGAGTCTGAGCCGGGGGGGGGGGGGGGGGGGGGGGGAAGATGTTGGTTTTATGGTGTTGATTGAGAGACTAAAGGGCCGGCGTCCGATCGCTTCGCGAAATTACATATGGCTGCCGGCTCAAAATAATTATAACCCATAACTTGGTTTCATGATACATCTAGAGCTGATGTAGATATTTATACATTACAGTTAATATTTAACCTATACTTAAGAATAAACTACAATACACAAAGAACCAGCCGAAATCGTACATGCGATACGATACCGCCAAATTCAAATGTCCTATTGGACCTAAAACTGTTGGGATCATTACCCTATTCCCGACATATTGCCCGCAACCAAAAATGATATACAGGAGCTATATACAGAGAACAAAAAAAGGACATCGAAGTCAAAGACACCTTGTTTGATCTTTGATCTCCAAAGATCCACGGAACTCATAGCCGCCCTCCTTTAGGGACGAGCGCCACCTGAAGCCTGAGGAGGATCATCCTTCTCATCATCAGCTGCCCCACCCTGAGGAGCACTGTCACCAGCACTCTCCTGCGGAGGGGTATCAGTAGAGACGCCAGGATCATCCGGCAGTTCTACATCCTGCTCCAAGGGATATAACCTTACGACTGGGCGAGTAGTAACCCAAGTCGAAGTTCGTATTCTAGCAACCCTTATAAGACCATCAATGCCCTGGAAAAAATCGATAATCCTCCCAAGCTTCCAAAATAACCTAGGACGCTCATCATGAATCAGGACGATATCCCCGATACGAGGCCATCGTTGATTCATCCCTTTGATCTTATTAGAGTGACGCTCGCGAAGAGACAGCAAATATTCTTGGGTCCACCGTTTCCATAGATCGTCGGACACCTTGTTTACATACTGGAAGCGACGATGTGTGGCATCAGCTTTGCCGAACGTAGGGGCATGCAGATCTTCGTCATTTACGGACGATCTAGGAAAGGTATTAAGGGTTCGTCCACGTGTTAGCATAGAAGGCGAAATGGGTAAGAAGTCCTCAACAACTGCCGAGGTATAGGTCAAGGGCCTGTCGTTGACTGACATCTCAATTTCTATTAAGATGGTTTGCAACTCCCGTCTGGTCACCAGTGCCCTTCCTATTACCTTCTTCATGGCAGATTTGACGATACCGATTGTTCTCTCCCAAATCGCCCCGAACCATGGTGCATGTGCTGGTAAAAATTTCCACTGACAACCCTTTCCTGTGAGGGTAGCCACAACCTGCGGGTCATCCATTAAACTCTGGAGATATTTAGAGGCCCCGACCAAACAAGTCGCATTATCGCTCATAATAATTTGAGGGAAACCATTGCGGCCTGCAAAGCGTCTTAGAGTATGCAAAAAACCCTCACTGGATAGGTCGTCAATCAATTCAATATGAATCGCTCTGGTTACCGCACATGTGAATAGAACGGCATATACCTTTATGATATTACCGGGCGATTCTCTAACATGAATCGCTCCGGTGTAGTCTACCCCGGTTACCTGAAATGGTTCAGTACTTTGTACCCTGAACTCAGGCAAGGGAGGTAGATCAACTGGGGAGTAAGGCTTACCCTGTAATCTTTTACAGATAGTACAGCTATTGTGGATCCCTTTAATTGCTTGTCGCATCTTAGGGATCCACCAACGTTGTCGCATATACGCCAGAACATAATTTACGCCAAAATGTAGGCAGATCCTATGGCATTGGCGAATCAACAGTTTGGTAATCAAATGAGAGGAGCTAAGGAGGACAGGATATTTCGCAGAATCAATAATGTCCGCCTTTTGTATCCTGCCTCTACACTTAATTATGCCTCCTTCCATATATAATCCTAGCTGCCTCATTAATTTAGAGGGTTTGGCCTTTGACTCCTTGCTCAGGATTTGATGTTCAGTAGGATAAGATTCCTTTTTGTACTAAACATATTAGTTTCGCTTTTGCTGATCTCAATTCATGGAGTCTGATATGCTTCGAATCTTCACTAAGGAAAGACCCGTGAGCCCGACTTCTCATGTTGTTAATGAAACGGTATATCCATGCAAATACCCGTATTACTTGATCATAGCTGCCGTAACGTTCCCACTCTACCAACTTGTTATCCTGATGTGTAGTACTCACATTCGAACTACTTAACACATCATCTTGGGGCCGACTTGAAGGATCAGATATGCATTCCCTGAAATCCTGAGGCCATTCAGTTGGAGATGTAAGCCATGGAGGTCCATGCCACTAAATAGAGGACGACATAAACTGTTGCGCCGAGATCCCCCAGGAAACGATGTCACTGGGGTTATCCCTGGTGCTCACATAGCGAAATTTAGCTGTAGGAACTAAGTTATGTATCTCATCAGTGCGATTAGAGACATAAACAGGTAACACTTTCTGGCTGTGTACCCATGAAAGTGCTATTTGACTGTCGCTCCAGACATAGACGTTATTAATCTGTAGTATGTCTGCATAAGCATCCAGTGTAAACTTTATGAGACGAGCAGACAGAAGCCATGCAGTAAGTTCTAATTTAGGAACTGTAATCTTCTTTATAGGGGCTACTTTGGCCTTCGCTATAGCCAGTGTCGCTTCACTACCATTGCATATGTATATGGCAGTACCGTACGCACTATTACTAGCATCAGAAAAGGCATGTAGATCCACCTGTTGACCACTAATAACCTGACGATTAAGTTGGACCTTGCAACATGTGGAAAGGTCCGACCGAATCAACCGCCAAGTATCTTGTAACTCAGTCGGGAGGGGCGTGTCCCAATCTAGTTTTAGCCGCCACAGTTGCTGTAAAAATATACGAGCACGGATAGTTACAGGCAGCAAAAAACCTAGGGGATCAAACAACCTCGCTGACAAGCTTAAGCAGTTTCGCTTGGTCATAAGCTCACTGCCGCATGGGGTGTGACAGAAGGATATACAATCTGTGGTAGTGTCCCATTTGTGGCCTAAAAACTTTACCTATTCTCAGTAGCTACACCGTCAGAAGCAAATTGACCTTTCAAAAGACCACTATTAGTGGCCCATTCTCTTCAGTATAAATGAGCCTTGGCAAATATATCGCGGATCTCCCAGCAACTCTTGAGCAATAAATCTTCATTGTCTCCAGTGCCTTGAAGATTGTCCACATAGATCCCCTGCTTGATCTCATTCTTGAAGTCAGGATCTAGTCCAGCCTCCTCAAGATGACGCAAGATAGTAGCGTTGAGAAGGAACTGGGAACAGGTCGCCCCGAATAAGACGACTCTGAACCTGCAGACCAGATACTCTGAATCTAGATCCATTGGGTCCCGTGGCCATAAAAATCTTGTCGAGTCCCTGTCTTCACGATGGAGTTGAAGCATCAGGAAGGCCTTCTCAATATCGGCGACCCATGCAAACTTATGACATCTGAAGCGCAACATAATTTGCGCGAGATCAGAGACCAGGGACGGACCCGTGTACAGACACTCATTCAGGCTATAGGAGCGATCACTGGATTTAGCAGAGCAATCATACACAATACGAACAGGAGTGGTGGAACT
Source organism: Paralithodes platypus (assembly GCA_032716605.1). Taxonomy (NCBI): domain Eukaryota; kingdom Metazoa; phylum Arthropoda; class Malacostraca; order Decapoda; family Lithodidae; genus Paralithodes; species Paralithodes platypus. The sequence goes on from CM064534.1 coordinate 18,806,214, forward strand.
GTCCTTTTTAATTCCATGGTGAGCAAGGTAATGGATGTTATCCCCATACTCACTGAGATCTACTCTCTCCACAAATCCACGTTGTACCTGCTCGGCTAAAACTGCCGCATAAGTCTCGCAATAATTTGGATCCTTGACAAACTGCTTCTGAAGGCCACGTAACCTACCAAGTGCTAGATGGAAATTAGTAGGTAATTTACTCTTGTTATAATTCCAAGGGAGCCTTACCACATACTGACCCCTGCCAGAGTCATACGTTACAGTCTCTTCATACGAGCTTAATGCTAGCTTGGACTCCCGATCAAGGCCATGGGGGTCAATTCCAATATTGTCCAAGTCCCATAGCTTATCTATATCAGTACATGTATTATCAGGCACATTTGGCCTAATATATTTATCTATGGGTCTTACTGCTACCTTGAGGACCGTAACCACCTCCACCTGTGTGTCTTGAGAGGAAGTGGCATAGGATCCAGAAATGGCATACCCTTGGATCGTGGGGAGCATTATTAGCTTATCTACCCACAAATATCCAGGGTGAACCAGGTCGTAGTAATAATCAGCTCCGACCAGTAGCATAATACCATAGTTAGCAGAGAGTTGATCATCAGCCAGTTTATAACCCTTGCTTCTGAGATATTTCAAAAGTGGTTGAATCTCTGATGCTATATAGAAACTGGGTAGTGTGTCGACCACAACAGCCTTGATGGGACATACCTTTCTTCTATAAACATAGGAAATCTCCACTATATCATAGTCACTGGAATCTATTTCACCAGTGAAACCATGGCGACGTAAATTCTCTTGACCCTTGCTGGTACACTTGAGCTGGGGTAATGATGATGGCAGAATGAATGACCTCTGTGAGCACTGGTCAAGTAAGGTGCGCGTCATTATAGTATTATTATTACTCCCCACTACTGGCAGCATCATAGTAGGAGGCAATTGACATTCTCGAGAAGCAATGGACATGGCAGATACTTTATCACCCTCGCTCTTACCTTTCTCATGTGACTCTTTGGGGGTTCTCCCTTTTTCTTTGCCGTCGTGCCGATCAGACTGGGTGCAAAGGGAAAACCAATGTTTCCCCTTGCAATACTTACAAGGTTTGATGTAGGAATTGGTGCAAATACTGTTGAAGTGGTCTCTTGCCAGACAGCTGGTACATAACTTAAGCGATTTAGCCTTGCTAATCTTCTGTGTAGCCTTAGGATACTTAGGACACTGGTACCACAGATGACCGTGGACACTGCACAACTTGCAACCTAATGATATTGGCCTTTTCTGTTTAGGAGAAGTCTGTACCGGGAAAGCTGCAGTGGATGGCGACATCTCCACTTGTCGGTAGTGTCCAGTACTCTCCATATTGAAGACTTCAGTCTGGTACACCTGCACCAACGCTTCCAAGTTTAGTGGAGAGTCGCTTAGTTGTCGTCTTACGATTTCTTTTTGGGGAGAGGGTATCTTGTTCAAGATATTTACACTAAATATCTCCTCCTAGGTGATGGCCATTGTCTCCATAGATCTGAGGAGGCTCTCAAAGGAGGCATAGTACTCCTTTAGGTCAGTCACATCATAGGATGGAGGATCTAGAGTGAAGAATTTAGTAATTAATGCAGTCTTGATAACTTCCTCTCTCCCGTAAGTTCTCTTCAGCAACTCCACTGCAGACTCGTAGCTGGTAGCTTCTAGCTTGTACCCATCGATCAACTTCAATGCCTCCCCATTCAATTGGCCACGGAGATATGTGAACCTTTGGATGGATTTGAGTGTTTTATTCTGATGGACGGAACACTCAAAGATATCCCAAAATCCAGTCCAGGTAGCCGAATCCCCGGAAAAGGTAGGCAAAGTAAGTTTCGGCAGGTTAAAGCCAGTCGCCTTTGGTGTACCGGTATCGTTAACAGGGTGTGTTTCTTGTGTGGAAGATAGTCTGGCTAAGGCTGTATTAACGTCCTCAAAGTACTCAATATCTGCTAGACATTTCTTCTTCCACATCGTCAGTAATTATCAATAAACCATATACCTGCGGAGCATAATTATCGTAAGTGGCTACCGATTTAGTTACAGTAGCAAAGTTACCCTTAATTTGATCAGCCGTGGCACTTAATAAAAAGTCATCAAGATCTCTTAAACACCTATTTAAGCTTCCCTTCATCCCTCCCTTCAGAATCTTAAGTTTCTTTAAATCTGTCATCGTTAAGGTCTGAATCTAAGCTATTAACTCTCTAAACTATAAAGCAAACTAGTTACACAAATTAATTTTAATTAAAAAATGTGGCAATAGCATTGCCACTCCCTATTTGGAAACGGTCATTAGGCTACCAGCTGCAGTAGGATGAATTAATTGAGCAAAATTGACAAATAGCAGAAACAAACTAGGGCTAGAGAAAGAAGGGTAAGTGAAAAGAACTGACTAGGTCTAATAATTAGTACTAGGCCTAGCCCAGCTGTCCATCCCACAATCATGAGGTCTGTTGGCTGTCAATCGCTTAGGAATCAACAGAGACCGAACCCCATGACCGTAATTAGGCAACTAGGCTATAAAATGTAATTAAACGAGTCACATGAGAACCCTCCCCACCGGCAAAATTGAGAAAAGAGTCTCATATGGCCTAAAGGCTAAACTGAAAGTCACCAAGTAGGCTACCACGAACAGTGTCATCAAAACAACCACAGACACTCAGTAGGCCTAACCACAAAAACCGCGAGATATGGTAGCAAACCGTGACACCCTCACACACATACCTAGCCCAGCAAACCTGACACCCTCACACACATACCTAGCCCAGCAAACCTGACACCCTCACACACATACCTAGCCCAGCAAACCTGACACCCTCACACACATACCTAGCCCAGCAAACCCCCAAACAAGGTAAGCAGCACTACGTCGAAAAAAGTGGGAAACTAGTTCCCCCAAACTATAACAGGGACGGGGCGCCACCGAAAAAACACAAGGATAGCCAGGCAACGTAGGCAACATAAAAATACGCAAGGGCAATCTGCCCAACTTCTAGTGCGGCAGCCATTTGTAACACCAAGAGAAAGCGGATGCAAATATAACACTATTACTGCAGTAATGTAAGTACTAGAGATCGAAGGACCATTATTTGTCAGGAATTTAGATAAAGAGGTTAAATTGCATATCACTGGTACTTGAAATATCCCAACAAATAGTTATAATATAATTACCAACGACGATGGGTGTAATCCAGTCCCCCACACACGGCTAATTCAATTGCATGACATGTAGGAATGTTCACATAATACAATATCGATACAATGAACTTAGCTTAGAGGACTGGTGATGTAGGACTGTTGTTATATATTAATATTTGTAGCACATGGTGAACTGTGGGTTGAGTCAGAGCCGGGGGGGGGGGGGGGGGAAGATGTTGGTTTTATGGTGTTGATTGAGAGACTAAAGGGCCGGCGTCCGATCGTTTCGCGAAATTACATATGGCTGCCGGCTCATAATAATTATAACCCATAACTTGGTTTCATGATACATCTAGAGCTGATGTAGATATTTATACATTACAGTTAATATTTAACCTATACTTAAGAATAAACTACAATACACAAAGAACCAGCCGAAATCGTACATGCGATACGATACCGCCAAATTCAAATGTCCTATTGGACCTAAAACTGTCGGGATCATTACCCTATTCCCGACAGCTATCATTATACTATTTTATGCAGTTTACGAAGGATCTGTGGGAATTATAAGGGTAACGACTACCTCGATTATATATCCTTCCTAATTTGAAGAACATCGTCTAATAATAGCCGGAAAACAGAAAAGAAATGCGTATTGGATCTTGAGAGTTAATGTCAAACAGATAATTTATACCATTATATATATATATAAATATATATATATATATATTAGTATTTTTGGTTTTAGTTTTTTGTAGTACAGTATATGAGCAATTGAAAACATACCTTGGAAAAGAAAACGCCTTTTAGAAGTATTAATTGAAGTAACCCTTTAACCCAACCAGTACCGTTAACGAATACTTTGTGATATCAGCTACATATACACGATTCTATAAAGCTTTGGAAGGATATATGATGGCTAAAGCGATTAATTTAGACAGTCTGTTGCCGTTCAATTGGTGAATGTCCTTTCCTAAGCTATGTAAAATCGTCGTATAATTGCCAGAATATAATGAAAATAATGCCACCGGTACTGAATGGGTATATCAGACAAATAATTCCGAAACTAAATCAAATGCATTCTTACCACTTCATACACTCTTTGAATGCTTACAGTCTGGGTTTCCCATTCATACAATATTGTGAACCCGTTCCTTGTGCGAAATAGTTGTTTGGGGTGTTTACAATACTCACGAAACACCAGCTAATTTTGAAAGCATAACAATATTGATACCTCGAACATTACTGCTAATATTAATACTTACAATACTTTATACAATGGTAACAAATCATCTTGAGTGTGTTATGTGGTGTCCTTATAATACACTTATAATATTATAACAACGTAACAGGTTATAGTAATGGATTCACTACTGGTTCATAACTGTGCTTTATACAATGGTAACAAATCATCTTGAGTGTGTTATGTGGTGTCCTTATAATACACTTATAATATTATAACAACGTAACATGTTATAGTAATGGATTCACTACTGGTTCATAACTGTGCTTTATACAATGGTAACAAATCATCTTGAGTGTGTTATGTGGTGTCCTTATAATACACTTATAATATTATAACAACGTAACATGTTATAGTAATGGATTCACTACTGGTTCATAACTGTGCTTTATACAATGGTAACAAATCATCTTGAGTGTGTTATGTGGTGTCCTTATAATACACTTATAATATTATAATAACGTAACATGTTATAGTAATGGATTCACTACTGGTTCATAACTGTGCTCATGAGTTGTGGTTGAGGTGAGTGAAGCGTCTCATTATAAAGTGGCCGTGATCGCTCGCATGATGCTTCTATAATCCTGGCTTTCACTCACCTCCAACTAAGGGTGTAACAAAATTATGGGTTGTGAGTATACTTCTCCAGTTCGTTGGACCATTTCAGCTCCCTACATACCCCCCTGTGGTTACCACACACTCCTCTAGATATTTTACCTTTAAGGGGGTAGTACTCGGTTTTTTCTAGCCCCCTTGCCCTCTCATGTTTAGCATAATAGTTTTATATTATAATTAAGACGTTTGTTTCATTAGTTTGACGATTTTAAGAACTTTCGCTCCATTTCTTTGACACCATGTACAGTCTACGACAGAACTTGTTGTCATGGCCTGAGGCAATGTGTTAGTTCACTTATCTTTTAACCCTCCCGCATCCAGCAACTTAATTATCTAACTTATGGTTAGACATTCTCTAATTTGCCATGAAA